>OX422212.1:338169370-339369370 GCA_949130495.1 Sambucus nigra | reverse complement strand
TTCCTACGTTCAAGAATGCAAGAACTACAAACTCTTCTCATCGTTAGTGCATCATCCAGCTAGCGACCTCAAGTCCCTCACAAGTCCTTGGCCTTTTGCCCAATGGGTTCTTGATATCGTCCTCCCATTACCTCTCACCTTTGGCAGCAGCAAGTATTTATTGGTCAACATAGATTACTTATATAAATGGATTAAAGGAAATCCCTTGGCAAACATTCGAGAATATCGATATGACCAAGTTCATATAGAAGAACATCATAACACGGTTTGGCACCCATCGGATCATCATCACAAACAATGAAACTCGGTTCAAAAGTAGTATTTTCCAAAGATTCTATGATGAGCACGACATTAGGAACTATTGAAGTTTAGTGACCTACCTTTAGAGCAATGGGTAAGCAGAAGCATTTAATAAGATAGTCCTTGATAGAATAAGAAAGATATTGGATAAGGCGAAGGGCGCATGGGTCGACCATCTCCCCCACATTCTTTGGGCATTTCAAACAATGCGTAGGAGATCAATGGGAGAAACACCGTTTGCCTTAGCCTATGGAATGGATACAGTCATCCCACTAAAAGTATGCCTACTGACCATGAAGTCCACCTTACTTAATCAAGACCTTAACAGTGAAACAATCACAGCAGAGCTTGCCTTGGCTAAAGAAAATATAGAATTATCTCTTTGCTTGCCTCCTACCAAAATCAGTTGGACAGGTGGTACAATAAGTGGTCAAATCGAGGAGCTTCAAGGCCGTGTAATGTATACTTAAAAAGGTTATGGGCAGGGCCAAGGGTCCCTCGAATGGGAAATTCTAACCCAATTGGGAAGGACCATTCAAAGTCATTCGAGATCACTTAATGGGAGCCTACCACTAAGAAACAATGGAGGGAAGAGAGGTTCCCCAAGCTTGGAACGTAACCAATTTAAAGAAGTTTTACTTTTAAGGTATAAGTCTAAGATTATTTAATTTATATCAATTTCAAATTATTTATCAGAAGTTATTTTAGACTTCTCCCGCTTATCTCTATACATTGTTCCAAGTGACAGGCAGATAAGTATTTTATAAAGAATATCAAATAATTGAATATCTTTCTCTCTGGCATGTTACTTATCGATGTGATGATTATCTTCTTTCAAATGCCTTCTTTTAAGACTGATTAATGGGACAACCATAGAACAACTCTTAATTTATATGTCTGCGTATAAGACTAATTTGTTGGTCGGCCAGCGATCAATGAGACCCAAAATGTTTTAGCGGTCAACAAAATGTAAACAATGGCTCACGGTCAATGAAAGGCTACTGGGCAAACTTAGGCACCCATGACCAACATGCTCACAAAAATCCTCACTGGGAAACGACCCCAAAAATAGGTGCATTTTTGCTTTTCTGGCTAGGCCTAAGGTTTAATGTGACAACATCACCTAAAAGGTGGGACCAAAAGACCACACACCATAAAGGGAAGAAAAATGAAAAAAATTCCATTAACACTTTTAAGTTATAATAATGAAATTGAAAAGAAAAAATTTACAACTAAATTATAAATATAACTGGATCAATTGCGCGACCGAGATGACTCATTGGTTGACGTTCTAACTCCAGCAGGCAAAATGCCCAACGCATATTGAGTAATAGTCACATATATATCCATGATCCTTTACAGATCCCTAGGGCTCATCCTATCAACCAAGTGTTGAGGTCAATAAATTTCATCACTTTCATCAATGTCGTAGTCACCGAGGTACTTCCTTATCAAGCTAACTGGAATGGCATCCGTTGGGATCCACAAAACATCAATCTTATAAGGAGGATTTTATTGATCAAGGAAACTTAGGTCATACCAATACCATAACTCTGAATCCTATGGCACCTTTTCTACCATAAGGGGATTGAGCCAGCCATTTTTGTAGCCAACATTCTGAGCATCGTTCAGAGAGAAGTCCATATTAAGAAGATCCTCATCATAGCCATCCATTCATACTTGGCGAGGTTACTTATGGAATTGGAACGTGAGGCGATCAAGCTTCTCGATTAAAATTTTTTTATCTACCATGGCCCTATGAAAGAGATGATGAAGATCTAAGTAAGCCTCATTTTCTTGGACATACACATCAGCACCTAAGTGTTGATCGAGGTCATCGTCTTCATCATGATTGGCTACTAACAGTCTTCTATATCTTTCCTAAAAGTCATTTTGAGCAACGAACAGCATTGAAAGTCTTACATTAAACTACAAGAATAAATGGTCGAACATATAAGCTTGGCAAAATAAAAGAAAACATGAGAGGGATAATAAAGCATACAAACGAGCAATAGTTTGATCAAACTACATGTTTCATTGAACATGTTATAAATGGGGCAATCCCCTACATCATTCATTGAAAGGAAAAAAAATATATTATTTCTTAAAATCTCTTAAGAAGATCTCTCACTGACCTTCTCTTTCTCGGAGGCCTACTGAGTAGCTATGGTTTCTGGATGGTCGGATCTAATCACATTCGTTTGATTAATTTTCACCTGAGAAATCTCAGTAGCAATAGCCTTATCTCTGGTTGTCACCGTGTCATCATCCTCAACCCCTTCCTCAAATTGATGAGGGGAACCTACGTGGTACTCCTGAAAAAGGTTGAATTCTTAACAGTGCTGACCTTGGTAAGAGCCTCATCCTAATCGATCTTAAAAAATACCTTTCTAAGGTATGAAATCTTTACCTCGACATTGGCAAAGGATTTATCCCAGTACTTAGTAAAGGCCTTATCTTTGGCCTTCGATACACCAGTTAAGGCCTCTGAGGCTTTTGCTTTGGCCTCACTGGCTTATGTCTTGGCGAGATTAGCCCTGGCCTTAGCATGCTCAGCCTCTTCCTTGGCCCGTTTGTCAGAAGTTACTATCTTGCTAGAGTCATTAATCTTCTTCTAAAATTTTGACTTCTCGTCCTCTAGGTTCTTAACATGCTCAGCTAGCTTCAGCTTTTTAGTTGCCTAGCTAGCATTAAGGTTTCGAGAAGATTTTAGATACTTTTCGAGCTTATTAAAATCTTACTCTACATTAGTAAAGGATTTTTTTTAACAAGTCATTCCTCTCCAATAACTGATCATAATCGATCAAGAATCTTCAGGTAAAAAGAGAACAAAGATAATCAAAAGATCAATAATGGGAAGCACGAAAAGAAGAGCAGGAGTAAACAATAAGATTACAAGTAAGATATTATGGTTGGCACGCTCCAATAGTCGAGAATGGGGAACGTCAAAAGAAGTCGCCCTATTAGCAGGAAATACTATTGACTGAATCAAGTCATGGTCCAGCTCAGGGCAAGAAACTATAGTTTGGCAACGCCCTTGCTCTTATCAGCATTCTTTTTCCCCACAATGTCCAGTGGGGGAAGAGGGATGTGATCTATCTTTTACCTGTTTGAGATAGGCTTGTGTTCCTTGGTGGGGAATCCTCTATGTTCATGGGTTAGTAGAACCCCAACTTTAATTTTATTGATCATCGGTCGCACAAGATCTTTCTCTTTGCTCGACGGACGAGCAGGGGGGAGAATTGATACCAACATTTGAGGCGATCGGGTTCACAACCTTCCTATTTGCCATGGCACTGGGAGAAATAGTAAAAGGAACCAACGATATGTAAAGAGGTTCAAAGGAAGATGATGTTCCTTCCTCATTTGACCCCTCCCCTTTTGAGTTCTGGGAGGTGGAAGCTTCCGAGTCGTATAAGGTAATGGGGATGAACGGTGTTTGTTCTACAGGTCTCCCAACGTAAGAGGTGGTAAAACTCTTATATTCGATAAGGAATGCCACCGACCTCTAGTGATCAACGGTTTCAATCCTCTATTGAATAGCCCAAACCGTTCGGAGATCAACAAAATTAATGTCACCTTCGCGAGGGATTTTTTTTCTTTTTTTGCTATAAATAACAGAGAAAAGAATAAAACATTATCGTCAATCAAGATAAGATTGTAATGATAGATACTTAATTTATTTCTAACCTATGTCTCTCCCTTCTTGGGGGGGCATATTTTCCCTTCGTATGCCACACCCTCAGGAAGGGGAGAATGTTTCCAATTCTTCACAATCATCCCACGATCCTAGTAATCCTTAATGAAATCAGGGATATTCACAACCAAGCCTGGATTGGCTACCCTCATATTCATGTAATATATATTTTCATTGGTTGTTGCCCATTGGTAACAGTACATGATTTCAGTAATACTAATATGGGTCCCATATAGTTCGTTAATGCACTGAATCCCATTAATGATCATCCATATATTTGGAGCGACGTGAGCTGGGACCACATTAAAATATTGGCAGAATTCCAAAAATAAGTGATTTGGGAAAAAAGTAACACCACATTTAGCAATAAAGATTAAAGGCAACCAATGGCCTTCATAAAGGGCGCAATGGTCATAGAGACCCTAAACTAATCCTATTAATACCCACTGGGAGATTTAATGGTTAAGTTTGAATATTTTCATGGAACTTTCATTGATAACATACACCATGATTAAAGATGATAACTCAATGAAAGAATTAAAAAAGAAAGAGTGAAGAAGTGCAGAAAAGCAATTGAAATAAAGAAAGAGTTTTGAGAGTTCTTACAAAACGAAATGAAGACAGTGAGAAGCTCCCCTTTAAAAGTTTACTAGTGTTTAAAGTGAACAAGAAAGTGAGTAAAGGAGTGGGAACCGTTGTCTTATGTTGAGAAATTCCTCATGGTTCCCCAAAAGCACAATGATTACACACACGTACGACGGCTATCGAATGGATAGTTCATCGCTAATAAAATAGGCTTTATTTACCAGAAAAAATCCTCCAGGTTTAAGGGCATGTACCAAATTACCCTCCGACCAACCAGCAAACATTCCAGGAAGAAATCACTTCCGAGAAAGGAATATCACTATTCCCTCAAGTATGAAGACCTTTCAGAATCAACTGTCGACCTAGAAACAATAAAGCCCAGCAGCCTCGAGGCGAGCCTGAGCTTTGGGGGTAATTATGGGAACCATAATTATGCTAGTTTGTGCTCAGCACGAGCGTACAGGCTTCTTGCCCCCCAAGTTAATGAATATTCCAAGTCATAGGAGACTCCCACATATCCATCACTTGGAACGGCTGAAATTGATAAAGGATAGGTCTGAGCCTTTAGGGATAGCTATTAACCGAGCTTAGGACTCTTCTAAGAATATCTATAAATATAAACCCTCTCCCCCTTTGAGAGAGGCAAGTGATATTATATCATCGAGCAGTACAATAACTTTGTCGACCAGTTTTATAAAAGTAATAAAATAACAAACCCTAAATCCCGTGGATAGAGGCACGTTGTCGAACCACGTACATTTTGCATTGTGTATGATCTCATTATTTTCTTTCATATTTCTCTTAGTTTGGCTTGTGTTCATTGAATATTATTATTGTAGGAAATTACCACCTATGAAAACTGTTACACCCCCTCACAAACTCCTCCATATACATCGATTAATGCAATAATTAAAATAACTTATTTATTACAACCAAATCGAATCTAGAAAAATTAACTATGGATAAACCACCATAGGATTCATTCACATTAAATAAAGAACAAGTAACCATGATGGAGGGAATAATAAAGTCCGATAAAACCATGTTAGTAAGAAATACATATATCCATACACATATTTTCTAACATGAAACCTAGGTTTAAATGGTGGACAACATGGACCACTTTAAACATGATCAATCTATAATCAGGACTCTGATACCAATTATTGGGGATTGATATTAAGAAAAACTTTATTGCTAACGAATATTTTATTGATCATGAAATAGAAAGAAGGAATAAAAAATTGGTTTAAAGCATAAACATAGGGTTTCAAATAATGATACCTTTGCAGGTCATGTAGGTGATGTGAATGAGGAGAAATATGATTTGTAGAAGCTCAAGAGGCTTCTTTTCCTTACTTTCCAAAATCTTGTTAGAACTTCCTGAAAGCCTTGAATCTTCTAGTATATATACCCCCCCCCCCCCCCCCCCCCAAAAAAAAAAGGGTAAGCCTTGTGTGTGAGCACTCCGAGAGAAGAAAACTTGATGAAATATGAGAGAAATTACTTCATCTTTCCTCACCCCTTTAAAAACATGAATAGTCTCTCTCTCTCTCTCTCTCTCTCTCTCTCTCTCTCTCTCTCTCTCTCTCTCTCTCTCTCTCTCTCTCTCTCTCATGTGTTATATTACTTAAAACCCTAACTTAGACCTATATATAGGTAAACAAGGTGGGCTTGGGTTGATTAGGATTTCCAAAGAGTTAGGGTCAACTATATGCGTAATAGACTATACTAGGGACCCAAGACCAATAATTAAATTGACTTCCAAATGAAAATAGAAAAATCCCATATTACTTCCTGTAATATTTTTTCTTTCCCATTTGATTATAATTAATTCCAATAAATAATTATAATTTCATTCTAATTTAATTATCTCATAATTTTTTAAATAATGAGGTATTTGTTTGCAAAGTTAAATATTTCATAATGTGATTCTTCATGTAAAGCATATAATACCACTTTGGTGAAAATCAATTTGACACTAATTGATTTTATCTAACATATTATTTATTTTTTTATCACAAACTTAACTTATTTGATACTCTACCGGATTATAAATGATCCAATGATTAGGTTTACTAGTAGAATCAAAACTTATAAGTTTACCAAGGGGTTATCACAATTCAAGATATCTTCCCAAAGTGTGATCTCAGGCGTGTACGCACAATGATTGCCCAACTTGTGGACATTTAGACCCAATTAATTATACCTCAACCATAACAATCAAAGCAACAACTATATGCACATTTCAATCCTCATAATCCTCGGGATTATGAATATATGCACTCTTTGCAAACGTTGTGAGATTATGTAAGTCTAATACAGTCAGCACCTAGACTTAAACCCCACCCTTGTCCCATTCAATACATTACTAATGTACTGACATGATCCTATTTAAAATATTAAAAAATTCTCGAACCATAAGATAGGTTCCTGTAGTCAAGATAAACTACTAAGATCGTACTCACAGTTTTACCTATGGGATGTCAACTCCCTATCTAGACTGTGAATTGCCAGTTGAACTAGAACTTTTATCATCTGTGAATAGGTTGAATCAAACTTACCAGAATTTTAATAAGTTTAATTGACCGGCATTCATACAATATATTTAAAATAAATATAAGTCACTCTCACAAACATGATATTCATTTCAAAATGAACTTGACATACCTCTGTTAATCAATAAAGGTCATATATAATTCTAAAAATAAAACCCCAATAGAACCAAAGCCTTACAAGGAATTCAAACACCTTGTTGTGGTAATGCAAAAGTAAAACACTTATCCATTGCTTATGTAAACTAAGGAAATATCAATGGTACTACCTCCTTCCTTTACTACTCATATAACATCACTACCTGTTAGGAATATATAATGAAGATTACTCCGTAAAGAGATAGTAAAATAAAAGGTAGTAGCACTAAGGAATTTTTTTTTTTACTGAAATCTCTCAATTCTAGAAGTATGTCACTTCTTTGTTGATAAGCTAATGGTGCAATGTGTATTCTAATATTTTTCTCTTTCTTTACTTTTGAATTCTCAATTGAATGTTGATACAAGACTTGTAGTAAATATTTAATGTGTTGGTATTTTTGTCAGATCTTGTGTTTATAAAAGCATTGTTTTATGAAGTATATATAGCATTGGAATCAAATATAGTCATTGAGAGTTGTTGTAAAAAATTCTTTCACTTTTTTTTATAAAACTAGCAGTTGTAAAGTGAGTTGGCCTCATCCTGTCAACTAAAAGTATATCAATTAAAATTGATTTAGTCGACTAAACCTCGGCTAAAAATCTCAGAATATTTATATGACACTTAGTCAACCTAGCTTACCTTGGTCTTGTCAACTAGATAAGGTTTACTCGACTAAACTAGTTCAAGTCGATGTAGTTTAGTTTTAAAATTTTGTCTTAATTGTGTAAAAATATTTTTTAAGGTTTCATGTGAGTGTGAGCAGATAGATTGAGCAATTAAAAATAAATAGGCTTTTAAAATATTTCCCAAATCTCTAAAAGATATCTTAAGTCTTCTTGAATCTTGACCACTTAAATTGATGTTAATGAAGCTTGGTATTGGATTCAAGTGATCTTTGTGCTTGAGTTTGTTGGCTTGAACTTGGTGAAGACTTTTCATCTTTGTTGCAACAATGGGTGATGTTGAACTTTATCTTGAGCTGATATAAAGTTTCTTTTTCTTGCCATCTTCTTTGTGGTTGACCTTGATGATCATTTGACTCCACTTTAAGTTGTAGTTTCTCCTTTAGTAGCTTTGGTTTCAAGTATGTTGGTTTCTTTACTTGTAATGATTCTCATCATATTTTAAGTATATATGTGTTAACTTAAGAAAATTATAAAGAAAACAGTGAATTTGTATTTTATCAATTCAATTTTTATAATGAGAAGATAATTTTTTTTGTTCATTAAAAATATTATAGTTTGACAAATAGTTTTTAATTTCATCACCAATTACATATATTACAATTATTTCTAGATTCTAAATTTAGAGACAATGAAAACCCCATTTTGGGAATTCTGGGGAACAAATTGGGACTTTTTGTTGTTTTGGGCCATGAAATCACTTAACATGTTGTCCAAATCATTAATAAATTGGTCATAGGAACTAATTTCACCTTTTGTGGGTTAAAATGGACGAATTCAATGTGGGTTCACATAAAAAATATTTGTGTGTTCTTTGTATTGTTCATAAAAAACATAAGGTTTATGTTATTTGGTTCATTTTGGAATAAAATAAAATTAATAATAGGTGTTTGCGGTGAACTCCCGCAACCTTAGCCTTTAGTGCTAAAATTGTTGTAGCTAGAGTAGATAAACTACTAGAAACTCTAAAAAGGAAAAAGTTTGCGGCCGCGTATTTGGATTCCTTTATTTTATCGTGACATGTTTTATTTTTTTCGTAGTTTTAATTGTTCTTATCTTCTTTCAAGCATATTTGAATGACCTCGTCCTTAGAAATAAATAAAAATTTAATTATTCATAGTCACAGCCTTCTAACTATGAGGCCCTTCTCATCGCGGACTCGTGAGCAAAATTTCTAACAATTGGATCAGAAAGTTTACTAGATGTTCATTTTTAAAAATATTATGACATTCCCTTTGATAACATATCGTGTCCACTGATATTTCTTCCTCACCATCACTTCACTTGTAGTCACGCAATCAATCCTGATCATGAATCCATAGAGAATGTTGAAGCTAACCATATGATTGCATGGGAATATGGGCTCAATGAATCATTGTGAGCCCGTCTTTGATAATGTTACATGGGAAAATATCTTGGCCCAAGGTGATTAGGACGCGTCCGCCAAAGGAGATCATCTAGAGGCCTCAGGTGAGGACAAGGAGACCGACACTGACTTAGATGGAGATTATTTGGGTGAAAACGATGATATCGTTGACAAGGATGTCAAAGACTTGCACTATTCCTTTTTTGTCTTTGCACTAATTGTGTCGAAACAACGTTAAATTGTTATTGTAATGTCTTTATAAATGAAATGATAATTTATATTTTCTTTTGCTCTATTTTTATCAAGTTCAGGGGTTTTTAATACCGCGACGTAAGAGAATATACTCCCCCCAGCCCCACCTTTGTCAGCTCCAGTAAAAAGGTGGCGACCTTCTTTTATTGACCAAATTATTCGTGGATATTAACCATTGGTTGTACTTACATTTGACTTAAATTGTGTTTTACTATCTTTGTGACCACTCTTTTAAGGAGTAACGGGACAATGAGTGTACCCCCATGCAAGAACATTACGTTGTTAACTTATAGATTATATCTCCTATCTTGGGGTTTGAATCCATTTATAGGACCTAAGGTTCACTCCTCGGGTTTGTGTGCTATTCGGAGTTCACCCAAATCTCCCACAAAATAGATGCCCTCTTGTTAAGGTATTCGCATAATTGGAGTCTCTCGGTAGGTTCCACTATCACTTGGTTACCATTTAGTGGGTGTCCTTGGAGGCTAAGATTATATTTGGATACTCTTCCTTATCTTATGTCTTAAGTTTTCCTTAAGACCACCTTCGGACTTCTTTGGTTGTTTAAGTAAAAGGGTATTCTACAATTGGATGAGTAATTTCCTCTGCAACCATTTTTCCATGGCCTTATCCATGATGATTGTTTCCTAATGTATCCTTTGAGGTAAACGTCGTTGTATCTTTTGAGGAATTTGAACTTTTTAAGATCTTAAGATGGAGTAAAAATTCTGATGAGCTTTGGATGCTTGAAATTAGCATCAATAAGGTAGTGAACTTCTCATTTCATTACATTTGAGGAGTACATCTTTGGCTAGATTGACTGTGGAGGACATATAAAACATCTTGTTGTGGTTAATTCTAATATTTTGGCCTACTAGTCTTGGCTTTGGACTGCTAGGTGGTGTATCCTTTCTTTCAGTCAAGCCCCTTGTCAAGTAGCATAAGTTGCTCACGATCTTTGTAAAATAAATATTTTTAATATTCCATTTGTATTTAGTCTATCTAATTTGTTCAAGGTTGAATCAAAAATTAGTGTGTAAATGGATTAATTCTTCGTGCTCCTATTTTAAGCAAGGGTTTACAATTTACAGTGTTATAAAAGACGTGCTTAGGCTTGAGGCTTCAGAGAAACATCCTGCCTTAAGCCTTTTATGCCTTATTCTTGGTAAAAGGCTTAAGGCGCACTTTTTTAAAAAAACAAAAACGATTTAGTGGAATGATATAGCCTTTTAAAGACTTTTTTTTTTACAAACCAGACCAAAATCTCATACAAAACAATCAAAAGACAAGCAGTATCCCAAACATCTCTGCCTCTCGTCAAAAAGAAGCCTAACATTATCGGCCGACATCTAACCAAAAGTCAATATGTTTCATTTGAAAGGTGAAAAATACATTTTTTTATATTGAATCATTTTGTATTGATTATTGATTATTGATTATTGAATGATTACTGATATTGATTATTGAATTATGAAAAATAAATTTTGTACATTGATTATTAAATGTTGAGAAATGCATTTTATATATTGATTATGGATCATGCATATGAGAAATATGGCTATCAAATATACGGATATATTTTCAAAATTCAGGGTATGTATTCTTTTATTATATTACTAGCCTTAGAATAGCTAAAATAATTAATAAAAATGTCTTTATATGCCTAGGCTCCTAAGGCTTGAGGCCTTACCTCTACGCCTCGACCACGCCTCGCGCCTTTTAGAACCTTAAAATTTATGAGGCTTGTCAGGTATATTTCCACTCTAACTGTGAAGAGGATGGTCTGTGGGTTATAGACTAGAGGAATGGTGTCTTCGTGAGTAGGATTTTCTTGGCTTCATGGTTCCTCTTGTCTCTTAGTTCATTCTCAAATCAAATCCTTCCAAGGTCGACTCGAGACCTCTATTATAAGGTCCTAAACTACTAGGATCAATTTTGGTACCTCAACTTCATACCTCACTACTTTCCATTTTTTTAACAAGGGTGTGAGGTTTCATCCATGATGATATGTTGTGCCCTCCGAAAACATGAACCTATAGTTGATGAGATCAATCTGATGTTAGACAAAAACTTCTCTTTTTATAAGTTATGAGATGCATTCCATTAGATTAGAAATCTTATCAATCGATCGAACTAAACATGAGTTTTTTGGATTTTATGCCATTAGATTTCGGTTCATCTACTTTTGAAATATATGAGCTGAGATACCTAAACCCCTTGATTTGATCAATGTATCTAATATCATGCAAGTAAATGACCAGGCTGACATAAAATATGCGTAAATGACGAGGTATTTAGACAATAAAAATACGAATAAACCAAGCTAATGTAATGCATGGGTCGTGACTTGCTATTAAACCTACACAGATGAGGTTTTCCCTCACCATGCCTTCGAAAAATAGGATTATGGAACTGCATCGAGCGGGTCCAAATGGTATTCTCGAAGATCCAATTCCTCTTCATAAAAAAAAAGTGCATTCTTTTTCTCATGAACCAAATACCCTGAATAGTCATAAGTTGGGAAGAAGGGCGATAGGAAAGAGGAAGGATAAAAAGATATCATCTCAAAAGGAATTCGAGCAGATTAATATAGCTTTCGCTACTTTTCACTCCCACGACTTATGAGATATCCTAGGGGCATCATTGATCATGGAAATTAGGGGAAAAAAATCCCAAATGAAAATGACATAAGGTTTTGGAGATGATTATTGAGAAAAACTAAGAGGATGTTGTTATTGAATTAACACTAGACTTCATGTTGATGGTGAGCTTTCATGTCTAGCCAAAATCCTCAATCCATTAATAAGGCTTTAATCATTGATTCGTATCGAATATTGCATATTTCTGCCCTTTATCTTTACGCTAACTAGCACTTTTATGGTCCTTAATGTCTATATTTATACTCATTAACCAGTTTACCTTGGATTTGAATATATACATGTTCTGCAGGGGTTCATTGTGTTTTTGTAGGAATGCTAAAAGTGAGGATCCGTTGCATTTCAGAGAAGTTTCATCGTCGGACGCTACTTCAAGGGTATTTTAGTCAATTCACATTTCATCTCCGACTCATGGAAATTCCACGGATGCGTAGTTGATTGAGTTAGCATCGCGTGGCCGCAAACGGCGCGTCGTTTGGAATCGGGTGGTGAAGTTATGGTCGTTTCCGTTTGTGCACCTTTCCCCCTGTTTATGGACCAAATAGCTACCAAAAACAAAGTACCGATCGACCGCGGTTAAAGGCCCGGTCGACCACAATTTTGGGTTTTGTCATGGAAAGGAGACAGTGGCCTTTTACTTAATGGCACGTTCGATCAGTCCCCTGGCCGCGATCGACCGCGTATAGCAGATATTTTGTACTTGTCTTCTTTTATTTTCTTTTTCCTTTATTTCTTTTCCACTTACTATATAAACCAATTTTTGGTTTCTATTTTCATTATCTTACATTTTACATTAGATTTAGAGTTTTTCTTGAGAGCTTTGCCCTACTCTCCATTTCCTTTAGGTGTTTTACCCATTTTGATGTATGTAAGCTTATTAATTTAGTTTGTCTTTCCTTAATTCTTGCTTTGTAGTTAATTTACTTGCTTTCTTTACATGCTTTCATAATTATGTTTACTTTCTTTATTTACTTGCTTTGTAGTGTAGTTTTATTGCGTTTATTTATCGCTTTTATTTAATGTGTTTTTATCATGCTTTCTTAGTCTAGGTTGTGTTGGATTGAACTCACCTCGAGTTGACATGTTGCGTTGCTTTGGTGATGGAGTTTACGGGTCTATTTCGAGTGCGTTGTTTGAGTTATTACGCTTAGGAGATTTGACGGGGTATATCATGTATGCTCCATGCTTATGACCTTGCGTGTGTAATTTTTGGGGTATTTGTTGACGCCAAAATCTTATTAGGCTTTTATGCGAATTTAGGGGTGTGACAACTCTTGATTTAATTAACTGTCGAAACGAGACGCATTCGTAATAACTCGTCGACCCATGTAACCATTTTATACTAATTAACTCGGGTGAGGGATATACGACGCAACCTATAATTTTTACCACTTTTGTTAATCTAGTTTAAATACACGACTAGATTAATCTTTCCCTTTCTGCATCTTTTCCCTTCTTTTGTAATTACCTTTTACACTTTCATTTAGGAATACTAAACCTTATAAATTCTATCAACTCGTCTCTATGGATTTTCGATACTCGACTTACCGCTACACTTGTATCGCAAGTGCAGTCGTAATTTAGGTTTTTGTATTGAGACGGTGAACAGAAAACAACGATGGGCGCTTGACGCGCGCTGCTTTTCACCCTCGATCAGTTATCATTATGACTGAGAGTGAGAAATCATATATTTGGAAATGGGATGGATGAGGTATGGAATCATCTAAAGGCTCAATAGATGAGACTGAATGAGGCTTATCTCGTAATAATCATGAAATGAGATGAGATGTATCCTAAGATAAATTAAATGATATAGTCTTTGAACCCAGCCTTAACTCCTAGTTGTGGTTGAGGTCGAGGCCCACTTTTAAAGCCATGGTATGGGGGAACCATGGGTTTATTGAGATAAAACAAAGATTAATCCAAAAATATAAAGGCATGAGCATAATGTATAATAAACCCTAAAAAGATGAGATTAATTTGTACATCTAGACAAAAACTCTCAATCAAATCATGGTCGAATTATAAGCATTATTAATCAGGAAATGAAGAGGGTACAATGATTGAACACCATATTTTTTACAAATGTTACCCATTTGTTGATGCTGAAATTTGGGCCTAGGGGATGAGTTCATTCCATCTACGCTAAATATAAACAACTAACTATTTAATTATGAATAAAAGTAAAGATTAGAGGGATCGAGATCGAGTTTATGATTTACATGGTCAATCACTAAATCAGGTTTACGTCCATGAATTAGGCGAATATCCGTGATAATAGGAATTTATAATACATTATAACATTTAAATAGCCTTGTTAAGCATACAAATTGAGTATGGTTGAGGACTTACAGTTATTTTGTAAGATAGAGGTTAAGGTCGTCTAGTCGGGGATGCATGAAGATGGCGATCGAAGTTGTTTGGCGGGTGGGGAGAGAGAGAGAGAGAGAGACTCAAATTTGGTAGGGATTCTCCATTGAACTCAATGAGTTGTTCCCAAACCATGTTGTGAATGATCCCATGTATAAGTGTCATATGAGGTTGACATGATCCTCACTTGACCGGGTAAAGGCTTATAAAGCCTTAGAGAAGATGCTCGAGCATGCTAAAGTTTCCTGGCCTAATGTAGTACTAAGACGAGGTGGAAATTTCGCAGCCTTTGTATGAGACATGTGTTGTTTGTTGGGTTGACAAGATGTTTCTATGATTGTACACGTCTACTTAGGCCAATTATCTAAGTATCGGACTCGATGCCTCTAACTAGGTCGATGCCTATGATGACATGTACCTATTGGTCGAGGCCTTGTCGCCCAAGACTGAGTTGGACTCTCTTCTAAGCCTTACTTCATTATAGTGGCTCCTCCAAGTACTAAAGTTTAGGTGTCTTCCACATGAATATCACTTAGGCTCATACAAAATATGTTATATCATTTACCAAGAACTATATGATTAATTTTTCATTTATCCAATTTATCAAAGAATTAGCTAAGGAAACTCTGATAGGATAAAATTATTCAAAGATATTATGCATAAGTTCTGAAGGAGGAGGAAATCGGCTTAGCCCAAAATTCTTGCCACGTGGGAGGAAACTTCCCAAATTACCATCATGCATAATCGGTCACCAACCTAGTGTTTCATCATATAATCTTCCCAACCATTTATGTGGTTGACTAAAAGTAAATCAAACCCAATCCTTATGATGTAGGTGGATTCTTAGGGATAAACATTGTAGGACCTAAAGTCCTACTACAACACAATCTAAGCAGCCAAGATAAACATCACAGAGAGAAATCATTAATGAATTGCAACTTTTATAATTGCAGATGATTAGGAATTATTTGTATTCTAAATCAGATCCATCATTACGAGGAGCTTAGATATTGGCACCTTGTTATACACAAATCACTTGTTCTTATAGTTTGGACTCTTAACTATCATTTCTTTTTGACGTGGGCAAGAAAGACTTGTTGAACCACGTTAAGCCATTGTGTCGATTTACATTTTGTATTACGCTATTGGAAAAATTGTTCAATTATTTGATTTTAAAATTAAACTACTTACATGTCCCTTGTTTTACATTTGCATCATAAAACCATTGTCCTTGATATTTCAAAAAAGTAAATAAATACCTTATATAAAGTTCATGCAGTGAAAAACCATGTGTTTATTAGTAAAGTCTATATATTTTTACTACACTACTGTACATTTGTGTAATCTTTTTTTTTTCATTGCAATCCTTGGGATCTCAAGTGACTTTGGGTCATCACATATTCCGAATTGCAATAAATACTAAATTCATGGCAAATCCTCTTTTGATCATCGTTATCCTTGACTTAAACTTAGGGTCGGCCACATAAATTCTCTTTTTTTATTTTTCTATTGTAAGAAATGTTATTTATTAGCGTTAATTTATTAAGAACAATTTCAATACAAAATTACAAACACTAGGTTTTAACCCCGCACGATGCACGAGCTTAGTGTAATTTTTGTTACAACATATATGATATATATGGAGGCACGCTATATTTTTAAATCACTTATTAAATGTATATTAATAGCAAGAAAAGAAAAACACTAAATTGTTTTGGAGTTATTTAGGAGAGAGGTTTATCTATGTTTAGTATATCCCCGAGCATACCATAAATAAAGAGAAACATTATTCTGGATTATATAATTATATTTATGCCAATTGGTACATAAATTAAATACAAATGATGTTTTAGACAACAATTATTCAAATCAAAGATCAACATTTCCTCTCGGAATGGTGTATTATTATATATGACTGTGATATATGGGATATTGTGTGGCCTAACATTTTAAAAGAAATAGTTAGGCTTCTTTAATTACCAAAATGATTACAAAATATTTTATTTAGACTCAATTAATCTAAATAAAGCATTTTTAAATTAATTGGAGTTGACTACATAAATCTCACTTTTCCAGGTTCTTAACTCAATGTCCTCACTTAAACCACCTGCTTTCATAACATTTTATTTATTCACTTATTAAATGTAAAAAAAACTATTATGGTTCCTAAATTAGAAATTTTAAGATAAACCGCGTGCACGTGTTTTTGAAGAAAATAATAATATAAATTATAGAGATAATTATGAAATTATATGAAGAGAAAAGGAAAAAAGAGAAGAAAAGCACTATTATGATGTTTCACAGTTTGATACACATTCAGATTTACAACCCCTATCCAAACACGTGTAACACCAAATATAGATTTACATGTTTACCATAACTAAATAGACGTATATCCTTAAAGAAGAAATTAGCATACCTAAAACATGAATCGGGTATGATCACATAAAAAAAGTTGTGATTTGGTATTGAAATAGTGTGAAGAATTTAGAGGCAGATAAGAATGAGATGGAAAGAACTATGATTGTGTCTTGACTTTATAATTTTAAAGAAATTTCGCGGAGGGGAAGAGAGATAGAGGGACTAGTAACCGAAAAGGGTGTGGGAATATGAGGGGGTGAAGAGAAGACTAAAGTTACGGAACCTACTTTTACATCATTTATAATAGATTTCTAGAAACATTAAAGAAAGATTGCAGGAGGAATATTTTATTTCATTACTTAATAAATGAAGCTCATACAATCCTTTATATACAAGCTAATCTAATAGATTAACAAACTAGTTAACAAGTTTTTAAACCTAGTTAACAAATTAACACTTAAGCTAATAGAATTTATACACGTGGCATACTCTAACTAACTTTCTCTAACAGCCTCCCTCAAACTCAAGGTAGAAAAACTTTATACTTTGATTTTTATACGAAGAAAATTAAACCGAGATCTAGACACTTCCTTGCTGAGAATGTCTACATCTTGATCTTGAGAGGAAATATGTTTTACTTCAATTTCTTTTTTCATAACCTTCTCTCTGACAAAGTATAGATCAAGCTCTATATGCTTGGTCCTTGCGTGCAAAACAAGATTGGCAGCTAGCATGACTGAGCTCAAGTTATCACACCAAATAACTGATGTTTTTGAATGAAGAACTTGCAATTCACCAAGTAATGACTTCAACAAAGTTATCCAGCCACAAGATTAACCAAACTCCTGTACTCGGCTTCAGTACTTGATCTGGAAATAGTTGGTTGTTTCTTAGAATTCCAAAAAATTAAATTAGGACTAAGGTACACACAATGGCCAGAAGTTGATCTACGAACATCTGGATCTGATGACCAATCAGCATCACAGAATCCCACCATATCTAACATAGGAGCTTTATTTAATAAAAGGCCATAATTTGCAGTGCAACTTAGATATCTTAGGATTCTTTTAACAAATTTCCAATGGATTTTTCATAAACTGGCATACTCTATTGACACTATAGGAGATCTCTAGTCTTATAATGGTGACATATTGTAAATCCCCCACAACACTCCTGTAAAGTTGAGGGTCTGGTACTGCTTCAATTTCATAAGTTGATAGCTTCAAGCCACTAGTCATAAAAGTGTTAAGTTGCTTGGCGTTCTGCATTTTAGCCTTACAAAGTAGATCAGATACATACATAGTCTGAGATAAATGAAGTCCATCTCCAACATTCTTTATTTGAATTCCCAGAAAATAATTCACAAGACCTAAATCTTTTAGAGAAAATTCTCCGTTAAGAGAAATGATAAGATATGTGATAACTATAGAGTGGCAGCCTGTAACAAGGATGTCATCTACATAAACTAGGATATATGTAGAATGATTTGGTGTGATTCTAATGAACAAAGAGGAATCTGATTTTGCAGATTTGAAACCAAATCTTTCAAGAGCTTCGTGTAACTTTTCAAACCAAGCTCTAGGGGTTGTTTAAGGCTATAAAGAATGTGGAGAGTTAGGATATTCAAAACCTTGTGGTTGGCTTATATACACTTCTTCATTAAGAATTCCATTAAGAAAGACATTATTGACATCAAGTTGCCTTATAGACCAACCCTTAGAGAGAGCAATAGTGAGCACAGTTCGAATAGTCACTGGTTTCACTACAAGACTTAAGGTTTCAGCGTAATCAAAACCAGCCTTTTGATGGAAGCATTTAGCAACAAGTCTAGGTTTGTGTTTGTGAATTGAACCATCAGGATTCTCCTTAACTTTGAACACCCATTTGCAGCCAATTGGATTTCTTCCTATAGGTAAAGGTGCCAAGGACCAAGTTTCATTTAAGATAAGTGCCAAATATTCACCATTTATGGCAAATTTCCAATGTTCTTGAAGAAGAGCTTCTTGAACCGAATTAGGCTCTCTTATGGCAATAAGATCTTTAGGCTTGTATACTCCAACTTTGGCCCTAGTAACCATATGATGAGAATTGTTAATAGGTGCAATAATAGGTTCCTGCACAGAAGTAATGGGACTAGAAGAGTTATCAATAACATGTTTATTAGTGGTATCTAGCATATCAACATGTGGTTCTTGAGTAGAAATAGGTGAACCGGAAGGTAAAATATAGGAGGTAGGAATTAAAGATACGGGAAAGATGATAGGAGGTGTGGCTGAAGGCCTAGTGATAACCTCCTGAATGGATAAAGATGAAGCATATATTTTAGAAGCAAATGGAAACGTCAATTCATCAAAATGACATCTCCAAAGATGAAAATTCAACCATTAGGATCTAAACACTTGTATCCCTTATGTTTTAGGCTGTAGCCAATGAAAGTACATTGTGCAGATCGAAATTGAAGTTTGTGTTGGTTGCAGGATCAAATGTTAGGATAACAAGCACAACCAAACACTTTGAGTTGAGATTAAGTAGGAGGAGTTTTAAAGAGAACTTTTAGAGGAGTTTGATACAAAAGAGACTTAGTGAGAAGTCTATTGATAAGAAAAACACTAACTCGGAATGCTTCATCCCAATATCTAAGAGGCATATAGCTTTAGCAAGAAGACAAAAACCATTTTTAATAATGTGTTTTCTCTCTGCAGTGCCATTTTGTTCATGTGTTCTAGGATAAGAAATACAGTGATTAATGCTATTAGCTTGTAGATAATCAGAAAAGGCCCTATACTCCCTTCCCCAATCAGTTTGAATGGCCTTAAGTTTCACACCTAATTGCAATTCTCCATTAGCGTTAAAATTGAGAAAGGTCTGAAAAGCATCGGATTTGTTTCTCAACAAGTAAATCCATGTGAACTTTGAGCATGCATCAATATAATGAATATAGTATTTGTAACAACTAGAGGATAGTGTAGGTGAAGGACCCCAAATATTTTAGTGAATAGGTTGTAAAGGCATAGTATATTTTGTTATAGAATCTGGGAAAAGGAATTTGTGAATTTTTCCAAGACAACAAGCATTATAGAAAGAAGACGTCATTTTATTTGCATTAAGAATATTAAATTTTGTCATAATAGATTGAATAATCTTAAGAGATGTATGACCTAAACGACTATGCCACAAATCAATAACACGGCTATTTTGAAAATCTGAACCAGAAACACAAGAAGTGTTTACAGAATGTAGAGCAGACTTTATTACTTCTGAAGACTGAGAAAGAATTGATTTGAAAGAAGATTCAAACCAAAGTTGTGAGTTGTCAAAGGCATATAACCCATGCATAAGCTTTCCATTCATCAAAATTTTCTTGGAAACCTGATCCTTGACACAACAAAAATCAGGGTGCAATTCAAAGAATACTTTGTTAGCTTGAGAAAAATTGGAAACACTGATCAGATGTTTAGTCATATCAGGGACGTGAAGCAAATGATTAAGTGAGAGTATTTTGGAATGAAACTAAGAAGGAAAATAAGTAGAACCAACATGTTTAATGACAAGACCCATACCATTGCCCATGTGAATACGATCTCTCCCCATAAACTCAGTTTTGGCCATCAAATTATCTGCATCTAATGTTACATGATTGGTTGCTCCAGAATCTGGATAGCAGTTAGTGTCTGCAACAACTTCAGGAGTGGCCAACATAGCAGTCATGGTAGGGTTTGATTCTTAGAAAGAACTTGAACCCTTAGCCAACATAGAAGTCATGGTAGGGTTTGATGCTTGGAAAGAACTTGAACCCTTAATCAAATCTGTAGTAGCAATTGAGAACCACATGACCAAATGAACCACATGATTGATAATGTCGTTTGTTTGGATTCCAGGACTGTCTTCCACCATGACCACGACCGCTGTAAATATTGAAACCACCTCGATTAGTCTGGTGAGAAGCAAATGATGGAGGAGAACCATGACCTTCAAATCCTGAATTGTTTGATGGTGCAAAATTTGTAGTGAAATTCCCTTGAGAAAAATTTGGATGAAACTTTTTTGTGATAGTCGATTCATAGCCAAATTGACTACATTAGAACTATCTAAGTCCAAACTCTTCTTGTTCTTCTCAATACGATTTTCTTGAGCTAGTAACAAAGTTTCAATATCCTCAACTATATAGGCCTCTAACCTTGAATTAACAAAAAACACAAATGTATCATATTCGGAGGTAAGACCATCAAATATTGCATCTATGTGATCTTTTGAAGTAAGAAAATGACCAACAAAACCTAAAAGATCAACAACACTTTTAATTTTCAGTAGGTACTCATGAATAGTCATATCTCCTTTCCTGATCATCTTTAATTCATCCTTATACTGAGAGATCTTGGCTCGATTCAGAGACGCGAAATATAACTTCAATTTAGACCTGATCTGGCTAGCTGAATCGCAACCAACCATTTGTGTTTAGAATACCTTCAGACATTGATGATAGAAGCCAAGAAACGAGCATCTGATCATGTTGCTCCCAGTTGAGAAATTCTGGATTGATCTCCATAGGTTGTTCAATAACAACAGGAAGGTATTGCAATGGAGGAGACTTGTTCTCATTGAGAAACTCCATGAGTTTATGACCTCAAATAGCCACAAGAACTTATTGACACCAAAGAAAGTTCTTATTCTCCAATTTTACAGATAGTGTGGTTGAAAGAGATCGGAGTGAATGGTTGAGTTATTGAAACTCCATTAACATCAGTTGAAGAAGAACTTCTGGTGTGAACTATATTAAGCTCTAATAACATAATAGACTTCTTGAAAGATTAAAGAAGGATTGCAGAAAGAATTTATAATTTCATTACTTTAGAAATGAAGCTCATACAATCCTTTATATACAAGGTAATCTAACATATTAACAAACTAACTAACAAATTGTTAAACCTAATTAACAAACTAACAGTTAAGCTAATAGAATTTGTACACGTGGCATACTTTTAACTAACCTTCTCTAACAAATTTAAAAGTTAGCTATATTGTAGCAGCTCGAAAACAATTGAGGTCTGCTTTAATGAGAGAGTTGTGTGTCCAAATATGGAGAGGAGACTCAGTTTATATATATATATATATATATATAGAGAGAGAGAGAGAGAGAGAGAGAGAGAGGAGTTCTTAAGTGAACCAAAATAATGAACTATTTAATGAACCTAATAAGACATTAAAAAATATCCCTTAAACTGACTAACAAATTGTTAAACCTAATTAACAAACTAACAGTTAAGCTAATAGAATTTGTACACGTGGCATACTTTTAACTAACCTTCTCTAACAAATTTAAAAGTTAGCTATATTGTAGCAGCTCGAAAACAATTGAGGTCTGCTTTAATGAGAGAGTCATGTGTCCAAATATGGAGAGGAGACTCAGTTTATATATATATATATATATATATATATATATATAGAGAGAGAGAGAGAGAGAGAGAGAGAGAGAGGAGTTCTTAAGTGAACCAAATTAATGAACTATTTAATGAACCTAATAAAACATTAAAAAATAACCCTTAAATCGTTGTTGTAATTAATCCACGCCAGCAGCAACGAACACGCGTATTTTTTAATATACACACCTCACAAACTTTACCACCTACACCCCCACCTCCCCAAACCCATATGCCATCAGTTATCCCCAATTCTCCAAACATGAAACCCCCACCTGCTTATCAGAAGCTACGTCCAACGAGTACTCCTTAACAACAGGGGCATTCCATGGTTGGAAATCTCTTAAAAGGGTGAAACTCACAAACACGCGATTGAACACTAATTTATTTGTGGAGGATCCACAGTCTATCATAACTGGTTTGATGATGGCAGATGGGTTAGGTGGGAGGGTGGGGGGTTAAAAAACAATCTATGTAACACGCGTGTCCATTATCTCTGGCACAAACCAATTACAACAAGGAATTAAGGATTATTTTTTAATGTCTTATTGGGTTCATTAAAAAATTCGTTATTTTGGTTCTCTCTCTCTCTCTCTTTATATATATATACAGTTAGGCTCTCCAACATACCTATGAACATACCCATTTTTTTTAAAATAGTAAAAAAATATATTTTTTAACCAAACTCGGTATATATGATCTACATAATAATAAGGAGATCATCTACAAAAAAAATAATCAAAAAATTCAACCCGAAAGTGGATGAGATGATGAAAAAAATTTGAACGGACAAAAAATGCTCGTATATACCCACTTTTCATTTCACCCACTTCCGAATTGAATTTTTTTATGATTATTTTTGTAGATAATCTCCTCACTATGTAATCATATATACCAAATTGAGTTAAAAAAATACATTTTTTTACTATTTAAAAAAATAAGTATTTTCATAGATATATTACTAAAAAGTATGTTTGAGAGTCTGACTGTGTGTGTGTGTCTATATATATATATATATATATATATATATATCCATATAACAAAGGAGCATGTTTTTGAAAATTTTAGCCAAAATATCTCCATTTTGGTATGCATGACATTTTCTCATTTCATGCCCATGCATGAAATATCATGCTAAAAGTTATTTTTTTTGTGTGTGTGTTATATATATACTATTATAAATACTATTATACTATTATAAATACATGTATTTTTTTAAATACGTGTAATTTTTTTTTATTAATTTTTTAAATATTTTTTTCTTTTTTTAATTTATATTTTATATATTTTTTTATTTTTTCTCAATTTTTTTTTTATCACGGGGGCAAATTTATCGCCGTGCCCTCGGGCACGGGCATCCACTAGTATATATATATATAGTAATACTCTTGTGCGGACTAGTCCGCATTTTAAGAATGTGGACCGGACATGTGTCACTTAACGGTGCGCCTAGAAATTATCACCTAAATTATAGGCACTCTCTCTCTTTTCTGGGTTTACCGCCAGGTGACACATGTCCGATCCGCACTCTTAAACTGCGGACTAGTCCGCACAAGAGCAGAACTGTATGTGTATATATATATACACACACATATATATATATATATATGTATGTATATATATATATATGTGTGTGTATATATATATACACATACAGTTCTGCTCTTGTGCGGACTAGTCCGTAGTTTAAGAATGCGGATCGAACATGTGTCACCTAACGGTGTGCGCCTAGAAATTATCGCCTAAATTATAGGCACACTCTCTCTTTTCTGGGCTCACCGTCAGGTGACACATATTCGTTCCGCATTCTTAAAATGCGGACTAGTCCGCACTAGTGCAGGACTATATATATACATATATACAGAGAGAGAGAGAGAGAGAGAGAGATTAGATGTATAAGTAGGGTGTTATTATTCTTAGCTTTGATAGGTTGAAACAGAAGTAACGTCAACACAACTACAACTTGATATAATACGAAGCCAACTATCTGGGTATTGGGTATTGACTGAGGCAAGATTAACACAATAGAAATTCAACAAGAATTGATATAGGAACAAAATTAGTTTTAAATTTGAACGAATATTCCAAAGTTTGGAACGGAGTCCCCTACCTCACTGTAAGAGATCAATTTTAAAAATTGCAAAAGCATAATACATTCGGCAGAAAACGAGTCCATTCCAAGAATCTTTTTATATTTTATATACCAATTCCTACAGAGTTTCAATAATCGCAGAGAGCTCTTACGTCAATATGTATTTGCTCTTTGTTCCTATTTTACATGGAATAAAAACAAATGATTGATCTGAGACAATTTACTGATTCTATGCTATATTACAAATACAAAACCAACGGCATTTGTTATTTCATTCAGGTTCACCCAAGGCCTATCTACTCTACAATTTGCTCCAATTAACAAAGCCGGACCCCTCTTCACCAAACAAACACCTATTCATCATTGTGCAAAAGAACCACAGACCATAATTATATGGGAAAATAACTCTTAGCTCCCTTTTGACAAATTTTAAACACTAAAGAAATTTTGACAAATTTTAAACACTTAGGTCCACTAATTCTCTTCTACATAACAAGTGGACCTAACAGTAAAATGTCCTTAAATGCTTAAAAATTGTCAACAAGGGACCTAATTGTAAATTGCTCTAATTATATTTTTGGTTATTGTATGCCTTAATCGGCCAGAGGAGCGGCAACATGATTAGGTTGATGGGGGAGTACCACCTCAACAACTGCATTCCTCCGTTGCCGTTCGCGGAAATAAAGGACTGTTAGAAGGCAGATGAAAAGGGCAAGAATTGTTGTATTTCCTTCCTCCATTATCACATTCTCAACCCAGTGTTCCACTTTTGGATAAACTTCAGGCAGCGAATCGATCACATGAACCTATAATAGACACAAAATATGACCCAATAATGATCAAAGAGTCGGACATTCCTAACTTTTTATTTTTATTATTTTGGGTGATACTGACTTTCACCCTCAGTTTTGTTCCAAGTTGTGTTACGCACCCATTTTTTTATTACATTAGGGATACACCCTCAAAAGCGTCACTAAAGTTGAGTGTATAAAAAGCCTCAAAAATTGACACTTCGTGAGATTTAATGACCTTTGGGGGATGCATCTCAAATTTAAAACAAAAATGGGGGTGGATCGCAAAAGTAGGCACAAATGTGAGGGTGAAAGTTGAAACAACACTTATATTTTTCTATACGCGATATTATAAACCAAATGCAAGTAGAACTTGTAAGACTCCAAGGTTTACTTGCTTTTCTTCCATTCCCTTTTTTAAAATCAAACAGGGTTCCGCAGGGTGTTATCAATTCTGAGAGCAGCATATTCGTACCCAGTAAAGAAATTAAAAGAATATGCTTCCTTTTACAGCACAACTGAAGCCCACACTTGTAAGTAAAGAAAACAAAGGGAGCGTTTGATTGCAAATATGAAAAATATGTTAAAAATAGTTCATTTGGATGAGAAGCTGGAAAATGAGCGGAAAAAAATATGAGTTTTTAGTCTTACTTTTTCTATTTTCCATGGAAACTAATTCTTTGGCTGGTGGATAAGAAATATTTTTTAATAAAAATAAGGTTTGAGATGGTGCACTTCTTACGTGAATGAGTGTTGTTCTTATATAAAATGTTTGCAATCAAGGTATTACAAGAGCAAAACATGAGTCCAAACAACTATTTTCCATGGAAGCATTTTCCACGTGAATCAAACACACCCCAAGTACAATTTAAATTCCCAACATTCACAAACAACTAATTTGCAATCGCGAGTTGTGGAAACCTGTGGAAAATGAACATAGCTGCGGTACAACTATAACTGCTTTACGACTGTATTTGCGTCCCACAAAAATGAACTTCCAAAGAACATCAACAACTTTGAACTCCATCCCTTTATAATTTTTCAAGGTTTAGTCAAGTCAATATTTAAAAAATCACTCGAGGCAAGGCCCCTGAACGCCTCGCCTCATTGATGCACATTGTCTGATTGCAGCAATTATGCTGAAGGCCCCATTTGGTTCTAGTGAAAAATAAAATGATGAAAAATGATTTCATTTATTCAGAGTTCAAATTCTAAACATTTAAAATTATGATCAAGTGATTTTGGGGAAAGAAAATAACTTCCATTAAATAAAAGTACCTTTCACTGTTTTGCTTTTCACATAAGAAAAGAATAAGTAAAATTTGGATTTACTTCATCGTATTTTTATTTTTTACTTTTTTTATTGATCTTTCCTTTTTTTTGTGTGTGTGTGTTGTGTGTTGTGTGTGTGTGTGTGTGTGTGTGTGTGGGGGGGGGGGGGGGGGGGGGGGGGGGGGGGGGGGGGGATTGGACACGACGAAAAGATTTTAAAAAGGGGTACATCGTCTTTTCAATGTCCCTTCCGTGTGTCATTGTATACGTTATTTTTTCCTGGTATGTATACGTGAATCATTGTAACGTATACGTAAATATTTGTAATGTATACATATTATGTTTTTGTTTACGCTAAGCGTATAGAATAAGGACAAGGGACCTTAGTGCCAAAAAAATATGTTATTGGACCAGGCTAGGGACTTGAATTGAGAAGCTCCCTTAAAAATGTCACCCCAAATCAAGCGGGGGCTAAATAAGACAGGCAAGTAGCCAAAGACACTCACCAGCACACTGTCAGCATAGTTCTGTCGTATCCACAGGCTAGCAAGGGCCAAAGTTACAGGCAGCTTTGCAGCAGGATCAATTTCTAGGGCTTGATCATAGTAACGCTTCGCAAGGTGAAGATCCAATGGAATCCCTTGGCCATGCTCATGCATGTATCCTAGGTTGAACATAGCTTGAGCATTAGACTGGGATTTGGCACGCATATAAGCATCTGCTGCACGATCATAGTCTCGCTCAATACCCTATAAAATGAAACACGAATTAAAATACCCTATGAAATGAAACACAAAAATTAACATAACTGCATAAAAAAACTGTAGGCCTTGTTTCGTTTACTCCTGTGGAAAGTGCAAAAAAAACCCTAAGCTATGCAGTTCTGCAAGAACCTCTCTCCCCCCCCCCCCCCCCCCCTCCCAACTATTTGTAATGCAAAAAAATCCTCGTGAACTATGCATGATGTTGTAAAAAATCCCTATGCATCACTCAAAAGTCCCCAACAAAGAGATTTTGGTTTGCCAAAATGCGTGGTGATGGGAGGGAGATCTTAAAAATTTGTCAGAGGAATTTCTAGCAAAAACTGCATAATTCAAGATGGTTTGGCACTTTCTCAATAGTAAGATGATGAAAAGTATATTCGCCTAGTCAGAAAAACTAGTTGTGTAAGATTGTAGATAAGATGATAACCTGCGTGATTTGAGCAAAAATTGTGAACAAAATTTAACTCCGGAGAGGTGAAAATTACTGGTTCACCTAAGTGAAAAAATATTTCACCCCGAACCATTAAGGCCTAAAGAGTGGGAATTAAGTACATGCAGTTGGACCCAGACCCATAGGATTATTTAATTAACACGACATACCCGACCATAGTAGTATGCATCCCCAATCAGCAAAGCAGCATGTTCATTACCCTGTTCAGAGGCTTGCCACCACAAAGAGTGAGCACATTGATGCCTCTCTGCATCTGTGCAAAAACCAGATTCTCCCATGCACATACTTTGTTCCCCATATTTGTCGAGAATCCAAGCGGCATTACTTTGTGCCACCTCATACCCCAACTCTGCCATCCTTGAGTAGAGGAGGAAAGCCTTGCCCAAATCACCTTTTAAATACAACTCTACTGCCCATCTAGACAAGGAACTCCACGGGCCGCGTTCTGCAACTAGTTTGTATAATGCAGTAGCCTGAAATCAGGGGAAGATCGTAATCTTTTTATACGTTTGGCAAAAAAAAGGCAGTATAGACTCAATAGTTTTTCCTAGTGATAGTGTTGACCTCAGCAAGTGTCCATGTTTGAAAGACAATTTTTTATGAGAATTTGACTTCTAGCATAATCGATGATCAAGATTGGAACTTACAAATATTGCAGAATTTGGTATATTGACTTTCAGAGTGGACTCTTAATTTCAGACATTCCAAATAAGGGTCCACTTTAAAAAACAATTTACCAAATCTAAAATCAACTTACCAAAATTAGGTAGCTGGGCACCCTTGCCTGAAACCACGCAGGAATCAGGTATGAACAGATGCACATATATGCTTCAATATAGAGAGTTGAAAATATAAAAAGAGGTTAATGGGAATTTGGGGGTCCAATAGTTTGGGTAATGTGTAATGCACTTTGGGGTCCAATATTTTCATTTTGCATCACAAAACTAAACAGAGGAATAAACATTAAATGGTGGATACTTAAAACCCCAAAGTGCATTATAAGGGAATTACTAGACCCAAAAGTACAATGAAACCAAAAAAAAAATAATCATAAATCTACAAAAACAAAAGGCAAAACATAATGGAGAAATAACAAATGGAACTGGAAGCAGCGCTTCGACACCAATTATTTCCAATTCTTCTGGTGTTGCTTGCAACTCGTGGGCCATTATCGTTTGGGCCACTTGACCAGCTACTTTCATCGCACAAACAATATGGCCAACGGCATTAATAATTTAATACAGTTTGATCTTCAAATGATTACAGGTTAAAACTAGTTAAACATGCAGGCCCGTGAAGTAAGCTCACAAAGTATTTGACTGAGAATGGGCTATCTCGACTACAATTTATCCTTTTCCCAACCCACATTTATCTGGCTTCTTTTATCATGGTAGCCCAGTCCAAGAATGAGTATGAAACCCATGGACAAAGATTAGAAATTCCTTCAGACCCAGCCATAAATCCCACAACCCACAAGAAACACCCAATTTACATTGGGTTACAACTTACAAGAAAGCAGCCACATGTAATGGGCTACCATAACAAATCCCCTTACAACCTCACATGATACCACCTTATTTGAACCAACCCTTATCCCCCATATGTTCCACCCATCATTCAAATAATAAAATGTACTCGCTCTACATAACATATTAAGATGCAATCATCCATTTAAATACTTATATCTTGTTTGATCTACTAAAAATTTAATACCCATACATACTGTGTGTGTTGGGGGGGGGGGGGAATTTTTTCCATACCTCTACTAAAATAAGTGCAGATGTATCACTACTGGGACCAAAACCGTGGCACTAACCATGTAGATCTAACTTATATAGGAGAAGCGTCAAAACAGAAAGGCAAAATAAAAGAAGAAAAAACTACAACAGATGGTTACAGAAAAATCCTCCAAAAAACTTAAAGATAGGAATAAACCTCAATTAGAACTATATCTATTTTTAAGAAGAAAAAAAAAATGGTCTACAGTACTGTGGAGGTAGTCCCCCCACTTTTCAAACCAGCCCCAGAAGGGTGCAATACTATCCCTAACATGATTTTGGTATTCATACCATGTAAGCTAAATCATTACAAATTTACAATTCTTTTTGGACAACCCACGTGACGCTGATAAACCAGGTTGTCCTCGCAGAAAGTAAGCCTTCAGTGAGGTTCTAGTACCCCATATACAATTATATGAAAACTCAAAAGTTATACAATTACAAAGGTACATGGTTCAAAGTCTCGGTCTCGATCGTATCGGACGCCCGATTTTTAACTCGGTCGCAATATCGGGCGATACGCTATTTAGAGAGCCCAAAAAATTCCGAAAAAAATATAGAAGATTTTTAAAAAATAAGGTTAACAATGTGGACCAATTAGATAAGTTCAAAACCATCAAATGATAGGGCATATCATTGTCAAATTGATTATACTGACATGCGTCGGACTTCTCGGATTCAATATTCCATAATATATCTAATGTGTTTTGTGATACGTAGCGACACATAGCGCGTGGTTGTGCTCCCGTGAGAAGACTATCTTTTATTTTGTATTTTAGTTTAGGGTAATATTGTCATTACCTTTTATTTTTAGTCCTTAATTGGTCTCCAAGCATGTTTGGGGCGGCTAATTAGTCATTTTTAGTTATTAGTAGTCATTTTTTATCTTTTGGGTCATTACTTGGTTCCCAAGTAATTTTTCTCCTATAAATAGGCCCTTGACATTCATTTGTAATTACACTTGAATATTGAAAAAGAGAATATAGAGAGCAAAAGAAACTCATTTTCTTAGTTTAGTTTCATTTGTTAGTGGTGGTGGTGTTGTGTAGTTAATAGTTGTTGTGTAGTTATAATAATAACGCTTCCGCATTCATAGATTCACATCAAATTGGTATCAGAGTTGCGTTTGTTCTTGGTGTTCGTGGTGCATGAAGTGGGTATCGAGTTGTGGTTCCAACTCGGGCAACCCTTCAATCGTTAGATTGATAAATGTCCAAATAGGAATCAGGCGGATGAAAACCCTAGATTCCATCACCGCTAATTGGGGAGATACCAACCCTTTTAGCCACCACTTTTCCACCCTCTACCACCTCATCTTCCTCCACCATCACCACCTACTGCCGCCACAAAACCACCACTACACTCCGAAATGCAGCCCCATCTTCTTCCTCACCCTCTGAAACATTCTCCCACCCTCCTCTATGGCCGTAAACCTAACCCCACTACCCCCAAACCCCAAGCCCTAGCCCCCAAATTTTACCCTAATCTGACCTAACCTCTTTTAACCTAATTTTATTTATTTCTCTACTCATCCATGCCCAACCACAATAAAACCCGATCAAAAACGAACCTGCCCTACTTTGACCCGATTCTTCCACCCCTTATTTGACCTCAAATCCAGTCAAAATTGGTCTAATGGCCTATTTTTTACACAACTTAAGACTTCTATGAAAAATACGACCCATTTGGGATCCATTTCCGACTATTTGTCATTTTTGGGTCCAACTTTCCGGAATGTCGTCGCCTTCAGTCTGCTAGTTTCGCCATCGTACTCGCAAAGATGCGGCCACCAGAGTTTCCGTCCGGTCAGATTCAAGGGTCCACGAAGCCAAGTTGCAACTATGTGCTCGTGGTGTAGAGAAGGCGGATATAGTCATCAGTTTTTGGTTGCTCGGATTTTGTAGAGAACATTGCCGAGATTTGAGTATATTAGACCCATTATTAATGAGGTTCACACGCATGGGACTAATTAAAATTTGGGCATCCCACTTTTGGCTTATTTTGATCGGAATCCGAAATTTTTCAAGGATTATATCATGTGGCATTGACGAGTCACCCTACACGTTTGAGGACGAGCTTTTCGAAGACGGGGAGAATGATGTGTTTTGTGAAATATAGCGATACCTAGCGCGTGGTTGTGCTCCTGAGAGAAGACTATCTTTTATTTTGTATTTTAATTTAGGGTAATATTGTCATTTCCTTTAATTTTTAGTCTTTAATTGGTCTCCAAGCACGTTTTGGGCTAATTAGTCATTTTTAGTTATTAGTTGTCCTTTTTAGTCTTTTGGGTCATTACTTGGCTACCAATCAACTTTTCTCCTACAAATAGGCCATTGGCATTCATTTGTAATTACACTTAAATATTGAAAAAAAGAATATAGAGAGCAAAAGAAACCCATTTTCTTAGTTTAGTTTTATATGTTGGTGATGGTGGTGTTGTGTAGTTAGTAGTTGTTGTGTAGTTGTAATAATAACGCTTTTGCATTCATGGATTCACATCAATATCAATATTAAGTATAAAAAAAATCTAATGACATATAGAACTTGATAAAAAAAATTTACATAAAATTTTATTAGAAATGATTACATTGTTTTTATCATTTTCATCTTCATATCTAGTTGGGACATTGATCATGGTAAGGATGTACGTATGGATAATTTCCTCCCTTAGGAGCCATTCTACAAATAAAGAGGATACAAATGTTATAAATATTTTTTTTTTACATATAATTACAAACAGGAATACTTCTAATTTTTTCAAAAATAGTACCAATTTATTTACAACGTACAACACAGTTTTTTAAGAAATTATAAGAAATAGTAACAATGTAATTAAAATGTAAAAATAATTCAAAATGTTCAACACTTTTTTAAAATGGGACAAATTAATGTTTAGTCCCAAAGAGCTAAGTACATTTTGCACTTAGTCTTATTATTTTTTGTTCCAAAATGCACTTTCTCTATTTTTTTGACAGCTAATTTTTACGTTTAGGTTAAGAGAAAAAAGTGTTTGTGACATTTTGCATGGTGACGGACTTTTTGGAACGAAATAAAAAAGCTTGGACTAAACGTCAATCAAAAAAATGTCACTGAATTTTCTTGAATGACCAAAAAAATTATTAAGAAAAGTATTAGCTTATTAAATTTGTACAAGAAATTTATAGGAAAGTTGTATTACAAATTTTTAAGATATCATTTTCTATTCTTATAAAGAATGTAGAGGAGACAATTTATCTTTTTACAAATGTTATTGTTTTTACAAAGAGGAAAAAAAAATTATTTTTTTTAAAACGAATTATTATTCTTTTTGTACAAAAAAATGTAATTTTTTTACCAATGTATTTTTAACATTTTCTACATATGTATTTTTAACATTTTTTCACAAAACATTGTTCATTTTTCTTTAAAACAGTGTACTTTCTTTTTTAAAAAATTATTTTTACAAAAAAAAATGAAGGCAAAAATGAGACAAAAGTGATCGTAGCTTATTCTTGAACAACAGATTTTTAATATTTTTTACAAAACATTTGTTTTTCTTTACAAAACAGTTTGCTTATTTCTTAAATTATTTGTACAAAACAATTTATTTTTTTATAATTATTTTTACAAAAGAAACATTGTTACAACAATCGAGCTTTTAGCCTTTTAAACAGAAACATTTGAGATACCTAAGATAGTTTAGAGAATAGAGAGACGGTGCGAGTTCCAAGGCTCCGACCACCTCAAAAACTTCCAGCGACTACTGGGTAGATCTCCAACCACCACAAAAACATCCGTCGACAATGTTTAAAAAGAAGCGAGGCGAGGCGTTTTGGCTCCAGCATATTGAGGCGTAAACCTCACCCCCCCAAAAAAAGAGCAAAATAATATTAAAAAAATACTAATAAAATCATAAAAAATAAAGTAATGAAGAAATATAAAATAAAATTGCAAAAAAAACATCTTTGAGGACTTTCTCACATAAACATTTTTTGTTCCTGCGAGATGACTCTTTTTTCCTTAAATAATTTGATAAAATCAATTTTAACATATTGGTTATTTTGCATTATGACAATAAACCAATCAATGCAAAATCATTTTTTTTTCATTTACATATTGTTAATTTATAATGTGACAATAAATTAATCAATGCAAAATCAAACTGACAAAATCATTTTTTTTAGTTTCATTCACATGTTGGTTATTTTATAATATGACAATAAATTAATCAATGCAAAGTCAAATTGATAAAATCATTTTTTTAAGTTTCATTCACATATTGGCTATTTTATAATATGACTTGTTGGTTATTTTTTTTTTTAAATTTCTTTTAAGTTAAAATAGTATAAGTTAGGTGCAATTTTAAAAGGAAAAAAGAACAAGAGTTAGTAGATTAAAACAACAATTTTTTTTAAGCCAAGTGCAATTTGATAATAATGAAGAGCTCTTTAACCTTTAAGAAAAGTGAATTTGAAAAAGAAAAAAAAATTCATTAGTATTTATATATAACTAATTGAATAGTATGTATATATAATCAGAAAACATACATATATATATATATATATATATGTGTGTGTGTGTGTGTATGTAATAAAATAAATATAACTATTGTAACGTTATCTTCAAAGTATGTATATATATATATATATATACCAATTGTCGATATACATTAAAATTTAAAAAAAAAAAAAAGAGTTTGTGATGGACGAAGAACAGTTTTTTTTTCTCGGCTCGACAAAAAGGTGAGAGGCAAGGTGCAAGCCTCGAGGCGCATTGAGGCGTAAGCCTCAAATTCAACCCTGAGGCTTAAGCCTCAAGGCGATTTTTTTGTGATTCGCCTCGAGTGATTTTTAAAACATTGTCCGTCAATCAAAGTTTGAAAGGGAAGAAGGAATTTTGTGGGTTGCAAAGCAAGAATCGGCCCTTTTTATAGGGTGAAAACTTCAGCCCTAGAAATCTTCTGTCGAAAACTAATTGAGCAAAAGGTAAGTAGTAGCTTTAAAATATAGTTTCCCTGCATCCATCTTTACACAAGACTGTTGGTTGATTTAAAAAAAAAGATTCTCCGTCGATATTTTACAACTCGCACGATTTATTGACGAGATGTCTCGGGATTGCCGAGATATCAGCGAGATGACCCAATATTATCCGTTTTTGAGTTTTTTTCGAATTGTGACACGGCATTGGATAAGCACCCTGCAATACCGAGTCAACTCGGCCACAATTTTGAACCATGGTTGAGTATGATTGTCCTGACCCATTCTTACCGGCATCCATCTCATCAACATCTCTACACCTCCTGAAATTCGGACCTCATAAAGATGCTCGAGAAAAGTGCCTGGAAAGTCTACTCATACCTTGATCACCCATCTACTTGAACTTCTGTTCCATACTTCATATACAAGATTTGGAACAAAAAAGTACATTGAAGCAACTTACAGCCCTTCATAATATCACACTTCTCTAACCCATAAAGACAACAAAAGAGAATATTTGTGATTATACAACATTAACAAAACATGGCAACCACGATGCAACAAACCATCAAATCTAAACAGAGACCCATTCAATCTTAGATTGAGTACAAAACGTTGGATTTTATTTAGTTCAAGTGGACTAAAGGATGGGTTGCGATGGAGGTCTCAAGATGATTTTCGGCGGACCAGAAACACCAATGTTCACAATGGTGGGGCTATGACACCTTATGGGGAGTGAGCCACCAGCCGTGACCATGATCGTCCACCAGCCGTCCAGTCAGCCCCGACTTCAAACCCCTGACCACCCAACTTAAACCATCCAAAAGTTCAGAATGACTCTATCGATCGTGATTTACCGTTGGGAGACAAAATGAGTATTCCTTTGAGACCCGTTCATTTTCTTGGTATGATCCCTCTTCCCACCTATTCGTCAATCCCCCAACGTCCGACGACCAACACCCTTGTTGAACGAAAGTTACCGAGACTCCAGTCACAGCTCAAACTGATGTGTACGGGTACGTTGCGGCGCGTATGAGGAATGAAGCCAACGACGACGGATATTTTAATTGTATTTGTTATTTTTTTATTTTTTTTATTACAATAAATGAGTATCCCTTTGAGAATATTCTATAATGGGCTAGATAGGGCTAGTGTACTTTGACACCATATTGATTTACAGTTGTCTTGAAGTGTCTTGAGGTATAACTGATGTGTATCAAAAGGCATATTTGTCATTTTGGGCTTTTTAGTATTTTTATTTTCTTTTTGCTATTTTACTTTTATTTTGTGTAATACCCCGCATTTTATGGGTATTAAATTGAAGTTATATTGATTTAATTGAAATTGTGGGAATTATTATTCGGATGCCATGAATAAATTAATCCTTATTTCGACGTAATAATTAAATGAGCATGTTAATTCAATTAGAACATTTAATTAAATATGTTATTTCATAAATGTGGCATGCGTGTTATAATTTTTATAGTATAACGGTATATTGCAATAATGAAGATAGTCGTGAATAAATTGATAACTCATTGATTTACTTAAGTCGTATTAAGGATATACGTATACGATAATGATGGAACATACAAATAAATGTATTAAGTGTTTATAGACTTTTAAATATAATTAGATGACTTAAATACGCATTTTAAGTGTTTAAAAATGGACCTATGGGTTGGGTAGGACCTTGGGAAGAGTTTCGAGCCAAACCGGGTATGGTTAGGAACCTTTTTAGGGGCCTTAAGTCTGGGCCTATAAAGACCTACGAATTTAGGTTAATTTTGAATGCTATTTAAAGGATTAAAATCAGCCTTAGGGTTGCATAGCCCCCATATCCACCCACACACATTTGGAGGCTACACATCTTGGGAGAGAGGAAGAACCACCTATGAGGAAGAAAAGCGAGGCTCCTCTACTATTTTCACGCAAGGATTCTCTTGCCATTCTTATTCAAAATGTTCTTTCTTCTATTAATGTTCAATCCATGTATAGAATAGAATTTGAACCATGATCTAGAGTTGCATATCTAGAGGTTCTTTAAATTGTGCAAGAATTGATAAAAATTAGATGATCCATATGTAGATCCATAAATCCCATGTTAGATATGAATTGATGTTATGTAATCTATTGATTTGATTGGAGAAATCATGTTGTAAGATTGATATCATATTCTAGAAGAAAGAAATTGTTGACATTAAGATGAAACTTTAAAACTTGCATGCTTAGAAATTCTTGAGAATTTTTTAATATTTGATGTTGGTTTAAGAATGATTAAGATATTGAATCATGTTTAGAATGATCCCATGTCATTTTGAAGATCATATCCATCCTATAATATTAAGTTTTTGAAGATTGGAGACACATTAATTTTGTTGGAAAAATCCCGTCATGAGAAAATAGCAGATTTGGGCGCACTGGGGTGGCCGAACCGATTCGGCCCCCATTGCGAACTTGTTTGATTCACCAGCTTAGTCAGGACATGGAATTATAAATCTTTTCGTTAAGATCGCGTGGGCGCCGACCTCGTATTTTTCTGATTTTTTTTTAATTAGTTATGATTTTTCTACGAAAGGGTGTGAGACCATTCCCGTTCAAGTGAAGGATAGAGACTTGTTCCAAGATATTAATGATATCTTTTATGAATTTAAATACACCATTAAACCGAGATGGGTTCGTGATATGGTGATGACTTAAAGTACAAGTTAACACTATGAACAAAATGATTTAAGTGGGATTATTGAATAAAGCTATATGAAATAAGTATATTAAAAGGCAGGGATGCACCTAGATGATTGGGCAATTTTGGTTGGGGCACATAGATGATAAGACCCTAAAAGATACGATGACAATTTTATGATTTGGACGGGTAAGTTTAAATAAAAGAATTACTTATTAGAGATACGTCGAATGCTTGAGAATATAATTAACGGTCAGCTCCCTTAATTATCACCGCATAAAAATATTAAGTAGAAATATATCTTAAGCCTAGTGGGTTAAGTCATGGTGGTTGACATTGGGTGCGATTGTAGTTTAGGGTCTAACTACCTATACATATTAGTTGACTCCTTATATATGTACATATAAACCTCATTATAAAGGTAGCAAGAAGTGAATAGTTATTAATAATCTAGAAAGGATTAAATTCTACGCCAAGAGGGAAACATGCTGAAATCATTAATTATTCTGGGAAGGTTAATTTGGGGATAACTATACCTATATATTTATAGAGAAATAAATGAGGAAATAAATTGAATTATTGAGCCTAGGAGGCAATACACGGGACTTTATATTTAATTAGGGAGTAGTCGTAGGATAGCGACTTAATATGGGTTATATAATAACTGACTAAAATGTTATGTTTAAGCCGAGAAGGCTATATTTATATGGATGTTGATTCCATGGGTAAAAGTGGTTATAGAGTAACTGCTTATACATATTGGATGATAGTATGCATTATATTATTTTGTGTGGACATACCTGAGTTCGTGGACCGTCCTATCAGTTGGGGTGCGCGCGTTCAGGACCGAGGCACACGTCGGCACAGGTGGGTTAGGCGTTGTGTTAGGTCATATTTTAGGTATTGCGTGGCAGCGCCACTTATAGGAGTTAAAGTGTTAATGTTGGATCCATGTGACACCGCTTGGTATGGGCCGAGCAATGGTGAAACTGCGTAGGTACCGCCCCACTTGCTTGTGTTTTATAATTACCCGTTTTGGGATGAGGGACTCCTCCGGGTATTACTGATAGAGCACGAACAGAACGCAGAAAATAGATGACTTTGTGTGTCGTACATATATATGCGGACATATGTATCTATCTATATACACATTGTGGTGTGCCTTGTATAAGAATGCGTAACAAAGTCGGATTATCATAGCGATGTGGATAATTGGTAATGAAAATAAGTTCTAATGGTCCAATGCAGTAGACAATGATTAATGAGAATAATAATTGGGCAGTCTAAGAATGTAGACAGTAATTAAAGTGAATGAAACTCATAGTCTAATGGTGGTGTTTACTAAAAATCAAATCGTCTGACGAGATAGACTAAGGTTAAGGAACATTATATGACGTAAAAATATGCACTGAATTTATATTGAATTTAGTGGGCAACATTATGAAGTTAATTCGAGGACTGGTGTGTTAGGTGTAAACACTCACTTTTAGTTTACGCATAGCTAGATGGATTTATCATTACTTGTCAGATTAGAAAATGGAATTCACAATTGGTATTTATTTGAGGATACGAGTAGGACTGCTTCTAGATGAGAGGTGAGATACTCGATACGTGCGAGCGTCGATGGAGAGACGTGAAGTAAGAGTTAGTTACATTTTGCATATTTATTGGTGAATAATCCTTGCAACTTTAGGGCTCTGACCCAAAATTATAAATGTTTTTCCCCCCAGGTTTTCTCATAAACAGGGTAGCAAGACTAACGATGGATCAAACTTGCAGTTGCATTCGACGTAGCGGATTCCATTCCATTAATTCTAGTATAGGTTGTACTTACTCATTTTGTCATTTATTTCATATCGAGATTTGTATGGGCATAAGCCCAATAGTTTATTTATATCAGTTTGTACTTATCTTTAAATTATGGGCATTGTATGATGATTCAGTTTTGCATTCATGTATTAAATCAATTTTGTTAAGATGTTTTTATTAAATGTGAATTTTGGTAAAGAATAAAAGTAACTTCTATTTTTCTTCAGTGCTGAGAATGGTATAAATTGTTGATAAGCCTCATCTTCGGCGTATCGTGTCTGACCAACCTTTACGTGAGAAAATGGGGGTTGTTACATTTGTTTTGCCATTATATTTCTTTTTGCTTTAGTATTTAGAGGTGAGGGTAGTAAAGGTTTTTAGAGGCATACTTGTAATTAGATCTTTATCTTAAAGCCTAAGCTACCTTCCCCCGTTAAATACCCCATGTAAGCCTCATTTGAGATAGACTTGAATTTTAAATAGAAAAGAGTATTTATTTCTCTAAAGGTATGTGTTAGATATTTTAAGGAGCCTTTTGACGTGTAGTTTATGTCAAATTGGTATCGGAGTAGGTGTCGCTCCAACGTTGGTGTTTGGTGTATCGGTGTGTTTTTATCAAAATCGTACACTACTATCAATGGCTCCCAAAAAATCCAAACAACAACATGGCGAGATTCAAGAGTTGAAGCAAGAGTTCAACAAGAAGTTCAACGCCCTCTTCCAACTTCTCTCTACAAAACAACCTCCCACCACCACGGAAAAGTCACCGAAAACCACCTCCCATAGGCTCAGGAAGGAGGCTGCCCTAGAAACCTCCACCCAAACCCTAGTCCACCCACTCTGCCCAAAAATCCCGGCCCCCCACCCCTAAGGGTGTTCAAGTGTCGATCGGGTCGGTTTTGGCTGGATTTTTTTAGCCGAACCGACCATGTCAGTTTTTGGAGGAGAAGAACCGAACCGAACTTGACAGGGCCGGTTCGGTTTTTTCATTTATTTTAATAAAAAATATTTTTTTTAATACCTAATATAAATATAAACTTAAAAAATATAATATAATATGCCAACACTAATATAAATAAAATTAAAAAGTATAAAAATTAATTCGGTTAGGTTCAAAATCGATTTTTTTATGCCAAAACCGAACCGACCCCTTCGGTTTTATACCTGATCAAACCGAACCGAACCGACCTCTAAAAAATCCAGGCCGGAAAATTTTCGGTTCGGCTCGGTTTGGTCGATTTGGTCTATTTTTTTGCACATCCCTACCCACCCCCATTCCGACCACCTCGTACCCTTGCCCTACACCCCCGCCCCTCCTCCGATCAAAACCCTCACCGTCCGCCACCCCAAACCCCCTCAACCCAACCCATCCCTGCTGCCAACCAGCCCAGCGCTGCCCCCAAAAAACCCTGTCCCGCTTCCACTACCAACCTATACCTGGCCGACCCAAAAGAAAAAAATATAGTCAACTTCCTCCTACCGGAACCTCCTTCGGTCCACCCTCCGACCAAAACCCTACCCAAACCCCTCTACCCTACCCCAGGGGCCTGGGACACGATTTTGGGACTCCCGACCACCCCCTGACCCCAATTCACACCACCCACGTGACCCTACCATCCCCCACGTGACCCTGCCATCCCCTTAGACCCCCGTGACCAAACCTACGATCGTCATGGGTATTTGGACAGTTTCAGTGCCCCACCCCCTAAACCCCCGATAATTTACCCCACCATTTCCCCCACCTTCACATATACCCTCCCACCACACCCTCTACCTACTTCACTCTGATTCTTCCTCCTCCAAGGTCGGGGATAGCCACCATAGCATTTTATAGTGGATACCTCCACCCCCACCCGATGCCCACTGCTTTGCGCCACTACGGGACCGGCAGTGCTCTTATTGTGGTGAGCATGACCACTTGATTGGTACGTGTTCCCATTATCTTCACGGTCCCAGAGCGCCACATGTGCCCTAGCATGTTCATCATCCTTATCTACCACCTGCACAGATGCCGCCCCCTTCTACTGACTATGTTGCATCAGTGTCGGGTGATGTGATGGGCCTTGATATTCATCAGGATGGAGGCCCACTATCTATGGCACTTCAGTTGCTTTTTCGGACCCTCCATGGGGATATACTCATTGACGTTCCCATGTTTGACGAATGGTTCTCCACAGATGTCATGATGGATTGGTTGGCTTCGATAGAGACGATTTTTTATTACAAGCGGATTCAGGGCCGCTCTTGTGTTCTCCTTATGGCCACCAAATTATAGGGATTCGCCCGGATTTGGTGGAACAATCTCTGCTATCGCCAGACAGCTGCAAGACTGCCTCCTATCCAGACATGACTTGAGTTGAAGGCCGCTCCTACAGGCTTCATTCATACCGCCGGCTTATGAGCGTGTTTTACTCGCATCTAGTCCCTCCGACAGGATACGTCTATGGTGGTGAAGTACACGGAGCAGTTCTAGCTCCTTTGTACCCGGGCTCGCCTCCGTGAGACTAAGGGCCAGCAAATCAGCAGCTATATTTTGGGACTGCAGCCATACATTCAGCATGATCTCGATTTGAGGAAGATACTGACCTTTCTGAAGGCGCTCGAGTACGCGACCAAGGTTGAGACCTATCACACAGAGCCAACAGCTCTTCCTGCCTCACGAGCTCCACCTATGCCGATTTCTGCCCCAGCTCCTCCTATGCCAATTTCTGCCCCAGCTCCTCCTCTAGTGTTGGCATCAGTCTCTTCTACCACCACTTTTGTTGCGCCTCCTCCGGGTCCTCCTACATTTCGGTGCTTCAATTGTAGCAATATTGGCCACCAAGCCTCTGAGTACTCTCTCCCGCGACGCCGTGCCCTTTTGGCGATGGAGCATCCACCTGAATATTTTGATGAGTCCCAGGAGCTTCTCTAGCATGCTCTGATTACAGTTTTGGAGGGTGACTCAGTGGAGTCTTCCCCTTTGAGTTCAAGGACGAAATCTTTTTTTAAGGGGGGAGGATGATGTGGATCAAAGGGCATATTTGTCATTTTGAGCATCTTAGTATTTTTATTTTCTTTTTGTTATTTTTTTTTTATTTTGTTTTGGCATTGTATTTCTTTTTGCCTTAACATTTAGAGCTGAGGTTAGTAAAGGCTCTTAAGGTAGCTTAAAGCCTAAGCTACCTTCCCCCTTTAAATAACCCATGTAAGCCTCATTTGAGATAGACTTGAATTTTGAATAGAAAAGAGTATTTCTCTCTCTAAAGGTGTGTTAGATATTTTTAGGAGCATTTTGACATGCAGTTTACGTCAGTTATATCTTATACATGGGAGCTACTGGATGTTTTGCGCCAGGAGAGGTTCTTCCTTTAGCTGCATCGCGAGAGCTTCCTCCTTTAGCTGAAAATGTTCATTCTGGGATACGTAGTATCGGGCGAGGGTGTTTGCAAATGAAACAAAGGTGGGAATTATTGTGCATTGGCCCACACCTACATGTCTCGCAAACATAGAGCTTCCATAAATTATCCATTTTCTATCGCCGTTACTTTTTCGGTTTGTATTATGGCCCCGGATCACCACTTTTACATTACCCATGTGTTAGCTCTCCATATTCCACCCATCTTTTTGAGTTGTCAAGTGATGTGTGCGGAACAGGAATGTTCTCAGAATGGTTGGCCAGTAGCATATTTATGTCACAAGGTAAAATGCCCACACTAAACTATTCCACCTGTGATCTCAAGTACTATACTGTGGTGAATGTGATGAAGTATAAGAAAGAGTAACTTGTTCACTGTGAGTTTGTTATTGAATCCCAATCATAAGGCCCTCTGATTTATGACAAGCCAAATTGAAATCAACAATAGCCAATAGGCAAGTGAAGTGGTCCAATTACATGCAGCACCTTCAATACAAAGCTAGAAGGGAAAATCATGTGCCATATGCACTCAGTTAAAGATGTAATTCCTTAGCCACCTTAAGCAAGCAATTTTTTTGAACAACTATACGGTGTGAGATGAAGGCCTTCATTAAGTGTTATTATGTGACAGCATTTCAATGTCAGCCTGATTACTCCTCTCCCAATCCCGAAGCGACCCTGGATTGACATTACAACTGGGATCCATGACTCGCATCCAATAACATTATTAAGCACTCTACAGAATCGTCCCACTTTCAGACCCCGGGGGGGTCCCATTGACTTGCTGAGATTCCCTCATCAGTCAGTACGCCCATTTGCTAGTGATTTCGCAGCACATCTGGCAGCAATTCATATTCATGAGGATGAGACGATTTTTGCAGGGGACAATGTGTAGCAGTTGGATCTCTCGACTGACTTGCGGATGGATGCTAACTACGTTCAATGTGATCAATCTGTCTCCTTTATGCGGACATCACGTTCCTCCCATTCCCTTACCGACCAGTACCCCAAAGCTGGTGCATTCTTGTGTTGAATGAGTGGAGGACATTCTTGATTATGAGGAGGTTAACACACTTACGGCTCCTAGTATTCATATTTTAGGAGGCTAACATCCAGCACGTTGAGAGTGACTTCTACCGCCAGCTCCAACTCATATGAATTCACTTTGTAGCGGGCGCATCTATTTATTATTATTTTCAATTTTGTTTAGTTTTTGTGATTAGTAGAGTTATCTTACAGCACTTCCCTCGAGTATATAAGTGAGCCTTGATGGTGATTGATGATTATTGGAGAGACTTAAAGGAAATGATCTTGATTTTGTGTTTGTCTTGTGTAAGTGTATTTCGTTGCGTTCACATCACAATCACTTCCGTAAATCAAGGACCCCTCTGGAAGCATTATGCAAGACACCAAACTGAAATGAGATACAAATTGCAGACTTTTTTCTTTTTCAATGAGTAAGAACTTCTTTATACAACTTAAGCATAATGTAAATAGAAACGACTCAGCTTAAACATTTAAAGAAGCATATACATATATATATATATATATATATATATATATATATATATATAGAGAGAGAGAGAGAGAGGAGGGGAGGTCAAGTATCTCAATGGGCCAAACATATCAAATGAAAACTGGAAACAAATTTTTTTTTATAACAGTACTTACCATGGGAAGATTTTTCTTAAGGCCCACACCAGTATGGAACATCTTGGCCAATTGGTAGAATGCCTTTGGTTGACCCGCACTCGCAGCAGTTATGAAAAATTGGCGTGCTAGCTTCACATCCCTCTTCACCCCAATCCCTTTGAGATACATTACCCCTAAGTTGTAATGCCCCCCAGCATCCTTGTTACTAGCAGCCTCCTCAAAATACTCTTTCGCCTGTAATATAATACAATCATCCAGCAATATACACCTTCATAGTAAACTATTAAACAGATCACCAGACAATAACAAGAGGGTGTGGGTGGGTGGGGGGGAGGGAAAGAAAAAGTGAACTCTGTTCTGTAAGTGGATTATAAGTAAACTAGACATATGCAATGGTAATTAACATATGGAATGTTACTTTTTATAAAGATGGTAAGCATTAATTTGGAATACACACAAGACAAATACAAGATTACCTCCATGGTGAGCAACATATGTAATGGTTATTCTTTATAAAGATAATAAGCACTGATTTGAAGAGGCTAAAACTAGACAGTCGTTGAGCATCATTTCAAAAGGACATAATTGTGTCGATTCTTTCCATGAGTTGTTGTGCATGTTATTGATACCTAACCTTTACTGTCATATGGGTTTAAGGCCTTGTTTTAGGGATTGCATAAGATTGTTCCACCATACTTTGGCCTACCCTTGGAGTTTGATGGACAAGCCTTACACACTTGATGCCCGTAATTCCCTTATATATGAACACCTTTTCAAAGGTGTCCAAGTAATTCACAAATGCTTCCTCAGGTGTCTATCAAATGTAGGGATGTCAACCATGATTCCCCATGCAAAGATCTCTAAAAGCCAGAGAACTCAGCTCAAGTGGTCCGGGTGACCCATTTCTTGGTTAGTCATTATCCTCATCCTCACGCAATAATGCATCATGCATCAAAGGGACCAAGAGCACACGGCTGCCCAGATAACGAGCCAGAGCGGCTCAGATAGGGCTTAAGGCCGAGGTGGGGCTCATTGAAGGTACTTCACCATGAGATTGACCCCTCTTGCAACAGATACAACATGTTCATTGTTTCATTGGCACATGTGAGGCTATCACGAGGGCTTCCAAACAATAACAATTTATCTGAAATTCATTGACGGCGAGGGTACGATTCAGAGATTGGTTTACCTACGAGTTCTAGGCCCTTTGGTGGTTCATACTCGTATTCCGTGCCCTAAATCACCAAAGAGAACCGATGATTTTGGTGGTGGAGGCGAGCGTTGAATCCAATCACAACGGCAACGGACATTATAGCTGTGGAGTGGTGGCGATCATCGTTAAATGAGAATCGTGGGGAACTCATGGAAACTTCAAGGAGAGGGGGTGCTAATTGGTACCACATTTAGATGTTCGAAAATAGGAGAAAGGTAGTCCCGGTGTGGAGGGTAATTTGTGTGGGGTGGGAGACCCTTGCGATAGGCTATCGGGGGCTTCATGGCAGCCGCCACTTCTTTTGTAGCCTCTTCAGCCCATGAGGTGATAGGAATTCTTAGGTTAACACGCGCCTTAGAATCCTAAACTTTAGCCGTGGAAAGCTAAACATATTTTCTTTGGAGGCTAATTATTCAACGTATAACAATATATGCTTTGAAGGCTAATTGTTCCCCTATGAATCAAAACTAAATCGATGACTTAAAAACGAACAGTTGCCGGATCCACTCTCAGATCTCTTATTTGTGGTGGATGGGTGTTGTGATGCTAGTTAGGAGAGTGTGAATGAGCCTTGGATGAAGTCACGAGGGGTTGGAGTGATTTCGCCATGTGATAGGGAGTTAGGATTTTGGAGTGTAGGGTTTAGGTCGCATTTGTGTCGTCAAGCATAGAGGTTGGGAGGGTTTCCCCACTATAAGTTGTTTGCCTTTGCGATGGGTGGAGCGGGGTGCTCTGGATTAGTTGAGATTGGCGATATTGGCCGGAGAGGGTTGGAGGCTCGCCTGCGATGGTCATGAGTGGTGTTGCTTATGTGACATGGGTGGAACAACCCTATACCATGGTCGTGGATGCATGGGGTCCAAAGTGGAAACCTTACTAACGTGGAAGTTGGGCGTAGGCCTGTAAACGGATCGGATTCGGACCGGATCAGGCAAAACCAAATCCATATCCGTTTATGTTAAGCGGATTCGGATCTGATCCGTTTATCCGATTATCCATTTATGTTAAACTTGATTTGCAACATTTTTATTTTCAATTCTTCATAAATTTATTTTGCAAATGTTCCAAAAAAAAAACTGATAATGAAATAAAGAACTATTATAATAAATATTTAAAATATTATTAAATACAATATATATTAATTAAAAATATATTATATATAATTTATATATATATATATTAAAAATATTAATCGGATCGGATTGTTAACGGATCGGAGTATATGAATCCAAATCCGCTCCATTTAATAAACGGGTAATCGGGTAATCGAATAATCGGATTTTAGGCATGATCCAAATCCGCTTAAATGGATCGGATTCGGAATCGGATAAAATCCGATCCATTGACAAGCCAGTTGGGCGGCATTCGAAGACTGGTGGTTGGTCATGATGCGGCTCTATAACATTCTCGCTTGCCCAAGATGGAGCCAATGGACTCTTCAAGACAAGCGTTGCGATGTTCATTCCCGGATAGGATATTCTTTTACGGCGCCACTGTTGTTTTGTTTATGATTTTCCTCCACAACAACAATGGGTTGGAGCGACGGGACTCTAATACCAATTTGCGTGAAACTATTATTAACACTAAAAAAAACTAACACGAGGGAATATTCTAACATCCATGTCCATGGCTGGCATCACATGATCTAGAATATTCTTATTAACAAAAAAAAAATACTAAAATGGCACTCATTAATTCTAATAACTACTATAAAATGTATATAAGGGAAATGACATGGAGGGACAAAATAAATGAAAATTGACAAATAAGCCCCGCCCTCGATTCACATTATATAATGCTTTGGGAAAGGGGAAAAAGACCCTTGGTTTACTACAAGAAGGAAATACAGCAACCAATTGGCATCCCTATGCTTCATATCTTTAGTTCAACAAATATCATAACACAAAGTTTCCCAGAAATGATTGTCTATACTGTTTTGAGTGAAAGATGATCTAATGACTTGCAACCCTACCACTAATAGTGATGTCAAAGGAAATATGGTGCAAGTGACTAATCGATCCCTTTATTCTAATACTAATAACCCGAGCATAATATTATGATGAGAATGAGGGTCATTATCGTCTTTCATCATTTTTAATCATTTTTAGTATTCAATGTATTTTCCTTTTTGTTTAGTATTTAGAGGAAGGAAGGTTAATTGGCACTTTAAGGGCATTATTCTAATTAGATACTTAGCTTAAAGGCCAAGCAACCTCCTTCCTATAAATACCCCTTTTGCAGCCTCATTTGAGGCATTCTTCCATATTTTGAGATATTGACTAGAGAGAGTTTTATCTTTTCTTGCTCCCATTGACGTCATTTACGTCAATTGGAGCCTAGTCGCTCCACTGGTTGTTGTTGTTGTTGTAAAACAAAAACTCGTAAACAATGTCAAGGTGGGTTCAAGAAAGGATGAAAACCTCCGCGGCAAACACTTTTGATCAAATCATAGCAGCCCTCAATCAATTGAAGGTTCAAATGAATGAGATGAACGCACGAAATCCATCATCGGCAACTACCACGGACCACCCCCACACCGTACCAGTAACATCTCAAAACCCTAACCCTAACCCTAATTCCCCAAAATAACCCATTCTACCCCTCTACCCCAACAAAACCCTAATTTTGCAAACCCTAACCCTAATTGCAATCAAGAAAGCACCGCCGCTAAGGATGGTGCTCCAACACCACAACCTACCATCCGAATCACAAAAAAAATCAAAGAACACCGTGATCGACCCTAAACAGCCCTTTCTACCACCCAAATCCACCGGCGAACCATCCGGCACACATAGTCCAACCGTTGTTTCCCCGGGACTGCCTAAACCCACCGAAAATCCTCCACTCACCTCCGGCTATGCCCTCCGAAGCAGGACAACCCAAGCGCTGGGCCAAACAGCCCCGATTATGCCGCTGGTAGCGCTGGCAGAGGCCTCCGGCCAGATTTGCACTTTTCAAGGGCCCGATGGTCTCAATTAGGGTCACCGTATCCCCTCGATTCCCCACGAGGTTTGGCCAACAAATTTTTCTCCAAGTTGTGCTCACATGACGCATCCCGCGGGTGGAACATATTCTCCAACTATCGCTGAAATGCTCCATGACATTCGGCACACCAAGAGTTCACATCCAACTCATCCCCAAGCAAAAACAACAATGCCGGTCACAATTGAGTCCTCCATGCACCTTAACCCCAATCTTGAACCTCAAACCCTAGAATTTTCATCCTCCCACATTCATAATAATTTCACACACCAAAATTCACCACCACCCCCTATACCTCCTCCTCTATCACCCAATATATCAATACACCACCATATGCCCTCTCCACACCTTTCCCCACCCCACATTCTTGTCCCCTCCCACTCCCCATCACCACATTTACCCAATTATCCCATTCCATCCCCGCATTACTACCCCTTACCTCCTGTTTCCATTTACCCTCGCCATCATCCCCCACAAACACCTTGAAAATCCCCATATACCCCCCATCCGTTACCACACACCCCATTCCACGTTTTCCACGCTTCCGCCCCCACCTATTCTACACACCTCTCCACCACCCGAGCACCCTCTCCATGTGCCACATCATCAACCCCCATGGGATACCCGTTTATTTCATTATGCACTGTTGATTCTCATGAGCGGGTACAAGAGTGGATTACCCTACCTCCACATGATGGTCCCCCTTCACCCCGACCCCACTCCGCTACAGAGTTTGAGCCACCCCGTCCTACAAAGTGGCGCACCAATGTTTCTCCTTTCGACTTCCCTGGGCTCGAAGGTTACTCCATATGACCCTCTTTCCGAGCGCCACTGTTTTTTATGTTATCAGAAGGGGCATCAGATAAACTACTGCTCCTACCGCCAGCCATTGATCCCAGCACCACCTCCTCCACCACGAGAGACTTTTCCACCTCATATCACTCCTCCCGCAGCGCCAGTTTTCCCACTAGCTTCTGACCCTCCTCATCCACCGCCTCGGAGACGTCCCCAGCGCCTTACTTCCTGAGCCTCTGCCAGTCGATAATTATCTAGATGAGGATGCCCTGGCACTTCAGGGTTGTGATGCCATTACTCAGTTGGCACATCAGTTACTCTCACGGAGTATACAGGGTGACATTAGGGTGAATGTTTCGATGTTTGACGACCACCCACAGCCCGATACCGTCGTTGATTGAATTGCCGCCATGGAGAGAATATTTGAGTACAAGCGATTAAAAGGTCGTCGGTGTGTCTTGCTAGCGGCTACTATATTTCAGGGTTACGCAAGTGTTTGGTGGAATGACTTGGAGCAACGTCGTGTTCTTAGGGTCAGTCTCCCATACAGACTTGGGAGAAGCATCGTGCCCGGTTGATATCAGTTTTTGTCCCCGCCACCTATGAGCTTAACCTGCGAGTCCAGTCTCTTCGGCAGGCCACCACAGTTTTGGACTACAACGAGCGCTTCCAATTTCTTTGTACTCGTGCCCACCTTGGGGAGAGCGAGGAACAAAGGATAAGCAGGTATATTCACGGCCTGCAGGGCTATATTCAGCGCGACCTCGCTTTACGTGACGTCACCTCCTTTGCTAAAGCAGTGGAGTACGCCACTAAAGTTGAAACTTTTCATCAGTTCTCCTCCCCGTGGCCGCTCCACGACAGCTCCTTCAGCACCAGTGACATCTGCTCCTACTTTAACTCCCTCTACTGCAGCTACTCCTACTCCCACGGTTCCTCCTCCTGCACCTTCTCATCCGGTCACCTTCAAATGCTACAATTGTGGGCTGATTGGTCATCGAGCCTCGAATTGTTCCCTCCCCCGCCGTCTCGCTCTCCCAGCTTCAGGTGATCCTGAGCATCTTGAAGAGGCCTCGGAGGACTCACCCCAGCCAGCTCTCATTACTATACTTGATGGTGACACTGAAGGCCTTCCCCTCTGAGTTCGAGGATGAACTCTTTCAAAGGGGGGAGAGTGATGAGAATGAGGGTCATTATCGTTTTTTATCAATTTTAGTATTCATTGTATTTTCGTTTTTGTTTAGTATTTAGAGAAAGGAAGGTTAATTGGCACTTAAGGGCATAATTGTAATTAGATACTTAGCTTAAAGGCCAATCAACCTCCTTTCTATAAATACCCCTTTTCTAGCCTCATTTGAAGCATTCTTCATATTTTGAGATATTGATTAGAGAGAGTTTGAGAGAGATTTATCTTTTCTTACTCCCATTAACGCCATTTACGCCATATTAATTAAGCAGATAGAAATTGGGAGAGAGGGAGAGAATGAAGGGGTTGGGGGAGGGGAGGAAGGGCCTGCTAAAATAAAAGGAAAGAATGAATCAATGGAATGAAGAACAAAACCTCTTGCTCAAAGCATGCTGGTACAAATTGCCCTCCTAAGATTCAAAAGAAATGCCTTGGAGATGCAGGAAACACCCAGCTGTGAAGCCCTCTCTTACAAACTTCAAGCTCCAAAAAAAGGATCTAGGGTAATGTATGAGATCACATTTAAGGTGGTACAGTGAAACATTATCTAGCAGCAAAACTTGATCACCCAAAAAAAATGCATGTTTAGTATTTTTATTCATGAACTATTGTTAATGAACGGCAGATTGAGTTGGCCAAAATCAATATTAATTGAAACCTATGTCACTTTATGCATGGTACGTGTATGTTGATATTGGCAATTCACTACATTTAGTATGTTTTTGCGACTTCGAATTATAGAATGTTTTACAACTCTTGTTGGGGTCATGTTAAAACCACAAATATATTATCAAGACAATATGCACTCCGACAACACAAAAATATTCACAAAGACTATATGTAATGTATAATATGTGTAATGTTAAAAATTTATACATCAACCAAGTCTTGTATAATTTTATTTTTATAGCTAGTAAGTCTTTTGACTCTCCATTTATTTCATTTTTAAAATCAAAAGTTGCATTATTACTTATAACAGCTTGATTGTTGATAGTGGTACCTAGGGTTGTGCAGAGATCCTGGTAACAATGGTAAAAATATGATGAGAGCTATGAAGCACGGACACTCTCCTATTGTTTGACACGTGCACGTTCGGGAGACGTCAGGACACGTGTGTCCTATAGTATCCTGTTATTTTTCCACCGGACACGTTGGGGACACATTAGGACACACTGGGGAGACACATTAGGATACGGTGGGATCCTTTTTTTTTGGACACACATGGGTACATTTTTAGTATTTTGAAAAATTAAAATAAGGTCAAATGTTTAATAACTTAATACATTGATTATAAAACATAAAAATAAATAAAATAGACCATATTCAATCACAAAAAGAACAATCTGGACTCAAAATTTCAAACTAACCTTAACTTTTTCAACTATATTCATTCTATTTGCAATTTTATTGAAGTTTCTTTGTTTCTTGTTTAAATTAGTATTATTGTTGTATTTGATTTAACTGAATCTCTAGGCAAGTATGTTATGATTATGTATTCTACTAATTAAATTCTGATATTAAATATACATTTTAAAAATATATATATTATACGTATCCTAGCGTATTGTATCCTACAATTTGGGAAAATCACGTATCGCATACAAATAAATAAAAGATTTAATGGTCCAAGTCTGATAACTTAAAAATGCTCCTATTCAACAAATTAAAGGTTGAGTTTATATTCTTAAACTTAACTTTCTTTTTTACGACCAAACCAAAAGCTAGGTAGACCAATTACGCAATTTGCAATATAGTAACTCATTCTCAAGCAGCTACTTTGGCCTATCAAAAATGCATCTAGGGGTGGTTTTTCTTAGTGAATAAGCAGGGGCGTAGCTACACTGTGCCCAGTGGGTGCCGGCGCACCTACTGGATTTCCGGAATTTTAAAAAAAAAAATATATATATATATATATATATGTGTGTGTGTAATAACTTAAATGTTTGAGGTTAAAAATTGTAATTTCTGAAAGTTAAAGTAAATTCACATAAACCACTAGCCGGCCCTATTTTATTGTACTCTCTCTCTCAACTGCTGCTAACCAAAGCTGTCTTCTCTTTCCACCGGAGACTCCATCCAACTTCCAAACCCAAGGTAGCTCAACTCCCTTTCTCTCCACCATTACATATTTGTTGTCCTCTCTCTCAAGTGCTGCTAATATTAAGAATTTCATAACTAGGTTAAACTAATATTGGGAACAAAACTAAGTTGCCTATATTAAGAACAAAACTAAGCTAGCTGCCTATATTAAAAACAAAACGAGTTTGAATTTCAAAGCTAAGCTAGCTGCCTAATATTAGAAACAAAGTAGGGCCGGCTGATTTATTCAATAATTTATTATGTTGTTACATTAATTGTATTAATTTCAACAACAATAAATTTTATGTTAGATTAATTCTGATTTTATGTTAGATTAATTCATGCCTTTTCCATTAATTCTATTAATTTCAAATAACTTATTTATGTTAGATTAATTCTGATTTTTCTATTAATTTCAGAATATGTTGAAGTATTTTAAAAAAGCGACATGGCATTGGTGCATGTATCATTATTTCTACATATTCTGAAATCGGTACATGTTGAAGTATTTTTCAATCAATTCTGATTTGGTACATGTTGATTAATATGTTGGAAGTATTAGCTCACGTCTCATTATTTTGTGTCAAACATGAGTTGGATATTATACAAATGGAGAATTTGTATGGATTTTGTGGAAGGTCAAAAGCGTAATGTTCATGGTTTTTTGTACGGATATTACCATATGATATTTTGATAATGGTTTTAAGTATTGAAAATGATTATTAATGCATGTTTTTTTTTTGTTGAAATTTTCTTTAGTACTAGATTTATGCCCAAAATAGTAAAAATAACCCCAAAAAAATTCGCCTCGGGGGCTACCACCCCCGAACCCTCGGGGTACGTCAAACAGTTTCGCACCCACTAACTCACAATCCTGGCTCCGCCACTGTGAATAAGTGTTTGTCAACTGTAGGGTTAAGGTTGAAATATTTTGAGGGCTAAAGAAATAGAAGATTTACCGCCGAAGTCTCATTACTTAACCTTAACTTTATATGTAGCCATCCAACCAATTAAAAGTAGCTCATCACTTCTAAATATACAGGAAAAATACCCTCTCCTACCCAAGAGAGCAAACCCACAATCTGCACATTCAACAAGCGTGGAAAACTAGAATATATAAGAGATCTTACTTTGGTAATGTTCTTTTCCACTCCATAACCCTTGACATACAGGTACCCCATCCCATTATAAGCCGAATGGAGCGGTTGTTTGGCTGCTAGTTTAAACCACTCTAGTGCTTTAGTGTAGTTTCTTTCTAGTCCAGCTCCTCTTGCATAGCTCTCCCCAAGAAGCTCCATCGACTTGGGCTCCCCCTTCTCCACGGCTTTCATAAACCAACGTAAAGCCTTCGCATGATCACGCCTCACTCCTCTTAGCCCAAAGTAGTAATACATCCCAATTTTATACATGGCTCCAGCATTACCCTTTTGTGCCTGGTATTCCAAGATTTGGAAGTCCTCATCCTCCTCTCCTTGAGATTTCCTTAGGGCTTCCATGTTTTCCTCTGCTCCAATGTGGATCCTGATTGGTTCAATCACCGGTGAGTCCTTTGAGATGAGAAAGCTGTTAATTGCTGTCTCTGCTAATTCAGCATACAACTGAATTGCTTTTTCATACATCTGCAACCAAACAAAGTAAACCCATTTATCAACAATATACTACCTGAACAAGACGGTGAAAATAATAAAATTGCACCATGTCGCAGGGTTGACATAAATCAGATGCAGCTCTTTCAACGTTGGATAGAGTTAGGACTGTCTTGTGCCAGGAGAGCCAAAATAAGTATCAAGTACTAAATAAAGCCCAAATCATTTAACACGCGCAGAAACAAGAAGAATGTAAAGCCGGAAGATTTTGAATCTTGTATTTCTATTATTGGGAAGAGATTATGTGTATACACAGTATTGAATTATCTTTCTGTGTTTTATCGATTTCAAAATATTTTGGTGGATACCTCCACCCCCCAACACCCCACCCCACCACCCACACACACATACAATTCTAACATTTTTGTTTCTGATCCAAAAAAAATATTTACAGCTGAATTTCCACTCAATCAGAAGTGTCAAAGAAGATAATAAACCACAGCTTGGTTATTGAAATACAAATGGAAACGAAAGAAGCTTTTTTTTCATCAGTTGCAATCTGTTCCAGTCCAAGTGTTTAAATAAAACAATCTAGCATGATCGCAATATAGCAGCGGTACTTACATCTTGGCGAGAGTAAGAATACGCAAGTACCATCTTGGACTGCGTATTACCCCCATGAGAAGCAAAATGATGGTACATAAAGGCCTTGGCTCTATTCCTCTGCCTGAGCATCCCCATATTATAAATAAAGCCCATGACCGACTGCGCCTCTGCATTTCCAGTAGCCGCTTCCGCCTCGATCTGGGACACCGCCGCCTCCATCATCATGGGATCCCCCTGGCTCACGGCGTCCACCATTTTCCTCACCCCTGAATAATACACGGACTCCGTCTTGTGAGTATTGGGGTCGAGCTCGAATATGGGGCGCCAGGAACCTGGGTCGAGGTCGTCATCGGAATTGGCCTCGGAGTCTTGGAACCGGTCCCAGTTGGGGTCTGGAGGGGAATCGGAGGGTGGTGGGTCGATCAGATCGTCTGGGGAGAGGACTAGGACGAATGGCCGGGCGGCTGTGGAGAGAGGGAGGACAGAGAATACAAGGATAGCATGGCAAAATTTGGTGATTCGATTTCGCATTTCGATACGACGACTTGGTTTGATGCTGCTGTCTTGTTTGTTTCGTTGGGGGAGGAGGACCTGCGGCTGCGGGGAAATATTAATGTGTTCTTTGTGGCTACGTCGACTCTTTCCAGCTCTACCAATGACTGCCTGCCAACACACCACACGTAGGTGACTGGACATCGAGTTACGACCCTCCCTCACCTTATTGGTAATTTTAACTTTACTACTCGTCAAATTACTTATTTAGTATTTACATGAATTTGTATTTTTATGTTTTAAATTTAAAGTCCGTTTGATTCCATACGGTATTAATACTTCTCCCCCAAACAAAAATTTGTCGTTGCAAATCATCAAAATATGCATTAGTGTGTAGTACTTTAGTGTTACTTGGAAAATTTTGCTATGACAAATTCAAAAAATTCCTTAATTACCAATGCAAATTTTGCTTAGTCATGCTATCAAACAAACCCTTATTGTTGATGGGTAAAAAATCGAGGGATAATCTATGAAGTCATTTTTAGTTAACTTATTTTATAAGTAAGATAAAAAATAGAAAAAATGGTCCAAAACTGTAACCACAGTACATAGTCACGATCTCTTTCGTAATCATAATATTAGAGACTTGGTCACGATTGTGAACCATAGTCAGGGGTCACGATTGGTCACAGTTCACAATTGTGGATGTACTTTCTTAGTCACGACCCAAATTGTAACCATCAGTCGTAACAACCTACTATGAACATTGGTTGGTTATGGTCATGAACTATGACCCCCTATCGTACCCTTAGATCCTTTAGTTATGATTTGAAATCGTGACCGCCTTTTAACTCATTAAAATATTGTTGCAATTTTGGATCATGACCAATATTGAATTTATAAAAATATATTTTTTTTATTTGTTTACTTCCAAAAAAAATATTGTACATGTTTTCAAACTTGTATACAATTCTTTTATAGAATTACTATTACATCAACCAAAAACCAATAATACAAAAACTATTAAGCCATCTAATTAATTACATTAATTCAAAATAAATAAGTATTAAAATCTTCAAAGCGTTCCTTCCCCGAAGCATGTGCAAAATGTTCAAAGTATTGCTACAAATGGTAAGAAAGGACTTGAATCCTAAAATGATTTAAGGATGCCTACGTAGCAAAAAAATGGCATCAAAGTCCACGTAGTTCGTAAGATGAACAAGGTCGGGTTCTAACACATAATTCAAATCTAGGGTGTCTTTTTTATTTATGAAAATAGATGTGAAATGTGTTGAAAGTGTAGAAAATTGTGAGAACACTCTAAATTGTGAATTGTGGTATAAGCCCCTTTGTTTGGTTTTTGATTTATGAAAATAGATGTGAATGTAAATATGATAAACAAGCTACAAATTGGAATAAGAACCCTGGAACATGCAAACTAACATTTATAGAACTAGTAAAACATAAAGCATATTAAAAAACGTGAGCGACAAAGTAATAATTGCAAGAAAACTAAATATATTAGTAGAAGATGGTTACTGCATGACTCAGTTTTATGTGAGTATCCTTAAATAGTTTATCAGATGTCTGACTGGTCCAACGCATCCAGGGTTCCAAGCTTCATAACACGACTATGACATAACCTTGTTAGGCATGAAATTCCGGATGAATTAGATGAGTTAGACCCCCCAAGAAATTATTCAATGTTACTCACATGAAACAAGGTTACAAATATTACAAAATGCATTGAACATAATTTATAGTTATTTACAACATGTAAATAACTATAAAACCCGTGGTGCATTGATGTGAGCCACAGAGAGTGAGCACACACAACAAGATTGAGTAAAGAAACAAGTTTACGTAAGAAAGGACTCGAATCCTTATTTAAATGTCGAACACCTACGTATCCAAATAATCTAGAATCAAAGTCCACATAGTTAATCACGACACAGTATTAGAATGTTAATGTCCTATTGGTAATTTGATTAACGTGCCCAATGATCCAAAAAGTGAAGCGGAAATATTGTTAGCATCAACAAAGTGTTGTTCTGAGGGGATTAACCTTATTGGGGTATCGAGAGTGGTTTTAATCGACGTTGTGTGAAACTCATTAGTTAAAAGGAATACTATTAGTCGGTCTTATATGTTTGGCCAAATTGTATTTATTCATGGCCTTATTTTGCCCAAGGCTATAAGCCCGTTCAATAGCATGTCCACAAATTGGGAATGTGATTATTTCGTACTGAATATTAGTATTAATTAAGGCTACTCACAAATATAATTTTAGTGTTGTGTGAGTACACTTGAACTTGGACTGTGACCATTTATTTATTTTTAAAAAAAATTAGGGATCACGGATTTGTACTTTGATCATATCTATTTAATAATAAAATATATTTTTAAGTAGCCCCCCAAACACATGTATTCAGCAACCAATTCATACAGAAGTAAGTAATATTATAACTGCGAAGTTGTCAATTAAAAGTAAAGCTCCGTGCCATCATATTTAATTCATAAATCATACTAAATGTTCATAAATCAAACTAAACATTTATAAATCAAACTAAAGAGACAATATCATAATATGATACAATTTGGATACAAATTGTGGAAGGGTGTTTCAGGCCTGCCTACTATATTTTGGGATGAGGGTCCCTCGTGACCCCCCTCCAGCTTCTAGAAAAAGTGGGGGCGAGGAGCAGTCAAGTTCCTGCCCCTCAGCTTCCAAAAAATGTTTAGGCGAGGAGCAATCAAAGTCCTCCCCCTCAACTGCAAGAAAATATTTGGGCGCGGAACCCTCAAGGCGCCCCTCCCTCAACTGCAAGAAAATATTTAGGACGCAGAACCCCAGGGTCTCGACAGAAATTCATATTAGAGAAGGAACCCCCAGGGTCTCTCCACCGTAAAAATTCATATTGAAGAAGGAACCCCCAAGGTCCCTCCATCGCAGAAATTCATATTGGAGAAGGAACCCCCGGGGTCCCTCCATGGCAGAAATTCATATTGGAAAAGGAACTCCACTGCAGAAATTCATATTGGAGAAGGAACCCCCAGGGCCCCCCAACTGCAGTAATGCCATATTGGAGAAGGAACCCCCAGGGTCTCTCAAACGTAGAAAAGCCACATTTGAGAAGGAACCCCCCTAGGGTTCCTCAACAACATAAATTCATATTGGAGGAGGGACCCTCAAGGTCCTCCTCCCTCAGCTCCCAATAAACCAAGTTAGGATGAGGGGGTGGCTACCATAATCAACCTCTCATCATGAAAAGTCATTATTCAAAAGAACAAAAGTACTAATACTTATCTTTTTGTACAGGTTTCCTAGTTGAGCAAGCAGGGCTCAAGTGGGCTAGTTGGGATCTCTTGGGAGTTTTGGCTTAGCGGCTGAGGGACAAGGTATGTTGAGCAAGCTCAACCACTTAGCACTATAGAATTGAGAGAATACTAGTAGGAAGACCCATGAGTCACTCAAGACTGCACACACCTCACACTTAGTCACAAGTAAAGTGAGCAGCCAAAGGGTTGGCTGCTCACAAGAAAAGAATTGTTTATAAAATGATTTTAAATGAGAGGGTCCTCTAGGCCCCTCTAAAGAAAAATGATTTTAGAAGGGTGTCCTCAAGACCCCCCTCAAGCTTACAAATATTTTAGAGGAGGTGGTCATTGAGACCCCCCCTCAAGTTTACAAAGTTGGTACCAAAAGTTACCGTTTTAAAATATATTTATCAAATCAGATATTTTGTCTTTATTAGAAGACATATTTACTTTTTGACTTTGGTTGGCACCAGGTGGCACCTGCCAGAAGGGACAGGCAGAGTTACCTGCAGGTAGGGATAAATAGTACACTACAGACTTTGTCCCTCACCAACCCTCTAAGTTTTGGAGCCAAAAGTGTCAACCCAACCCTAGTGCCCAAGTATAAATAGGACCCCTAGGCAAGGTCATGAAAAAAAATTTAAAAAACTCAATAGCACCGTCACTCTGTCAAAATCACACCAGAACCTCTCTAGTATTCTCTCTATGCTCTCTCTCTAAGTGCTAAGTGCCTTGTTCTTTCACTCCCCACTGACAGCCATCTTTCTCAGGAGCTCCTCCTGAGAAAATTACTATTATTGTTGTTGAAGTTCATCTTCTTGAACGGAGGGAGTTCCAGCTTGAGTTCCATCTTTTATCAAAAGGAGAAGGTTTTACCAGAAGCTGCTCCAAAAGTTCTTTAGAACGTTGCAGATAACGTCCATTGGAATGGGTCACGCCTCATCCTTTTCAGTTATTTATAAACCCCAGTCTCACTACCCTCCTACATTTGGCGACTCTGCTGTGGAGGTATCCTCACTTTCATGGACAAAGAAGGTTTTAATGTTTCTAAGCAGCTAGTGTTTGAAGACATTCCATCTGAGAATGGATCTCAAAGAGACCAGACCACTCAGGAGGATGTGGTGGTGACCGGAGCTAGAGTACCTGTTCCTCAGGGAGGGCAGACCAGTTTATCGACAGCGGCTCCGGCAATAGGTATCAACCTTGTGAGCATATTTTTGAGTTTTTTTTTAAACAACACAAAGTAGACTTGGCAAATTTGGGTCAAGGTTATGTAACAGCAGCAACAGCCCCCATGGAGGGGCAGCCGCTCTAGCGGTGATTCCGATAGAAGTAGCTCAACCGCGGAGGGCGGTGTCGGATAAAGTTGTGACGCCGTCTTCACCAGCAGCCAAGGGCATGAGTTAGGAGGAATCACCTTCTAAAGTTGTTACTATAGAGGAGGACAGGAAGTTTCTCTCCTCCTTCCAGAGGGAGGGTCCTCATCTATACAAAGGGTTGCAAGACCCCTACCCATAGGAAGTAAATGAGAAGTCATACCTAACGGGGTATATCCCATCAAAATTTAGCAAGTTCAGGGGCAAAAGAAAAAACCCAAGTGTAGCAGAAGTCCCATGCGAGGAACCCTCAGTGATCTAGGTTCCCAACGAGGGACCCCCAACAACACTTATTCAAGTGAGGAACCCACAGTGGCAGAAGGCCCAGATAAGGCACCTCCCATATTCAATAGCCCCCAACATTGGCAGAAGTTGTGGTTGGCGAGGGACCCTTGGTAATAAGTCCCAAACCATCTGCGCACGAAGAAACCTCGCTCATAGTGAGGAACCCTCGGGTACAAGACCCATATGTAAGGAACCCTCAGGAATAAAACCAGTGTGCGAGGAACCCTTGGCAGTGGCGACCTCAAATGTAGGACCCAAAGTCAAGAGGAACCAACCTTGATTAAAGATGATGGTGAGGAACTCGTGACACGCGGGTAGGGCAGCAACACGTGAGGAACCCTTGGGTGCAAGATCAACCCGCAAAGAACCCCTTTTAATTGGAGCACTGGACAAGAAACTGCCAATAAAAAAAATCTTAGGAAGAACCTGTCTTACCTAGCAGTGTGAGCGAGGAACCTACTGTAGTGAACCCCTATATGAAATATTGTTCGGCGAGGAACCCCCATCATCCAAACCTTTCAATAAGAAATTAACAGACGAAGAACTCACCATCATCGTCAGCAAGTCGCTGGGAGAAGAACCCACAAATATTGAAGGGGCAGATATGGAACCCCGACAACACTCGTCCTCGACGAGGAACTCTTGGTAGCGGACACCTCATGCGAGGAACCTAACTCAAAGCCAAATGAGAAAGTGGCGTGCGAGGACCCCCCGTTTGAAATTCTTTTAGGCGAGGAACCTCTAGGTTTCGAACCCTTAGGTACGAAATCAACTCCGAGCGAGAGACCCCAGACGAGGAATCCTTAAACACAGGACACCCAACAACAACTGCAAGGGAGAAATGACCAACAGTAGCTTCAAACGAGGAACTCACCTCATCCAATTAAGATCACAAGGAACCCTCAATGTTCGAGGTACCCCTCAAACCCGCGATAGTAAGCAAGGAACCCAAGACAGCCCTTGGTGGTCGCGAGGAACACTGAAACAAAGAATCCATGCCTGCCCCTCATATTCTCAACCTCTGACGTAGCAAAGATACTGGCGGTCGAGGAACCCATAAATAAAAAATCATTGGGACAACCCTTCGTCGTCACAAATGCCTCAGACGAGGAATCTCCAGTGGATTGGGTTCTCAATGAAAGACACCCAGTAACATTTGTTCCAAGAAAGGAACCCTAGGTAATGGGTGGCGTTCGCGAGGAACCCCTCATAGTTAAGAAGAGGAGCCCCCAAATTCAAAAAACTCGGTTGAGGAACCCTTAAATAAAGGAGTTCTAAATTTTGAGGAACCTAGATTGGCACCAGCTGCAGACTCCCGTGAGAGACCCTCGCCCGTCACGACCCTCGACGAGGAACCCACCAGCAGTAGCTCGTACATGGAGGGGTAAAAAACTCATTTCTCCAAATGAGATACCCGGGATCGAGGAATCCTTCGAATTAGAAGTAATATGCGAGGAACCCGAGGTCGCCCTTACATGTTGCAAGGAATCCCTCAAAATTAAGGGGTTGAACGAAGTAGCCCACAAGTTTAAACTTACAGATGAAGAATCCACGGTAGCGAAGCGTCCAGCCGAGGAACCCCCTTGAATTCTCAGCGGTGGATGAGATATCCCCCAAATTCAAGGCCCAAGACGAGGAACCCTCGTCTACCACAAAAAGCGGCGAGGAACCTTAGAGGTCCTCACCCCAAAGTTTAACCCACCGTCAATTCAAATGGGGAAATCCCAAATAGTAACAAACAAGGAGGATGCAAAGTTTTGTGAGTTTCGCCAAAGGGTACAGCATGCCACCAAAGATTGCTTTCATTTGCGAAGGATAATTGGCGAGCAGGTAGCCAATGGCACTTTGCAGATTCTACCAGTAGAGGTTAATGAGAACCCCCTGCCAGCTTACCACAACGGTTGAAGAGGTACTATGACTAACTCTTGCCAAGTTTCATTTTCTTTAAAAGTTTGAACGACCTGCTCTAAGTGCAGAAAAAAATTATAAAAAAATAAAGGTATTTTATGAGCACTCTTTGTAAGAAATACAAAGAGTGACTACAAGAAGGGTAGAACCTCTACTAGATTAGAAGAGGGCACGTGATATAAGGAACTTTCCTCATTATACTTGGGGGTATATCCAACCCAAAAGTAAAAGTATAGTGAGTAAAATCCCTACAGATAAATTTTTACACCAGACCAGCAGGAGGTTATCCTCCTAGTAATAATAATAATAATAAAAAATCACTACATTTTTTATTATTATTCCATACAGAATTATAGCCTAAAGAGCAAGTCCTAACCCCTGTTCTCAAGAAAAAATTTACTTAACCAGTTTTCAGAAAATAACGAGAAGCGGGTCTACCCCCCTCTATAAACCTATTACTTTTCCAAGACAAAAAGGTTCCTAAGAAAAGTTTGGAACAAGGACCCTGCAGACCGAGGGAAATTTTCAGTATAAAGAAATAATTATTGCTTTACTTTATGATATATATGAAATTTTATTCAAATTTTGTGGGAAGGAGAAGGGTTAACCTCATCTCCTAGTTACTACCTAAGAAATGAATGTGCATAATAAAATACCCCACGGTCACATGGGGTTGATCTAAAAAAAAATACCCCAAAGTCACATGGGGTTGAGCTAGAAAATACCCCACGGTCACATGGGGCTGCGCTAAAAAGTCATAACTTGCTCAGCCTATATGCAAGTATCCCGCAGTTAGAGGAAAAGTTTCAAAATATTAACTTGCTCACCTTATATGCAAGTACCCCGCAATTAGAGGGGTAGCTTCAAAATTTTAACTTGCTCAGTTGTATGCAAGTACCCCACAGTTAGAGAGGCATCTTCAAAATTTTAACTTACTCAATTATATGCAAGTACCCCACAGCTAGAAGGGCAACTTCCAAATTTTAACTTACTCATTTATATGCAAGTACTCCGCAGTTAGAGGGGTAGCTTCAAAATTTTAACTTGCCCAGTTATATGCAAGTACCCCATGGTTAGAGGGACAACTTAAAAAATTTTGACTTGCTCAGTCATATGCAAGCACCCCGCAGTTAGAGGGAAAACTTCAAAAATGATAACTTGCTGAGCTATATGCAAGTACCCCGCAGTTAGAGGGGCAAATTTTAAATTTTAACTTGCTCAGCTATATGCAAGTACCCCGTAGTTAGAGGGGAAGCTTAAAAAAATTTGACTTGCTCAATCATATGCAAGTACCCCGCAGTTAGAGGGGAAACTTCAAAAATGATAACTTGCTCGGCTATATGCAAGTATCCCGCAGTTAGAGGGGCAAATTCTAAATTTTAACTTGCTCAGCTATATGCAAGTACCCCGTAGTTAGAGGGGCAACTTCTAAATTTTAACTTGCTCAGTTATATGCAGGTACCCCACAGCCAGAGGGGAAGTTTCTAGATTCTAAATTACTCAGTTATATGCAAGTACCCCACAGTTAGAGGGGTAGCTTCCAAATATTAACTTGGTAAGATATATGCAAGTACCCCACAGTTAAAGGGGGCGACTTCAAACTTTGAACTTGCTCATCCTATATGCAAACACCCCGCAGTTAAAGGGATATCTTCAAAACTTTAACTTATTCAGTTATATGCAAGTACCCCACAGTTAGAGGGGTAGCTTAAAGAATGATAACTTGCTCAACTATATGCAAGCACCCCACAGTTAAAGTGGCAGCTTCAAACTTTAAACTTTCTCATCCTATATGCAAGTACCCCACGGATAGAGGGGAAGCTTCAGAAATGACAACTTGCTCAGATCATAGGCAAAGTTCCCCACAGACTATGGGGCAATCTGATCTTGAAGTTCTCACAGAAAATAGAGCAACTCACAGTCTTGAGCAAGTGTCAAGTATAAACGTAAGGTGCTCGAGTTGAGCACCTAAGGCTCCAAGGGCACCGGAGCGCTCACAGTCTTGAGTAATGCCAAGTATAAATATAAGGTGAGCCAGTTGAGCACCTAAGGCTCCAAGGGCACTGGAGCGCTCACAGTCTTGAGCAAGTGCCAAGTATAAATATAATGTGTGCCAGTTGAGCACCTAAGGCTCCAAGGGCACCGGAGCGCTCACAGTCTTGAACAAGTGCCAAGTATAAATATAAGGTGCGCCAGTTGAGCACCTAAGGCTCTAAGGGCACCGGAGAGCTCATAATCTTGAGCAAGTGCCAAGTATAAATATAAGGTGCGACAGTTTAGCACCTAAGGCTCCAAGAGCACCGGAGCGCTCACAGTCTTGAGCAAGTGTCAAGTATAAATATAAGGTGCGATAATTTAGCACCTAAGGCTCCAAGGGCATCGGATCCCTTACAGTCTTAAGCAAGTGCCAAGAATAAATATAAGGTACGATAGTTTAGTACCTAAGGCTCAAAGGGCATCGGAGAGCTCACAGTATTGAGCAAATGCCAAGTATAAATAAAAGGTACGACAGTTTAGTACCACGGGCTCCAATGGCATAGGAGCACTCGCAGTATTAAGCAACCGCCAAGAATAAATAAATGGTACTACAGTTTAGTACCTAGGGCTCCAAGGGCATAGGAGCACTCATACTATTATTAACCCATATTCTGCATAGGGGGACTAATGTTGAGAAAGTCCTCAAGACAGTAAACAAAAAGTGAAACCTTGATTCTGATATCTCGTGCACAAGTCTCTCGACACTAGAAGACTCTGTACGAGGGGGCTAATATTGAGAAGTCCTTAAGCCAGTGAACAAAGAGTGAAATAGCATGGAGCGTAGGGATCCATTTAGAGTGACTCTACCTGCTTAAAATTACAAGTTTGATAGAAAAATGCCATGGGAGAGGGGCTCACCGCGAGCAATCCCTCTGCCCAAGAAAAAAGGCCACAGAAGAAGGCCAAGGGCAAGGGGCTCACCGTGAGCAATCCCTCTGCCCAAGAAAGAAAGCCACAAAAGAAGGCCAATCACTACACCAAAAACAACAATTTGGCACACCTTGTTATTAAAAATCTGGCACAGTTTAAAACTGTGCCAAATTTTGGCACAATTTAATGACAATTTGGCACAGTTTAAAACAGTGCCAAAATTTGGCACTGTTTTAAAGTGTGCCAAAATTTGGCACTGTTTTAAAGTGTGCCAAAATTGAGTACACCTGACTTAAATATTAAATACCCTCAAAAATTCATTATCCTAACTTTGTGGTATCCCGCTCTCTCTTTCCCGCTCACCCTCTCTCTTTGATTCGATTTCTCTCGTCTCGTCTCGTCTCTCTCTCTCTCTCTCTCTCTCTCTCTCTTTCTCTCTCTCTCTCCGGTTATCTCTCCCTCGTTCTCTCTCCGCTCAACTCTCTCTCTTCAATCATCCCAATAAGGTTAGCATTTGTATTTTTTTAACCTAAGTATTTACAAAGACAATATGTGTTTGTTGAATAAAGCCTCTAAGCTTCTTTAATGTCAATACGTGTTTGTTGAATAAATGAACTGTTTTTGCCATGGAAAATATGGCGCAAAGTTGGTTTGTTGGATTCTTGGAATTGGGTGCCTCTTTTCATGGAACAATATGCTGAGAATTGAAGATTATTATGTTTCGATGTTCCTGGTTATGTTTTAATAAATGATTTTGTTCTATGTTTGATTATTATGAGTATTTTTAGTTCCTGAATATGTAAGATTGATAATTTCATATGTACAGTTTTCAATTTTATTTAAGAATTTAAGTAAAAACAATTTCATTTAGTAAACTCCAACTTCATGGGAACTAGATTATAGAAAATCACAGAAGGTTGAAGCAAAACATACTAGCACTTAAAGATGCCTCACTGAACTGCCCATGAAAAATCTGACATAATTTGATTAATTTTGGAGAAAAAAAAATTCTTAAGTTTTAACAACTTGGGAATAACCCCCGTATGTTCAAATAACCCCCTAAATAGTATTTTGCGGCAAAGACTCTGGGACTTTTTAGTGACACATAAGGGTTTTCTTAACAAAAAATAAAGTATCACTCCAACTCATTTGACATATAACTTCCTCAATTGTATAGAGGTACCACCCCTCAAGGGTCTTACTCTTGTATATCAACCATTCCCATTAGGAACACTCACAATTCTGGCATACAAAAAGGCAACAATCAATACTAGATGATGAAATCTCTTTGGATATGCTCTTTTCTTCATAAGTACCCTTTTGGTACTAGTTATAAGTTCCACAAATTTTGGGTCTTTCAATTTCAATTTGTATAACTCCAAAGTTCAATGTTTTACTAATCCATTTTAATTTAAATTTTCATTGTATCTGCCATAGTTGGATCTAGCTACATCTGGGAAAGGAGGAATTGGAACTTATATTAAAATATGTGCCATTAGTGGTGCTTTTGAAGATGCTCATGTTCAGAGTGGAATGGTTGGATATCTCTCATTCATGCTGCCCGAGTTCATTCAAGTAAAATCCCCTAAGTTTCTCTTTAAAAATAATTATGTTGTTAAATATTTGAATGGATCCACTCGTTGATTTTAAATTTGGACTAGATTTTTTATTTAACACATAGATACCATGCCATATTTTCAGTCTGCGACTATCTAGACATATATGTGGACAACATCCTAATAGATAAAACTTGTTTCCCCATGGGACTAATTCTAAAAGACCCTTCTTTCCCCCCCTTTGCATATTTTATCGAATTTTGAAATGCTAAGATACTTTTGTTCATTGTGTTGTTCGATCTTTCCTGCTTGGTCTAGCCATATTAGGGGCTCTAACCTCTGGTTTAAGGTTGATTATAAAAGCAGTATTTGAGAATTCAGAGAATGGGCTTAGAAAGGGAGCTAATAAGTTCATAACCCCATTTATTTATTACTTTATAATTTTTTTATATTATGAAACAAAGCATTGAAGAATAATTGTTCTTTTCGGTATATAAACTAATAGTGTGAATGTAAAGTAGATTGAAAACAATTGTTAAATATCTCCTTCATTATGTTTTCTTCATTTTTCAATATCTCTTGTAAAAGCTACATTGGTAGGGTTTTTCTACTAATAATTTTAATAAATTGGGGATCCAGTCCTCTTAACAGGTCGAAAAGATAGAGAATGTGTATTCCCAAGTTGAAACATGATCAAGGAAATTGGACTAAGTTTGAAAAAATTCCTCAAAACGATTCTAATCACTTCACGGACCTTATTTTTTTCTCAATCCCAAATTAGTGTTCACGGTTACCTCATTCATAATTAAAACTAAGTTAATTTATGATGAAGATAATGATGCTCTGACAAGTTTCCCAGAGATATATGAAGTTCAATCTATAGTATTTGGCATGAATGGTTATAGCTCAACTAGTCTAGATGGTTTCCATGGTTATTTATTCCACAAGTGACGAGATTTTAATAAATCAGATATAGTTGATGATGTGAGAAGCTTCTTTGCTGGTAGTCAAATGCCAAAATCTTGTTTTATTACTCGTATAGCCCTGATTCATAAGGTTCAAGGTCCCACTCTTTTTAGTGAACATAGACCTATTATTTTGTGTAACCTCTTTAATAATATTTTAAATAATCTCATTGTTGCTAGGATTGCTTTTATATTGACTAAAATCATCTATAAATATCAAAGTGCTTATTTCCTTGGAAGAGAAATTGCTGATAATATTCTTCTAGCTCAAAGCATTAATAAGAAGTTTCATGGTGGGACCTATTGTTTGGAAGGCTATTTTTAATTGTTGGTTGTTTATCTAGTTAATGGTGGTCCTATAGGTTTCTTCTCTTCATTTAGAGGATTGAGGTAATGGGATCCCGTATCTCTACCCTCTTTGCCATTATTGCAGCAGTATTTAGCAAGAGTTTGGATGATAGGATTATGGAGGGAAGAATAAAACCTTACATTGCTGTTGGAGGTGCCCCTGTTATATCCTTTTTGGTTTATGCTACCGATGTTCTTATTTTTACTAATTTAGGTAAGAAATATATTAGAGAACTAATTAGGCTCATTGAAGAATATGAAACTGCTTCTGGTCAACTTATAAGCAAGTCTAAGAGGGGCTACCAAACATCTCCTTTGATGAATAGTTCCAGAACTAATATGATTGGTAATATCACTAGGTTCTCAAAAAATATTTTCCATTTACCTACCTTGGTTGCCCCTTGTATGTCGGTAGGAAATATTATGGCTTATTTGATTATCTCATTGATAAAGTATATACCAAAGTCCAATAGTGGAGTAGTAAACTTTTATCTATGGTTGGAAAATTTATTTGTAATAAAAATGTTATATAAAGTATGAGAATTTATTTATTCACTATATTGGATCTTTTAAAACAAGTCATCATAGATATTGAAAAGATTTTTGCAAACTTCTTTTGGGGAGGGACTAATTTGGCTATAAGCTTCATTAGAGGAAGTGGGATGTTGTGTGTAAATAAACTAAAGAATGAGGGTTTAAAATTAGATCTATGGAAATTATCATAAAATCTCTTATTTATAAACTTTAGTGCAAATTTAGAACTGTGAACTCTCTTTTGCAGTTTTTCATGTATGCTAAATACTGCAAAAACCAGCATCCTATTGTGGCTAACTGTAATGGTTATGCTTCCAATAGAAGAAGAATATTATTCATAACCTCATTTAGATGGATTATTAGTATTTGAAAGATAAATTTTTGGAGAGATTAATGGATTTTTTATGGTTATTTAGAAGATTTGGTGCAACCTGTTGAATCCACTTAATTCGAGCATGTTTCTTCCAGTATTCTTCTTTTTAGAGTTCTACCAGATATTGAGTTTTCTCTTTATGTAGTTGTTCTTGATTGGACTCAGTAGGATCACTCTCAAACCCAATGTGGTGTACGTATGTGGGACTGATGAGTACGGGAAAGCAACAGAGAAGAAATCCATGGAAGACAATTGCACTCCTCAACAAATTTGTGACAAGTAAAATTGCTCATCCCCCCATCCATTGCTAGTTTGGTTAAAGTTTTTTTGTGATTTTCCTAAAATTCTTGTAAAGAGTTTGAATCACATTATGTCCGTATATATCTTAACTCCTAAACTTTATATGTGAATTATATAATATGTATTTCATGGAAAATATTGTTATATTGTTATTAGTTATAATTTTCCATAAAATTTATCCCACCTCCCTACTAGGAAAATGTTTTTCAGGTAAAAATGAATTTGGTTTTAGCCTAAATAATTTTTTTTCATAACTATAGTTAAAACACAATAAAACATGTCTTAAAAAATCTTCTGAACTTTACAGATTGACGTTATTATAATCCTTTTAAGTGGTAGACTTGTTCGTGAACGAATTGGTACGGCTATGCAGAGCGCAGTGCAAAGTCAGGTATTTATCAACATTTATGCCATATTTTTAATGCTTTGACAGAAAATTTGAATTTCCACTTTCATTTGCTTATGATTTCTATGTTAATCAGATGAGAGATATGGAAAAAATCTTTGAAGATATCCAAAATATCTTCTACATCGGTGAATCTAAGGGCCTGTCGGGAGATTCAGTTGAGAAAATCCCAAAGGTCCGAATTACTAGTGCTAACAATGTAGATGCTTCTGGTGAGAGATTCTGCTGCTTAGTTTGCCTTCAGGTATTGCCCATAATTGTTCATCTTGTTCATTTCTTTTTAGTTTATAGACACTTTTTATTTGATTATAGGGAAATTGCCCCTGATCTATGCATGTTTTGGAAAGAATGAAAAAACAACTACTACTTATAATGCCAAAATCGTCCTTAACTATGCATTTTATTGCAGTACCCCTTTTGGGGACATTTTATCGACGTAAAATCATATTTTTAATGACCTATAATAGGATGTGATGATGATATAATAATGAACCATTTATAATAGGATCCCACCACACAAGGACTCGCTTTATATGTTGTTGTGGAGGGGCCTCCCCAAGTAAACTATTTTTTAACACTACTTGCTACTGCCCCAAACCACCACCAACTATCACCGCCACACCTGTTTATCCTCCACCTTCTCACAATCCAAACTACAGAACCTAATGCTAAAACCATCAATACATTTAATATTCTGAAATTCTTCATGATATCAGAATCCCTGGCGGGCTACTAATGTGGTCTTACTGTTTGTATTGATATGCACTATCTATCGGAGCTAATTTTTTAAGGGGGATTTGGTGATGAGTATTGTCATACGGGGAAGAATTGATTTTTTTGGTCAATAAGGTAGTCCCATCATCAAAACCATAAAGGACGTCGAAGTTGGGGGTAAATGTCCTATCATCGTTCACTGCCATTATTACGGTCATCGAAGCAGAATCCCATCAATGTGTTCTCTATTCTGCTCGCTTTCATCAAGCTCGAAGTTTCTCATAGTTATCGGTTGCTAGGGCGTGCATTGCATCTCCCTTTTTTCACCCTCACAACATAACTATTGATCAGTAGCACTGCTGGTATTCCTTGCCAGCGTTGGTCGTTCGTCACTGATGCCATTAGTAGAACCTTTAGGAAATTCATGGTATGGGATGAAAAGTTCATTACAAATATATCTGATTGATACTAATAAGAGATTCCCCAAAAAGCGTGGATAATACTATTACTCATAATGAAATTCATTATTTTTTTACCGTTCTCTGTTTTGATTCATTTATGATGGTACTAAAAGTTGCATAAGACATTCAAAGTTGCATAAGACATAGTGCCAACATAAATGTTTTTTGTCAAATGTTGCATAAGACATTCAATGCTTGATTTTTAATAACCATCACAAACAAACATTTATTTGCATTAGGCTCATCACTATTGAACAACTGCCTAATGGCAGCTGCCTAATAGCAGCAGCAGCAGCTGCCTAACTGCGGTAGTGGTTCTAATAGCAGCAGCAGTTGCCCAAGAGCAGCAGCTGCCTAACCCCTCTATATTTCATAAGACATAGTGCCAACATAAATGTTTTTTGTCAAATGTTGCATAAGACATTCAATGCTTGATTTTTAATAACCATCACAAACAAAAATTTCTTTGCATTAGGCTCATCACTATTGAACAACTGCCTAATGGCAGCTGCCTAATAGCATCAACAGCAGCTGCCTAACTGCGGTAGTGGTTCTAATAGCAGTAGCAGCTGCCTAACCCCTCTATATTCTTAAAGTTCCCTCTATATTCTTGTTCTTAGGGAGTTACTTTAGGCTATAAATAAGGATTGAAAACATGACGTTCGAGGGTGAAAACCCAAACCAGCCCCCATACGGCCCCGTAAGAGGCACGAACACCTCACACGAGACCAAAGTAACTCGTGCGAACTGACCGCATAGTCCCGGGTCTCCCGGTTTGAGAATATGATGATAATTTCAAAATACATAGATTAGGCTTGAGAACAAACCGTTCGAGGGTTAAAACCCAAAACAGGCCCCATACGGTCCCGTAAAAGGCACGAACACCTCGCTCGGGACCAATGTAACTCGTGCGAACTGACCGCGTAGTCCCGGGTCTCTCGGTTTGAGAATATGACAATAATTTGCAAAAATAACACTTAAACTTAAAAACAAGCCGTTAAAGGGTGAAAATCCAAACCAGACCCCAAACGACCCCGTAAGAGGCACGAACACCTCACACGGGACCAATGTAACTTGTAGGAACTGACCGCGTAGTCCCGGGTCTCCCGGTTTGAGAATATGACGATAATTTGCAAAAATCAACACTTAGAATTAAAAACAAGCCGTTAAAGGGTGAAAACCCAAACCAGCCCCCAAACGACCCCGTAAGAGGCACGAACACCTCGCACGGGACCAATGTAACTCGTGCAAACTGACCGCGTAGTCCCGGGTCTCTCGGTTTGAGAAAATGACCATAATTTGCAAAAATAACACTTAGACTTAAAATCAAGCCGTTAAAGGGTGAAAATCCAAACCAACCCCCAAATGACCCCGTAAGAGGCACGAACACCTCGCACGGGACCAATGTAACTTGTAGGAACTGACTGCGTAGTCCCAGGTCTCCCGGTTTGAGAATTAGATGATAATTTGCAAAAAATAAACTTAGACTTAAAAATAAGCCGTTAAAGGGTGAAAACCCAAACCAGACCCCAAAACGATCCCGTAGGAGGCACGAACACTTCGCACAGGACCAATGTAACTTATAGGAACTGACCGCGTAGTCCTCGGTCTCCCGGTTTGAGAATATGATGATAATTTGCAAAATTCACACTTAGACTTAAAAACAAGCCGTTCGAGAGTGAAAGTCCAAACCAGCCCCCAAACGACCCCGTAAGAGGCACGAACACCTCGTACGGGACCAATGTAACTCGTGCGAACTAACCGCGCAGTCCCGGGTCTCCCGATTTGAGAATATGATGATAATTTGTAAAAATTAACACTTAGATTTAAAAACAAGTCGTTTGAGGGTGAAAATCCAAACCAAAACCCAAACGACCCCGTAAGAGGCACGAACACCTCGCTCGGGACCAATGTAACTTGTAGTAACTGACCGCGTAGTCCCGAATCTCCCGATTTGAGAATATGACGATAATTTGCAAAAATCAACACTTAGAATTAAAAACAAGCCGTTAAAGGGTGAAAACTCAAATCAGCCCCCAAACGACCCTGTAAGAGGCACAAACACCTCGCACGGGACCAATGTAACTCGTGCAAACTGACCGCGTAGTCCTGGGTCTCCCGGTTTAAGAATATGACAATAATTTGCAAAAATAACACTTAGACTTAAAATCAAGCCGTTAAAGGGTGAAAATCCAAACCAGCTCCCAAACGACCCCGTAAGAGGCGCGAACACCTCGCACGGGACCAATGTAACTTGTAGGAACTGACTGCGTAGTCCCAAGTCTCCCGGTTTGAGAATTAGATGATAATTTGCAAAAATTAAACTTAGACTTAAAAACAAGTCGTCAAAGGGTGAAAACCCAAACCAACCCCCAAACGACCCCGTAGGAGGCACGAACACTTCGCACGGGACCAATGTAACTTGTAGGAAATGACCGCGTAGTCCCGAGTCTCTCGATTTGAGAATATGACGATAATTTGCAAAAATCACACTTAGACTTAAAAACAAGCCGTTCGAGAGTGAAAGTCCAAACTAGCCCCCAAACGACCCCGTAAGAGGCACGAACACCTCGCACGGGACCAATGTAACTCGTGCGAACTAACCGCGTAGTCCCGGGTATCCCGATTTGAGAATATGATGATAATTTACAAAAATCAACACTTAGACTTAAAAACAAGCCATTCGAGGGTGAAAATCCAAGCCATCCCCCAAACGACCCCGTAAGAGGCACGAACACCTTGCACGGGACCAATGTGACTTGTAGAAACTGACCGTGTAGTCTCGAGTCTCCCGGTTTGAGAATATGACGATAATTTACAAAAATCAATACTTAGACTTAAAAATAAGCCGTTCGAGGGTGAAAACCCAAACCAGCCCCCATACGGTCCCATAAGAGGCAGGAACACCTCGTACGGGACCAATGTAACTTATAGGAACTGATCGCGTAGTCCCGGGTCTCCCGATTTGAGAATAAGATGATAATTTGCAAAAATCACACTTAGACTTAAAAATAAGCCGTTAAAGTGTGAAAACCCAAACCAACCCCCAAACGACCCCGTAGGAGGCACGAACACCTCGCAAGGGACCAATGTAATTTATAGGAACTGATCGCGTAGTCCCGGGTCTCCCGATTTGAGAATGTGACGATAATTTACAAAAATCACACTTAGACTTAAAAATAAGTCGTTAAAGTGTGAAAACCCAAACCATCCCCCAAACGACCCCGTAGGAGGCACGAACACCTCACAAGGAACCAATATAACTCGTGTGAACTGATCGCGTAGTCCCGGGTCTCCCGATTTGAGAATATGACGATAATTTGCAAAAATCAACACTTAGACTTAAAAACAAGCCGTTAAAGGGTGAAAACTCAAACCAGCCCCCAAACGACTCCGTAGGAGGCACGAACACCTTGCACGGGACCAATGTAACTTGTAGGAACTGATCGTGTAGTCCCGGGTCTCCCAGTTTGTGACTATGACGATAATTTGCAAAAATTAACACTTAGACTTTAAAAAACCCGTTAAAGGGTGAAAACCCAAACCAACCCCCAAACGACCCCGTAGGAGGCACGAACATCTCTCACGGGACCAATGTAACTTGTAGGAACTGATCGCGTAGTCCCGAGTCTCTCGGTTTGTGAATATGACGATAATTTATAAAAATCAGCACTTAGACTTAAAATCCAGCCGTTAAGGGGTGAAAATCCAAACCAGCCCCCAAACGATCCCATAGGAGGCATGAACACCTCGCACGGGACCAATGCAACTTGTAGGAACTAGGAACTGACCGCGTAGTCCCGGATCTCCCGATTTATGAATATGACGATAATTTGCAAAAATCAACACTTAGACTTAAAAACAAGCCGTTAAAGGGTGAAAACTCAAACTCGCCCCCAAACGACCCCGTAAGAGGCACGAACACTTCGAACGGGACCAATATAACTTGTAGGAACTGACCGCGTAGTTCCGAGTCTCTCGGTTTGTGAATATGACGATAATTTTCAAAAATCAACACTTAGACTTAAAAACAAGCCGTTAAAGGGTGAAAACCCAAACCAACCCCCAAACGACCCCGTAAGAGGCACGAACACCTCGCACGGGACCAATGTAACTTGTAGGAACTGACCTCGTAGTCCCAGGTCTCCCGATTTGAGAATATGACGATAATTTTCACTCATATATGTAATTTTTTAGTTTGAGTATTTTTTTTGTAAATTATTGGGTTACTAATATCGTATCTTTTTTGAATCCTATTTTTTTGGCAGGATAACAGTTTATCGTTGGCATTTATTCACGTGGAACACACAGAGAACTCAATGGTTTACAACAAGGGGTCTATTCATGATTTTATTTTTTTGTGTTTTGGCCGTGCTGGCTTTTGTAGTTTTGTTGTTAACTTTCATGACCGTGCGTGCTTTTGTAAGTTAATTATTATATTTTGTGGTCGTGCGAGCTTTATGTTAGGCAGGTTTTGTGTTAACAGGTTTTGGAATGTTCAAAAAATAGGGGAAACTCTGCCCAATTTTTTTTGGCCTGTGAACTATTAAAGACTTGTAATATTTTGAAGTTTATATGTACATTAGTTTATCAACGTGCAATATTTTTAATTTGTGAATTTTTGTGCTTTCAAGTAATTAATTTTTTTTTTTCTTTTTATAAAAAAATTTGGCACAGTTTAAAACCGTGGCAAAAGTGTATCATATTTTGGCACGGTTTTGAACTGTGCCAATTTTTTTTAAACTGTGTTGAATCTGGCACAGTTAAAAACTATGCCAAAAGTGTGCCAGAAATATCAAATTCTGGCACGGTTTAAAAGTGTGCCAAAAGTGTTCCTATTTAGCCAAATCTGGCACACTTTTGAGCCGTGCCAGAAAAAAATTTCCATTTTGGAACACCTGATTCTGGCACCGTTTAAAACCGTGCCAGATTTGATCTGGCATAGTTTTAAACCGTGTCAGATTCCTGTTTTTGGTGTAGTGAATGGCGAGGGGCTCACCGCGAGCAATCCCCCTGCCCAAGAAATAAGGCCAGAAAAGAAGGCCAAGGGCGAGGGGCTCACCACGAGAAACTCCTCTACCCAAAAAAGAAGTCCACAGAAGAAGGCCAAGGGCGAGGGGCTCATTGTGAGAAATCCTTTTCCCCAAGAAAGAAGGCCACAGAAAAAGGCCAAGGGTGAGGGGCTCACTGCGAGCAACCCCTCTACCCAAGATAGAAGGCTAAAGAAAAAGGCCAAGGGTGAGGGTCTCACCGCTAGCAACCCCTCTACCCAAGATAGAAGGCCACAGAAGAAGGCAAATGGTGAAGGGCTCACCGCGAGAAACCCCTCTACCCAAGATAGAAGGCCACAGAAGAAGGCCGAGGGCGAGGGACTCACCGTGAGCAACTCCTCTACTCAAGATAGAAGGCCACAGAAGAAGGCCAAGGGCGAGGGGCTCACCGCGAGCAACCCCTCTACCCAAGATAGAAGGTCACAGAAGAAGGCCATGGATGAGGGGCTCACTTTGAGTAACCCCTCTACACAAGATAGAAGGCCACAGAAAAAGGCCAAGGATGAGGGGCTCACCGTGAGCAACCCCTCCGCCCAAGTTGATACCCAGAAAAGGAGGACCACCATAAGCGGCCTCATCTACAAAACCTGGGATGAAGTGACAGAGCATTTAATGACCCTAGGGGGAATGATGAAGAAACCCTAGAGTCCCTTAAAAAAATTAAAAATTGAATTTATGACGTACAAAGCCTTTTGATCTGCCCAACACAAAAGACTTTGCACGAGGGGCTAATGTAGAAGGGTGTTTCAGGCTTGCCTACTATATTTTGGGCTGAGTGTCCCTCATGACCCCCCCAACTTCCAGAAAATGTAGGGGCGAGGAGCAGTCAAGTTCCTGCCCCTCAACTTTCAGAAAATATTGAGGCAAGGAGCAGTCAAAGTCCTCCCCCTCAACTGCAAGAAAATATTTGGGCGCAGAACCCCCCAGGGTCCCGACATAAATTAATATTGGAGAAGGAACCCCCAGGGTCCCTCCATCGCAGAAATTCATATTGGAGAAGGAACCCCCAGGGTCCCTCCATCGCAGAAATTCATATTGGAGAAGGAACCCCCATGGTCCCTCCATCGCAGAAATTCATATTGGAGAAGGAACCCCCAGGGTCCCTCCATCGCAGAAATTCATATTGGAGAAGGAACCCCCAGGGTCCCTCCACCGCAAAAATTCATATTGGAGAAGGAACCCCTAGGGTCCCTCCATCGCAAAAATTCATATTTGAGAAGGAACCCCCAGGGTCCCTCCACGACAGAAATTCATATTGGAGAAGGAACCCCAAAGGTCCCTCCACCGCAGAAATTCATATTGGAGAAGGAACCCCCAGGGTCCCTCCATGGCAGAAATTCTTATTGAAGAAGGAAGTCTTAGGGTCCCTCCAGCGCATAAATTCATATTAGAGAAGGAACCCCCAGGGCCCCCGATCACAGAAAGGCCATATTAGATAAGGAACCCCCAGGATCCCTCGACCGCAGAAAAGCCACATTTGAGAAGGAACCCCCTAGGGTTCCTCAATAACAAAAATTCATATTGGACGAGGGACCCTCAAGGTCCTCCCCCCCAGCTCCCAAAAAACCAAGTTAAGATAAGGGGGTGGCTACCATAAGCAACCCCTCATCATGAAAAGTTATTCTTCAAAAGAAAAAAAGTACTAATACTTATCTTCTTGTACAGGTTGCCTAGTTGAGCAAGCAGGGCTCAAGTAGGCTAGTTGGGATCTCTTGGGAGTTTTGGTTTGGCGGCTGAGGGACAAGGTATGTTGAGCAAGCTCAACCACTTAGCACTATAGGATTGAGAGAATACTAGTAGGAAGACCCATGAGTCACTCAAGACTACACACACCTCACACTTAGTCACAAGTGAAGTGAGCAGCCAAAGGGTTGGCTGCTCACAAGAAAAGAATTGTTTATAAAATGATTTTAAATGAGAGGGTCCTCTAAAGCCCTCTCAAGAAAAAATATTTTAGAAAGGGGTCCTCAAGACCCCCCTCAAGCTTATAAAGATTTTAGAGAAGGTGGTCCTTGATACCCCCTCAAGTTTACAAAGTTGGTACCAAAAGTTATCGTTTCAAAAGATATTTATCAAATCAGATATTTTATCTTCATTAGAAGACATATTTGCTTTTTGACTTTGGTTGGCACCAGGTGGAACCTGTTAGAGGGGGCAGGCAGAGCTTCCTGGAGGTAGGGGCAAATACTACACTGCAGACTTTGTCCCTCACCATCCCTTTAAGTTTTTGCGCCAAAAGTGTTAATCCAACACTAGTGCCTAAGTATAAAAAGGACCCTAGGCAAGGTCATGAAAAAAAATATAAAAACTTAATAGCACCGTCACTCTGTCAAAATCACACCAGAACCTCTCTAGTATTCTCTTCATACTCTCTCTCTAAGGGTTAAGTGCCTTGTTCTTTCACTCCCCACTGACAACCATCATTCTCAGGAGCTCTTCCTCAGAAAATTACTATTATTGTTGTGGAAGTTCATCTTCTAGAAAGGAGGGAGTTCCAGCTTGAGCTCCATCTTTTACCAAAAGGAGAAGGTTTTATCTAAAGCTGCTCCAGAAGTTCTTGAGAACCTTGCAGACAGCGTCCATTGGAGTGGGTCACGTCTCACCCTTTCTAGTTATTCATAGACCCCAGTCTCACTACCCTCCTACACAAATAAATTATCAAGGGCCAATATAATACGAGATACATTGGTCCCGTGACTATGTGGTCAGTTGCTATGAGTTACATTGGTCTCGTGTGAGGTGTTATTGCCTCTTACGGGGCCGTTTGGGGCTGCTTTGGTTTTTTTCCCTCTAGAGGCACATTTTTAAGCCTAAATCTTCAGATTTTTAAATTATCATCATATTGTCTAATCGGGAGTGCCGTGACTATACGGTTAGTTCCTTTGAGTTACATTTGTCATGTTCAAGGTGTCCGTGCCTCTTACGGGGTCGTTTGGGGGTTATTTTTAGTTTTCGCCCTCTAGTGACATGTTTTTAATCCCAAGTCTTGCGATTTTCAAATTATTGTCATATTCTGAAATCGAGAGTCTCGTGACTACGCAGTCAGTATCTATGAGTTACATTGGTCTCGTGCGATGTGTCCATGCCTCTTACGGAGCCGATTGGGAGCTATTTTAGGTTTTTGCCCTCTAGCCGCATGTTTTTAAGCCTAAGTTTTATGATTTTCAAATTATCATCATATTCTCAAACAGGGAGCCTTGTTACTACGCAGTCAATTCGTACGAGTTACATTAGTTCCGTGTGAGGTGTTGGTGGCTCTAACGGTGCCGTTTGTGGGCTATTTTCGGTTTTCACCCTCTAACACTATGTTTTGTAGTTTAAGTTAGATATTTACAAATTATTATCATATTCTCAAATTAGCAGTACCATGACTACGAGGTTTATTCCTATGAATTAAATTAGTCACATGGGAGGTGTTCGTGCCTCTTGCGGGGACGTTTGGGGGTTGTTTTGAGCTTTTCGCCCTCTAATGACATGTTTTTAAGCCTAAGTATTGAGTTTTCAAATTATCACCATATTTTCAAATCGGGAGTCCCGTGACTATATATTGGCCCCATGCGAGGTGTTCGTGCCTCTTACAGAGCCGTTTATGACTGTTTTGGATTTTCTCCATTTAGCGGTATTTTTTTAAGCCTAAGTCTAGATATTTTCAAATTATTGTCATATTCTAAAATTGGGAGGCTTATGACTATGCAGTCAGATCCTACGAGTTACATTGGTCCCGTGCGAGGAGTTTGTGCCTCTTACAAGGCTGTTTTGGGTTTTCACCCTCTAGCGGCATATTTTTTAGCCTAAGTCTAGAGATTTTCATATTATCATCGTATTCTCAATCCAGGAGTCTAGTAACTACGCGGTCGGTTTCTACGAGTTATATTGGTCCCATGCAATGTGTATATGCCTCTAACGGAGCTATTTTGGATTTTCGCCCTCTATTGGCATGTCTTTTAGCCTAAATCTTGATCAAATTATGGTCATATTCTCAAACCGAGAGACTCGCAATGACACGCTCAGTTCCTACGAGTTATATTGGTCCCGTGTGAGGTGTTCATGCCTCTAAAGGGGTCGTTTGAGGGTTAATTTAGGTTTTTACCCTCTAGCGACATATTTTTAAGCCTAAGTTTTACAATTTTCAAATTATTTTCATATTCTAAAATCGGAATTTATGTGACTACGTGATGAGTTACTAAGAATTACATTTGTCCCGTGTGTGTGTTCGTGCCTCTTAGAGGGCAATTTAGGGGTTGCTTTGGATTTTCGCGCTCTAGCGGCATGTTTTTAAGCCTAATTCTTAATACTTTCAAATTATCATCATATTCTAAAATTGGGAGTCCCGTGACTAAGTGATCAGTCTCTATTAGTTACATTGGTCCCGTGCGAGGTGTCTATGTCCCTTACGGAGCCGTTTGAGGGTTATTTTGGATTTTTTCCCTCTAGCGACATGTTTTTAAGCCAAAGTCTAGATAATTTAAAATTATCATCATATTTTAAAACCGGGAGTCCCGTGACTACGCGATCAGTTCTTACGAGTTACATTGGTCTCGTGCGAGGTGTCCGTGCCTCTTACAGGATCGTTTGGGGACTGCTTTTGGTTTTTGCCCTTTAGCGGCATATTTTTAAGCCTAAGTCTTGAGATTTTTAGATTATCGTCATATTCCCAAATTACGAGTCCCGTGACTTTGTGGTAAGTTCCTAAGAATTATATTGATCCCATGTGAGGTGTTCGTGCTTCTTACGAGGCCGTTTGAGGGATGTTTTGAGTTTTAGCCCTCTAAAGACATATTTTTAAGTCTAAGTTTAAATACTTGGAAATTATGGTCATTTTTTCAAATCGGGAGTCTCGTGACTAAGCAGTCAGTTCTTAAGAGTTACATTGGTCTCGTGCGAGGTGGTCGTGCCTCTTACGGGGCCGTTTGAGGCCGTTTTGAGTTTTCGCGCTCTAACGACACATTTTTAAGCCTAATTCTTAAGATTTCAAATTATCATCATATTCTCAAACTGGGAGTTCCGTAACTATGCGACCAGTTTCTACCAGTTACATTGGTCCTGTGTGAGGTGTGTGTGCCTCTTACGGAGCCGTTTGGGAGTTATTTTGGATTTTCGCCCTCTAGCGGTATTTTTTTAAGCCCAGGTCTAGATATTTTAAAATTATTGTCATATTTTGAAATCGAGAGTTCCGTGACTATACGGTCTGTTCCTAGGAGTTACATTGTTTTAGTGCTAGGCGTTCGTGCCTCTTAAGGGACCGTTTGGGTGTTCTTTTTGGTTTTTGACCCTCTAGCAGCATATTTTTAAGCTTAAGTCTTAAATTTTTTTAAATTATCATTATATTCCCAAACTGTGAGTCCCGTGACTACTCGTTGAGGTTCTAAGATTTACATTGATCCCGTGCGAGGTGTTCGTGCCTCTTACGGGGCCGTTTGGGGGATGTTTTGAGTTTTTGCCTTCTGGCGGCATGTTTTTAAGCTTGTGTCTTGAGATTTTTAAACTATCGTCAAATTCTAAAATGAGGAGTTTCATGACTATGCGATAATTTCCTACGAGTTACATTGGTCCTATAGGAGGTGTTCGTGCCTCTCACGGGGCAGTTTGAAGGTTATTTTAGGTTTTCACCCTCTAGAAACATGTTTTTAAGCCTAAGTCTTGAGATTTTTAAATTATCATAATATTGTCAATTTGGGATCTCGTGACTAAATTGGTCCCGTGCGAGGTATCCGTGCCTCGAACGGGAACGTTTTGAGGTTATTTTTAGTTTTCGTCCTCTAGCGGTATGTTTTTAAGCTTAAGTCTAGATATTTTTAAATTATTGTCATATTTTGAAACATGGAGTCCAGTGACTACGCGATTAGTTTATACGAGTTACATTGGTCCCATGCGAGGTATTCATGCATCTTACAGAGTCATTTGGGATTTGTTTTGGGTTTTCGCCCTCTAGGGGTAAGTTTTTAAGCCTAAGTCCTGAAAATTTTAAATTATTGTCATATTTTCAAACCTAAATTCATGTGAATAAGTAATCAATTCCTACGAGTTACATTAGTCCCGTGCGAGGTGTTCGTGCCTCTTATGGAGCCGTTGAGGGTTGTTTTATGTTTTTGCCCCCTGGCGGTATGTTTTTAAGCTAATGTTTAGATATTTTCACATTATTGGTATATTCTGAAACCAAAAGTCCCATGCATGCGCGGTCAGTTCCTTTGAGTTACATTGGTCCCGTGACTACGATGTCAGTTTCTACGAGTTACATTGATCCTATGCGAGGTGTCCGCACCTCTTACGGAGCCTTTGGGGGACTGTTTTAGGTTTTCACCTTTTTTAAGCCTAAGTCTAAATATTTTCAAATTATTATCATATTGTGAAATCAGGAGTTCCGTGAATACGCGACCAATTCTTACGAGTTACATTGATCTTGTGCGAGATGTTTGTGCCTCTCACGGGGCCATTTGGGAGTTGTTTTGATTTTTCGCCCTCTATCAACATGTTTTTAAGCCCAAGTCTTGAGATTGTTAAATTATCACCATTTTCTCAATCAAAGTGTCTCGTGACTGCGCGATCAGTTCCCAAGAGTTATATTAGTCCCGTGCGAGATGTTTGTGCCTCTTCAGGAGTTGTTTCGAGTTTTCGCCCTCTAGCGACATATTTTTAAGTTTAAGTCTTGAGACTTTCTAATTATCATTATATTCTCAAACCGAGAGTTTCGTCACTACGCGGTGAGTTTATACGAGTTACATTCATCCCATGTGAGGTGTTCGTGCCTCTAACGGGGCCATTTGGAGGTTATTTTAAGTTTTCGCCTTTTAGGAGCATGTTTTCAGCCAAAGTCTAAATATTTGAAAATTATCTTCATACTCTCAAATCGAGAGTTCCATGACTACGCGGTCAGTTCCTACGAGGTACATTAGTCCCGTGCGAGGTGTTTGTGCCTCTTACGGGGCCGTTTGGGGGGTTTTGCATTCTAATGACATATTTTTAAGCATTAGTCTTTAGATTTTCAAATTATCGTCATATTCTCAAATCGAGATTCGTGTGAGTAAGCGGTTAATTTCTACGAGTTACTGTAACACCCCGAGAGGTGCTACTGAAAAATATTGATAAATTAGAGAATTTTTTTACAAAAAATACCATTTAATTTTAGCATAAATTTTCGAAAGCATAAATAAATATATGAACTCAATAAAATGTCTCAATTTTATTATATCTAAAATGTCCTTTTACAAAACAATTTACAATAAACAAAGCGGTACATTAAAATTTTAAAAATAAATATCCAGAGCCTCTAACTACGTTGACAATTCCAATGATGCCATAAATATTATCTTGCATTAAAATTGAAACAAACAAACTATGGGGGAAGGAGCGGGAAACTCAGTAGTTTGTATAAATGTCCCAAGTGTAACTACACATACTCGTGTGTGCGTGCATCATATACAAGAGTGTATGCAATATAAACACTCAAACTATAATTTTAATAATATAATCATAGCCTAGGATGTCGTTGCGAGAACTACACGACCCAAGACCCCATATCAAAATTCCCGTCGCACTTCCCACGGTATGGTTTGGACTATCGTCCACTATCCTGTTAATCATCCTCGGAACAATCCAATGGCACCCAAAAATAAATAACATAACTTGAGCACATGAACCGTCAGCCATAATAACACTTGGCATACTCGTCAACCGAGGTCCATGGCCTAGTCTTTGGATAATAAACAAAATCGTTACCGATGGCACACATGCCCATTGGATAGTTTGGCTAAGGAATGCCTATGCATTCTCCAATAATAATAATAATAATCATAATATATTTATCTCAATTCAAATAAATTTCAAATTCAATTCCCATAAATCAAGTGTAGATGTTTTCTACCCAATTTCTAAAACCCAACATTCTCGTAAAATTAACTAGTTTCATTACCCAAACTACACGACATGAAAATAATACATACAAAAATGGTTGCAATAACAAATATAGTATACAATCATGTAATACATATAAATGAAGCACATAGCATGGATATTACTATACAATCAAGGTTGAATAGGTGTAGCACACTAAATTAACACTAGGATAACAAAACTATCTCAAGCAAGTCAAAATCTATAATTGTAGACCTATTTTAAAACCCTAGAAAAATCATATCCAAATATTATGCAATCGTCAATACGACTTCAGATATCAATTCTAAATGAAAAATTGGTTCAGGTATGTGTTTTGAGTTTTTCTCAAATCTCATCCAAAACACTCAAAAAGAAGATTTAAAACACTCCAAACTAACTTTCTATTTCTCTCGTTTTTGCCTCTTTAAATTTCATTTTTGGCCTCTATTTTTAATCTTACTTTCCATATAATCAGCCATAATATTCCTTATATATCCACTCTCTCAAATCCTAGTTTGGATAATGCATATTACCATATTTCCCTTTAATTCGAAATTGTCTACTTTACATAGTTATACCATTATAAAATGTCCCAAAACCATTTATATTTAAATTTAAATGGTTGATTCGATTTCAAATCAAAATAAATTATTTTTAAATACATATTATTGAAATCTTATATAATATTCATAAATATGCCCTCAAAATAATGGGGTATTACAGTTACATTGATTCCGTGCGAGTTGTCTGTGCCTCTTACATAGCCGTTTGGGGGCTGTTTTGAGTTTTCGTCCTCTAACGACATGTTTTTAAGTCTGTTTAGATATTTAAAAATTATCATAATATTCTAAAATGGGAGTACCGTGACTACGTGGTAAGTTTGCATAAGTTACATTGGTGCCGTGTGAGGTGTTCGGACCTCTTACGGGGACGTTTGAGGGTGTTTGGGTTGTATTCAGCAACCAATTCGTATATAATTAAGGAATATTGTAACCGTGGAGTTGATAATTCAAAGTAAAATATTGTGGCATCCTAATAAATTCTTAAATCATACTAAGCAATCATAAATCAAACTAAAGCGCCAATATAGCGTCAATAGTAGGATACAATTTGGATACAAATTATAATAATAGGATACAAATGGGATTGTCAATAGTAAAATAATAATTTGACACTCAATCTTCATCTAAGTCAACTAAAAGATCCTTCAAATTAGGGTTGTCATTAAGAGCGGACTGGAACTCTTTAGGAGTCTTTAATGCATCTACTTGAGTAGTCATACCCTTTAGTGCATGCATAATAGAAAGAACTTTTGCGTGTATTTTTCGTCGTTACTTGAAAAGCTCCTCTAATCAAAATTCTCAAATTACCTACAAAATATATAACAAACTCAAGTGTAGAGGTAAGTAAGGGTATCAATCCACATATAGGGGTTAAGCTAGAGATAAACTCAATTGTAATTCAATTTTATTTTATTTTTTGGGCTTTTGCTTTTTCTATTTTTTGTAGCTTTTTCAAATATTAAAACAATTAGGTGAGGTGAGGTGAAATAAGACTAAACTAAATTGTGAGATGAAAACAACTAACTAGAAAGTGACTAAAAGTGGAAAATAAGGTCTAACACTAAAATAAGAGATAAAGTGAGGTAAATAATTGTGAGAACAATCAAGGAATGGGATTACACTGCAAATTTTAGCTATTCTAACTAATGAATTTAATTAATTGAATTCTCCCAAATTAATATCAAAATTACAAATCAACTCTCGTTGCAAATGTAATTTTAATAGTAACCTTTTAAAATATTAAATTTAACACCCCACAACTCTTGAAAAATAGACCTACACTCCTTTTAATTAATCACCCGCTAGGATCGATCAATTAAAATTTATGTAAATCTTAGAAAATAAAAATAGAGTTGAAATTCAAGTAATAATACCCCACTTAAGAAACCCCTATCTCTAGTTCGAATCTAAAATGAGTATTATAACTCGAATTTCGATTTTCTCTCGAAAATCATTTACCCTCTCTCGAGGCGTAAATTTAAGGGTGAGAGATCAAAATAAATATTCAAAGGAAATTTTCAAGTAATCAAACTAATTAAACTAAAGTAACATCAAATAAGGGTTTCCCCCCACCCCTTGAAAGGGGATTTAGCCTAACATGGTATGAAATTTGACAAATTAATAATCAAAGGCATAAAATAAATGAGAAAATAAGAGAACAATCAAACCAAATCTCTTTGATTAAGTTGAACTCCAATCCTTGAAATTGAAGCATCCAAGTAGTTTACAATAATACCCACTCAATTAAATCTCAAACAATATTTCTCCTCACAAATCTCTAAAAGAAAAGAAAAAAATAATAAAATAAAACTATTTACAAAATTTTCAACCTAATTTATTCTGACCTAATTCTCTACTTTTCTCTAGAGTTTTCTCTCTCTATTTGATGATCTCTCCTTTTAAACGGGATCTTGAGTCTTCTATTTATACATGGCAAACATGGAGCTAAAGGGGTGTTTTTGGTAATGGTCTTGAGTGAGCATGTAAATGGTGAGTGTGAGGTCATGTGGGAAGTGGGGTAATGAGGTAATGGGGATAAAAACAAATCAGATTTGTTAAAAGGGTGTTTTGGGGTAAGAGGTGTTAGTTGGGGGGTAATACTGGAAAAGGGAATAAAGGGGTTAAGTTTGGCACATGTGGGATTTGGATTTTTTTTTTTGGTTTTGTTTTGGCAGGTCGTGGCTTTTTATTTGGAGAACTGGGTTATAGATTGAAACGTGGCTTTAAGCGGGTCGGACTAGAGGTCACGAATTCGGGCAAGTGGGGATTTGGAACGGGGCTGGAAGCAGGGATCATCGCCGGCAGTTTCGCCGCCGGCAGGAGGGTAGGACGGCGGAGGTAGCAGGCGGCAGGAGGTTGGCTTGGGGGGTTACGAGTTTTAATAGGTTGGTTGGAGGGTTGAGTTGGTACGAATCTGGGTCAAGGGAGAGCTTTGGGTTGCAAAATGGGGCTGCGCGGGTATGGAGCCGGGGAAGGGGATCGGCGTTGGTTTAGTTGGATGGCTCTGGCTTAGGAGGTGCGACGGGGTAAGGTGGGATTCGCACCGGGGCTGGTAGGGTCGACTGGAATCGGGTTGAACTGGGATCCAGTTCTGGTCAGCTGGGTTAAGTTTGGAGGTTGGTTATGGTGGTGGTTGATTGGGGTGGATCTTTTGTGTGTTAGTGGAGGAGAGATGAGAGAGAAGTAGGGGTGTGGAATGTGAAGTGGGGGTTGTTGTATGTGTGAGGGTGTAGAAAATTAGGTGCTGGTGAGGGGTTAGTTGTTTTGTTTGGGTGTAGGTGAGGTGTATGTAAGTGGGTGTGAGTGATTTTAGGATAAGTGTGTGCGTGTGTTTAATTTATGACCCTTAAATAATAAAGACTCAACTAAAATTAATAAAAAAAAATAATATCTAACTAAAAATGAAACAAACTAAAAATAATAATATTAAAACTAAAAAAAATAAAATCCTAAGCTTATATAAAAACTAAAATAAAGCAAAAGAAATAAAAACTGAAAATCTAAATGAAAACTAAAGCCCTAATATAATAAACTAAAAATAAACTTCTAAAAACTAATCCTAATAAAACTAAAAACTAATAAAGATCAAAATAAAATAAAATTATAAAAATAAAATACAAAATAGAAAACAAAGCTTAGAAAATACTAAATAAATCAAAAATAAATACTAAAAATAAAAATGACTCAAACTAAAAATATAAAAAGACAAAAACTAAACACACACAGGCTTGGGATGATGCTTTGGACAAGGTTTAGGCTCGGGTTTTGTTACGGGGGAGGTATTTAGCTCCATTCAATGCGCATTTGCCTCGATATATAACTTTTGACACCGCAAACGGACGTTTGACCTACAAGATAAACATTTAAGCACATAAGACCCATATTGCCGAGAATTAGCAACTAAAATAAATCTATTCGGGGTATAAATTGTATTGTTTTTTGTGCTTATCAATGCACAACAATAGACCAATTGCCATCGTTTACACTTTGAGTAAAAACCTTCTTTACGTTGTGAAAGGCACAAATAAAAGGCTCATCGATTATGTGATCTTTACTCTTCATCTTAGATAAATATACCATGATAAGTTTTAAGTTAGGATCAACTTTACAAGTATTTGTAATGTCTTTCACTTTTACCCAGTCATAATAGAATACGATTTCTGTATAATGTAAATAATCGAGTTCTAGAATTTTTAAGACAATCCCATAATAGGTTAGCACCATATCTTTTGAATTTTTATCGCATTTTCTAGCGACATAGGTAGTGAGGGAAGAAATTGAAGTTTAGTTATTTTGCATCAAAATCTTTTCCTCACATCGATATGAAACGAAATCAAAATTGTTGGTGCGAAATTTCTTAAACTCTTTTGTACGAAATGTGGGACCTTTTGCTAGGCGTACAGGCCTTGAAGTGACATCACCTCTTTTTAGAAGTTGCATTTATTAATGAATTTGTATTAGGGCATGTTTTTACCACACATGAATAAATAACCACACACATAAGAGGTGAAAATTACCTCTTTTGATATCCATTCCCTAAAATCGTCCGTCATGGAATTTCTCCTTTGATTTTAAATAATTTCGTTTTCGTACTTCCTAAAGGTAAATTTTAGAGTTTAGATCATAATGTATACATATAATCGAATAAGAATAATTCAGTTAATTATGTAGCTACTTATTATCTCTAATCTTCAATTTCATCTTACGATTAAAAGACATAACGAGTTGCTTTCTCTTATTGTAAATTAGTGAGTCTCACCTCTTTGGGGTTCCCAAAAGGCAATTCATCCTTAAACTCATCATGTTCATTAGCACTCATTCTCTACAAGGATTGAACCTCTTCAGCTCTTGTTCTGGTAGGGGTGGCAATTTTAGACACGACACGATAACACGGCACGACACGACACAAAATTGGCTCGAAATTAACACGTCATGTCGTGTCATGTTCGTGTCAAAAGTATGAGCCATGTTAGTCATGTTATCATGCCTTGTCGTGTTAATCGTGTTTTTATTCTGGTTATCATGTCTATTTAGGTTTAATTTAGTGTAAAATTTAAGAAATCATTTTATTCGTGTCGTGTCGATTTGTGTCGTGTTCTATTTGGGTCGTGTTCGTTTCAACTAAAAAAATATGAATTCGTGTCGTGTTTGAAAAATCCTTGTCGTGTCGACCCGTAACATGATTCAAAAACACGAATTGTCACCCCTTATTCCCAAACGTATAACAATTATTCCACAGTTATGTATTCTTCAGCAACTGACCCTCTAATGTACCATACCGGGTATGCTTAACATAACATTTAAATATTTTCATCAAGCGCTCAAAAGGATACATCCAAAGATACCTAACGGGACCACACAACAAAGCCTCATCATATAAATTCACAAGTAGGTGGATACTGATATCAAAGCACGATGAAGGAAAATATTTCTTTAATACAAAAATTGTGTAATGACCCCACTTTTATATATATAGTTTGTTTTTACATTTTTGTGTTACTTGTTATCTTATGAATTTTGTATTATTAGATATGTGGTATTATTGGCTATCAATATAACAAACCCCATTTTTAATTACGAAGAATCAACTGTAAATTGGATGAAATCGAAGTCTTATAACATATCTTAAGGTAAATAATAAGTTTTGGGGTAGAAAATATAATTTTATAAAACTTTAAGGACTAAGATAAAAATATAAAATGGGCCATTTTGAAAATAAAATATTTTCAAGGACCTCTAAGAAATATTCAAAATATGTAGTGTGAAATTACCAAAATACCCTTCATGTGTGAAATGACCCTTATACCCTTATCACCTTTCCACCACGTGGTGGTCACTTCCACATTACACATGTCGTCTTTAGAGAGAGAGCTAAAACACTTGTCATCATTTGGTGATATTATCACTGCAAGACCACTCCAAATCGTGACACCTCGGTGTTGAATCACCACTCCAAAAAGCCTAGTCATTAGACACGTGTCACCACCGTAATACTTTTGGAAACCTATAAATAGGGCCTTCGGGTTCATTTGAAACTCACACCAATTCCTTGAGAATTATAGTAAGAAAGAGTGATAGAAAGCTTGGGAAATATCTTAAGAAGGAGTTCTATAATTTTGAAGAAAGAATTCATTTCGTAGGTATGATTTTATTTAAATGTTATAATGTATTTTTATATTTTTAATTTTGTGTTTTATAGCTTTACTTAGTAGTTATGCTGGTAAAATACACTAAGGACTTCACTAATCAAAACTTAAAGTTTAGAAGAAATCCAAGTTGAATTTATGTAAACTTGTTTGAAATTATATATACGCTTTTAAAAAAAATGATTTTTAAAAAGTAATTACTCGTTATTATGGAATCCCATTTAAGTAATTCCCAAGTCAGGCCCGGTGAAATTCTGTCTAGATGAGATGGTATTTAAGTGGTGCCCCTCCATTTCTATTGGGAATGAATTCGGAAATTTTCTGTCTAGATGAGATGGTCTTTAAGCGGTGCCCCTCCGTATCTATTGGGAATGAATTCGGAAATGTTCTGTCTAGAGGAGATGGTATTTAAGCGGTGCCCCTGTGACCCTCCATCTCTACTAGGAACCGACTGATTCAGAAGAACTATGAATTAAATCCTTTAATTACGATCAATGAGTTTTAAAAGTTAAGAAAATGGTTTTTAGTAATCCTTTGAAACAAGTTATTATTAAAATACTATATGTAGAATGGACCTTGTTTAGAACGTATACTTAAACCTTTATCGTATTTGTTAGATTAACGTGCGATCGAAGACTCATTATCTATAATTTCGACCTCTATTTTAGGTGAGTACTCTATGCAATTTCTTACGCATATTGATTATATTATATTATACAAACTATGTATATTTTGTGAAATGCTTGTATTCTCAAAATGCATTTGATACCGATGATTTCGTCGTTTGTTATATGTTTATATCTCTCCATATAAACATCTCATTTGAATTATAAAATTATTTATTCGCCTATGGAAACTCTCTTACTATGTTGGCCTTGACTACCGGGTAGAAATATTTGGGTGGTACCTTCCCAACTGGTTTATTGCTGGTGTGCCCTAAACAAGGAGTTGTTCCAAAAATTATGATTATCTGTCTGTGATGTTACTGGATGGAAACATTTGGTAACACTATCTGTCTGGGTATTAGAGGGTACATGGCCACTAAAACTGAATAATTAACATATGCTCAATTATTTTATCTGCTCTGTTTTGAAATGTTTATTCTGAATATATATATTGTCATTTACTTTATATATATTACTTGAAATTCCTATTTCTATGTATATACCTTCTGTTCTAAATTGAATAGGTATCCATTTTTTGAAATACCCTGGAATGTTTGGAGATTGAATCTCATTCGAATTTTAGCTGACGTTGTATAAATAACCATTTTTCAGGTAGTAATTAAGCTCGTGGATGGAACGAAAAAGGACTATGTTGAAGATTTAGCTTTTAAATCTCGTTTTGTTACCTTAACTAGAAGTTTGTTTAATTATATAGAGCATGTTTAGCTCTTTATGCCAAGTTGTAACTCGTTGATATTTTAATACAAATGAAGTTCCCTTTAGAAAGCTTTGGTGATGTAATTCCTTCACTTTCAGTATTTTACGATTCATAACCATGTGATTATACTTTCGCTACATATATTTTAAAAGAATTTTTTTTAAGGCCAGAATATTGGATGCCTTGGTGGCATGTCAAGACACTCGTTCCCTACTATTTTCGGGTCAGGGTCGTGATAGAGGTGGTATCAGAGCATAGATTATGAACCCGTATACTACTGAGCATAGGTTTCGAATGTTATAGATTTTATGTTTCCATTCTTAGGAGATAGTATTAAAAATCTAATTTATGTGATAACCCTCCCTATGTGTTATATTATTTATAATTAGCCTTTTAGGTTTCAATATTGATATATTATAGTAGATCTTACGTTTGACCATGACTGTAAAAAATGACCAAGAGAAGATCATCAATGGGAATTAGTGATTCGAGTATAGAAGGACTGGAAGGTGCATTCAAGGCAATTGAAAGTCTAGAAAAGATTGTGGAGCAACAGGTGAACAATGGAGTACCAAAGAATCTTGAACTAAGTAAATGTACTATTGAACAGTTCAAGAAGTTGAATCCTCCATCTTTTAAAGGTACTCCAAACCCCACCGAAGCATAAAGTTGGGTGATGCAGATGGAAAAGATACTCGATGTTCTTAAGTGTACCGATAAACAAAGGGTGTCATTTGCAACATTTATGTTAGAAGGGGAGGTCGAACATTGGTGGAGAATGACTAAGAGAATACACGGGGAAAGGAATACTTACATAGGTTGGAATGATTTCTTAGTAATCTTTTATGAGAAATATTTTTCAGAAACAGTGAAAGACGAAATAGCAGCTGACTTCATTAGTCTGGTGCAAAGGAATATGACGATTAGTCAATATGAGGCAAAGTTTACTGAGTTATCCCATTTTGCACGTCATGTTGTAGCAACTGATGTTTTAAGAGAGAAGAAGTTTGAGCGTGGGTTAAGGTTGAATATTCGTAGTCGAAATTCGATCCTGAAATTAACATCATATATTGATGTCGTGACTAGGGCTACAATACCTGAGAGGGATGGTGAGGAGTACAATTGAATTAGATATGGCAAGAGGAAGTTTGGGGAACAAAAAGGAAAGAATTCGAATAATAGAAGTTTCTTTAGGAACACATCCAATGTTTGGGGATCTAGTGATAACAAATAGTATAATAACCAGATATGCCAACAATGTGGAAATATGTATGGAGGACGACCTTGTTACAAGGATTCAGGAGCTTATTTTAGATGTGGACAGAAAGAACATCAGATAAAAGACTGCCCAAACCCAGCAAGGGTTTCTATAAAGCCTTCAAGTGCAAACAAGGATCAAGGCAGACAGGGTAGAGTTTTTGCACTTTCTGATACCCAAGCTTCCAATGCGGTAGTGTCAGGTACACTTTTTATATGTGCACAACCTTTTAAAGCCTTGATAGATCCCGATTCTACCCATTCGTTTGTATCTATACATGTATTAAATCGCTTTTATAAATTGCCTGAACCCTTAAATCATAACATACACGTTTTTACTCCTTCGAGTGAGTTATTGATGGGTAAATTAATATACAAGGCTTGTCCCATAGACATTGATAGTCATAAACTATTTGTTGATTTGATAGTTTTAGACATTAGAGGTTTTGAAGTCATTTTGGGGATGGACAGGTTAGCATCATATCATGCTAAGGTGGATTGTTTTGAGAAGAGTGTTACTTTCCAAATCCCTCACCAACCAAAATTTAGTTTTGAAGGAACTGGCATCATATCTCCGATGTATTTTATTTCTGCAATGCAAGCCTATAGTTTTCTTAAGAAGGGATGTCAAGGATTTCTTTCAACTGTTACCAGTTTGCAGACGATAGGGACTAGCTTAGAAGATATTCCTATCGCTAAGAAATTTACGGATGTTTTTCCAGATGATTTACCAGGCCTACCTCCTAATAGAGAAATAAAATTTACCATTGACCTTATTCCTGGAACTATGCCAATCTCAAAACCACCATATCGTATGGCACCTTTAGAATTACGAGAGCTAAAAGTTCAATTAGAAGACCTTTTAGACAAGAGTTTTATCAGACCAACTATATCGCCTTGGGGTGCTCCAGTGTTATTTGTGAAAAAGAATGATGGGACAATAAGACTATGTATAGATTATCGTGAACTGAATAAGGTAACCATTAAGAATAAATACCCCTTACCTCGTATAGATGACTTGTTTGATCAATTAGAAGGTGCACAAGTATTCTCTAAGATTGACCTTAGGTCAGGTTATCATCAATTAAAGATTAAGGGTGATGATATTTCAAAATAAGCTTTTCGTACTAGATATGGTCACTATGAATTTCTTATAATGCCATTTGGACTAACTAATGCACCAACCGCTTTTATGGATATGATGAATAGAGTCTTTAGGAAATATTTGGATGAATGTGTTGTTGTTTTCATTGATGACATTCTCATTTATTCTAAGAGTATTGAAGAACATGAGAAGCATTTAGAGACAATATTACAAATCCTTAGGAAAGAAAAATTATATGCAAAATTAAATAAGTGTGAGTTTTTGATGCCTAGTGTTTCTTTTCTAGGACATGTCGTATCCAAAGAGCTCAAAAGATTGAGGTTATACTAGATTGGCCAAGGCCAACTAATGTGAGTGAGATTCGTAGTTTCCTTGGATTAGGAGGTTATTATCGAAGATTTGTTGAAGGATTTTCTAGCATTGCCAAACCTCTATCTAGGTTAACACAAAAGAAGGTAAAATATGAATGGTCTGAGGAAGCCGGGAATATTTTTCAAGAACTTAAGAAACGATTAGTGACTGACCCAATTTTGACTATTCCTTCAGCTACGAAAGGATTGGTGATTTATAGTGATGCTTCAAAAAATGTTTTGGGATATGTGCTAATGCAAAATGGAAAAGTAGTAGCTTATGCCTCGAGACAGTTGAAAACCCATGAGCAAAATTATCTAACCCATGACCTAGAATTAGTAGCTGTAATTTTTGCTCTTAAGATTTGGAGACACTATTTGTATGGTGAGACTTGTGAGATTTATACCGATCATAAGAGTTTGAAGTATATATTTACTCAGAAATAATTGAATATGAGACAAAGGAGGTGGTTAGAATTGATGAAGGATTATGATGTAAATACTCACTATCACCCGGGGAAATCTAATGTAGCAACCGATGCTTTAAGTAGGAAGTCTACACCAAATTTAGTGTGTCTTATTACAAGCCAGGAAGCACTGTTAAGGGATTTGAGAAGTATGGAAATAGATGTACGTATCTATAGAAAATGAGGAATAATTGCAAACTTACAAGTACAACCCATGTTGATGGAAAGGATCAAAATTGCACAAGTAAATGACCCACAACTGAAGAAGATTAGAGAAGAAGTCATCAAGGGTAAGAGAACTGAATTTGTAATACGAGATGATATATTGAGGTTTGGAAATAGAGTGTGTGTGCCATGTGATGCCCAACTAAAGAGGCAAATTTTGGAGGAAATTCATTACTCAAGATTCACATTTCATCCCGGATGTACAAAAATGTATAGGGATCTTCGAGAAGTATTTTGGTGGAATAACATGAAGAGGGAGATAGCATAATTTATATCTCAGTGTTTGGTTTGTCAACAAGTAAAGACAGAACATCAAAAACCATCAAATTACTGCAACCCCTACCTATCCCTGAGTGGAAATGGGAACATATTACTATTGATTTTGTGACAGGTTTACCGAGGAGTTCAAATGGTAATGACTCTATTTGGATAATTATTGATAGTTTAACTAAATCTGCTCATTTTCTTGCCATTAAGATTACCCATTCTTTAGAAAAGTTAGCTAAGTTGTATGTGCGAGAAATTATTAGGCTTCATGGAACCCCAATTTCCATTATTTCTAATCGTGACCCTAGATTTGTGTCTTGCTTTTGAAAAGGCCTACAAGCAGCCATGGGAACACAATTGAATTTCCGCACCGCTTTTCATCCTCAAACAAATGGACAATCTGAGAGAACCATTCAAACCTTAGAGGATATGCTTAGGGCATGTGTACTTGATCTGAAAGGGAATTGGGATGATCATTTACCGTTAGTGGAATTCGCGTATAATAATAGTTATCAAGCAAGTATTCAAATGGCTCCGTATATGGAAACTCTGATTTGAAATAGTTATCAAGCAAGTATTCTAATTTGTTATCAAGCAAGTATTCTAATTTGTTATATATTTATATCTCTCCATATAAACATCTGATTTGAATTATAAAATTATTGATTCGGCCTATGGAAACTCTCTTACTATGTTAGCCTTGACTATCGGGTGGAAATATTTGGGTGGTACCTTCACAGTTGGTTTATCGCTGGTGTGCCCTAAACAAGGCGTTGTTCCAAAAATCATGATTATCTGTGATGTTACCGGATGGAAACATTTGGTAACACTATATGTCTGGGTATTAGAGTGTACATGGCCACTAAAACTGAATAATTGACATATGCTCAATTGTTTTATCTGCTCTGTACTGAAATGTTTATTCTGAATATATATATTATCATTTACTTTATATATATTACTTGAAATTCTTATCTCTATGTATATACCTTCTGTTCTAAATTGAATAGGTATCCATTTTCTGAAAAACCCTGAAATGTTTGGAGATTGAATCTCATTCGGCTTTTAGTTGACGTTGTATAAGTAACCATTTTTCAGGAAATAATTAAGCTCGTGGATGGAACGAAAAAGGACTATGTTGAAGATTTAGCTTTTAAAGCTCTTTTTGTTACCTTAAGTAGATTTTTTTAAATTATATAGAGCATGTTTAGCTCTTTGTGTCAAGTTGTAACTCGTTGATATTTTAATATAAATGAAGTTCCCTTTAGAAAGCTCTGATGATGTAATTCCTTCACTTTCAGTATTTTACGATTCATAACCATGTGATTATACTTTCGCTACATATATTTTAAAAGAAAAAAATTTTAAGGCCAAAATATTGGATGCCTTGGTGGCATGTCAAGACACTCGTTCCTTACTATTTTCGGGTCGGGGTCGTGACAAATTGCCTCGGCTAAAGTTGTATTCATTGGTTTAGTGTGCTTTATGTTTACCATTTTTGCACAAAGTAAGGTAAGGCACATACTTATTTACATAATTTCCCGACGAATATCTTTATACTCGGAGAATCAATGCCTAAACAACAGAGGGATCAACGGAATAATGACGTGCTAGTCGTGAGACTTGCAATGTCTCAGGTCATTTGTTTGGTAGCTTACTACCATGCACAACTTATCAAAATAACCGATCAAAATCTTCAAGTTAAACAATATTTTTTAGAGGATGTTTTCCTCACTGTTAGTCAAAGTGAAAGCAAACGATAATAGACATTCTTCATGTTGTATGATCATTTTTTAACCATAATTTCTTTTTTATTTTCATTTTCTGTAAATCGTAAAATTCCCATTCTCCATATTTTGAATGAGATCCACACAAACATGTTCCTATCATATTTTCCATAATACTCTTCTTTCTGTGCATAACAGTAATTACATGCCTTACACGATCATCTTTCCAATACGACAAGTAAAAAAATATTGATCATCTGGACCATGCCTTCGTTTTACTAGGGTCATTCGGATCCTCTCTAGCTTTATGTTTCTGGGTTACAAACCGAGTGTGTTTGCTTACATATGTATTCCTCGCAGTCGCAACCTTCTCCTTCTCCTCGATATTCTGATAAGAAAGTCGAGCAGGTTCCATCCTACGCTCGTAACCGACAGGTAGGAAGTTAGACTTATCGTTCCTAGAAGGATGAATGGCAGTAGAAATCTATGATAAATCGAATAAATCATCATACCACTATGATGTAGCCATGTGACTTCATTTCCACACCATATATGGGGAATCCATAATAACCACGAACGTTGCAACCGGACAAGTTTCCATAAGCATGATCGCCCATGCCACCATTGCTTTAAGTGTAAACATTGAAAAAGTACCACTTAAGTTGTTTAATTCAAGATTAAATAGTCTAAATGGCTCTGAACAGTTTTTTGAAGAAACTATATTCTTAAAACTAACAGATAACACAAGATGTGTATAAATAGGATTATGAATGAGATATTACTAGTATTTTGTATCCAAGTTTTGAAAACCAAAACTAAAACAGTTTTAAATCAACACGCCAATAGAAGGTGATGAGAGGAAGATTAAGTTCACAAGTGCAAAAAGATTTTAACATGGTAAAACCCCACCCAATTAGGGAAACATCCACGGAGGTCTCTACACCTCAAAACAAAAATCCACTAAAATAGAGTATCAGATTACAAACTATTTAACAATCTAAACACACAATCAAACCTAATCTAAGTTCAGAAAATATACCAGCTCATCTGGATTATTTTGACTTCTTCCAAGGCTCTGATGTTATAGATGTTCTCTCAGCTTTGTAACTCCACTCCTTATAGCTTTACGTTGACGCTTAAAGTCCAAAATCTCTCTACCAACACGTTTTAGTGTTGTAGTGTAAAAGTGTTGTGATATGATGTGCCTAACACATGCATGCAACTCTCACACACTTATTACATACAAAATGAGTATCAAATTACAAACAAATTTCTCATATGCAAAAGAAAATTTCCAAAATCAGTTTGATCGAAACTCTTAGACTTTTTGATCATTAATTTTATCCGCAGATCAAGAGGGAATCTTGCTATATAAAAGTTCTAAGATCCTAGACATTCTTTATTAAAAAATGTACAGTTATTTCACAAAATGTGAAATATATGACAGTGTAAATCCCCAATCAAGATCTCAACTAGATTTAAGACTGAATATTCTCAGAAACTGAAATCAGAAATGATTTTGTTGGTTTAAGTTTTGAAATCAACATAAACATTTAAAAACATCCAACAAAGTAAAGATTTCTCAAAAGTAGAAATCAGACTCAGTAATATCTACGTGATATGTATCACAGAGTCTCAAATCTCAACTTTCTATGAAAGAAAATGAGATCTGGAAAACGTGACTTAGTTAGACAAGAGATTAAGAACTTGAGAGGATGGATATTCTTAAATCTCCAACTAACTCAACTCTTATAAGGGTTTTCTGGTGAAAATTTTGTCGAAGTTTGGTTAGGGTTTTATTTCTCTCTCATTTCTCTCTCTCTCTCTCTCTCTCTCTCTCTCTCTCTCTCTTTTCTCTATTTTTTCTCTCAAATGTGTAAATGATCCAAAGATTATAAACGTTGCACGTATGAGTGCTATTTATACTAGAGCATGGAAGTTTATGGAAGGACAAAGCAAATCAACGATCAGGATTGAGTACAAATGATCGAAGTAAATCTAATGGCTGTTAAAGCACAGGTTTTAAACACAGACTGATTAGTTCAAAGGGTTAACACATGGATCGCTTTGGAAGACATGAAGACCACTGATAGTATAGATCAATGGTTCAAGAAAAATCTCATATATGTGAGGTAAATAAAACACAAATCCAGCCGTTATAATACCAACACGTGTAAGGCTAAGATCAACTAAAGGGGTGTTTTTTATATTGAAAGAATTCAATTTCCCCCCACAATATTTTCTAGTGCTTTCGAATTCTACCTAAGGAAAGTTTTAGGTACTTATAAAAATTATAAAATTGCCCCAAAATATTATAAAATCCAATTTTAAATGTCTAAAAATTATTTGATAAATTTCTAAAATTATTTAAAATATCCCCAAAATTGTAGAAAATCATTTTAATGGGATTTAACACACACCCTCCCATATTATGAAGAATACAACGCATAAATGCAGTCCTAGGTGAATGTGCTAGTGTTCTACCTTTAGGAACTTTAGAGGAAATCAAATGTAGAGTCTGAAGGTTTTTTTGGAAGACTAGGATATGACTCAATTTTGTCACTATTTCCAATCTAGATGAGTACCTATATAATATAGACTTAAGTGAGTCAAAGATATAGGGTGCTTCAATCTCCCCCTTTATAAATATGAGACAAAATCTCCTTTGAGTCATCGAGGACTCGTAGGGATACAAAAAATAAGAAAATACTATTCCTATTCAAAAATTCTATCTACCCAATATCCTACAAAAGGAAAATTACATAACTCAACTAGTTACAGACCAATACCCTATCAAAATTATGATAAAACGAAGGTACTGATTCCTAAAAATGAGATAACTAAGATCAAGCTTTTTAATTGAGAATACAACAATAATGTCCAAGTAAACTCAATTTTCTCCCCCGTTTTGTCTCAAATGGAAGAAAACAAGTATGAAACAATAAATCATTATTCTGCCATAACCCTGCGAGTAGATTTGCACAAAGATTCAAATTGAATATAATCCAAAGGTTTAGTAAATAAGTCAGCTAATTGCAATTCAATAAGCAGGCAATAAATTTCTAACTCCTTAGATTCAACTAACTCGCGTATGAAATGATATCTGATTTTAATATGTTTAGTGCGATAGTGCTGAAAACTGGATTTTTAAAAATATTTATCTCACTTTGATTGTCACAATAGAGATGTAACATATCTTCAGTTATACCGTAATCTTTCAGCATTTGTTTTAGCCAAAGTAATTGAGCACAACAACTTCCTGTGGCAATATATTCGAATTTGGCAGTAGACAAGGAAGTGCAGTTTTGTTTCTTACTACTCCATCCTACCAAATTGTTACCAATGTAGTAACACGCTCCCGAAGTACTCTTACTATCACCGGAACACCCAGCCCAATCAGCATTAGTGTATCCTACAATAGTATTAAAAGTGTCTTTAGTGTACCAAAGTCCTAAATTTAGAGTGCCTTTAATGTATTTGATAATTCTTTTAACGCATAATAAATGACTCTCTTTAGGATTATTTTGATATCGAGCACACACGCAGATAGAGTACATAATATCAGGACGGGAGGTAGTAAGGTAAAGTAAGCTTCCTATCATACTACGGTATAAAGTAAAATCGATATATTTACCATTCTCATCTTTTTAAAGTTTGACAGAAGTACTCATAGGAGCTCTAGCTTCTTCAGCTGTTTCTAGGCCAAACTTCTTGACAATATCGAATGCGTATTTGCATTGGGATACAAATAAGCCATTTGAAATTTTCTTAACTTGGAGTCCTAAGAAGAATTGCAGCTCCCCCATAAGTGACATTTGGAATTCTTTATGCATAATGTTAGAAAATATTTTGACATCTGTAGGGGAGGTAGAACCAAAAATGATATCGTCTACATACACTTGGGGTTATGGTAATGTTTCTGTCAAAATATTTGACAAACAGAGTTTGATCATTCCCTCCTCGTCTAAAACATAAACATTCATACCAAGCTCTAGGAGCTTATTTTAACCCATAAAGAGATTTCTTATGCCGTTAGACGTAATTTGGATAATGAGGGTCAACGAATCCTTTGGGTTGTTCTACGTAGGTCTCATCAGTCAAGATGCCATTAAGGAAAGAAGACTTAACATCCATTTGCTAAAGTGTGAACTGCAAATGACATGCTATTGCAAAACGTAAGCGAATTGACTCGAGGTGAGTGACGGGTGCAAATTTTTTCTCAAAATCTATTCCTTCAATCTGATAGTAGTCCTGGGCAACTAATCTAGATTTATTCCGAATGATCATCCCAGATTCATCTATTTTATTTTTAAAAATCCAACGTGTGTCAATAACCCTTTTATTTTCAGGTCGGGGTACAAGATACCATACATCATGTATGACAAATTGAAGAAGTTCCTCCTGCATAGCACTTATCCACAATGGGTTATTTAGTGCTTCGTTAACATTCTTTGGTTCTATAAGAGAAACAAAGCATGCATAATGAGCAAGAGTACGAATTTGGGATCTTGTACGAACTGGCTCAGTAAAATTACCAACTACACTATCTAAAGGATGATCTTTGGAAACCCAGTTAGCTACTTCAGGGGTTTTAGTTGGTAAGGATTCATCTATCTCTGTAGAATCATAAGTTAAAATGCTTTCGGATTCATTTACTATAGTTGGTCCTTTGATCTTACTTTCCACATTAGTGTCACTTACAACCACATTGATGGATTCCATCATGGTTTTGGTACGAAGATTATAGACACGATAGGCTCTACTATTTAGAGAATATCCTAAAAAAATGGCTTTATCTCCTCTGGTTTCAAATTTAAACAGATGTTCTCTGTCCTTACCGACATAATAGGCGCTACCAAAGGTTCTAAAGTATTTTAGGTTAGGTTTCTTCCCTTACCAAAGCTCATAGGATGTTTGTGTAGTATTTTTCCTTAGGTAAACTCGATTGATTATGTGACAGGATGTACAAATGGATTCTACCCAGAAATATTTAGGTAGATTCTTAGCATGAATCATCACACGGGCCATTTCTTGAAGAGTGCGATTTTGACGCTCAACAATTCCATTTTGTTGAGGTGTCTTAGGGGCACTAAATTCTTGTTTGTAACTATTATAGTCACAGTATTCTATGATGCCCGAATCAATGAATTCTCCTCCTCTATCATTACGAAATCTATCTACTTGGGAATCCTTTTTATTTTCTATACGAATTAAGATTTTCAAAAACTTACGAAAAGATTCTGACTTGTGTTTAAAGAAGGCAACCCAGGTAAATCGAGTGAAGTCATCAACCATAACTAAGATATAATTGTTTCCACAAAGGCTAACAGTACGAGAAGGACCCATTAGGTCCGTATGGATGAGTTCTAGAGGTTTAGTGGATATAACTACTTTAACTTTCTTGTGGAGAGCCTTAACATTTTTTCCTTATTGACAGGGACCACATATGATGTTTGAAATTGGTTTGATCTTAGGAAGACGTCTAACTATCTCTTGGAAGCACAATTTACTAAGACTATCATAATTAATGTGACCTAACCTATTATGTCATATCGCATTATCATCCATTCTGGCAATGTTACAAACCTCTGTACTTGGATTGACTGTGTAACAGTTATCTGGAGTATAGAGTCATGTAATAATGCAATCACCTTATTCATTTAAAATTTTGCAATTGTTCTTTGAAAAGGTGACAATATGGTTGGAGTCATAAAATTGTGATATACTTAGTAAATCGTCTTTAAGACCTTTTACCAATAGAACATCCTCGAGAATAGGTAATCCTTCTTTAAGGAGCATTCCTTTACCAATGATCTGGGCTGATACACCATCTCCAAATAAGACTTTTCCTCCGAAGAAGTTAGTTTTGTTTAAAAGTTTGGAATCATCCCCGGTCATGTGTTTGGAACATCCCGAGTCTAAATACCATCCAGATACTGTGTGTTCAACTTTAAAAGCACTGATCATAATGTTACATTTCATCTGGGGTAATAGATCATCTTTTCTGACCCAAATTGCTATAGTTTTTAATTTGCTCTTATTAACTCATATTTGGTAAAAACTTGCGAGCTTCTGTCTTTTCTTTAAAAGATTTTTGTGCAGGTTTATGATTATTATAGATAGTTTGAGCATTTGGTTTAGAAAATAATCTAGGATTCCTTCTTGTTGATGGTATTTTAGTAGTAGTTATTCTCTTACTATTTTGATAGTTAGAATTCTTGTCTAGCTGTCTAGGAAGGACATAATTATTTTGGCTTCTCCTAGAATAGTTAAAGTTATGATCAAAACGAGAGTTATAGACTGGTTTATATAGACGTTTGGAATAGCAACCATCAAGGGAATGTCCATAGACATCACAATAGGAGCAGTAAAGATGGCACGTAGAACTCATAACCTTAGGAAAATTATTATTCGAAGGCTTGTCTAGGTTTTGAGCTTTAGTCTTGTTCCTAAGTGGCACGGGATGAAATGATGAATCAGCTTGTCTAATAGGGGTAAACGCACTTAGCCTTATGTTCAACAATGTGCTTAGAGTTACTTGATTCACCAATGTCTAACTTTTGTTGTTTTGAGTCAAAATCATTTTTCAAAGTTTGAAAATATGGACACGTTTCAACAGGTATTTTGCCACCAGAGACAAACTTTATAGGTTCAAAAGTTTTTGTTTGCTTGGAATTGTTGGGGCAAAAGCCTATTCCAGTTCAGTCATCAGAATTGGTCTTACTTTCAGCAATACAGTCTTCAAAACATTTAGAGTTATTTTTAAATTTGGCAAACTTTCTGAAGACGGTTGATGTCTTTTCTTTTGTTTGTTCTAATTCTAATAATGTCCCTTTGTATTTCTTTTCTAGAATTTCATTTGAGTCAGACAACTCTTTCAGTTTTTATTCAAAAGTGTTAGTTTCATTCTCATGAGTTAGACATTGAGAAGTGTACACTTCAGCATTTTGTTTGATCATATGACTTAGGGTTTCTATCTTCTGAGTAAGATATTTGATAATCTTTTAAAGTTTAGTGATTTTCTTTAGAGTTTTTATGTACAGTGTGTGAATGTCAGAAATGTCCTCATTGTCGGAGTCACTAAGTGTGCAGTGTCCCCTAACGATTCATTTTTAGGACTCACACACCCATTAGCATCAACAATAGATCGTTCCCTTTGACTCACACACACCTCGTTTGGAGCATTATCAACATTCTTAAGTAAGAAATCAGACAAATCAGAAGGAATATCATCATTTAACATAGCATGATCAGGTTCCTTATCATCGGTGTATATGATTTTAGCTAGGGGTGGACAAAAAAACACCGACCCGAATTGACCGATTGGACCGAACCGGACCGAACCAAAAATTAAGGCTATTTTGAAATCGGTCTGGAAATCGGTTCGAAAATCGGTTCACAAAACCTAAAAACCGATTAAATCGGCCCGGTCTGCGGTCCACTATAATAAAAGACCGATTTAGATCGGACCGGACCGATTCCAATATATATATATATAATAAAAATAATGTTATTGTGTTTCTTATGTATAGTTTTTGAATTAATATATATAACTTATGAATTTAATTTGAAACATTTTATATATGTATAGACATTGTTTTATTTGGGTTAAAAAAACCCATGTAAATATCACTTGGAGTTTCGAGTATTAATTTTTTGTATATATATATTTGTGTGAAAAATAGATAAAAAAATTCATAAAATGCACATATATATAAAATAGGGTCAGGACCGAATTTTACCCTGGACCGGGCCGAAAAAATCCTGGACCGAATTAGTAGGTTAACTGAATTAATCAGTCCGGTTTTGGTCCAAAAAAATTAAGGACCGAATATTCGGTTCGGTCCAAAAAATAGGCAAAACTCGGATTGTACCGGACCGTGTCCACCCCTAATTTTAGCAAAGAAGGACATACAAGGGTCATAAGTGTTAGATGACTCAGGTTCATCAGTTTCTGATTCACTTGAGTCATCCCAAGTCTTGCATAAGTTAGGCCTAGTATTCTCATTCATATTCAAATTAACTGTACAGTCACTGGCTAAGTGTCCTAACTTGCCACATCTGTATCATTCAGTGTTCTTAAGGTCTCTGATAGGTTTGTTTTCAAGTCTTTTCTCATGAGGCCTATTATTAGAGTTATTTGGATAGGTAGGTTTGCCTTGTCTATTTGCAATTTTATTTCTGAACTTCAAAATTTTCTTGAAATGTTTAGACATTAAGGCACTCTGGTTATCCAAGCTCTCTAAATTACATTCCTCATCAGAATCTAAGTCAATCTCAGGTAAATGACATTCAGGTTTAGTCAACTTAGAGGTAAAGACAAGATTAGAAGCAGTCTATTTCTTATGGGTACGAGTCAATTATTTCTTAAACTCTAATTCCATTTCCACAGTTCTTAGCTTTCTACTAAGGAGTTCAGGGGTAAGATTTTGATCATTCAGCTCCTCAATTGCATAACGCTTATTGTCAAATGTTTGTGGAAATGACCTTAAAATTTTAGAGATAATTTCTTTCCTATCATAGATTATCCCATTAGCAAGCATCTTAGTCACTATGTATGTCAACCTAATGTATAATTCATCAAATGACTCAGTCTCAGTCATGACTAAAGTGTTGTACTGCTAGATTAACTTTGGGTTTTAACAGCTTTAACACGTGTTCCTCCTTCATGTGCAGTCACTAGGGTGTCCCATGCTTCCTTAGAGGTAGTACAGAAAGATATCCTCTTGAATTCTTAGTCACTGATAGACATGAATATATCATTTTTGCCTTTGTTATTGTTAAGAGAAGTATGTTTCTCTTCATTAGTGAATTCACTTAGTAACTTTCTAATCCTCACAGTACTTCCTTTAATGGCTGGTTTAGTAGGAAAAGTATAACCATTTTCAATAACATCCCAGACATCATCTCCCAGTGTCCCTTGGATGAAGGCAACCATCCTCACTTTCCAGTAAGGGGAGTTGGTTCCATCAAAGAGAGGGGGTCTGGACAAGTTACCTAATCTCTCAAATTTCTCATCCATTGTTTGTTTTGAGAAAAAAATTTCAGAAAGTCAAGATCTAAAAGAATTTATAAAACCAAATCTCTCATACCAATTTAAAAAGTACCACTTAAGTTGTTTAATTCAAGATTAAACAGTCTAAATGGCTCCGAATAGTTTTTTGAAGAAACTTTTTTCTTAAAACAAACAGCTAACACAAGAAGTGTATAAACATGATTATGAATGAGAAATTTCAGGTATTATGTATCAAAGTTTTGAAAACCAAAACTAAAACAGTTTTAAATCATCACGCCAATAGAAGGTGATGAGAGGAAGATTAAGTTAACAAGTGAACCAAGATTTTAACGTGGTAAAATCCCGCCCAATTGGGAAAACATCCATGGAGGTCTTTACACCTCAAAACAAAAATCCACTAAAATAGAATAACAAATTACAAACTATTTAACAATCTAAACACACAATCAGACCTAATCTAAGTTCAGAAAATATACCAACTCCTTTGGATTATTCTGACTTTTCCCAAGGTTCTGATGTTGTATATGTTCTCTCAGCTTTGTAACTCCACTCCTTTTAGCTTTACGTCGACTCTTAAAGTCCAAAATCTCTCTACCAACAAGGTTTAGTGTTGTAGTGTGAAAGTGTTGTGATTTGATGTGCCTAACATATGCATGCAACTCACAGACACTTATTACAAGCAGAATGAGTATCAAATTACAAATAGATTTTTGATATGCAAAAGAAAATTGTCAAAATCAGTTTGATCAAAACTCTCGGACCTTTTGATCTTTAATTTTATTCGTAGATCAAGAGGGAATCTTGCTATATAAAAGAGCCAAGATGCTAGGCACTTTCTTTATTTGAAAATGTACAGTTATTTCTCAAAATATGTGTAAGGACATTTTTTATCCATTATTAATTGTATGTCGTACGCCGTTACACCATTGAAGATATTCAAGCTTGCATCATCATCAACGGATCTTAATATCAAAAAAATCAAGGAATCAATTTTCTGGACAGCTGGACCGGTCCGCCTGTTTTAAAAAGGAACCGATTAGCCCTGGACCGATCCGCCACTTTTGGAAAAAGAACCGGTCCGCCCCCAGATCGATCCACCCTATACCCGGACCGATCCGCTTTGTTCAGAAACCAGTAGACCCCGGATCGAATGCAAACCGAAGAAGCTACTTGAAAAAATGAACCGGTCCGACCTCGGACCGATCCGCTTCCATACTGGATCGGTCCGCCTGGGATAAATTTAAGCAGATCGTGCACAAATTTTTCAGGCACATTTTTTCCTTTATAAACCAACTCGGAGGAGGTGTTTAGTAAGACTTTCATAGACGATTTTCAGAGTCTAAAAACTCTAAGTCTTCACCTTTGTGAGTCCCAAGACTCATGTTTTGATTCACACAACTTTCCAAACCATTGTGAATCTGTTTGCAACCCAAGAACACAACTGTGTGTCTGTTCATACCCATGTGGATAAGACCATTTTCTTTTTCTTCATTGCTGCCCTCCTGGAAAGGGAAACTTCCAGCTGCCGACTACAGATCCGACACCTGGGGGTACTGTGTCACTGTATTTTCATTGTAATTCGAGAAATTGTAATGTACAATATTATAATGAAAATAAATAGTTTTGCCCCCTTGGGGGATTTTTCCTCACATGTGTGTGTTTGAATGTTGTTGCATGTTTCATCATCTAGTTCAATCACATATATCTGCATGTTTAGGACTTAACTGATAAAACTGTGTTTAATTAAATAATATTTCTATTTGAACGCACGCGCACTCTTTCAAATTGGTATCAGAGCCAATTACACAACTTTACCGTGTAATTTTTCGCAAATTTTTTCTAAGATATCAATTTTCAGAAAAAATGATTTTTGAAAACGAGTGTGTTCATAATGGAGAAATTATATAATAAAATGCCTCTTTTTGACGGGACAAACTATGCATACTGGAAAGCCCGCATGAGATCTGCTTTGAAAGCCATTGATGAACGTGTCTGGATCTTGGTTGAAAGAGGGTGGACACCTCCCTCCGTCACTGTTGATAAAGTGATTAATTTAAAACCTGTCACTTCTTGGACTGAAGAAGAATTTAAAAGGTCATCATTCAATTCTAAAGGATTAAGTGCCATTTCCGAATCCATCACACCTGATGAGTTCTGACGTATAATAACGTGCACCACGTCAAAAGAGGCATGAGATGTTTTGCAACTTACCCCTGAAGGTACGAATGCTATGAAAGAGTCTAAACTTCAAAATTTAACAACTCAATTTGAGACCATCACCATGCATGAAACTGAATGTTTTGATGATTTTTATGCTAGGCTTTCAGACATTGTTAACACTAGCTTTAATCTTGGTGAACATATTCCTAATGCTAGAGTTGTTAAAAAGATTCTTCGTTCTCTGCCTAAGCGTTTAATCCCTAAAGTCACTGTGCTAAATTCTATGGGTAATTTAAATACGCTAAAATTGGAAGAACTTGTAGGCGACTTGCAAACATATGAAATTGATATGTTTCCTAAAACTGCTAAGCCTAAAGATAAGGGAATTGCACTTAATGCCCAAGAAAGAAAGAGTGAGGGGTCGACAAGAAAGAGGGAAGAGTCAACTAGAAAAAGAGAGACAGATACGTCTGATTCTGAGTGTGATTTTGACTTAGATGATTTGGATCTTTTTGCTAAAAATTTTAAGAGAATTCTCAAATTCAAGAAAAATGGTAATTTTAAAGATAAAAAGAAGTTTGAAAAGAAAAATGAAAAAGTTTTTAAAGATCCTCCTAAGAAAGAAAGTGAGAGATGCTTTGAGTGCGACGGTAGGGGTCATAGAGCTTTTGAGTGTGCTACTAGGCTAAACAGAGGAAATGACAAAGCTGTCTTCAATGCTACTCTTAGTGACGACAGTGAGGTCGAGTTGGTGGATTCCGAAGACGAGTCACCGCATGATTGTAACTTCACCGCATTCATGGCTAGTCATGTGAGCAATTCTAGTTCTCCTCATGACGATGAGGATGTTGCATCACAGAGACACCTCGACAGTGAGATCGATGTGAGTGAGGGGGAGGATGACACAAGTGAGAGCGAGAGTGATCTTCAACGCGCCTACGCCGAGCTATATTCTGAGTCCTTTAAAACAAAAAAGCGTAACAAAGTGTTAGTTCTTAGGATCACCGCTTTAGAGGAAGATTTAGGAAAATCTAGAGAGAGAGAGTCATCCACCTGCTCTACCTTAAGAGGGAGAGAGTCTGCCTGTGTTGGGAAAGAGAGTTTTTTTAGAGAAAGAGAGAGATTATTTAGAGAGAGAGAGAGAGAGAGTTATTTTAAGAAAGAGAGATGAGACTTGACTAAACAAGTGGCTAGTCTTACAAGTGAGCTCCATTCCTCCGTGGAGTCTCGGAAGAAACTTGAAGCCCTTGTTGCCCAGCTTACTCAGGATCTTGAGAGAGCACGGGAAGTTAAGGTTCAAATCGAGGACAGATCTGGAAAGATGGGAAAGATGCTCCTCGACCCCACTTTGGGTTTTGGTGATCGGTAGGGAATTGGTTTTGATGGTGCCTCCACGTCCCAAATTTCACCTAGACTAGTCCCTGAGTTTACTACTACACTTTATGGGCATCGCCAAAATCCACGAAGGAAAGTTCGACCAAGAAAAGCAAACCATGGTCCGCCTAAGACTGTGTTCTTTTGTACACATTGCAAAAGAAAAGGCCACGTGAGGGAGTTTTGTTATAGTTTGGGTCGGACACGACGTACTTCTGCTTCACCACGCCATACTGATGAGTTTGCCAGTCTAAGAGAGCGTGTTGAGTTTTTAACCGCCACATCACAGAGTTTGATAGAGGAATTCCAACAGATGTCTTTTCCGTCAGTGAAAGCTTCTCACATTCCGGCTAAAACCAACAACAACAAGAGTAAACAAAAGGTTACCACTTCTTGGGTGCCTAAGAAAGATAAGAAATCCCTTGTTGTTCATATTGCTCTCAAAGAACATAATACCTCACAGTGGTATTTTGATAGTGGGTGCTCCAGACATATGACAGGTGATGCCTCATTTCTTACTTCTCTTGAGGATTGTCAGGATGACAGAGTCACTTTTGGAGATGGGAGAAAGTCTAGCATAGTAGGATGAGGTACTATAGAGTTTCCAGGATTTCCTAAGCTAGAAAATGTTTTGTACTCCAAAGGTTTAAAATTAAACCTTCTCAGCATTAGCCAGCTGTGCGACGCTGACTTTGCAGTAAAGTTTGATCGGGACGCGTGTAATGTCACAATCAATCCGAAAAACTTTTAGTGCAAGGGGTGAGGACCGAGGACAATTGATATAGGACTGTGCCCACATCCTCACTTATCTGCAACAGCGCCACAATCACTCATATGGATCTGTGGCACCAACGTCTAGGTCACATGAATGTTAGAGACTTAACTCGGTTAGCTAAAAGGGACCTAGTACATGGCTTACCATCTCTTGGAAAGTCAACTTCAACGAATTGTGGACCCTGTCAGTTGGAAAAAGAAATTCGTAGCCCCCATAGGAAGTTGCATTCCATTATCACCTCTCGTATTCTTGAGCTGATTCACATGGTTCTTATGGGTCCTACTCGTACTGAGAGTTTAGGTGGTAAGAGGTATATCCTCGTGATGGTAGACAATTTTTCCAGATATTCTATTGTAGGTTTTCTGAGGGAGAAATCCGATGCTGTAGAGTTTTTAACGACCAAGTGCCGTGTCCTATAAAATCAACACGGAGTCACTATTAATAGGATCCGTAGTGATAACGGCAAAGAATTTAAGGAAGCAAAGGTAGATCTTTATTGTGATAGCCTTGGGATCAAACATGAGTTTTCTACTGTGAAGACTCCTCAGCAAAATGGGATTGTTGAGAGGAAGAACAGGACGATCCAAGAAATGGCTAGATCTATGCTTCTAGGTCGTAGCGTGTCTAGAAGATTTTGGGCAGAGGCAGTGTCTACTGCATGCCACACGGTGAATAGGGTTTACTTACGCCCACACACTCTTAAGACGCCTTATGAATTGTGGACCGACAAAAAATCCAACCTTGCATATTTCCGTGTTTTTGGGAGTAAATGCTATATCCTACGGGACAGAGAGCAATTAGGAAAGTTTGACTCCCGAAGCGACGAGGGAATTTTTCTAGGATATTCATTAAATAGTAGAGCATACCGGGGTTTTAACCTGAAGATCTCTAAGGTTATGGAATCAATAAACGTCACCGTACAAGATGACGAACCTCCGACGGTTATTGATCCTAACCTTCAGTGTGAGGTTGAGGACTTTTCTGGCAGTGATTTACTTATCCCTCTCCCACACTCTGTAGACCCTACTCCTGTGTTAGGGGACTCCTGCTTGGGTTCGCAAGAGTCATGACCCTTCTTCCATTGTTGGTGATCCCACTCTAGGGGTCAAAACTCGTGCTCAGCTAGAGAACATCGTTAGCCACTTTTGCTACACGTCCAAAGTCGAGCCCAAGAATCACGAAGAAGCACTCAAGGATGAACACTGGATATCTGCTATGCAGGATGAGTTGCTTCAATTTAAAAAGAACAATGTCTGGGAACTTGTCCCCCGACCTAGTGAGACTAATGTGATAGGTACCCGGTGGATATTCAAGAATAAAATGGATGAAAATGGTACCATAATCAGAAACAAGGCTAGGTTGGTCGCTCAAGGCTACACACAGATAGAGGGTGTAGACTTTGGGGAGACATTTTCTCCTGTTGTGAGGCTTGAGTCCGTCCGCTTACTACTCGCCTTCGCCTGTCATCTGTGCTTTAAGTTATATCAGATGGATGTCAAGAGTGCCTTTCTGAATGGCATTCTCCAGGAGAAAGTTTATGTGGAACAACCAAAAGGGTTTGAAGACCCTAAGCACCCTGAGCACGTTTATTATCTGAGGAAAGCCTTGTATGGTTTGAACCAAGCACCCCGTGCTTGCTACGAAAGGCTTACTTCCTATCTCTTAGCCCGTGGCTTTAAGAGAGGGGGAGTTGATATGACGCTGTTCGTCAGGAGAGATGTCGGTGCTATTTTGGTTGCCCGGGTCTATATGGACGACATAGTCATTGGATCCACTTGATCCAAACATACCCATCACTTTGAGGAGAAGATGAAAAGTGAGTTTGAGATTAGCATGGTTGGTGAGCTTACTTTCTTCCTTGGTCTCCAGGTTCGTCAGCTAGAGGATGGGATGTTCATCTCCCAATCCAAGTATACGCGAGACCTATTGAAGAAATTTGGTTTAGACTCCGCTAAGCATGCACGTACACCTATGAGTACTTCTATCAAGCTTAGTAAGGACACTTCAGGCAAGGACGTAGAGCAAACCTTGTATCGGAGTGTGATAGGTAGTCTTCTCTACTTAACTGCCAGTCGTCCCGATATAGCCTTTAGTGTTGGAGTCTGTACGCGATATCAAGCATCCCCAAAAGAGTCACACTTACTCGCTCTAAAACGTATTATCAAATACGTGAGTGGGACTCTGTCATATGGTATTTGGTATTCCTTTGATATCAATGACCGTTTGTCTACCTATTCAGATGCTGATTGGGCTGGGGATGTAGATGGTTGTAGGAGCACTTCTGGTGGGTGTTTCTATTTTGGTTTTGATCTTGTCTCCTGGCTGAGCAAGAAGCAAAACTACATCTTTTTGTCCACTGCGGAGGCTAAGTACATCGCCGCTGGGAGTTGTTGCACGCAACTCTTGTGGATGAAGCAGATGCTGGAGGATTATGGGATTTCACAGGACACCATGACCATTTCCTGTGATAACACGAGCGCGATACACATTACCTGCAATCCAGTCCAGCATTCGGGCACAAAGCACATCAGGATACGCGAGCACCTTATACGACAGTTAGTTGAGGAGAAAGTCGTATCCCTGAGTTTTGTTCCCACCGACCATCAGTTAGTCGATATTTTCACGAAACCTTTAGATGCCCTTAGATTCGAGAGTCTTAGGAAGTCTTTGGGGATTTGTACAGTTGACTGAGGGGTTGGTCCTTGACTACTATAAGATGCTTTTTCATGTTCATATCATATGCTTCCTATTGCTAGTTTGTTTTATATGTATTAGTGCTTTATTGTACATCTCTTTATTTATTCTTTTGAAAAATCCAAAAAGATTTTCGTTTTATAAAATTTTTAGAAAAGCACAAAAAGATTTTTGTATTTTATTTTCACCTTTTATGGATGAGCATTTAAGATAGCCAAGTCACAACTTCATTCCATTTATCCATGTGACTGTTTGATAGAGATTTGAGACGCTATAACATTTCATCCATGTGCTTTACATTGTTTGGAGTCCTTGAGATGTGATTTGTGATATCTTTCTACATGTTTGACTCCTATCTCCTTTATTTCACACATGCACGGATATATTTGATTATTGTACTTGTCTATCACATATTGGTTTGAGTATTTCCTTCTCAATTATGTCTATACAACTAACCATATGCGATAAAACTTGACCAGATTGGAATGTATGTAAAAACCGTTTTGGTGAGACTGTGTGTTTATTTAAAAAATGGGTAAGGGTTGCGAAAGGTTCCTTTAGCCTTTGAGATTTTAAGCCACCGTTAAAAAGGACCTAAAAAATTAAGGAATTTTATTATCCGGGGTCCAAAGAGGTTAAAAGAGCCCGAAAAAATTTAAAGGCAATAAAAAGCAATATATGCCAAATATGGGCCATTAGGTTTCACCATCAATTCTCCAAAGTTTGAGAATTTAGAACGCCTCTATTCAAAATATATATCTGAGGGAGTTTGGTTGGAGACTTTAAACGGGTTTGCACTTCCTTGACAGTCCTGAAAAAGCATGATATAGTTTTGGACGTTATTGGTGTGGAAATCACTTTGAGCTTTGATTTGTTGATTTGATTTAGTCAATGTCTCATATTTCCAATTTTTTACACCAAAGAAAGATTTTGAGTTCATTCGTTAGGATTATCCGATATTCATCGTGCACATATGTCATGTTTGTATGCATTGATTTTCCTATTGAATTTGATCGCACCTCTACATTTCCGCTTTCATCAACTTGGTTGTTTTGTGTTCGTTCATGGTGTGATTGTTGTTTGTTCTGTTTGAAAAATTTTGAAAAACTTTAAAAGATGATTGCTTATTCCTTGTGGCACCCCGATTTGCTTGTTTGATTTATTCTTCTCATTTGTCTATTTGGGGACATCATAAAAAGGGGGAGAAAGAATTATCATGATTATCATATTATGGGGGTGGTTTGAGTTTGGGTTTTTGAGATTCGATAAAGTGTGCTTTCATCATATATTGGTATCTATGTTTATCTCATTTCAAACTCGATACGTCACTTGGTATTGGCTTTGTCTCATTTGTGTAGGTACTTCCTTGATGATCTCTGAATTGCACACCCTGATGAGGAAAGCCTTAAGATTCCTGAAGAGTTGAAGAACAAACGATGAAGTCTTATTCATTTGTACCTTTTCATTTTTGGGTTCATGGAAGGGTAGATTTGTATAGGCATTTTAATATTTGATAATTCGGATGTTTGTTTTTATGTATGTACCAGCGTAGACATATGGGAGATTTATAAGGACATTTTTTGTCCATTATCAATTGTATGTCGTACGCCGTTACACCATTGAAGATATTCAATCTTGCATCATCATCAACGGATCCAAATATCAAAGAAATCAAGGAATCAATTTTCTGGACAGCCGGACCGGTCTGCCTGTTTTAAAAAGGAATCGGTCCGCCCCGGACCGATCCGCCCCTTTTGGTAAAAGAACCGGTCCGCCCCCAGACCGATCTGCCCTATACTCGGACCGATCTGCCCTTTACTCGGACCGATCTGCTTTGTTCAGAAACCAGTAGACCCTTAATCGAATGCGAACCGAAGAAGCTACTTGAAAAAATGAACCGGTCGGACCTCGGACCGATCCGCATCCATACCGGACCGGTTCGCCTGGGATAAATTCAAGAAGATCGTGCACAGATTTTTCAGGCCCAGTTTTTCCTTTATAAACCAACTCCGGGGAGGTGTTTAGTAAGACTTTCATACACAATTTTCAGAGTCTAAAAACTCTAAGTCTTCACCTTTGTGAGTCCCAAGACTCATGTTTTGATTCACACAACTTTCCAAACCATTGTGAATCTGTTTGCAACCCAAGAACACAATCGTGTGTCTGCTCATACCCTTGTGGAGAAGACCGTTCTTCTTCTTCATTGTTGCCCTCCTGAAAAGGGAAACTTCCAACTGTCGACTACAGATCCGACACCTGCGGGTAATTCTGTGTCACTGTATTTTCATTGTAATCCGAGAAATTGTATGTTACAATATTATAATGAAAATAAATGGTTTTGCCCACTTGGGGGATTTTTCCTCACATGTGTGTGTTTGAATGTTATTGCATGTTTCATCATCTAGTCCAATCACATATATCTGCATGTTTAGGACTTAACTGATAAAACTGTGTTTAATTAAATAATATTTCTATTTGAATGCACGCGCACTCTTTCAATGTGAAATATTTGAAAGTGTAAATCCCCAATCAAGATCTCAACTAGATCTAAATCTAAATATTCCGAGAAACTGAAATCAGAAATGATTTTGTTGGTTTATGTTTTGAACTCAACATAAACGTTTAAAAACAACCAACAAAATAAAGATTTCTTGAAAGAAGAAATCAAACTCAGTAATATCTACATGATATGCATCACAGAGTCTCAAATCTTAGCTTTCTATGAAAGAAAGTGAGATCTGGAAAATGTGACTTAGTTGGACAAGAGATTAATAACTTGAGAGGATGGATCTTCTTAAATCTCCAATTAACTCAACTCTGATAAGGGTTTTCTGGTGAAAATTTGGTCGGAGTTTAGTTAGTGTTTTATTTCTCTCCCCCCCTCTCTCTCTCTCTCTCTCTCTCTCTCTCTCTCTCTCCTCTCTCTTTTCTCTCAGAGGTGCAAATGATCCAAAGATTGTAAACGTTGCACTTATGAGTCCTATTTATACTAGAGCATGGAAGGCTCTGGAAGGTCGAAGCAAATCAACGATCAGGATTGAATACAAATGATCGAAGTAAATCTAATGGCTATTAAAGCGTCACTTTTAAACACACTCTGATTGGTTCATAGGGTTAACACATGGATCGCTTTGGAAGACATGCAGACCATTGATAATATAGATCTAATGATTTAATTAAAATCTCTGATATGTGAGGTAAAGAAAACACAAATCTAGCCGTTATAATACCAACACGTGTAAGGCTAAGATCAACTGAAAAACGCACGTTTTTTATGTTGAAAGAATTAAATTTCCCCCACAATATTTTCTAGCGCTTTTCGGTTCAACCCAAGCAAAGTTTTAGGTACTTATAGAAATTATAAAATAGCCCCAAAACATTATAAAGCCCAATTTTAATTGTCTAAAACTTATTTTAAAAATTCCTAAAAATATCCCAAAAATTGTAGAAAATCATTTTAATGGGATTTAACACACACCCACTCCCATATTATGAATAATGCAACACATAAATGCAGTCCTAGGTGAATGTGTTGGTGTTATACCTTTAGGAACTTTAGAGGAAATCAAATGTAGAGTCTGGAGGTTTTTTTGGAAGACTATGATATGACTCAATTTTGTCACTATTTTCAAACTAGATGAGCACCTATATAACATAGAATCAAGTGAGTCAAAGATATAGGGTGCTTCAAACTCTTCACCCTTATGAGAGTCAAACACCCTCACACTTTTATCCCACGCCTCTTTAAGTTCTTTGATTAATGGGGCTAGGAAAATATCAACCTCATTGTTGGGACCCTTCGACCTGGTTATTAATAATGGAAATAAGGTGAACTCTCGCATGCATTGTGTTGGAGGGAGAATTAAAGGCGCCATGAGAACCAACCAAGAACTCTAATTAGTACTTAAATTAACGAAAGGGTTAAATCCATTTGTTGATAATTCAAGACAGACATTGCACGATTCTTTAATAAATTCATTGTATCGAGCATTTAAAGGTTGCTAGATGAGTGGATCTATTGGAAGACACATTATATTCCCACCAACCTCACATCGAGCATGCCATGGCCTCAGCTATCCACGGGTCAGTGAAAATCCATTTTAATCGTGGCTCGAGGGGAAAATACATTAAAACCTTATGTGGAACTTAAAAGCACTTGCGATATTTTGTAGTCTTGTCTTTTCCATTATCACAAGACACATATCTAGGCTCACTTCCTATAGGACACTCAAATTTCTCTTCGTACTCGTTGTGGTATAATTTTCAATCATACTTGCATACATGAATAGGTTTGTACTTCAAACTCAAATCCTTCAAGCTCTTCTTCATATGAGGATAATTTTGGTAATGTGTTCTCTTTGGGGAGAATGTCTTTAATCCACTTAAGAATTATAGTTATATTGTTGCCCGAAAAATCAAATTAACTCTTCAAATTATGCAAACCAATCATTTTATATAATACCGAGTGATGTTCATCGCAATCTTTATACAATGGTATAGTAGTGTCGGCTTTCAACCGTATGTATTTTCGATCTTCTGGTAATTCAGCATCAGCTTGTTCATTGACTTGGTCATAAAGTACATTATATGTATCCATAGTTGGTGGTTTTGATGGTGGTAGACTTCGTAATCATCATCAATTATGTCTCTCAAAGGACGATTTATTGGAGAATCATATGCTACCTCCACTCAGTGGGGATCGGTTACGCGATCGGGTATTGGTAATTCTTTCAGAAAATCAGGTACATTCTTTTCACCATGGTATGTCCATATCTTATAGTCTTGCAAAATTCCCCACTTTAATAAATGCAACTCAACGTCTTCTAAATACTTATATTTTCCATTCATACAATCAGTGTATGAACACGAAATATTGTTACTTTTAAGATTTCAATATGCGTATTTAATAAATCCTTGAATGTTATTTACATGATTATCAGATATTCTGTTACTTTCACCCACCCACTCTTTGTATTGTGGAAATCCATTAAATACTCTTCATAATTCAATTCATAGGTTAAAATAAAGTTTATGTTGCATACAAGAACACATAATTCATAATTCATTCAAATTATTCAACATAACTTAAACTCAAATTAAACAACTTAAAATTAAATTCATGTTGCATACATTAAAATTGTCAACAAATGACCCACAAACTTAAAATAACTTTAATAAATACAATATTACAACTTGTTCTCAAATTAAACTTTGTTCATGGCCTATGCTTGAATAACAAATAAACTGGCCAAGTGATAAAATAATTATGATAGTATTTCAGCACGGTCCCTCCTCTTCTATCAAAATGCACAATGATTTCTTCACAACCATTGTCTATATTATCAACCATTATCTGAGCCTCACCCATTTGCAAAGGGTGATTATGAACAGGAGTTTTGACAATCAAGGAAATGAGTGTGCACGTGACAATAATCCTCCTATTGATCAAGTCCTTTATATACTACTGCTCGCCACAGTCACCATAAGTGGATTATGATGATCCAGGGATTGTGGTAGGCAGAGGCACTGAGGAGGGGAATGTTGGAGGAGGCGACATTTGGGAGGGGAAACTTTGAGAGAGGGGATGGGGGGAACCTTTAGAAGGAGGGTAGGGGTTACCTTGAGGAAGCATCGGGGGCCAAAAACCTTGAGTAAATAAGGGCACGAGGAGCCTAGTTTCACTCGCTAACATTCCTAAGTTTCTCTTAATCTCCTGTACATCCCCATACGTTTGAGACTGACTTGCGTCTTGGCTCGAGATGCGATTCCTTACCTAAGAGAGATCATCCACGAGAGGTACATTGTGTTTTAATTTAGTTTTCGGCATATGTGACCTGACACCTCTCCTCCTCCCTCTTTTGTAATTTCCAAAGATTCGGTTCAGGGCATTATATTCAATGTCATCATAAGGGATCGAAGCAGACTGACTGCTAATGGCTTCTATCGATTCCTGTAGCGTGAAATTATATTCAGTGTTATGATTTTAACATTATGTTAGATAACATGTATATATATAAATAAATAACTGGTCAACTTGCCAGATTCGAAGCCAAGTGCGGTGGAAATTTATCATCTTTGTCCCGTCGGGCATGCACGTACAAGTTGGCCCGATTAGATCTTTTACCCATATCTTGATCGACTTTTTTACTTTTTGACCATTCACTCCTCAAATCTTCATACGATTTTGACCCTAGTTTGTGTACATCAACTTTTTTCGCTTTGTTTTATTTATTTTCTCCCTCTGGACCAGTTTTTTGTCCATCCCCCCATTTTCCAAAAAGTTGTTTCATTAATCGACATGCATTTTAACATTCGAAAGGACTCTTTCTTTCATGGATGATATGTCGAATCTCGATGCCACCTTCGAGAAATGTCTCTTGTGAAGGTTTCTCTAATATGTTCTCATTTGTTCAGTAACCCGGGAAAGAATCTTTTTCTTTGAACGATAAGAAAATGAAATACTCTAAGACAATTGTTCAAAATGCCATCTTTGATGGCTTAATCAACTTCGTTCTAGTTATTTGTTGCCACGACTACCACATTCATTTTCTTAAGAAACAAACACTGGGATTTAAATATTTGGATGTCATTTTTATTACCAATAGGATTGTTTTCGAGAGGGAGAACCAAATGGATTTTTTTTCATATGCACAGGAGGTGTTAAAAGCGGGGTAGACGTGTTGGATTAACATGATTTTATTTCCTACTCGTGGATGGAGTGGTAGAGTGAACCATTGGTGGAGAAGGTTACTGTTCATCCAGTGGTGATGAGAATCTAGGTTGGGGTGCATGGGATGAGAATCCAAGAGGTGTCCCATCCTCATTTGGTATGTTATGTCCATTGTCGTTCGACATTACCTATAAAAAACAACAAGGGATGAATTCATTATACTAATATATTTACGACAAACTAATCACATTTACGAGTATATATATGTATATACCTTTTCATAGTAAGAATTTAAAATATGTTAAATATTTTTTATCTCTTTGGTACTACTTTTTAAAAAACTATGAATTTTTACGTGGTCAATTAACATAAAGCGTACTATGATTGATGTATAGACGTCCGTGACATGAACTCGGAATCATTTTTTCTTCAACTCATTAGCAAAATTCAATTTAACGTGCATATGTCGCTAGACATCATAGTAGTTATATCCATAATGGGTGAATGTTTTTTTCTTCCTTCTCTATTAGCGTAAATAATGTCAGGACTATATCGGTATTATGTAGGCAAAATATATTTTTTACTGCCTCATCCTAGCTTTTTGGTAGGGAAAAAAATAAGATAGAATAGGTACTCCTGCAAGAGATGAACTCCATGATTTGCAAGGTAGTTAAACTATTCAATCTTGTTATTCCCATACTTGTAAATAGTATTACCCCCTATATGACGCGTACTAATAAATGATGTATAAGTGCGGTCCAATTGCAACCTCTTGTACTCTTGTTGCCAGTGATTATCACCGTGCCTTATTTTTTATAAGAAAAATATATGAGGATGTGAATATGAGTCCTACACGTAATGGCTCTAATTAATCATTAACTAGTTATAATTTTTCAACCGATCCAATTTAAGTTTATCTTATGTTATTTAATCCTAACAATGTTATACATCCTTCCAAAACTTAAATTAGAGTTCACCCACCCACCCACCCAAAAGGGTCACATAACCATAACATATATGGTCTCAACTCCATGTTGGACTTTATGCATTATGATATTATAACGGAAATTCCCCCATTATAAACATAACACTAGTTACCCAGTCGAGTAGGTTTCATTTGGGGAGTAATGACAACACCTTTCTTTCCACAAAATATCACCCCATCACAAACCCTACTAGCTGATGAAGTTAACATGTTGTCATTCACTATAGGTTTATTAAATTAAATCAAAATATCCAACTGGTTCATTCTTATCATCACTGTTGAAAAATAATTTTCTTTATTAATCACCTAATAAATAATTAAGCCAAGTGTCAAAATATTTAAATTTTATTAATTAAATTCCAACGATCATACCAGATAAAAACATTCACCATTCTAAAGAACACAATAGTAATATGTGCTAACCATCCAACTAAATTAAATAAACTGGAGTAACATTCTAGTAAAAATATCTCAAACCAAGAATAAATAATAATCTCAAACCCAATTCAAACTAAATTCTGAAACCAAAAGATGTTGCGCTAAAGCAAGACTATCTCTAGCGACCAAGACCATAAAACTCACTTCGGAATTTTACCAAACACTTGGTGTGCGAAAAACACCCAAGACCTTGTTCCCAAAATGAACTAGTGTGCAAACTCCCAATCGAATCAACCAAACATCAATGAAGAGACAATAAGAACATACAAGCAATCATCAAAGCAAAACAACAACGATATACCGTGGTTCACCCAAATTTGGGCTACATCCACCAAGGAGGATTTCTTCTTTCTATAGATAAATGGAGGAACCCAAAGGTCATACACACACACAATTTATCTCTCTTAGAAAGTCACTCACAACCTCACAAGAACTCACCCCTCAAATGGGAGCTCTATCACTCTTTAGCTTTGATAACTCACAAAATAGCTCTCAAACTTGTCCTCTCTCAAAACCTAGAAATAACACTTGTATTTATAGATTTGAGCCAAAATGGCAAATTTGTAAATAAACCAAAACTGAAAAAATAGGAGAGCCAAAATCAACAAACTCCACCTTGGCGATCCTGACGATCCAACCAATCTCTAGAATGCTGAAATTGAACCCGCTTGAAGACTGTCCCACCATCTACCAAGCTAATGCGATTCCCCCAGGCGATCCTCACGATCCAACCGAACTCGGAATGCAAACATCAAATCCGCTCTAAGATCATCCCGACATCTAACAAGCCAATACGCTCCACCCGACGCTAAGCCACCTCAAACTTCAACCATGAAGTGAGATACCGCAAGTCTTCACTCCAAGACTCCAAACGACTCCACCCGTCTAGGAACCAAGTTCTAAACTAAGAACTCCCCTGAATGCTTCTCATGTAACCATACGGTGAAGCTCGCTCCTCATGTAACCCGGTGAGTACACCCCCACACAATACATATAGCATACACCTTCTTTACACGAAACATTCAAACACATCAACACCATCTTCCACCTTGAGAAATAACCACGGATGAGAGGGAAAATTCCTCACCTCTCATACCCTCCAAATCTCACCCTCGAAAGATATACCAAGTCTTTGTCACGAAAAACTCCCGTTTGCCAATGCTCGCAAACAATAACTCATCGACCTTCCTTGAACTAGCTACACACACCTCGAATCCATCACAGTCCTACACCTCCTCGATTCGAATCGGCCAATGCATGTGTGCAACTAAACCGGGTCAACATCACCCGTTGGCCCTGGAGGGGGACTTCGATCCATCCCCTCCACTAGTAGGTATTCTCCCATCATTACCGTCTACTCTTGGAAAGCTAGCACCCAATGTCTCCGCTTTGTTCACAAACGAGACATGCCTCGAACGTTCAATCACTTGTGCACACCGCTTCCCAATCTTCCTCGAAGTTTGATTTAGACGATACAACCCCTCTCTCTCCTCTCCCCTCGCTAGGACCATACAACCGCGTGTGACTTTCAAGACTCCACCCGCCACCGACACCCGGCAACCCTTGGAATCCAAACGGCTAATGGATATCAAATTCTTTCGCAACTTTGGGACATAGGCCACACCACCCAAAGTGCGTTCCACCCCATCGAACATCTTGAGTTTCACCGTCCCGACACCCTCAACGGAAACCTTCTCTCCGTTAGCCAAAGACATGGAACCTTTTCCATTTTCTGTGAAAGTCTCAAAATATTCCCTCTTGGAGCAAACGTGATCCGACGATCCCGAATCTAATATCCAATCATCTTGGGAAAGAGAGTTAACCTTGGAGATTGTGAGAAGTTCTCCAAGTTCATCTTCATAATTCGCACTCGCTATCGTTGCCCTCTCGGAACCAACCTTGCCCTTAACCTTGTCGTTCCACAAAGGACATTCTCGGATCATATGACCCCATACCCGGAACTTGTAGCATTTCGGCCCTTTACCACCAACACCTCTCGATCTAGACCTACTACCATCATTAAATCCCCGGTTGAAGTTCCTCCCGCCATTTTGCCCACCTCCGTCTCTCGCCATAAGGCCTTCATTATGGGAATACCCGTCACCTCCACCTTCCTTCTTTCTCATCGTGACATGAGATTGAATATCTTGCACAACCTCATTGCACCGGAGCGTAGACTTCCCAAACATGAGCGTGGTCACAAAATGCTCGTATGAATCGGGTAATGATGCAAGCAACAACAATGCTCGATCCTCCTCAATGAATTAAACGTCTATCCGGTTCAAGTCATTTATCAAGGCATTAAAAACGTTGATATGCTTCATCATATCCTCACCCTCCTTCATCTCAAGCTTGAAGAGTTTCTTCTTGAGGAACAATTTATTTGACAACGACTTTCCCAAATAAATCTCTTCAAGCTTATCCCACATGCCTTTAGCCGTGGTCTCCGCTATCACGTTATTCAACACATCATCCATGATAAGCATCTCAATACACGAAGCCGCTCTTTGATCAATGTCAATCCACTCGGCATCGGTCATGCCTACCGGTCGTCCCTCTACCCCTAACAATGCTAATTGCAACCTCTGTTGGACAAGAACGCCTCGCATTCGTCTTTGCCATAACCCGAAATTGATCTTCTCATCAAAAGCCTTCATGTCCGTCTTCATTGAGCCACTCGATCCATAACTCGGATCCCATCTCTTAGAGCCTCTGCTCGTAGAGGTTGATTCTCGAGTACTCTCCACATTTTCCGTCATTTGGAACAAAAGCAAAAGCTATGCCAAAATTGCCAAAATTGATTCAACCTCGAACCAAAAATACCGGGCAAACAATGCAACCAAAGCTCTGATACCACTTGTTGCGCTAAAGCAAGACTATCTCTAGCGACCAAGACCATAAAACTCACTTCGGAATTTTACCAAACACTTGGTGTGCGGAAAACACCCAAGACCTTGTTCCCAAAATGAACTAGTGTGCAAACTCCCAATCGAATCAACCAAACATCAATGAAGAGACAATAAGAACATACAAGCAATCATCAAAGCAAAACAACAACGATATACCGTGGTTCACCCAAATTTGGGCTACATCCACCAAGGAGGATTTCTTCTTTCTATAGATAAATGGAGGAACCCAAAGGTCATACACACACACAATTTATCTCTCTTAGAAAGTCACTCACAACCTCACAAGAACTCACCCCTCAAATGGGAGCTCTATCACTCTTTAGCTTTGATAACTCACAAAATAGCTCTCAAACTTGTCCTCTCTCAAAACCTAGAAATAACACTTGTATTTATAGATTTGAGCCAAAATGGCAAATTTGTAAATAAACCAAAACTGAAAAAATAGGAGAGCCAAAATCAACAAAAGAGTACAATATCTCTCTGAATAAAATAAAAGATGGAAATGGACGACTCGTGCCCTATATGAAGTGACTGAGAATGAGATTGAGATGATCAAGATGAAGCGTCTAAATGCGAGGGCTTACAACCCCCACACCAGCTGCAGCACGTCAATCAGTCTAACAGTCTAAGCTTGGCGTCCTTGTGATTGGACACCTGATATAATATATATATATATATATATATATATATATATGTACAAGAGGGAGAGAAGAGATGATAATAAACGGGTCAGATCCCAATAGTTATAATTTTAAAAGCAGCTTAATAAGTATCTAAATGCTTACTAGAAAATACTTCATACATGTTAGTTGCGTTTCCTCACTTGGGAATTCTCACCTCTCAACTAGTGTGCACGCCTAACACACTACTAACTATTCTAGTTAATGTTAATCCAGTTAACTATTCTACACCCACTCTCCTCTCATCAACCCTTATTCATATTTTCGCATAATTATAATTTATACAGGGTCAAATTTATGAATTTAACATGTCAGGTATATATATTTATAGTGTCAGGCTTATGTGCACATTAAGTTTGCACACCAAGTTTGCACATCATTTTTTTAAAATAGTAAAAAAAATATTTTTGAGTTGATTTTTTGTGTGATATTTAAACATTTCAATGGACCCATGTTAAAAAAATCGGCTAAAAAATGTTTTTTGCAATTTTTAAAAAATCGGTCAAACTTTCGGTGCTTTGAAGCACTTTGAAAGCTGTGAAAGTTTGACTGAGTTTTTAAAAATAGCAAAAAAAAAAAAATTGAGCTATTTTTTTGCATGGGACCGTTGAAATGTTTAACTATCACATAAAAAAATCAACTGAAAATATTTTTTTAATGCTTTAAAAAAGTTGGTGTGCATCAGCACTGTGCAAACTTAGTGTGCATATGAGACTCTCTCTCTCTCTCTCTCTCTCTCTCTCTCTCTATATATATATATATATATATATATATATATATATATATATATATATATATATATATATATATATATATATATATATAGGGGACTTGAAGGTAATCCTGGGATTAGGGATAATTCCTTAATTGGCAAAAGTGTTTGAGATTAAGCAACCGAAGCAGCTCAAGCGCGACAACTCAGCAAGGTAGCTTGGCATGGCAACTCATGCTTTGGCTTGTTGTATTAGTCATATTGTATTTCTGTTTATGTTTATTGTAAGCTAGAACAGTTGTAATGTTGTAACGAGATTAATAACGAGTTCGTGTGAGGACAAACGATACTTGCGAGAGACCAGGCTTGGCAGGGCCTGGGAGAGCTTTCATGCTCTATCGAATGACCTCGCCGTGGGAACTTTAGAGGGACCTGGTTTGAAGGATTGATAAGTGAATCACCGTTGGGGGCTTGTCCCGACCATCCTAGATACACCTGGTAAAACATCGAGGGACCCTGATCATGGAACCTCGGGCTGAGCAGTCTTGAGTTCCATCGGGCGTTGAGTTGTGAACCAGGCAACCCTCTACTTAATGTCACATCTTCTATAGGTGATGTCACTAGCCGGCTAAACAATGTCAGACCTGCACTTGAGTAAACCACCGTGGTATTTGGGGCTGTTAGGCAGTTGGTGAGCTACCTCTGCGACAACAGACCCCTGACACACAGTGGTTAGGCAAATGGCATGTCTTGGCATTTTATGTTTATGACGTGGAGACAACTAGTTCATCAGGTATTTAATGTTGTGACATAAACTATGAGGGATGTCTTTCATAGTCTTAAATGACTGAGTTGCCTCGGGGGTAGTGGGGGGGGGGGGCTATTTAAGGACCCCAACCACCTTTGAGGAGGAGAGGATCTTTTGAGAGTTCAGTATTCATTGCTAGAGAGAGAATACACATCAAATAGAGTTATTGCAAACCATAGGGTTTACTCACTTACCATTGTTATTTATTACGAAGCTTTTAATACCTGACAGAGATGCTTGAGAGTGTTTGATGTGTTTCTACCTGCCTACCAAGGTGTATCTAGGGTGCTTACTTCTCTCTCCCTTTAGCTAAGTTACTTCTAAAGTTCATTACTATCTTCTAAGTTATACACGAGAGATTTGTGAGTTTAAACTGAGTTTATCTTCATTGGGTTTGTGTTTGTGTGTCCTATCATTAATCCAAAGCTTTGGCCAATTAACTTATCATTACCATACTCGAATAGGGGTTAAGCCTCCATCTGTAATCTAAAGTACCCTCCTACATTTGGCGACTCTGCTGGGGAGGCATTCTTCTAGGTAAGGAGTATGGCGCAGGATAATGCTACTCGAAGGCTCAACTTCGATGACATCCAGCATAATAAAGAACAGGCTGCGAGATAACTAGAGGCCATAAGGGACGGGGCTCCTCAAATAGAGGTACCTTCAGTCCAGGCGATGACAGGTGTTCCGGGGGTGGCACAAGCTCCCACGAGTGCGAGGTTGGGACCCACTCAGGTTGTGCTCCTCATGAGCAAGTTTTATGATTTTTTACAAACCCTAGTAGCTTCAACTATGCTGGGAGGATTGGAGGCTAATGCCTTCGTAACACCAGGGGGAGCTCCAACGGCCATGCCAGGTGCAGGAGTATTAGGGACGGTCCCGGTAAGCATACCCTCTATTGTGAATCCTGCAGTAGGAGCCGAAGGAGTATCAACGGCCCCATCTGTAATGTTCGTTCCAGCTCTAACGAGCGTTCAACCCATGGCCCCGTAACTTGTTTCTCCGATAATATCCCCCATGAAGGAGATGAAAAAGGAGATGCTGAAATTCATGCAGGCTTCCTCACAATCTGCAGGCGAGGTAGCTTCGGTTTTCAATAACTTTCGAACACCGTATCCCCAGGAATACAACGAAAATACCTATCCGAAGGAATATATTCCTCCTATTTTTGAAAAATACACGGGAAAGGGTGGGAACCCGAAGGAGCATATTAAGCGCTTTGTTGAACAATTGGGGGCGTATTGTAACAATAAAAGGCTTAGGTTGAGGGAGTTCTCTATATTCTTGACCGATAAATCATATACCTGGTATTCCCATTTGGCTCCCAACAGTGTTTCTACATGGGAAGAGATGCACGTGTTGTTTGTTCAGAAGTTCTTTATGGCTGAAGATGAGTTTACTTTGACTCAACTGGGTAGGTAGAATCAAAGACCTGGGGAAGAAGTGGTGGCCTATGTTCGAAGGTTCAGGGAAAGATCCCTCGACGTGAGGGAGGAGGCCAGAGAATCCAAACTATTGCAGATCTGCGCTAAGGGACTGCTTCCTGAGTACATCTGCCATCTCATCAATGAGACGCGCGAGGGGACTTTTGCGGCGTTCTTAAAAGCAGCGAGAAATATCTCTTTGGTGGTGCGACCCAATCCGGTGGTGGTGCCCATGATGTTCAGGCAGCGGATGCAACCCGCGGGGAGGGGGGGGGTCTCAGCCCCCACGGGTAGGGTAAACCGAGGGGGAAGATAGGGGCAAAGCACCGAAAAAGGACAATAAGAGGAAGTTCAGAAGAGACGAGGAAGACCCCAACAACCTTTGAGGAGGAGAGGATCTTTTGAGAGTTCGGGATTTATTGCTAGAGAGAATACACATCAGATAGAGTTATTGCAAACCAAAGGGTTTACTCACTCACCATTGTTATTTATTATGATGCTTTTAATACTTGACAGAGATGCTTGAGGGTGTTTGGTGTGTTTCTACCTGCCTACCAAGGTGTATCTAGGGTGCTTACTTCTCTCTCCCTTTAGCTAAGTTACTTCTAAAGTTCATTACTATCTTCTGAGTTATACACGAGAGATTTGTGAGTTTAAACTGAGTTTATCTTCATCGGGTTTGTGTTTGTGTGTCCTATCATTAATCCAAATCTTTTGCCAATTAGCTTACCATTACCATACTCGAATAGGATCTATAATCTAAAGTACCCTCCTAAAATATATATATATATATATATTTTATCACTAAGGATATATATACTAATAAGGAACCCCAAACTAAATTATGGTGGTGCAGGCATACTCTGCTATCAAGTCCCTGTACCTCTCGTACAAATAAGGTAAATAATATGTCACACCCAAACCCTGTTAGGATATAATTAACTCAATAGTTCACAAACCACACTTATTATTTATTTATATATTTATTTGGTAATACACATTAAAACAACTTCAGGGTTAAAATGCGGAATACTAAAAATACAATCGTTTTAAGGAGGCATAATTTAAACAAAACTCCCATGCCATTTAACTTAATTACAACTAGTACAGTGTACAAAACAAATTGACTAGACAATACTACTATTCACTCAACATCCTAGACTTGGCAGTGGCAGCTTCAAAACCTGAAAATGTAAACATGTAAAACCATGAGTTTAAAAACTCAGTGAATGTACTACATCTCTATATAGTAAAAGTACTATATTAACATCTCAACATATTAATATATCCATCTCTGGGCCAAATTAGTCCATATACATATCCGGAGTTAATAAACCCCACATCTCCTGCCCGTAGGCAATAATCATATCCATAGGTTTTAATAACTTAACATCTCCTGAATTGTATAACAACTCAGCATGTCCTGACTTTTATAAAGCCATAACATCTCAACATCTCTTGGCTTTTAATAAGCCATAACATCTCAACATCTCATGACTTTTAAATAAGCCATATCATCTCATCATATAATAAATATACATCATATCCAAAATCAACTCAGTAAGTACACTCACATTAGGTTGTCAACTAGGTATTCACGTTTCCCTCGGGTGGAGCTGAACTGGGTTGATTTGACCTTACACCTGTTAATCCAACTAAATCAGTACTGAATTTCAATCATAAATATTATCTTAATATATTTATGTAACTTCCAATGACGATACAACAACAATATAATTCTACTCAAGTCATATTCCATGAAATATGTGTAAAGACGAAACAATGGTATACATGTTGATAAGGTCATGAACATTCAACCCTAGAAACTACCTTGTAAGGAATTTATAACTAAAATCAAGTAAACATAAAAGCATACTTATCAATATATATACACATGAAACATGTACTCAAAATACCCTTGGGAGGGAGAAGATAAAAACATTCTTTCATGTGGTATCCAGCATGGCCTCAAATCATTGTCCTCTATACTTAAACATCCCATATTCATAAATAGTACGCATACAGGGGTACAAGATTATCAATATGAAAACATATCTGAATGTACTTTTTGTTACAGCTGACGGTGTAATTTTCCAAGCTTCCTAGAGCAAGTTATGGCCATTTCTTTACAACATAAGAAATTTGCCCTACAAACTCCTCTATTGTTCCTTCAACTTCCAATAATTTTCATAATTTTTCTCCAGCATAACTTTCCATGATTTTTAATCCATTTTCAGTAAACAATACTAAATAGTACAGAATTAAAGTTTCATAATTTTTTTGACTTCATTTGCTATCTCAAAAGCTTGACCAAACTCAGGGCATACTGAAAAGAAATATACAAACAACAACTATATACCAACTTGCAACCATCACTACGGCCTAACCACAAGGAGTTAAATTCTAATTCTCAGATATGACATGAATATATGAGTCTACTTTCATATCCAATTGGAATTTATGAATTTCAGAAATCAAACAAAGAGATATGCAAGTTTGAATACAAGGAGCTTCAATACAAAGCAATATGACCTATAAACACAACCTATCTCACTTATGAACCAATACTTATTATCACAAAGGATGATGGAATTTTTATCAATAATTCACGATTTATATACTTTAAAATAAGTATAATACAAGATTAAAACAATATTAGCAAATAATTTTACCTTGGAAACACCTTAAGGATTTTCTTGGAATTGTTTTCCTAGATTCTACTTGTAACCCTTTCTTCCTTAACTTCTACCTCTCTTTCCTCAAGCTAATAACACCTCAAAATGAACCTAGGGACTTATTTGCTGAAGAAATAAGTTAAAGGGAGAGGTTTAAGTCGGCCAAGGCTGCCTCCCATGCCAACCAATCAAATTAAAACACTTGGTTTACTAAAAGACAATTTTCCACTTAAAGGGAAAGGACAAATTTGCCCCTTGTTCGTAAATTCGGTCTAACTTCTTGCTCGGACATCCGTTTGATGCACCGTTTGTTGTGTTAGAACCCTAAATCACATGTCTATAACTATATAGTTTTCACATCAGGTCATTTATAATGTTATAAGGGTCAAAACTAGTCTTAAACAGGAACATATTTACCGAAAATAACAAAATCTCGTGTTTAAAAATAATTCAACATTTCATAATTTATGAAAGTAGGATTATACTAACAATGACCACTTAACATTAGATATAATAATAAAAAATTATTTATATCACATAAGATAAGCATGATTTAAATATAATTTATCATAATTATATCCGGGTTTTCACAACCTCCCCCCCTTAGAAAATTTCATCCCCGAAATTTAATATGAAGTTCACTTACCAAACAAATGGGGATACTGTTTCTTCATGCTATCCTCCGTTTCCCAAGTTGCTTATTTAATACCATGGCTTATCCACATAACTTTAACTAAGGGAATAACTTTATTTCTCAATACTTGCTCTTTACAATCAATAATTTCCCTTGGTTCCTCGATGTACGACAAGTCTTCCTTAAGTTCAATTGGTTGAGTTTTTAACTGATGAGATGGATCCACCAAATACTTACGAAGCATCGATACATGAAAAACATCATGTAAACGGGATAAATCTGGAGGTAAAGCTAATCTATATGCCAGGGTCCCAATTCTTTCTAGCACTTCATATGGTCCAATGTATTTTGGACTTAGTTTCCCCTTTTCCCAAATCTCATGACGCCTTTCCATGATGAAATACGTAAGAATACAAAATCTCCCTTATAAAATTCCAATGGACACTTCCTTTTATCTGCATAAAATTTCTGCCTGTTTGGCGCTATCTTTATCCGTTTCCGAATCATTTTAATCTTTTCTGTTGTCATATCCATCAATTTAGGACCCAAAAGTTTCCTTTCACCTACTTAATCCCAACACAAAGGCGTTCTACATATCCTCCCATATAAAGCTTCATACGGAGCCATACCAATGGTGGACTGATAACTATTATTATACGAAAATTCCATTAATGGCAAATGATCATCCCAACTACCCTTGAAGTAAAAAACACAAGCTCGTAACATGTCTTCTAATATTTGAATCGTCCTTTCGAATTGTCCATCGGTTTGGGGATGAAATGCAGTGCTAAACTTCAAACTTGTGCCCATGGCATTCTGTGAACGTGGCCAAAACTTAGAAGTGAATGTTGGATCCCTATCTGATACAATTGACACTGGTGCCCCATGTAAACGGATAATCTCATCAATGTACATACGTGCATACTTATCAACAGTGTAAGTGGTCTTAACCGGAAGAAAATGGGTCGACTTCGTCAATCTGTCTACAATCACCCAAATAGAATCATGCCCCTTTGGTGAACGGGGTAATTCCGTAACAAAGTCCATCGTTATATGCTCCCACTTCCATTCTGGAATAGGCAATGATTGCAATAATCCTGCCGGCTTCTGATGCTCCGCTTTCACTTGCTGACATACTAAACATTTAATTACAAATTCTGCAATCTCACATTTTATATTGTTCCACCACTAATACTCTTTCAAATCTCTGTACATTTTGGTACCTCCCGGATGTATAGAGTAAATAGAACTATGTGCCTCTTCTAATATATCCTTCTTTAAGGGTGGATTATTCGGTACACAAATCCTATTTTTATAACACAATGATTCATCATTCTTAATTTCAAAGTCACTCTCTTTACCATCCAGGACATCTTGTTTCTTTTTCTTAAGGAATGGATCACTGACCTGCAAATTTCTTATGCGTTCTGCCAATAAAGGTCTCACTATGACATGTGCTAATAAGCCTCCCCTTTTTGAAAAACTTAATTCAATGCCCATCGATGCCAAGTCAAGGATATTTCCCACACGTGCACACTGTATGCAACCTAGAATCCCCGATGATTTTTGACTCAAAGCATCTGCTACTACATTGGCCTTACCATGATGATGATGAATTATACAGTCATAGTCTTTAATCATCTCTATCCAACGCCTCTGCCTCAAATTCAAGTCTCTTTGTGTAAATAAATACTTCAAACCTTGATGGTCAATGAAAATTTCACACGTCTCTCCATACAAATGATGTCTCCGTAATTTCAAGGAAAAAACAATAGCCGCAAGTTCTAAATCGTGTGTAGGATAATTACGTTCATGCGTTTTCAATTATTTAGATGCATAAGAAATTACCTTTCCATGTTGCATGAAAACCCAGACCCTGATGTTAAGCGTCAGTATAAATCACAAAACCTTCTCCACTAGATGGAACAGTGAGGATTCGAGCTGATACTAGCCTATTTTTCAATTTTTCAAAGCTGTGCTGACATTCATCACTCCACACAAATTTCACTTCCTTTCGGGTTAGTTTAGTCAACGGTAAGGCTATAGATGAAAATCGCTTTATGAATCTTCTATAATATCCAACCAATCCTAGGAAACTCCTTATCTCCGTTACATTTCTTGGTCTTTCCCATTGCACAATTGCCTCTATCTTCTTAGGGTCAACATAAATTCCATCTTTCGAAACAACATTCCCCAGAAATACTACTTGATTCAACCAAAACTCACATTTGTAAAACTTAGCAAACAATTGACTTTCTTGCAAAACTTCCAATACAACTCTTAGATGCTTCTCATGTTCCTCCTGGATAGGTGAGTATATCAAAACATCATCGATAAAGACAATCACAAACGAATCTATGAAAGGATGAAATACCCGATTCATTTAATCCATAAACACTGCAGGAGCATTTGTTAACCCAAATGGCATTACCAAAAATTCATAATGACCATAATGAGAATGAAAAGTTGTCTTAGAAATGTCACAATATCTCACCCTTAATTGATGATAACACGATCTCAAATCAATCTTTGAAAACACTTTAGCACCCTGTAATTGATAAAAAAAATCATCAATACTGGGCAATGGATATTTATTTCGAATAGTTACCGTGTTCAACTGCCTATAATCAATGCAAAGTCGCATGGTGCCATCTTTCTTTTTCACAAATAATATCGGAGCACCCCATGGTGATACACTGGGTCGAATAAAACCTTTGTCTAGAAAATCTTGCAGTTGAACCTTTAACTCCTTTAGTTCCACAGGTGCCATTTTAATGGAGAAATAGAAACTGGAGCTGTACCAGGCACTAAATCGATAGTAAACTCTACCTCTCTGCTAGGTGGCAATCCTGGTAATTCATTTGGGAACACATCTGCAAAATCCTTAACTACTGGGATATCTTCTAATTTTTGCAATTCCCTATTTGTATCCATAATATATGCTAAAAATCCCTGACAACCCTTATTTAATAATTTCCTCGCCCGAAGGGCAGAAATAAGACAGTTTGGAACCACATTTCTTTCCCTAGTAAATTTAAATTCTTCCTCCCCCGACATATTAAATGTAACCTCCTTGTGAAAATAGTCAATCGATGCATGGTAGTAAGATAACCAGTCCATACCCAAGTTAATATCAAAATCTCGAATATCTAGTGGAATTAAATCAATGGTCAACTCCCTCTCCCCCACATACAATACACAATTTTTATACACACGCTCCACTAACATAACATCCCCGATAGGTGTAGAAATATATATACCACAATCTAGATAAGAACATGGTCTATCCAAATGCATGGTAAATGATAATACTATAAATGAATGAGTAGAACCTTGATCAATAAGTACGTAAGCATGTCTGTTCATGACATAAAATGTACATGTCACCACCTCTGGAGTAGCCTGAGCATCCTGTAAAGTCATAGCAAATATCCTTCCCGGAGCCCTGGATCCACTAGCCTGTCCTTTACCTCATCCTATCCCTATGCCTCTAGGTGATGAGCCTCGACTAGTAGTAGATGATTGAATCCCTCCCAGTAGCATAGGACATTTCTTTTTGGTATGACCAATTTGATGACAGTGATAACACTCTACCCCCTTTAACTTGGGACAATCTGGACTGATATGGCCCTCAGCTTTGCAAAAATGGCATGTAACAGGCTTAGACTGCCCATTGCCATTCTCCCGCTGTCTATTCTGTTGGCCCATCGATCCTGTACCCCTAAAACTGCTTGGTGTCCTATTCCGAACAAAATTTCCAGACCCTCTACCGCGCTGAAATCTTTGACTCCCCTATTTCGATTATTCTATATTGCCTTCCTTTTGCTGAGATGGATCAAATATACTCCTCTTTCCCCTTTGTTCCCTATTCTTTATTGCATCATTAACATCTCCTTCAACTATCATAGCTTTGTTAACTAATGAAGTATAGTCTACCATTTCAAGTGCAGTGAGTCTAGACTTGATAACCAAATTCAACCCATCCTGAAATCTGGTGCATTTGTCATCCTCATTGTGTAAGAAACGTAATGAAAATCGAGACAAATATATAAATTTAGTTTCATACTCCCTGACCGACATATTCCCCTGAGTCAATGATTAAAATTCTCTCTCTTTTTTGCTTCCGATACATGCGAGGAAAACACTTTTCATATAAGACTTTAATAAAGGAATCCCAAGTAATTACCTCACCTCCCTCCGGAGTAAGCAATAAATGTTTGGAAGACTCCCACCAATATTTAGCTTCGCCCTTTAACATGAAAGTAGCCAAAATCACGTTCTGCGCGCCAAGTACATTCATCACCCCAAAGATAGTTTTTGTGTCTCTAACCCAAGCCTCAACTTCTAAAGGATCTACAGAACCTGAGAATGCTGGGGGGTTTAATTTGATAAACTTCTCATACAGAGTATTCTTCTCCTCTCGTTATATTTATCTTTCTCTTCTAGCCAAAGTCTTCTCCTCCAAGTATTTGGATTATTGTTCTGCTATTTGCGCCATAAACATGTTTTGTTGTTATGCCATTAAAGTCATGGTATGAGCCATTTTCTGCATATCTGTAAGTTATTCAAGAGCCCCCTCTACATTATTTGGATTTTATTGGTTTACTGTATTTGAAGACTCCTCATCCACCCTCTCATGAACATTTTCTCCTTCCATATCTTACTATATATCATAAACCACAATTACAGAAACAAGAATACAATATTCATTTCTAACATAATGGTTAATATTTCTCACAAGTTAATATAAATGACCCACACCACACTATTTCTTCCACTGCCACATCTAGACTCTTTAACCCCAGAATATAAAAACCAAAAGCTCTGATACCAAGTTGTCACCCCCTAACCCTGTTAGGATATAATTAACTCAATAGTTCACAAACCACACTTATTATTTATTTATTTATTTGGTAATACACATTAAAACAACTTCAAGGTTAAAATGAGGAATACTAAAAATACAATCCTTTTAAGAAGACATAATTTAAACAAAACTCCCATACCATTTAACTTAATTACAACTAGTATAGTGTACAAAACAAACTGACTAGACAATACTACTATTCACTCAACATCCTAGACTTGGCAGTGGTAGCTTCAAAACCTGAAAATGTAAACATATAAAACCATGAGTTTAAAAACTCAGTGAATGTACTACATCTATATATAGTAAAAGTACTATATTAACATCTCAACATATTAATATATCCATATCTGGGCCAAATTAGGCCATATATATATCCAGAGTTAATAAACCCCACATCTCCTGCCCGTAAGCAATAATCATATCCATAGGTTTTAATAACCTAACATCTCCTGAATTGCATAGTAACTCAACATATCCTGACTTTTATAAAGACATAACATCTCAACATCTCTTGGCTTTTAATAAGCCATAACATCTCAACATCTCATGACTTTTCAATAAGCCATATCATCTCATCATATAATACATATACATCATATCCAAAATCAACTCAGTAAGTACACTCACATTGGGTTGTCAACTAGGTATTCACGTTTCCCTCGGGTGGAGCTGAACTGGGTTGATTTGCCCTTACATCTGTTAATCCAACTAAATTATTACTGAATTTCAATCATAAATATTATCTTAATATATTTATGTAACTTTCAATGACGATACAACAACAATATAATTCTACTCAAGTCATATTCCATGAAATATGTGTAAAGATAAAACAATGGTATACATGTTGATAAGGTCATGAACATTCAACCCTAGAAACTACCTCGTAAGGAATTTATAACTAAAATAAAGTAAACAAAAAAGCATACTTCTCAATATATATACACATGAAACATATACTCAAAATACCCTTGGAAAGGAGAAGATAAAAACATTCTTTCATGTGGTATCCAGCATGGCCTCAAATCAGTGTCCTTTATACATAACCATCCCATATTCATAAATAGTACATACACAGGTGTCCAAGATTATCAATATGAAAACATATATGAATGAACTTTCTGTTAAAACTGACGGTGTAATTTTCCAAGCTTCCTAGAGCAAGTTATGGCCATTTCTTTACAACATAAGAAATCTGCCCTACAAACTCCTCTATTGCTCCTTCAACTTCCAATAATTTTCATAATTTTTCTCCAGCATAACTTTCCATGATTTTCAACCCATTTTCAGTAAACAATACTAAATAGTACATAATTAAAGTTTCATAATTTTTTTGACTTCATTTGCTATCTCAAAAGCTTGACCAAACTCAGGGCATACCGAAAAGAAATATACAAACATCAAATATATACCAACTTGCAACCATCACTACGGCCTAACCACAAGGAGTTAAATTCTAATTCTCGGATATGACATGAATATATGAGTCTACTTTCATATCCAATTGGAATTTCTGAATTCCAGTAATCACACAAAAAGGTATGCAAGTTTGAATACAAGGGGCTTCAATACAAAGCAATATGACCTATAAACACCACCTATCTCACTTATGAACCAATACTTATTATCACAAAGGATGATGGAATTTTTATCAATAATTCATGATTTATATACTTTGAAATAAGTATAATACAAGATTAAAATAATATTAACAAATAATTTTACCTTGGAAACACCTTAAGGATTTTCTTGGAATTGTTTTCCTAGATTTTACTTGTAACCCTTTCTTCCTTAACTTCTACCTCTCTTTCCTCAAGCTAATAACACCTCAAACTGAACCTAGGGACTTATTTGCTGAAGAAATAAGTTAAAGGGAGAGGTTTAAGTTGGCCAAGGCTGCCTCCCATGCCAACCAATCAAATTAAAACACTTGGTTTACTAAAAGACAATTTTCCACTTAAAGGGAAAGGACAGATTTGCCCCTTGTTCGTAAATTCGATCTAACATCTTGCTCGGACATCCGTTTGATGCACCGTTTATTGTGTTAGAAGCCTAACTCACATGTATAAAACTATCTAGTTTTCACCTCAAGTCATTTTTAATGTTATAAGGGTCAAAACTAGTCTTAAACAGGAACATATTTACCGAAAATAACAAAATCGTGTGTTTGGAAATAATTCAACATTTCATGATTTATGAAAGTAGGATTGTACTAACAATGATCACTTAACATTAGATATACTAATAATAAATTATTTATATCACATAAGATAAGCATTATTTAAATATAATTTATCATAATTATATCCGGGTTGTCACATAATAGTTCAGATCAGCTCTCGAACTGTATTAACACAAAATACACATATTGGAGGCGAAGCATAGTTCCAAGTCGTTAAGAGATTAGCACATACCCTCACGTCTCTTAGGATCGTCTATACTGTCATTCTCAGATAGCCTGTACCAAGGATTCTATGTTTTAGTGTACAAGTAAATATTCCCCCAATGGGCACACTGAATAAGACTATCCCGACGCGGAAAACTCCGTGATATCAAGTAGCGCGGGTATGATTTAACACAGATATAATAGATATACATACACTCATATATATATTTATATTATTCAAATAGGTACACCCATGACCCATAACATATTCTAACCAGACATGGCACGTAACACCTGAATCCTACGTATAATTAGTTCATCCTTTTCTCATTTATCGCAAGTTGCCAAGTACTTCTCGACCCTCGAAGTGTATCATTTTGGTATGTATAATACCAGTAGATGCACTCTCTATATCCCAATATCCGAAGTCATCATTAACTTGCACAACACCCAATTTATCACACACACGATCGTAACCCATTTTATGTCCTCGTGACCCCACCGTTAATTCTCATATAAAGTCGTACTACCCGAGCCCTAACCACAACCCTACTGGTCCTTTCCAAGTCCCATTATAGTAAATAAATTATGTATAAGGGTTCACACAAGGCGACGTTGGGTTAATCATTAAAAATGGAACAAGTTTTAAATTTCAGGAGGGGTCGATCGATCGAAGGGAAGGGTCGATCGATCGATATTCAAGGTCGATCGATCGATTGATCCGATATTGTCCAGATTCTGCAGATTTAAGCCTACGGGTTTCAACCAAATTTATCCTCAAAACCTCTATTAAATCAACCCAAGCTCCCAACCAAACATCACAAACATTATAGTAATAAGCATGAACTATTTCTAACGTAAAAACTACAATAAATCCTTATGGAATCATCATTCAATGGGCCAATTCAAGATTTTTAACTCAAACCCTAATTTTGTATGATTTTTCAAGAACTTCAATATTTTTCTAGATTTCTTCCTCTAATATCATTACAAATTCATGGTTTATACTCTACACATGACAAAGAATTCAGCTTAAATCGATTCTCCTTAAACATGCGAATTTATTCTTCCAAAACATAAAAATCTTCATGAAAACATGCGATTATTCTTTCTACTCTAACATGGACATATTATCAACTCAAAAACAACAAGATAGATACTTGCCTCAAAGTTATAGGTCTGATTCGATGAATTTAAGTGGTACCAGAATGATCCTCTTCTTTCGATCTATGCTTTGGTGGTGGTGGAGGTGCAAAATGGGTGGTTCTTGGCCTTGAACACATTGGAAAGCTCTCTCCATCTTCTTCCTATAGCCTCCCTCACTATTTGATTCTGATAACCCTAATTCCCTCGACACTCCATCTAATATAGCCTTAATAATTTCGTAATTAATTAAGGCCCTAAAATATAAATTACTAAAATGCCCTCCCGGGATGCCGATTGGCCAAAAATAGCCCCGAGACCCAAACTAAACCCCCGGGTATATTTTAATGACTATCTCGACCCTTCCGAACACATTGGCTCACTCAAAATGACCATACGATGACTTATAATTAATTTACTTTTTATTCCATTATATTAGTTCCGACACGACTGACACGCGCGTCTCGACTTAATTTTCACAACTATTTATAATTCACACACGATAATTATGTTCCATACATTGCTTTACTCACTAAGTAATATTCAACATGATTCCCATTAATAATTACTAACTCACATCACGCTAGTAAATATTCATTTCGGAGTAATTATAAATTAATTCCCCAATTTAATTTAATAAATCCCATAATTATAATAAATCCTATAATTATTAAAGCCAGAAAAATATGGGGTATTACAAGGTTATATATCATTTCTAAAGTCTCGATAATATGACGGAGCTTAAGGCAACCCACATAAACATATCAGTATATTTATTGAAATTTTGAGAAATTTTAGGGCTGAGCTATCATTAAAATTAAAAGAGTTACCCAAATCCCTCAACAAGGAAGAAACAAAATGATCGTAAAAAACAGAGTAGATCGTGAGGACAAAACAAAAGAAAAAAAACAATTTTAATATTTGATGCCAAAAAGCGAATGATAATTAAAGCCCCCCTCAATTATCAAACGCATCACAAAACTGAAGGCATGTTTAGACGAGTCTGACCACGCAGGAACATCGGATAATCTTTGAAGGGAGATATAAAAGAATCCTAAGAAATAGCTTTAGTTCAACCCATGATGTAAGTTGTGTAGTTGGTTCTAACCGATGGGATACGTAGGTCAACCATTAGAGGGAAATCCAAATCTCTTATTTTGGGAACCAATAATAAAAATAAAATAAACTAAGAAAAGCTAAAAAGTTATATTGGTGGAAAGAGGGAAATCAGAATCCAAATCCAAATCTAAAAAGTTGGATTGGTCAACCCTTAGAGGAAAATCCAAATCTCTCATTTTACTCCCGGGATAAAAACAAACTCTTAGATATAGAGTCCAACATGGAGTTGATTGTCTTAAATTTTAACCTTTTATTTATTTGTTGTAAATTTCCATTATACCATCATAATGCATAAAGTCCGAAATTTCCAAATAAAAATAAACTTTTGGGTTCTGAATTTGTAACAAAAAAATACCTAATCAACTTCAAACCCTAAATAATAACATTCAACTAAATTTTTAGCCATAAATAACGATATTCAATCAGTATATTTAATGCCCAAATAATTTCAAGCCCCAAATAACAACACACAATTAATATTAACAATACCTAATCAATTTCAAGTCCTAAATAAAAGTACCCAAATAATTTTATAAACTATTTATCATAACAAATTCAATTTATACCAAATTTAGCACCAATTTATGTAATTAAATTGGACTAAAAACTTTACGGAAGTTAATATAGGGGGGATAGAGAGAGAGAGAGAGAGAGAGAGAGAGAGAGAGAGAGAGAGAGGCATATTAGTTATAGAGAGAGAAATTGTGAAATGAAAAAAGTGTTGGGTTTTTTTTATGTGTAAAGGGTATGATCACGGTCCTAGGTCGTGACCCCAGGACATGACCATTTATTTTTTTACACTTCATGAAACTAGTCACGGTTTGATCGTGACTAGGGTTGTGACGTGTAAAAATTAAATGGTCATGATCGTGGGTCATGGCCTAGGATCGTGACTACCCCCATGACAATTTAAAAATGGCCACGGCCTATGACCATGACCCATCTCAACTAAAACCCTAATATTTGTCAATCATGTGGTCATGATCTAGAGTCATAACCCACTTTGGCGAGATTTTTGGTGACCATGTGGTCGCGGGTGTGGTCACAGACTAAGGCTGTGACCCTCGTGGTCACGATGTATGGCCATCATTATATCCATTTAATGGAACGCTTTTGCATGGTCACGATTTTGGTCAAGTGCTTTCGGCTCTCGTCACGATCTTGAGCCGTGAGCAAGTTACTGTGACCATTCTTGATTTGTGGTGTGGTGTGAGAGAGGAATGTTAGATGAGGCATAGAAAAACCATAAGACGCATTAGAGGGGAAACCTTGAGGCGCAAACTAAGATTCGCATTATTATTGAGTAGGATATTAGAAAAATCCCTTGATATCTGTCATCAACCGTCCCAAGGTATTAGTAATATTGCTTTTGCCCTTCTTGAGATCTGACACATCCTATTTTATATTGACATGTTCTTCCGCTTGGATCGATATGCGACTCATCTTTAAAGAAAGTTCGTCCAACACAGGTGCAGTGTGCTCTAATTTGGTCCTGGGCATCCTGTAGCCAACACCTCTTGTCCTCTGTGTTATCCTTCCCAAGTACCTTAGATAGGTAATATGAGCCAATGTCATGAGGAATGCACTCAGGCTGACTGCTTGACATGCCTTCTATCATTTCCTATAGTATAATATTATATTTAGGACTATAATTTCAACATTATTTTATAATATGATGTATAATTGTGATCATTGGATTCAAACTCACCAGAGTCGGGGCCAATATGTCTAAGAATTTCAAGGTCGATCATTCCGCCTTCAAATCGTCATATGATTTGGACCAAAGTTTGTGTACATCCACTTTCTTTGTCATGTTTTGTCTATTTTTATTCCTATGGGTACATTTTTTCTCCCTGGCATCTTTCTCAAAGAAGTGGTTCCACAGGTGGAGGGGTATTTCAACATTTGGCGAAACTTTGTCTTTTAACGCCAAAATGTTAGAACTTGATTTCCCCGCAGGGAAGTGAACCTTTCAAAGGCTCTTCCGATAGGTTTTAATTTATTGAGATACTCGAGAAAGAACAACTGACTTTGAACCGTGTAGGAATGTAAAATTTATGCAAAGTTGCTCCTACACGTCATCCTTAATGGAATGGTCAATGTTCTTCCAGTTGTTTGGGCCCTTGACACCCACAATCATGTTTACAAGAGCCAAATAGCGGGCTTGAAAGTCTGGACATATTTTTTATTACCGGTGGGATTGTTGACCTCGGAGAACCTAATGTGCCTCTCATCTTGTGCTTGGGATTCCTCCGTAATCGAAGTGTGGGGAGTTTGATTAATAGGGGTTTGCGGAGTTTGACGACTCTGATGAATTAGAGACAATATAGATGGAGTGGTAGAGTGAACCTACGATGATGTAGAATATTACGAACCCGCATGTGCCGAGAATTCAGCTAGTGGATTAGGAGAGGAATGTGTTGGAGGAGGAGACTCATTATTTCGTTGATTATCTTTGTTCCTATTCCGCATTTCCTATAATATAATAAATAAAAAACAATTTAACGAGAATATGGAATTTATATTTAAGACTATATATACACATATATGTATATGACTTTTCAACAACTTTTAAAACATGCTCGATGTGTGTGATTTCCATCCAATTGGTATTGTTTTTAAAATTTTTTGAAAAATTCCATGCGGCCAATTGGGCAAAAGCGTATTTATGATTAACGTTTGAAATTCCATGACATGAACTCGAAATGCTTCTTCAAGTTTTTCCAAGATCATATTTAATGTTCATATGTCGCGGGCCGTCAAAATCTGGGTGACTGTTCTCTTTACGAAATTAATATTTTTTCTACCTTTTCTAATAGTGTCACTAACGTCAGTGCATGGCCGGGGTTATGAATTCAAAATATATTCTCTATTGCCTTATCCCAATATTCTGGCAAGGAAAATAGAATACAATCGAACAAGTACGAATGCGAGAGATCAACTCCATGAATTTTAAGGAACTTGAACTATTTAATTTTCCTATTCCCGAACTAGTAAATATGAGTTCCCTCTACATGGAGCGCACTGATTAATAATATTTTTGTGCAGTCCAATCGTGATCACTCGACCATCCATTAAAAGTAGTTATTATCATGATTCATTTGTTTCCTAAGAATATATATAAAAAGGGAGTGAAGGGAGTGAATATGACCAATGTTTTCTAATGTGAATGAGAAGATGAAAAATGTATAAAAAAATTTGGTTGTGGTACAACATACAAATATTATGAGTAAAGGTTCTAATTAATCATAAAATTAATATGAGTCCATCAAGTAATTAATGTTTTCCAATTAATCAATCACATGCAACAAGTCCAATTTTAGTTCATTTTAAACAAATCAGTTTTAAAATTTCTATGTGTCCACCAATGTGCATGCCCCTCCACCAAATTTTGTTCACCTAAATAATAGCCACTTAATGAATGGATGAGTTAACCAAAAAGATATATGGACTAATGTTAATCTGCACAATATCAATATCAACTATTTAATGTTTTCCAAATAATTCATCAAACACAACAAGTCCAATTTTAGTTATTTTTAATAAATAAATCGTAAAATTACTATATGTCCACCAATGTTGAAGTCCTTCATTCACCTAAACAACGACCACTTAAGCAAGGAATGAACATGGGCAAAACAGTTAACCAAAAAGATATATGCACTAATTTGTACACCCTTCATATTTTTGCATTGAAGTTGGCCAAGCCCCACTACCAACCTACGATGGGCGTTAGAATTAATTACCATTCTTAACATGTGACAGAAATATGAGACATTTTAAACCTCTTTCTATAAGATAATCCACGAGTATGAAAAATCCACCAGAATCAAAATCCATCACCATGATAACTTCAATTAAAATCTCAACTCTTCAAAGTAAATATACTCAAATAGTAATAATCCAACTAAACAAACTTCAACTGAAAACTGTAAACAATTGTGGAATCGAATGAGCCATAAAAAATCCATAAATAATGTCTTATAATAAGTACGTTTGGAAAGGAAAACTAAACTACTAAATCAATATAGTAACTCGAGCTATAAGTCCTCAAATATCCAAATAATATGCAGCTACCTAGCAACCTGTCTTGAAATATTAGTCAACGTAATGGGTCAGATCCCATCGCAGGATTACTAGTTACTCTTCCTAAATAGGATTTATGAATCCAATCATAATCATCATAAGAGATAAATATCACAATAGAAAATTTTAAATTAAGATGCAATATAATATAATGCGAGTAAAGAAAAAAAATACTAACTACCCATATAGCTAAGGCACCCCACTACCTAAGTCCATTTTATTTATTTCAACATTTAATTAGATCGCAATCCTTTTGCTTAACTTAATTCAACTATTTATTTATTATTGATGTGACACCACTATAGTCAGACAACCATTCTATTGACCCACACCCATCACTATTGCGAGACAACCCAATTTTAGTTAGCCCTATCCATATTGGTGATGTTCCATGAACGACACGTCACTATATCTAGACAACTCAATTTTAGTTAGCCTGCACATATTGGTGATGCTAACACATGACACGTCACTATATCCAAATGATCCAATTTTAGTTAGTCTTCCACAAATTGGTAATGCTGATCCATTTGAATACCGTTTATTATCTTAGGCATTGATTATCTCTTATTTACCATTTTTCATTATTCTCGACTAGACCCACCCATAATCTAGGCACCACGACTAAAATTATCCTTAGCCCCATACCGAAAGATCATCAAGCCATAAGTTGTTGGGCTGTTATTCTTAAACAATGTATGACAATTACTTTTATGTAAAAGTGCGTCAATTCATTTTGAAATAAGAATTATGGTTACGAGAATAACTTATATTTGGTTTAAATATATTATAGACATGTAGGTTAATAAAGCTTAGTAGGAATTTTAATGATGCAACTTCGAGTTGATCACAAGGAGATTAAAATTTCAGTTCTAGCATTATTAAAACATTCACAACCTAGATAGGGAGTTGACACACTATCATAATGGTTGCGATGCAATCCTAGTAGTTTATCTCAAACTATGAGAACCTGTTTGATGATTTGGGAAATTGTTCGATAGTTCGATAGAGGATTGTAATCAGTATATCCCATGAATATATTGAACAGGGCCACCCGTGAGATTTGAATCTAAGAGATGTCATGATTAGACTCAGTCAATCTCACACCATTTACAAAGGGTGCATAGATTCTTAATTCTAATAATTGGAAGGATTGGAATGCTTGCGCAAATGTCACTTTGATTGTTATTGGTGGAATCTGATTTATATCGGTTCAAATGATCTCCGTATATTGGGTGATAGTTCTGTAAGTAGGTGCTACATCACAATCCAAAGGAATCCATGTCCAGGGGATACCATTGTGATACCCCCTTGATTGACTTATATGTTTTGTTTCCACCAGGTAAAACCCGACCGATGGATTATTTGATAATCCTCGTGGAGTAGCAAATAAATTAAGTCCGAGAATCAAAGAATTGATTAGATGTTGGTTAAAATCAAATAATAATAAATTAATTTGACTAAGCGGGTATCAGACTCTTAACGCGGGGAATTATATTGTGTACCATAATCAGCTTTGAAAATAATACCTCATTATATCCGAGTGATTTATGAAATAATTAAATTGGAGTGCAGTCTTGATTATTGACTGGAGTTCATTCACGATTAAATAAATAAAGAAATCAAGCTCGGTAATGTAATTAGGATTTCAATGTATTTATTTGGCGCTAATTAAATATTTGTCTAGGGTTCCTAGTTAAGTCCATATACCCAAGTAATTAGGCATAAACTCTCAAGAAACCCAATTTGGCCCTTGCCACCTTTTGTACTTGTATATAAAAGTGTGAAAAATGGTTTTTATATTTATTATGGTTTATTAGGGTTTGAGAGGGGCGAGAGAAAACATTATTCATATTTTTGTAAAGAGACCTAGAGGGATAGAATCATATCTTACTGATAAAGAAGGGGTTTCTTCTTAAAAGGTGCCCACACACCTACCTAACTTTGAGGAGAATCATACACCGGAAGATTCAAGCTTTACAGAAGGTTAAGAAAGGTTTTGGAGATTCAAAACAAGGCAGACCCATCATTAATAAATAATTTTCTCCACAACGGATCACAACCAGATCCACAAAGGTATTGCATTCTAAATGCTAGATTTATTCTTCAAACCTAGTTATTGTTTTTCTTCAAGACATGATTAATCAAAGATCCATTGGGCTGAATTTTTTCGCATTTAAAATGTCACTCCCAAGTTTTTTTTCCTAACAATTGGTACGAGAGCCTCGGTTGAGATTATTTTTGTATTGAAAATATCTATGTTGTCCAATAAGAAACCCTAGTTTTGGCATGCTGTATGATTATATATGTTTGTGTATGGTGTCGTGCTAACATCATTTCAGGAAGATATCCTAAGCTTATAGCATTTCCATGACGGTCAAGCACATTTACTTTGTGTAATTATATCCTATGGTGGTTGATCCATAGTTAATTTTGCTCATAGATTCAATATGGTTGTAATAACTAGGTTTTTATAATTATTTCAATATTGATGTACTTGAAGGTGTTGGAAGATGGTTGTAATGTTTATTTATGTTTGGAATTATGGATTTACATATGCGTGGGTGTTGGGCTAAGTTTCATGAAGAATTGGAGGAGTTATGGAGGTTTTCTTCCATGCAAATCCGAGAAGGAAGAAGAAGGTCATGTCACATAAATTTAAAATCTTGTTTCGCCTATTTCTGATGATCGAACTGTTGGAATTATTTAATTTTCTAATATGTTCTTGCTGAAGACAGACAAAGGCATCCAATGAGAATTAACTTGATCGGATATCATTAAGGGAATCTTTTTTGATGGTGAAGTTGTGGGCCATAACATTTATAGTCGATGATCAGACCATTGGAATTCGTTGATTTTGAGTTATGTTCTTACTGAAGACAAAACAAAGGTGTCCAATAACAAGCAACTTGATTTGAAGTCATTGAGGTCATCTTATTTGATGGTGAAATTCTGGGCCATAATGTCCATAGACAATGATCGGACTATTGGATTTTGTTATTTCTCAGATATGTTCTTGTTGGAGTCGAAACGAAGGCGTGAACCGAAAATCAACTCGATTGAACATCGTTAAGGTCGACTGTATCTACTTTTGATGAAGTCTACTTTGGGTTAGACTCTTGCCTAAATGTAAGTCTTGTTCAACAAGGATTCTTTTACATGGATAGTTTCACTTCAAATTGGATTCTTTCCCAAAAGGAAGTCTACTACAATAAGGATTCTTTTTGTATCAAGAGTTTTACTTCATGTAGAAGTCTAGGTCATGGTGGAAAGGGCTTTTATGTGTTATAATTTTCCTGTATTTAATTATTAATTTCTTGCATGTCACGTTATTTTATTAAGTTGCATAATTTGTGTGTTAATTAATCATATAATTAAGAACACCCATTTTATAGACAACATAGAATATTTATTTTGAGACTCGCCTAGATCAACAATTTTCTCTGAAAAATTGTGTTGTGTTTTATTCTTTTCTAAATTGAATTAAATTGGGATAATTAAATTTAAAGATATGAATTTAAATTCAGAACACCGAAGTTTTTATTTTGAAAAATTTAAATTATATTTTTTATTTTAAGAAAATTAAAATAGTGAGATCGGGTGATTTAATTTATACAAGTAAATTTGAAATTACCAATTATTGAAATTCGAGCATTTAGAATTGAATGTATAGTTTTTCAAAAACCCCAAGTTCTTAAATACTAAGTGGGAGAGGGATCGACATAAACCCCATGGTCTCTATCAATGATTTGTAGACTTTCAATATTATGTAGGTCCTCGAAAGAGGAACACTAATTGTTGTGGTGGTCGATACAAGTTTTCTAATGGGTAATTTTGGATTCATTATTCACGTGGGCGCCCTCCAAAGGAAGAGTCTATGTGATATGGAATTATCTAAAATTTGTTGGTGGTATACACTTAGACACGACTTTTGATATCCTCCTAGAGGAGTCGTTGCCATTAGGAGTGGGGCTAAAAGTCGTCGACTAATCACTATATTGGACAGAGGATCCTAAACTGTATGGATAGCATAATTTAAGATGAAAGTCTGTCTAGTTTAAGGTGTGTTGATTTAAGCTCCCAATGAGAAATCTCACCTTATAAGGAAACTGGGATGTCCAACAAATTAATTTTAAATTGGTGATTGAGGGATACCACTTAAAATATAATCGATTTTTTTCTCATGTTTAATTGGAAATTATTTTTTCCAATGTCGTGTTTATAAGATTGAAAAAATGAATTCAATATTTTTTTTACTCTTTTAGTCTGAAAGGTTTAATTGGAATAAGTTTCAAGGACTGAAAATGTAATTGGACATAGTAATGATTTTTCTCTTAAAAGTGAATGCATGATTTTTTGTCTGATCTATGGTAACTTAGTATGTAGACTCAGGAACCACAAATCATAATTGTAACTCATTGCAAAGGTTCTAAGTAACCGGGCAATCACTCTAAGGAGAGATGTTCCTAGTTATGGGCATTAAGAATAAGGAAACAATATAAGAAGTAATAATATCTTTCAGATAATGACGAGGACATAAAATTAATGTAGGAAAATTATTTAATGTACTTATTTTTACAAATTGATTTCAATTTTCTATATTGGTTTTGAACAATTATTCATTTGATTTTACGAAAATTATTTTTTATTATAATTGGATATCTTTTATTTGTTATGGTACATTAGAAAAAAATTATACTTTATAAGTTTTGTCTCCCCACTATTAAATAATAAAATGAATAACATTGATAGACAATCATTAAAGAGAATGGAATTGGGCTTTAGAGTCTTTTGGATATGAGAAGGTCCATACTAGGTTATTCAGGATGTGAAGATTCTTATTGGGATTTTTATGTAAGAGACGGACATATACATTTTAATTTCTTCTTAATTGGTCTCTTCAACTGCCATTGAACATTAGAGCAGGTGCAAACTTATTTTAAGGCATGTTTAAATTTGGGGGTTCCTGACACGTGTGCTATAGGAGGATCGAAGGAAGTTAAATTTGAGGAAAGGGGTATGTTTCTCAGATGGTTATCCCAAAGGTTACAAAAGTAGTTTATGTCATAATCCTAAGTACAAGAATGTCGTTGATTGCATCAATGCCAGGTTCTTGTAAGAGGACTATGTAATCAATTACAGGCCCTAGTGTAAGTTGAACTTACAAGGTATAATGGACCCTCCTATTACTAATGCTATTAGACCACCCATACATGATGAAATACGACCTAATATCGATAATACACTACCTTGTCGTAGTGGGGAAATTATTGACGATTATGATATACTTATACTAGATTACAAGTGGTGCCACGTCATAGTGGGAGCATCGGGAGTCATCCCGAATTTTCGATATGATCCCAAGCAGATATGAACCAAATCCTAGGAACTACAACGAGATATTCGAAGATAAGGATTTTTACATTGATTTATGACTGTGGGTATCAAAAGGGATTAGTTGCATTCGAATAAAGTTTTAGCTCTTATAGACTTATTAATAGAGTAAAATCCATCGGGCATAAGTGGACCAACAAGAAATTAAAAGAAAGATGGATGGGAAAGATAAAACCTTCAAGGCAAGGCTTATGAAAGAGTTTACTAAAAAAGAAAGGGATTTACTATGAGAAAATCTTCTCACTATAGCCATGCTAAAATATGCTAGAATTATTTTAATATTAAGATTGCATTCTTGAATGATCGTCTTGACAAGCACATAGTAAGAAGTCAGGAAAAGAAAAGTGATGTAAGCTTGTGACATATATTTGTGGATTTACGCCAACATCAAGGTCTTGGGTCATTCGGTTTGACCAGGTAATCAAGTTTGACTTTGATTAAACTTTGAAAAGTAGTTGTTGAAAAGTAGTTGTTTGTATAAAAATCATGACGAAAATGTGGTGTTTTTTCTTAGTACAATTTATGCATAATACTTACCTAATCGGTAACGAGGTGAGAGTATTATTTCGCATAAGAATGTGCATGTCTGGATATTTAATATGAAGTACTTAGGACAAGCTTGTTGCATCTTTATGATCATGCTTACATTGGATCTGTTACAAAAGATGTTGATCTTATCTGAAATCGGTTATATCAATCTTTTATACAAAAGATTTGTATGAGGATTCCATGATAATATTTTATTTTCAAGTTTGGGATCATTCTATCTAGGAATCAATGTCTAAAGATACTTGATTATATGGAATGAATGAGGGGTGTATTTAAAGCTTCGGCAGTAGCCTCGGATATGCTATATTGTGTACAAGATAAAAGTCTGATATGCCTTCGGCATGGTCAATGGATTTCGGTATAATAATCTTATACCTTTGAGGTATAAAGACTAGGTTTTTAATCAGATAAGGATTCCAAGTTATTCCACCTCGGAACACGTGTTTCTTGATAAAAAGTTGAGCTATAAGTTGGTTTAGTGTGAAGCAATCTTAGATTACTAACTCCTCGAGGGAGGCTTAAGTTGTTGCCACTTTGGAGTCAACTAAAGAGGCAATATGGATTTATTACTTCCTAAGTAACTTTTGGAAGGTTCCTTCAAGTGCTATTAGCTATTACACTTTTCAGTGAACATAGCAGTATAATTGCGAGTTTGAGAGAACCTGGGACCCATAAAGGGGTTAAGCACATTGAGTGTAGGTTTTAATAAGTTTGAGAGATTGAACATAATGGGTGATAAGTTTGTCACAAGCTCTTATCAGGTAACACCTAGTTAATTCATCTATCGATAGACACCAATAATCTCCCACTTAGTCTTAAATCCATATATCTAACTCCCTACCCATCTACACGACAGATTGGTGTAGATTTCTCCCTACCCAAATTAGTCTTAAATCCATGCATGACGATTTCTTATAGGTAAAAGTGCGTCAATTTCTTTTGAAATAAGAATCATGGTTATTAGAATAATTTATATTTTATTTAAATATATTATAGACATGTCAGTCAATAGAGCTTAGTAGGAATTCTAGTGATAAGACTTCGGATTGATCACAAAGAGGTTATAGTTCCGATTATAGCTGATATGCCCCAAGTGTGAGCTCGGCCTAGAGACACCAACCTCGGCCGAGGTATTGGCCGAGATATTGATCGACCCAGGATAAGCCACGAGCCCACGATATCAGCCCTCGACCTTAGTAAGGTCGACCCAGACCTACACTATCACCTACATTTCCAATGGACATTACGCGCATCATGGGCATCAACAACATTCTCATATACCTGGGTATGGCAACCTCGACCGAGTGGAGGCCGAGGTGACAATAAGCCTTGATAAACTTCAACATGGAATCAGCCCAACCTCGGCTGGGGCCGACCCCAGCATAATGTCTCGGCTGAGATCAGGCCGAGACTCCCTATGGCACATCTCGAATTGAACGAATATCAAGCCTTTACAGCTTGGCCTCTCCCAGGCCGAGGTCATGCACCAATATGGCGACCGAGCATCTGTTGACATTTGGATAAGGACACATGGGCACAAATCAGTTGTAACAAGATTATTCCCCACACGTAGGGAGAATATTGCATCATCATCTTCTACATGTGACAGTTCCAGATGGCACTCCCACATTGGTGAGGTAACCACACACATGCTCATTGCATGCATGGGGGGTACATTACACCCCCTAGGTACTATATATAGAGGTCATCCTCTACCTTGAAAAAGGATCCCATATATTCAACCCTAGCTGAAACTCTGTCTAGATACACAGTAGAGAGATAAAGCTTGAGAGATTGTATCCATGTCCGTTAGTGCCTTGTTGCAGTGAGGTTATTCACACACACACACACACAGTGGACGTAGGCCAATTTAGGCTGAACCACTTATATCCTGGTGCTCTCTCCACTTCTCCTCATCTCATTCTCTTACGTTTTACATAACTATGCTGCCATTGATGTTCTTAGATTGGGCTTGAAAACACCTTATCTGGTGGTGCTAATTCCAGCATCATCATTTTGGCGCCGTCTGTGGGAACGAGAAACTATCTCTTCCTCTTTTTCTGCTTAACCTCACCGAAGACTCTGGTGGTGAACCAGGCCTCCCCCTAGCGTGGAGCTGTTTCACCATTGAAAGAGGTCCTGTGAGGTGCTAAGCTCATTTACTACTCAATCTCTATGGTGTTAACATATGGCACCAGACTTACCACCGCCTCTTCCGCCGCCCGGGGGTGGGGGGCCTAGCTCCAGTCAGGCGCCCCCCCAGTCCAAAATGGCGAAGGTAGCAGCGGCCTTGAAATCTTTAGCTGCAACACAATAATCCATGAAGGAGCAATTTGCTCAGCTCAGTCAAACTATGATGAGGCCACCTGACGCCAGGTATGATGGCAACACTAACCATGTACACCATATCGAGATGTACCAGTCGGCAGCAGACATTTACTCGATACCCGATGAGATGAAGTGTAGGGCCTTCTCAGGGACCTTGACAGGGGCAGCGCACAGTTGATTCACCTCCCTTCCGAAGAACTCAATTGAGAACTTCAAAGGATTGGTTGAGCAGTTCATCCACAACTTTTGCTTTGGGGTAAAACCTCAAAAGAAGACTACCCACCTGCTGTATGTCAAACAGGCCAAGGGTGAGAGCCTAAGAGATTACATAGCAAGATTCAACAAAGAGAAATTGGAGGTGGAAGATTATGAAGAGAGCATAGCCATGACCGCCCTTATAGGAGGCCTCCAGAAGGGAAAGCTATTGTGGAAACTAGCGGAAGACCCCCCTAGGTCTATGGCGGAGCTGCTGGCAACAGCAGGGAAAGTGATGAATGTGGAAGAGGCAATGGCCGCCAAGTCTGAGAAGGAGAACCGCGGTGGCACGGGAAAGTCCCAGGGTAAGAAAGAGGGGAAGAAGAGTTCAGGAGATGACAAGTTCGCTCATTACACTCCTCTGACTGTGAGCTGTGAGCACATCCTCAATGAGATTAAGACTGACCGGACTCTGAGGTGGACAGAGAAACTGAAGGCCCCGCCACATAAGAGGAACAAAAACCTATGGTACGAGTTACATCAAGATCATAGCCATGTCACAGATAGATGCTTCGCTTTAAAGGATGAGATTGAGAAGATGCTGAAATCTGGAAAGCTGAGGAAGTATGTGGATGGTAAGGCTCCAAAGGGTGGAAGAGATGACCCTAAGAAAATAAGAGATGACAGATGCCGTGGAAATGTCCCGGCCAGAAGGGACGATGATTCAGAAGGAGATGATGAAGACGACCCGGATCTTCCGCCAAAGGATGATAACACCCCAGTGAAGAGGGTCGGTATGATCTCCTTTGGTGTTAGCACTATATGTGGGGGATTTGCAGGAGGTGGCTCTGAGGTAGCCAATAGGAAGGCTCATGTAGCAGAGGCCAGGTCATTGGCCAAGCTCGAAGTTGTGAATCTAACGTCTTCTGATGAAGTGCAGAAGAGGAAGAAGGTAGACATGGACACCCTCGTAGTGGAATTCTCCAGACTCGACTTCAAGGGTATCTTAGCCCCCCATGATGACCCTTTGGTCATAACAACAAGGGTGCTTGGGTGCGAGGTACGTAGGATCCTCATAGACGGGGGAAGCTCAGCAGACGTGATGTTCTGGCCTTGCTTCAAGAGCCTGGGTCTTAGCAGGGCAAGGCTGGTGCCCTATCATCACCCATTGATAGGCTTCAGTGGTTAAAAGGTCCACCCATTGGGCATGTATGAGATGGATGTACGGATGGGGGATGAGTGGCCTAGGAGGCTGACCAAGAAGATAAACTTTTTCGTTATGGACGAAAATGTCTTCTCGACCTACAACCTCATCATAGGAAGGGTGGCCCTTAAAGAGTTTGAAGTTGTGCCGTCGACGGTCCATCAGATGCTAAAATTCCCGACACCTTATGGAGTAGGGGAAGGGCAAGGGGACCAGACCATGGTGCGAGAGTGTTACTTCAACTCGGCCGAAGAGAGAGAAGCCCATTAGAGAGCAACCACCACTTACAGCATTGACACTCTTGACCCAAGAGACGAAACAAAATTGAAGAAGGGTGAGGCCGCGGAAGAGGTAGAATCCATCGTCCTCAATGAGGACGAGACGGAAAAAACCGTCCAGGTCGGTAAGGCCCTAGAGCCAGGAATCAAGGAAGAGCTGATAAACTTCCTCAGGAGGAGACAGAGTGTCTTCGTATGGAGTCACTCAGACATGCCTGGCATCGACCCTGAGGTCATGAGCCACAAGCTCAACGTGGACAGAGATGCCAAGCCAATTAAGCAGAGACGAAGAGTCTACTCCAGGGAGAAGTACGACGTCATCCAGGAAGAGGTAAAAAAGTTGGAAGAGGCCGAGTTCATAAGAGAGGTTACCTATCCGGAGTGGCTCTCAAATGCAGTCATCGTGCCTAAGGCCAATGGGAAGTGGCGAATGTGTGTAGATTTCACTGACCTGAATAGGTCTTGCCCGAAAGACAACTATCCCTTACCTAGGATAGACCAGATGGTGGACGCAACGGCAGGGCACGAGCTCATGAGCTTCATGGACGCTTATTCAGGCTATAACCATATCTTCATGAATGCTGAAGACTCTGAGAAGACAGCCTTTATTACTGACAAAGGGATGTACTGTTACAAGGTGATGCCCTTCGGTCTGAAAAATGCGGGGGGAACGTATCAACGTCTTGCCAATAAGATGTTCGAAGAGCAAATAGGTAAGACCATGGAGGTATATGTAGACGATATGCTAACGAAGAGCCTGAAAGCATGCACTCACGTAGCAGACCTTGAGAAGACGTTCGATGTCATGGACTCGTACATAATGAAACTCAACCCAGCAAAGTGTGTCTTCGGAGTAGGAGCTGGGCAGTTCCTGGGATTCATCGTTAATTAGAGGGGGATTGAAGCGAACCCTGAGAAAATCAAGGCATTACTCGACATGAAGACTCCTAGGAGTATCAAGGATGTCCAGAGACTTACGGGAAGAGTGGCTGCCCTTAACAGGTTTGTTTCTAGGGCAACGAACAAGTGTCTTCCATTCTTTAAAGTTCTAAGAAAGGCCTTCCAATGGGACGAAGAGTGTGAAAAAGCCTTCAACCAACTCAAGTCCTACTTAGGGTCTCCCTTGTTGCTGTCTCGGCCCATCACGGGAGAAAGGTTATTTGTGTATCTGGCAGTCTCTGAATCATCCATCAGCGCGACCATCATACGGGAAGAGGATGGGGTCCAGAGGCCTGTGTACTTTAACACTAAGGCCCTTCAAGGGTCTGAACAAAATTATCCCCGAATGGAGAAGTTGGCTTACGCCCTAATACATGCCTCAAAGAAAATGAAGCCTTACTTCCAAGCTCACTCCATGGTAGTCCTCATCGACTCCCCACTAAGGCAGGTTCTGCACAAACCTGAGAAGTCCAGAAGATTGATGACCTGGGCCATCGAACTAGGAGAATATGATCTTACCTTCCATCATAGGAAAGCCATCAAGGGGCAGGCCCTCACAAACTTTATCGCAGAATTCACCTGGGAAGACGCCGGTAAAAGTTTGGAAGAGGCAGAGACAGAGAAAGGCTTAGATGATGGCGAAGAGATGAACCGTAGTGTCTTCTGAGATTCGGAAGAGACGGCACCAAACGTCTTCCAAGATTGGGAAGAGGTCATCTCAGGAAAAACCCGGAGAGGAATAGAAGATAATGAAGAGGATCGATACCTCTTCAAGAAGGGGGTTATGAGAGAAGGGGTCTTCTCATCAGATACAGACGTCTGGAGCCTCTTCGTTGATGGCTCTTCCTGTGATAGTGGAACCTAGGAGGGACTAATACTCTTGGCTCCAGATGGCGCCAACATTGAATACGCCTTGAGATTCGACTTCCAGGCCTCAAACAACGAGTCCGAGTATGAGGCCATGATAGAAGGTCTCTTATTGGCAACAACTCTTCGAGTAAAGCGACTCCTACTTCATAGCGACTCAAGGTTGGTTGTCAATAAAGTATTGGGGATATACGAGGCCAAAGACGAAAGGATGGCCAAGTACTTAAAGAAGGTAAGAAGGTTGTTAGAATATTTTGAAGAAGTAAAACTGAAAAGAGTGCCTCGACTGAGCAACAATCACGCTGATGCATTGTCAAGACTGGCCTCAGCAGTGAAGACAGATATGGGAAGGACCATTCCAACCGAGGTCTTAGGAAAGGAAACCATCGAGGAGGATGCGGTATGTATCCCTTATCACAATGTGAACCTAGGAGACTCATAGATCAACCCGCTTGTCAGATACCTAAGAGAGGGAGAGCTGCCTGAGTCCAAGCTAGAAAGGAGAAAGTTGAGATACAGGGCTGCCAAGTTCTCAATGATAGGAGACGTCTTGTACAAAAAGGGGTTTCTATTGCCTCTCCTCAGATGTGTGCATCCCATTGAAGTACCCCGGGTCTTACAGGAGGTTCATGAGGGTTCTTGCTCTAGCCACATAGGGGGAAGGCCCTTAGCCAAGAGGATCATCACGCAGGGATACTGGTGGCCTACCTTGTCTAAGGACGCTGCAGACTATGTGAAGAGGTGCGACAAATGTCAAAGGTTCTCCACTATCCCTCATCAACCCCATCCGCCTATGACGTCAATCTTTTCTCCATGGCCATTTGCGGTATGGGGAATTGACTTGGTAGGACCTTTGTCAAGAGTTGTCAACAACTATAGATTCTTGATAGTTGCCATTGACTACTTTTCAAAGTGGGTGGAGGCAGAACTGATGATAATAATTACAGAGCAGGAGAACTTCCAGTTCATTTGGAGGAACATCATATGCAGATATGGCCTCCCAAACACTCTCATCTCGGATAATGGGACCCAGTTCAAGAACTCCTCCTTAGAAAAGTATTGCCTAAGAGTGGGGATTAAACAGTTCTTCTCATCTCCTGGTCGACCTCAGGCAAATGGCCAGATCGAGGTCACAAACAGAACCATCTTGGCCGGAATCAAGAAGAGGTTAGAAGATGCGAAGGGGAGATGGACAGAAGAGGTCTACGCTGTGTTATGGGCCTACAGAACCATGGCAAGGGCACCAACAGGAGAAACCCCATTCATGCTGGCACATGGCTCAGAGGCCGTCATACTAACGAAAGTAGGACTACCAACTCATCGGATTCAGACCTACGACCCAGACAGCAATGGGGAAGAGAGGAGGCTAGACCTGGATCTTATCGAAGAAAGAAGAGAAGACGCAGAGGTCAGAAAAGCAGCCTACCAGCAGCGGGCAGCGAAATTCTACAACCAAAGGGTGAAGTTAAGACCCATTGCAGTGGGAGACCTAGTGCTAAAGAAGACCCTACAAAAGGTAAATAAGCTACACCCAAACTGGCATGGCCCCTACAAAGTAACAGAAGAGGTTGTGCCTGGAACTTACAGGCTAGAAAACCTAGAAGGAGAACCTTTCACTAACCCATAGAATGCTGACCATCTAAAGAGATATTACATATGATATTGCATAGAATTTTATGTAGATGTACCATCTTATTGAGAAGAGGTTATTAATAAAAAGATCAGTTCCTACGACAGCTCTTATTCCATTTTTACATCAGAAATTATGAGCATAACATCTTAGGTGATGACCTCAGACCTTCATAACATCACTCAGTGGTGACGAGGTCTGAACTCAGACTCCTTAGTAGATGACCTCAGACCCTTAACATCATTAGTTTGGTGAAATTAATTATAAGGATAACGTCTTAGGTGACAACCTCAGACCTTCATAACATCACTCGGTGGTGAAGAGGTCTGAGCTCAGACACCTTAGTAGATGACCTAGGACCCTTAACACCATTAGTTTGGTGAAATTAATTATGAGGATAACGTCTTAGGTGACGACCTCAGACCTTAATAACATCACTCGGTGGTGACGAGGTCTGAGCTCAGACACCTTAGTAGATGACCTCATACCCTTAACATCATTAATTTGGTGATATTAATTATGAGGGTAACATCTTAGGTGATGACCTCAGACTTTCATAACATCACTCGGTGGTGAAGAGGTCTGAGCTCAGACACCTTAGCAGATGACCTCAGACCCTTAACATCATTAATTTGGTGATATTAATTATGAGGACAACGTCTTAGGTGACGACCTCAGACCTTCATAACATCACTCGGTGGTGACGAGGTCTGAGCTCAGACACCTTAGTAGATGACCTCAGACCCTTAACATTATTAATTTGGTGAGATTAAGTATGAGGATGACATCTTAGGTGATGAGCTCAGACCTTCATAACATCACTCGGTGGTGACGAGGTCTGAACTCAGACACCTTAGTAGATGACCTCAGACCCTTAACATCATTATTTTGGTGAAATTAATTATGAGGATAACGTCTTAGGTGACAACCTCAGACCTTCATAACATCACTCGGTGGTGAAGAGGTCTGAGCTCAGACACCTTAGTAGATGACCTCGGACCCTTAACACCATTAGTTTGGTGAAATTAATTATGAGGATAACGTCTTAGGTGATGACCTCAGACCTTCATAACATCATTAATTTGGTGAAGTTGGTTATGAGAATAGCATCTTAGGTAATGACCTTAGAGCCTAATAACAATTCAGTGGTGAAGAGGTCAGAATTATTGACTGAGTATAAACAAGACATCACTATAACAAAATAATAGAAGAGATCACATGGCATTCAATAAAGGGAAGAGATCATATAGAATTCAGAGGTTGAAATACAAAGAAGTAACAAATATTCCTTGAATACAAAGTACCATGGTGTTACAAGTTACAAATCCTAAAGGTTTGTGGTGGGGGGGGGGACATTAACAGCCTCAACTTGATTGGCTTGATCAGCATTAGTCACCTTGGCCACATCATCAGTATGGTCTGCCCCTCCGACCTCGGTCCCTCCCAGAGTTGCAGTCTCAGTAGGAGCAGTAGCCTCGTCCTCCACCTCTTGAAGCGCCTGAGCAAACTGAGGGTCAGCAAAGCCGAGACCCACAAAATCAGAGGCCTTTAGAGTACCGACCTCCCTCTCTCTGACTTCAACCCATTTGGTAGTGGCCTTGATACCTCTTTCAAGATATTCAAAGCCAAAACCCATTAATTCGTCCAAGGCTTTGTAGTCAGAAATTATTTTGTCCGAGGCATCTTCGAGGGCAGCCTTGACAGCCGAGCTGACCTTCTGCTGCAGAACGTCATCTTTGACCTTCAGGGCTTTGGCATGATCTTTGACGAGCAGAGAAATGTCTTTCTCCAATCCCTTAACCTTACTTTCAGAGTTCTGCAGCTCTGATTTCAGACGATCGACCTCAGCATTTAGGGCGCTCTGAACCTTCTCGTCCTCTTGCCCCTTCTAGATGAGGGGCAATTTCCTCAGAGTCCAGTTCGATAGGTGGTGCATAGAAGCCACTCCCTGCACATTTAAGGAAGAGGTTAAGCTGGAGAAAAGTAAGATGTTGCACTTATAAAATTTTGACGAGAGATCAAGATGTACTTGAACGGCTCTGTGAAGGCCGAACTCAACCAGTAATTGTGTATCCAGAGACCTGAAAAAGGGCTTGTCAGCCTCGGTCATTACAGAGCCGATGGCGTCAAGGGCCTGCAGACTATGGCCGACAATGCTGTCAGATAACTTCAGCTGGTCCAGGCGGGCCGACAGGGCGTCGGCCGAGGATATTGGAATTGCAGCATCAGAGGCCTTCTTCTGTCTCAAGGTCGGCCTCTGATCCTCAGAGGCAGGGGCTTCTGGGGCCCTATTCTTTGAGGCCTGAGATTTGGATGTAGAGGGAGCTGGGGAAGGAGCGTTCAGACCGACTTTTTTGGCAAGTCTCGCTAAGCTCGGTGCAGCCATCTCCCACAGTTCGTCTGGAATGCCTTGTGGCCGCTCTGCAAAAGTTAAAAGATATGGGTTAGAGATCAGATATGAATGAGTACAGAGGTTAAACTTAAAAGAAAAATCCTTACCAAAGTCAACAAGGGGACTTCCACCTAGGCCCGTCCCCGAGAGATAATGGGGGGTCAGCAAATGTTCGAACTTAACAAAAAAACCATGTGCCCCTTGGTCTTGCAGGGCTTTCACCTTCTGGATATTTTAAAGACTTAGACCAGGGTCGGCCCTGGCAGACATGGTGACCTTACCCCATTTGAGGGGTATCCTCGGCTCAAGTGTGGAAGAGGGAACGCATGGGCCAAATTCCCATGGTCCAGAGGCGAAAAAATAACGGGGCTTCCAATTATGATTTGAGGTATGAGTCACCTGGAGCATTTTCTTCTCAGGCCTCCGAGCCACAAAATGATAGTAGCTCGGATGGTTTTTGGTCGAGGTTGGGACATAACAACCAACGAAGACCTGAACTGGGAGGTCAGAGTGGTGGACTGCCCTACATAAGATAATGGCCCCTATAATGACTCTCCAGGCGTTGGGGGATAGTTGTGAGGGGGCCAAGTTGATATAAGAGATAATGGATTTGATGATGGGATGAATGGGTAGGCGAAACCCTAACTTAAACATCTGCTCGTACAGGAAGATTTCCCCATCTCGGCCGTGATAAGCCCTCTCTTCCCTCAGATGTCTCCTTAATTTTATGGAGGGACTAATGGAGTATAAATATTTGAAGCACAGAAGATCCACCTCAGTTACCGTGATCTCGATCTCGGATGCCTCAGAGACGTCGACATCGCTTTCAGCATCTTCATCATCATCAAGCTCAACGTCGGCCAGAGCAAATGTAGATGGGTTACTAGCGAATCTCTGAGCGAACTCTGCCCCTGTGACGGTCGACAGGGGGATGGCGTCAAGAATGGGTGGCACAGCCACACTCGGCTCAACAATTTCAACCTCTGAAGAAGAGGCTGAGGTGCTTGAGACATTATGGGATGAGGCTCGACTGGAGACCTCGGCCTGATCAGGGGCCTGACCAGGCCGAGGTGTGAAATCCATGGCTTCCTGAAATGAGTCCACAGACATAGGGTCCGAGGTGGAAGACTCAGACTCAGACATCGGTATGGGGTCGGCAGGGACCTCTGTCTGATAGGAGAACTCAGGGGGATCAGGATATACCACCTTGAGAGGTGGGGGAAAGATAAGTCTAATAGGAAATTCTTGCAACCTACGAGCCTCCTCTTGGGCCCTTTCTATTTGCCTAATCTTTATAGGGTTTTCTCTCTTAGAGAGGGGAAATCCTCAAGAAGCTGGTATAAAGGTCTGAGCATCAGAGGACGACCCTAAACTTTGGAATAACTCCTAAAACTACAAACAGGATTGACTTGTAAAATAAAGGAGTCTAAAGATCAAACCAAGAAATTCAAAGCAAACACAGTTCGCCTGAAATAATGGTGCTCGCCGGAAAACTTAGAAATTCGTCGGAAAATGTAAACCGAAAGAGAAAAATAAAGGAAATGGAAGGAAGAAAATACCTGGAAGTGAAACAATGAAGGCAAATGAAGAAAGCTCGCAAAAAAACCAATAAATGCCTCTACAGTAGAGCGTTGATTAGAGAAGCTTTAGAGAGAGAAATGGCAAGAACAAATCGTGCACAGGAGAGAAGAAGTGAAGAAGAAGGAGGGAAAAGGGTTTTGAAACCCTTAAATACATGGGCGCGTTTCCCAAGGCCCATAATTTCCTTGGGAGCCCCAAAGGGCGGCTGACAGCACACGCCTACCAAGTGAGCATGCTCCAACATTGGATAAGTGTCAAGCAAGTACTAGTTCGTAAGAATACAGGCCTCAGATGCGTACTAATCCCCTAGTCACCTTCCCTCATATGTGACTAGGGGCTGTGGGGTGATTGATATGCCCCAAGTGTGACCTCGGCCTAGAGACACCAACCTCGGTCGAGGTAATGGCCGAGATATTGAACGACCCAGGATAAGCCATGAGCCCACGATATCAGCCCTCGGCCTTAATAAGGTCAGACCAGGTCGACACTATCACCTATATTTCCAATGGACACTACGCGCATCACGGGCATCAGCAGCATTCTCATATACCTGGGTATGGCAACCTCGGCCGAGTGGAGGCCGAGGTGACAAGAAGCCTTGGTAATCTTCAACATGGAGTCAGTCCAACCTCGGTTGGGGCCGACCCCAGCATAATGTCTCGACTGAGATCAAGCCGAGACTCCCTATGGCACATCTCGGATTGAACGAATATCAAGCCTTTACATATTGGCCTCTCCCAGGCCGAGGTCATGCACCAATATGACGGCCGAGTATCTGTTGACATTTGGATAAGGACACATGGGCACAAATCAGTTGTAACAAGATTATTCCCCACACGTGGGGAGAATATTGCATCATCATCTTCTACACGTGAAAGTGCCAAATGGCACTCCCACATTGGTGAGGTAACCACACACATGCTCATTGCATGCATGGGGGGCACATTACACCCCCTAGGTACTATATATAGAGGTCATCCTCTACCTTGCAAAAGGATTCCATATATTCAACCCTAGCTGAAACTCTGTCTAGATACACAGTAGAGAGAGAAAGCTTGAGAGATTGTATCCATGGCCTTTAGTGCCTTGTTGTAGTGAGGTTATTCACACACACACACACACACGGTGGACGTAGGCCAATTTAGGCTGAACCACTTATATCCTGGTGCTCTCTCCACTTCTCCTCATCTCATTCTCTTACCTTTTACATAACTATGCTGCCATTGTTGTTCTTAGATTGGTCTTAAAAACACCTTATCTGGTGGTGCTAATTCCAACATCATCAATAGCACTATTGAAATGTTCAAAATATAGATAGGGAGTTAACATCCTATCGGAATAGTTGCAATGCAATCTTAGTAGTGCATCTCAAACTACAGGAACCTGTTTGATGGTTCGAGAACTTGTTCGATAGTTTAACAGAGGATTGTGATCGATATATTCTAAAAATTTATTGAACATGGTCACCAGTTGTATTTGAGTACGAGGGCTGTCTTGATTAGACTCAGTCAATCTCACACCATTTACAAAGGGTGCAGAGATTCTTAATCCCAATAATTATAAGGATTGGAATGCTTGCGCAAATGTAACTTCTATTGTTATGGGTGCAATTTGATTTATATTAGGTCAAATGATCTCCGCCTATTGCGTGACAGTTGTGTAAGTAGGTCTTAAATCATAATTCGAAGGAATCCATGTACAGGGGATACCATGGATTGTGATACCCCATTGATAGAATTATATGTTTTGTTTCCACTAATTGAAACCAAACCGGTGGATTATTTGATAATCCTGGTGGAGTAGCAAATAAATTAAGTCTGAGAATCAAGTAATTGATTAGATGTTGGTTAAATCAATTAAAAATAAATTGATTTGACAAAGCAGGTATCGAACTCTTAACATGGGAAATCATATTGTGTACCATAATCAACTTTGCAAATAAGACCTCATTATATCGGAGTGATTTATGAGATAATTAAATTGGAGTGAAGTTGTGATTATATACTGGAATTAATTCATGATTAAATAAATAAAGAAAATAATTACAGTAATGTAATTGGTATTTTTGAGTATTTATTTAGTGCTAATTTAATTATTTGTCTTGGGTCCCTAGTGTAGTCCATATACCTAAGCAGTTAGGCCCAAACTCTTAATAAACATAGTTTGGCCAAAGCCCACCTTTTGTACTTGTATATAAGGGTATAGAAAAGGAGATTTGAGAGGGTGAGAGAAAATACTATTTATGTTTTTATGAAGAGGCCTCGAGGGAGAGGACCATATCTCACTCATAAGGAAGGAATTTCTTCTCAAAAGGTACCTATGTTTAGGGAGAATCATACACTTGAATATTCAAGCTTTACAGAAGGTTAAGAAATGTTCTGGAGATCCAAAACAAGGTAGACCCATCATCCACAAAGGTATAATATTCTAAACCTTAGGTTTGTTCTTCAAACCTAGTTCTTGTTTTCTTTTCAAGATACGATTAATTAAAGATCCATTGGACTGAATTTTTTCGCATTTAAAATGTAAATCTCAAGTTGTTTTTCCCAACCTAAGTATCACCTAGTCTATCACCTAGGTAGAATACCTAACCAAAGTCATCACATAGTCTTACACCTAGGCTAAAGGAATAATGTAGCGGCATACTACCTAGTACCACACCCAAAAAATACCCAAACTTATAAGTGCACACTTACTAGTCCCATTCCTAAAAAGTGCCAACAATGATAAATTTTACCTACTAGTCCCATATCTATCAAGTAACCTACTACACAAAGGTGAAATTATTACTTCTCCCAAAATCCTAACATCCTCGTAGTGTCAAATTCTTAACACGAACAATATTAACATAACTCATATTTTTAATTTAATACTACAATTTTCCAATTAATCATATAAATATAATTTCATTATAATTACCCCCTTTAATCATGTAATAGTAAAGTTTTACGAAATAGCAACACAAGTTTTCAAATTTCAAAATTCGAATACGAGTGATATTTTATCAATTCCACATATAATTTAATTCAAATATGCGTAATAACAACATTTTACAAAAAATAAATTCATTGGACAATATATACATCAATATCGTAATTTTACGAGTCAAAACATGATCCAAATTACATATTTTAATATTAACATGTGATTCGTCCTATTATCCTACCATAACAAGGTACAACTATCTTAACATGCGATATTTCATGTCTAAGTATCCAATATTTATATTTAATAAAAACAAGTGCATAATTAAGTTCTCACTTTTCCTACTTAAAATTTCTATTTATTTTTAAAAAATATGTGTAATTAATGTCTAGGCAACATTTATATTAGACAACACTTAAGGAGAACAATAGTGATATTTTTGCCTGTAAATAAGACTTTCAAGAATCTGAATATACGGTTGCATTTGTCTCACGAAAATAACAATGTCGTATTCTTGGTTGATCTTGAGAACACTTGATTTAAGCCTTTAAAAATTGGGTTGGAGTTTTGTAATAATAGAGGCGTAGTTATTGTATAAAAGGGAAAGGAGAGCTTGGGAAGATACTGTTTTTTAGTTTGAGAGAAGAGTGTTGAAAAAGTCTAAACCTCGTGCATTATAAGAGGGTTAAAACAAAAGAGTTCAACATAAATTTAAACACCTATGAAACTAACTGTTGTAATGTGGATCGATCCGGCCCAGGGATCGGATCAATTCAATCCACCAGGGATCGGGTCCTTCCCCCAAAAATATTGTTTTCACCCGAAAATAATTTAAATCAAAATCCTTGTTATTGTTATTTAAAATCCAACATACTTATTTACAAAATTAATTAAGTCCAAATCCTTGAATAAATATTTCGATTTCCAAATTTTAAATAAATTTTCGGTCTCAAATTACGGGTGTTACACTAATATTCACCCGCACAATATCAATATCAAAATCAACTATTTAATGTTTACTGAATAATTGATTAAGCGCAATAACTCTAATTCTAGTTTATTTTAAACAAATCCAACAATTACTATGTCACCACCAATGTGCAATTTCTTCCACCAATTTGTGTTCACCCAAACAACAATCATTTAAGGAAAGGGTGAACATGGACATAACAATTAACCAAAAAGATATACACAATAATATTCATCCGCGTAATATCAACATCAACTATTTAATTTTTTTCAATTAATCATTCATATACAACAAATCTAATTTAGGCCATTTTAGTTAAATTAATCCCAAAATTACTATGTGTCCGCCAATATGGAAGCCCTTCCACCAATTTGTGTTCACCCAAACAACAACCGCTTAAAAAATTGGTGAACATGGCCACAACAGCCAATAGGAAGATATAAATAAAATTACATGATGTAAAATTACATAAAAGAAAAATTACACGAAGAAAGAAAGCCGGTATAATCAATTGAGGGTCATTAATTGTTCTCCAATTATGTGCACATATGGAACAAGAAGAAAATATGTTAACATATTATTCAATCTAAAATATTAAGATATTATTCAATAAAAAAATGTTAACATATTATTTAATCACATGATGTAAAATCAGGGCTAAGTAATATTTTCCAATTTACTAATGAACAACCAATCCGTACAATAATCATAATTTCACCAATCCATATCCAACCCAGTTCAATCACAAGATGTAAAAACAAGGCTAAGTAGGATTCAATTTATATTACTAATAACATATACTAATCAACATCCAATGTCAATATGTATGTAATTTATAAATACAATTATTTATCACCCCTAAGTTTTATCTGTTTCGTAATGTTTCGTAAAAGATTGGGTTAGAACAGTTTTTTATAAATAGTTTTTATATAAAAAAAACAATTTTTTTATAAAACAGTTAGAACTTTTTTATATAAAAAAATAGTTAGAACATCATTTACGCGGGGGTAATAAAATGCAAATAAGAATGACAATTTACATGCACATTGACATTGTCATTCCTAATGACAATTTCAACAATACAAAACCCTATTTGCAACACAAATTCAAAAATTTCGGCTATACAAATCCCTAATTGTAACACAAATTTTAGCTATACAAAACCCAAATAAGAATGATAATTTCAGAAATACAAATTTAATCCCAAATAAGAACGACAAGGTATATAAATTCAACAGTACAACACCCTAATTGCAATTCAAATTTCAGCAATACATACAAACCCCTAATTGTAAGACAAATTTTGGCTATACATGACCCAAATAAGAATGACAATTTTAGCAATATAAAACCCAAATAAGAACCCTCAAACCTTTACCCAAACACATACACATACATATGCACATACATACAAAACGTAAACAAATATATATAATTAAAAAGTAATGGTCCCTGTAAAAAGCAATGCGCTGGTGTGATACTGATGTGATTAAACTCACAAATTTAAATTTAAACTTTTTGATTGAAATCAATTTTTAAATCAAATTTATTTAGCCCCTAAACATGCAACTACGTGTGTGTGTGTCAAACCATCACAAATAAAATTGATAACTCACAGATTTCAGGAAAAAATTCCTTTCGGATAAAACCTTTATTTCACTATAATACTTACAATGATTACAATGAAATTCGCAACGATCACTTCGTAGAAGAATCACATAGACACGCAATCTAGAGTCAGCAATGAAACAACCTCAGTAGTCTACACGAACATGCAATCCGATTCATCTCAGGAAAACCTGCGAATTCTCCCTATTGACACGCAGTCGTAGTCAGTCGAGCATCTCCCTCAAGCGGCACCTAGAATAACAGTAGAGATCTTCTCTACAAGAGAAACGTCAAGAAAGATTTGTTTTAGGGTTCCAAAACAATTCACAAAAAGTAATTGTGATTTTTTGAAATGAAAACAAAAGGGATTAAAGCCCTAAAAGTGAGAAGACAAAGTATTCTTCCAAAGCAGTTTTGTCTATTGAAAATTCTCAGGTCTTCTGATAAAAAAAACGAAGTTGGACAAAACAATTTATAGAAAATCTAAGGCGACAGCTCGCTCGAACGAGATAAGTTGTCGCTTGAACGAGATCTCGTGACAGCACACTGTCGCTCGAACGACAGTGCTGTTCACTCGAACGACCTGATAAAAAATAAATCTTTTCTTTTTATTTCAAAAATTCGCCTCAACACTTAGAAAAATATTTTTGACGAAAAACTTAAAAAGCCCGCTCCAACACTTAGAAAATATTTGATAAAAATATCCCAACACTCTAAGTGGAATGCTAAGGAATTAAAACACAACCTTTATCAAATTTATCTCACGGAAGCTTGAATGTGAAGAACCTTGATATTTGGATCCGTCTTGATGCTTGAATGATCTTGAATTATTCTTCGATGGTTGTAGCAGTATACTTTATACTCTAAAGGTAACGGACAATGTAAAATAATGTCCTTAAAAATCTCCCCCTATGTCTACGCTGGTACAAAATAAAAGCATCTGAATTCTCAAATAAAAAAAACTATATAAATCTAATACCCTCCCATGAACCCAAAACTGAAAAGGTACTAAACATGTAAGTCTAAAACTTTTCTTCAAAATCTTCAACTTCAAAACTTTAAGATTTTGTCACCAGGATGTGTAAAGTAAGGGTCTTCAATCTTTGTACCTATACACATGAGACAAAGCAAATACCTTCATGACACATCGAGTTTGAAATGATATAAGAATATATCAAACAATAATCGAATCTCCCCCATAATGCAAAAACTCCCCCATAATTCGTTCTCCACATTTTTATTTGACCGAAATAGACAAGGAAACGAATAAACCAAAATAAGCATGGAGTTGTCACGACAAATATGCATAGAAAATGTGAATCAAACGACGCTCATGCAAAGGAGTAACCCAAAACTTTCCACAAACTATTTTTGATTTTCAATTTTTCATACAAAAATATAAAAATAATTTTACTAAAAGCACACACTATGAATTTACACTAAGACAACCAAATCATGAAAACGGAATGAATGAGTGTGAACATATTCGATAGGCAAATCAAAGCAATCAAACATAACATATGTGCATGATGAATATGTTTACTCCTATCGAATGAATCTCAAAATCGTCCTTAGGTGCTAAAAGTGTTGAATTTAAATGACATCGACTCAATCCACCAGGACATGAAAGTCAAGAATGATTCCCACGAAAATAACATCTAAAACTTTGTAAACAATTTTTCATGATGCTGTCGGGACATGCAAACCCGTTTTTCATTTCTTTCTATCGAAACTCCCTCATGAATAATAATTATTATAGTTTTCTTTTGAGGTGGCCCCGTTTTGGCATATTTATCTTTTGATTGCCAATTTTTTCGGGCTCTTTTAAACGGTGGCTTTCACGACGAGTTAATTTTGTACTCTCGCAGCCCTTTTCTATGATTCACTCGTCATATTTTGTTGCAATTAAATCCTCACGGTAAACGGTTTTTTACATGCAGTACTTCCATTGTCAAGTTTTATCGCATATGGTTCGTTTTACAGACATAATTAAGATGACAACACTCCGACCAATATGTGATAAACAACTATGGTAATCAAACAAATTAATGCAAGTGTGCATTAAAGGAACTCACGAGTCAAACATGTAGGTAGTAACAACTAATCACATCTCAAATGATCCAAATATTGTAAAAAACAAGAATGAAATGATGACGCTTATCAAAACACTATCAAACAATCACATGGATATGAAATGAAATTGAGACTCGATTATCCTAAATGTCCATCCATATATGGTGTAAACAAAATACAAAAAATCTTTTTGGATGTTTTAAATTTTTTTATCAAAGTAAAATATTTTTGGCCTTTTCAATTTTTTTAAAAAAATGAAAATCTTTTTGTATTTTTCCAAAAATTTTCATAAACAAAAATCTTTTTGGTTTTTCGAAAAATATATCAAAAATGGAAAAACATAAATACAAAAATGATACACACTAGCAATAGGCATAAAATATCATCATGAAAATCATCCTATGCTAGCAAACACGTCTAGACCTCAACCGGTAGGTCTGGTGGAGTTTTCCAAAGGTGGTGACATCCTATGAAAAACCTCCATCAAGTCATGTGAAGTCTTGACCAAAAACTTTACCTTCTCCCTAATATATGCAAACTCTCTTGTGTAGTCATCTGGAGCATCAGGTGTGGGAGCGTGCATGTGAACACGTGTAGTAGAAAATCGTGACACATAACCTAACTTAAAACAAAACTCTCTAAGGTGTCCTCTCTTTTTGCAGTGTGTGCAAACATAAACAGGCCTAGGTATACCTCTCTCAAAACTTCTCCTTTGCACTCTCCTAACTGGTACATGACGCCAAGGTGGGTCGGGTTGAGAGCCATGTGAATCTAACATTAAAGAGAAAACCGGCTCAGGTGCAACTTATGAAATAGAAGCACCGTCATGACTTATTCCTAAACTCTCACCACTACCCAAAATAGGATTGAGAAACATCTTTCCAACCTTCTTAGATGAGTTCTCCAAAGGGATTTTGACCTCATGGACACGTTCGAGATCACTCTCGAGTTGGGAAATACGTGTTGTCTAACTAGACACCGTGTTGGTCAAATCACTCTTTTCCGAATCCAAACCAATCAATTGCCCACTCAAAGAAACCTTCACCTTATCGAGTTGACTTGATTTTGCCTCAAACACCCTGAATCTTTCAATCTCTCACTCTCTCTCCAAATCAATCACCCTAAAACCTAATTCCTTATTCAATTTCTTCGTTTTTAAGGTCTCGACATACAAATCTCTAAAAGAGATCTGGAGCTCGCTATCACCCTCACTCTCTCCATCGCTAGAAACACTCAAATCCTCCTCGTGGGTTTCACTTACACAAGTGTCCTCATCGTCGTGGGACACACTGGGTGTGCTCACGTGACTAGAAGAAAAAGCAACAAACTTCGCCAGTGAAGACTCATCCCCGAAATCTCTCTCATCATCCTTACTATCGCTAAGAGTGGCTGGCATGGCGATATTTTTTCCCTTTCTCCTTAGCCTAGTGGGACACTAAAAACCTCTGTGGCCTCTCCCATCACACTCAAAACACTTACATTCTTCCTCTTTCTCATTCTCACCCTCTTTCTCACCGCTCTCTTTGGCCTCATCTTTTTTTTTGAAATTCTTTGCAGGCATGGCTATATCAAAATCAGACTCGTCCTCAGACTTAGACTCACAAAATCTCACCTTATTTTTCCTTTCACTCGTGGACACTTACTTTCCCTTCCTAGACTGGGCTTTGAGTGCTATCCCTCTATCCTTAGGTTTGACAGTGTCAGGAAACATGTCAATCTCATATGTTTGGAGGTCGCCTACCAACTCTTCTAATTTCAGACGACTCAAATTTCCTAAAGAATTTGAAACAGTTACTTTAGGGATAAAACATTTAGGCAATGATCTTAAAATATTTTTAACCACTCGTGCATCAGGAATCCACCAAGATTGAAACTAGTGTTGAAAATATCAGATAAACGTGCATAAAACTCATCAAAACACTCAATCTCAAGCGTGGAAATTATTTTAAGTTGAGTAGTTAAATTCTAAATTTTAGACTCTTCGATCGCGTTGGTGCCTTTGTGGTGAGTTGCAAAACATCCCACGATTCTTTAGACGTAGCGCACGTCATAATACATCGGAACTCCTCAGGAGTGATGGCACAAGAAATCGCACTCGCCCTCGTGAATTAAACTCGCTCCACCTAAACTCATCCTCAGTCCAATCTGACACACTTTTTAAATTAGTGATATTTTCTACGATGACGGTGGGAGGAGTCCTGCCTCTTTCACACATTAACCAAACTCTCTCATCGATTTCTTTCAAATATGATTTCATCCGGGATTTCCAGTAAGCATAATTATACTCGTAAAAAATTGGCAATCTATTATAGAAGTTTTCGTTTGGAAACATTGCGAAAAATTTTTAACCTGAGATTTTTCAAACAAAATAAATATCACACAAATTTTGCGGAAGATAGGAATTCACAATAAATTAGTGAAAACTGTCCTGATATCAATTTGTAAAAATAAATGCGCCGGTGTGATACTGATTTGATTAAACTCACAAATTCCAATTTAAACTTATTTAATTGGAGTCAATTTTTAAATCAAGTTTATTCAACCCCTAAACATGCAACTACGTGTGTGTGTGTCAAACCATCACAAATAAAGTTGATAACTCACAAATTTCAGGAAACAAACCTTTCGGATAAAACCTTTATTTCGCCATAATACTTACAATGATTACAATGAAATCCGCAATGATCACTTCGTAGAATAATCACATCAGTTTAGAGTCAACAATGGAACAACCTCAGTTGTCCACACGAACACTCAGTCCGATTTAGCCCAGGAACACCCACGAGTATTCCCTATCAACACGCAATCGTAGTCAGCCCAGCACCTCCCTCAAGGGGAACCTAGAACAGCAGTAGAGATCTTCTCTATAAGAGAAACTTCAAGAAAGATGTGTTCTTGGGTTCCAAAATAATTCACACAAAGTAGTTGGGATTTGTGAATTGAAAACAAAAGGGATTAAAGCCCTAAAAGTGAGAAGATAAAGTATTTTGCCAAAGGAGTTTCATCTATTGAAAATTCGTTGGACTTTTGATAAAAAACGAAATTGGACAAACCAATTTATAGAAAATCTAAGGCGACATCTCGTTCGAACGGAATGGAGCGTTGCTCGAACGAGATAAGTTGTCTCTTGAACGAGATCTCGCTTGAACGACAGTGCTGGTCGCTCGAACGATCTGATGAAAAATAATTCTTTTCTTTTTTATTTCAAAAATCCACCTCAATACTTAGAAAATTATTTTTGAAGAAAAACTAAAAAGCCATATCTAAAACTTAGAAAATATTTGATAAAAAATATCCCAACACTCTAAGTGAAATGCTAAGGAATTAAAACACAACCTTTGCCAAAATTATCTCGCGCAGGTTTGAATATTGAAGAACTTTGATATTCAGATTCGTCGTGATGCTTGAATGATCTTGAATTATTCTTCGACGGTTGTAGCGGTATACGACATACTCTATAGGTAACGGACAATGTAAAATAATGTCCTTACAGTCCCTTTTTATTTCTTATGCCGAAAGTGTTTTAAGGATGACAAAAATAATTTCCCTTTTTGTAAAAACCTTTTTCTAATTTTTGAATTTGCACCAAGTTGTGAATAATTTTAACTTAACCAAATTTTATTTTGATTAATCCTAAACATTCATCTAGTGATTAAAGCAAGTAAATAAGCTCTTCCGATCTTAAACCACTCCTCACATAGTGACCACGCAGAAAGTCATTATTCCACAATACTTGTACATAACACACGTGTCCACGTATGTCTCTATATCCACCGATATGACTTCTAACGCCTACGATGTTGAAACTGGACTCCACCGAATCTTCACCGGAAAACCAGTAATGTTCAAGTGTAAAATAATGTGACACCCCACCTATTAAAATACCGGGTGTCCAGCCCGTGATCAAAATAACACGTTGGTCTCATATGGCTCATTCTTAGCATCACTGTCGAAAACTTTTTAAGGTTACTAACCACCTAGTAATTTAATTAGACCGGTGCCAAATTTTATCTTACATTAATTAACAACATACAGAAATCAATGCCCATTTAAACCATCCACACAACTGATAATGGAATCTAACAAAGATGAATAATCATAAATAAAGATAACCGAATTAACTATCGGTTCAACAATAAAATACAATAGTCCCTAAAGCAATAACCTGGATACATAAAGTCCAATAAATAAACTAAATACAAAATCTGAGGGCGACATTCCCAAATGAGTACAGAAGAAAAGTTCCTACACTAGGAGTAAATGAACGAAACGTCTATAACTAGGTCCTATAACTTCCACATGAGCTGCAGCTACGCATCCCTGGATAGAATCCTCAAACTGGGCATCCCTGTGGCTGGACACCTAAAATATTTTGGAAAAGATTTTTGACACGGGTCAGAGCCCAATTAACAAGTTTTGAAAATATTTAGCAAGCAGTTAAATTACAATAATTAAATACGCATGCACACTTTTCATATTTAAGCTAGCGTCGCACTCTCTTGAGACATAGCTCACCCCTCATCTAATGTGCACACTTAACGCTCGCCTTCTACCTTTCCTAGTTAAGCTACCCTACCTAACTAGCCATGTCAAATCTTCTTCTACAAAATAATTCATTATGCCTACCCGTATTGCCAATACAATATGTTATCGAATTTCCATGTCATTTAGCCCATTACAAATTTCTCAGTATATGTTTATTTCTCGCCATAATATAGTTATTTTTAATGTCGCTATCTTTCTCTTCTACTAAACTCACCCAGTAGAATAAAATCACAAGTATACATATATCATACAATTATATATATATACTAATACGGCACCCCTAAGCTGAGCTGTGGTACGTGTATACTATGGTATCATGTCCTGGTACATCATCTACCAAACACACGTAGTAGAAAAAATCCCAAGTATATATATTTATCAAACTAATTATATATATACAATAGAGCACCCCGAGGCTGAGACCAGTGGTGCATGCATACTCTGCTATCAAGTCCCGGTACATCACGCACTGTATAAAGGACCACAGATTCCGAATCACCCAAGAATCGTATCAATACGAATCACAAATATTGGAGGCGAACACACACCATAACTTTATGGGCTATGCACATACCTACACACCCATATCACCCAAACTTATTAACTCACCGATAAGTCCTCCTTAGGCCCTATGCTCTGAGGTACCAAATCTAAAATCCCCCCGAAGTCTCATCAGGATAAGACTGCCCCCTTCAAAAGACCTCCCGTGATAGCAAGTATGGTAGGTATGTCATACACATAATAAATCATACAAATCAGTATAGGTATACACACAACCTATATCATATATCCCATACATAACATATATATCTTGTGACACCCCGCCTAATTAAATACCGGGCGATCACTCCTTTATTAAATTAAAAATCAAGGTGAACAGTTGGTTCATTCTTAGCATCACTGTCGAAAAATAACTTTTCCAATTTAAACACCCTAAATAATTAAGCAAAGTATCAAAACCATTTTAGACATTACTTTCCAAATTTTATTTTATATAAACCAACATTTAAAACTTTACGAAATTCATAATTAAAGAATCACACAACAACTATATTGGAACAAACAATCTAATAATTAAACATCTATCAAAGTAACTCCAACATTAAAACTTAAAGGAAAAACATCCTGACAGTAATAAATCCGAAAGTGTAAAATACTGGAAATAAATGAATCACAATGTCCGCTAAACAACTGAATAATGGAAAGGGCGACACATGCCCAACTGGATAAATAGTGCTAGAAGTGGAATCAAGAAATGAGGTCGTCTAAGCAAGAGGCCTGCAACTCCCACCTATGCTGCAGCGCGTTCCTTCCAAAGGATCCTATGCAAGACGCCCCTGTGGCTAGGCACCTGTAATACATACATATATATACAAGAGAGAAAAGAAAATAGAAACGGGTCAGAGCCCGATTGTAAAAATGATTTAAAATTTGTTTAGTAAGTATTTAAAATGTTTACAGGCCAATGCAACAACATATTAGTGCGACCCGCCCTTGAGAAATTCTCACATCTCTTCTAATCTGCACACCTATCCCACTAACCTTCCCAACGGTTTAACTCATCTTATCTTAGGTTACTCGTAAGATGTAAATTGAACAATTTAGCTGTTTAAGAAGTAAATTCCATTTAATACCAAAGATCTCATTTTAACTTTATTTGTTGATAAAGTTTCCCAGTAATATACTATACTTTCAAAACACGTATTCCTCAATTGAAATCATTATTCATATCTTACTTACCATAAACACAGTAGGAAATTCCCAAATTTCAGAATTTAATAGATATATTAAATACTCATTTAATATATATATTCTAACAGCACCCCACATAAAAATTATGGTGCAGGCATACTCTGTTATACAGTCCCCGTATCACTCGTACTAAGGGAAATACAAGTTCAGAATCTCTCTCGAACTGTATTAACACAAACACAAAAATATTGAGACGAAGCATAGAGTCCCAGTCTCTAAGAGGTCAGCACATGCCCCCACTTCTCTTAGGCCGTCTGGCTATCGATCCGATTAGCCTGTACCAAAGGATCTCTATCTTCTAGGGTATGAGTCAATATCCCCCATAAAGGTCCCATCGAGATAAGACTGTCCCAGCGCGATAACCTTAGGGATAGCAAGTAGCGCGGGCATGGTTTTCACACTTATATATTATATGCATAAACACAGACATATAAATATACTACTATTACCACATCAAATTTTGGTACATTTCATAATCCATAATTATGAGATTTATGCTTATTTCTCGTTATTTAGTTATCACGTATAACGGTTCGTTCCTTACTTTAATTTGTGGGATTTTCCCAACTTATCAAGTGACACTCGTGAATTCCTATACTCCCAAGTGTAATTTCAGTAGGTACTCATTTATTTCTTCCACGTAACTACCTTACGCGTCTCCCCCCTTTTATACATAGTTCGATCATCCCTTATACGTAAACATCTCCAAAAATGTGAATCTCATTCTACATCAAAGGTTTCATATTTTTATTATGTCCTACTGGTCTTCTACACCTCCCAAAATATTTTAATAAGGATGTCCAAAGATTATTTCTCATTTAAATTGAATTTAATTGTTTAGAGGGGAAAATAAGAGTCTGCCAGGAGGGGTCGATCGATCGATGACAGGAGCTCGATCGATCGATGCGTCGATCGATCGACACTCCTGGTTCGATCGATCGATCAAACAGGTATGGCGAATTCTACAGATTAACAGTTACGAGTTCTATCATCCAACATCAACCAAATCCAGATTTTTAACACCCAAACTCCCAGAAATTCGTACTACAAACATTATGAACCCAAATTAAACATCTTCTATGTAAGACATGCAAATTTTCATCAATATCCATGGATTAATAGGCCAAAACTTAAAAAATCTCATGAACCCTAGAAATTTCTTTAACTTTGTTCTAATCAGTCTTTTTCCAGAATTTCTACTCCTAATCCATCATAAATCCGTGGTTATACTGCTACATATGAAGGGGATTTCATATTTTCATTCATATCATTTCTACATGCAATTTTCCTATCTCCAACCTGGGTTTTCTTCTATGAAACTCATCCTAGTCAATCCTAGACTAACATGAGTGATGCATTAATGAAATTAAGAAAGATAAATACTTGCCTGTAGATTTTAGGGTTCTGATTTGTGGACGAATTTGGTGTGGTTGCATTCCCCGTCGCGCGATCTACGCGTTGGTAGTGGTGGCGGTGCAACCGGATGAATTTTTGGCCTTGGATTGCTCGGAAAGCTTTCTACCTTCCTCTCTAATGGTCGTTCTAAGGTTGTGAGTCTGCTAACCCTAAAAGACCATTCCAAATGGCTGATATATCCTAATAAATTTCGTGGATTTAATTACCCAAAATTACAAAATTTCCAAAATGCCCTCCCGGGGTACTAATTAAGCCTAAAAATGCCCCGAGACCCAAACTAAACCCCTGGGTACACTTTTCTGACTATATCGATCCTTTCGGACACTTTGGCTCACTCAAAATGACCATACGAGCGACTCATAATTTATTCACTTTTATTAATCAATATTTAGTCCCGACGCGACACGGGCGCGTCCCGACTCAAATTTCCAAAATTGTCATTTCATTCCTCGTGACATTTAATAGCACCATTATTATATTACTTTATTCATTAGTAATATTCAACAAGTTTCCAATGATTACTAACTCTCGTCACGTTAGTAAATAAAAATATTTAATTTATGGATTTATATTAAATTAATAACTCACATTAAATTTAATAAATACCCAAATTTAGAAAGCATAAAAATATGGGGTATTACATACTTTCTCCCTAATAACGGAATTTTGTCCTGAAATTCGAAAAATAAGGCATACTTGGTAAGAATAAATCTGGGTATTTCTCGAGCATATCTGCCTCGCGCTCCCAGGTTGATTCTTACACATTATGATTCTCCCACTGGACCCGTACAAGTGGGACTACCTTCGACCTCAATCTCCTCTCGCTATGGTCTAGGATAGCCACTGGTCTTTCCTCGTAAGAGCTGTCAGGCTGTAAGTCTATCTCATCTATCGCGATGTGGGTGTGAGCCATGTAATCCCGAAGGTATCATCTCAACGACGAGATGTGGAATACATCGTGAATGCGATGTAAATGCTCTGACAGCCCAATCTGTATGCCACCGGCCCAATCCTCTCGATAATGGGAAATGGTCCCACGTACCTCGGGGCCAATTTCCCTTTCTTCCCGAACCTCATCACTCCCTTCATAGGAGATATATGTAGTAACACTTGGTCCCCCACATTAAACTCTCAAAAGAATCGTTTCTCATCGGCGTAGCTTTTCTGCCTGTCCTGTGCTACTCGAATGCGACTCCTGATAATCTCGATCCTCGCGGAGGTTTCGTGAATCACCTCTGGTCCTAGCAACTTGTTATCCCCCCCCTCTAGCCAACAAGTTGGGGAACGTCAAGGCCTTCCATACAAAGCTTTGAATGGAGCCATGCCAATCGTGAACTGATAAGAGTTATTATAAGCGAACTCTACCAATGGAAGGTGTGGCTCCCAACCTCCTCCAAAATCAAGAACACACATGCGTAGCATATCCTCCAACATCTGATTAGTATGCTCTATCTGTCCATCTATCTGTGGGTGATAAGCTGAACTCAACCTCAACTCAGTACCCACAGCCTCCTGAAAACTCTCCCAAAAACGCGATACGAAAATCTTGTCTCTATCTGACACAATATTCAGGGGCACCCCATGTAATCTGACAATCTCAGCAATAAACAACTGAGCATACTGACCCGTGGTATAGTCTGTCCGCACCGGCAGAAAATGAGCCACCTTGGTCAAACGATCTACAATCACCCGGATGGAGTCGTGGCCTCGCTGTGATGTAGGCAACCCTGTAATGAAATCCATGGAAATACTCTCCCACTTCCACGCGGGTATTTCCAATGGCTGAAGCAACCCTGACGGTTTATGATCGTTCACCTTTACCAGTTGGCAGGTAGAACACTTGGACACGAACTCAGCAATATCCTTTTTTATCCCACTCCACCAATATTACTGCCTCATATCCTGGTACATCTTATCTCCCCCAGGATGTATTGCAAATCGGGACCCATGGGACTGGGTCATTACTGCATGACGTAAGTCTGCTCCTTCCGGAACCACTAATCTCCCATTAAACCTCAAACCCCCATCAGAACTAACAGAGTAGGACTCAGTACCCTCGGCTAAAAGTCGTACAATCTGCTCCTGGCAAAATGGGTCTGCGATCTGCGCCTGTATCACCCTCGTAACAATCTCGGGTGTCACTGTCATAACAGATATGAAGGAACGGGCTACTGCATCCTGCTGACCCAACTCTTTCCACTTTGCTTTCCAGACGTTCGCTACATCGTCTACCGGTCTACGGCTCAACGCATCAACAACTATGTTGGCCTTCCCCTAATGGTATTGTATGTCGAACTGATAGTCCTTCACAAATTCTAACCACCTGCGCTGACGCATATTCAGTTCTCGCTGAGTGAACAGGTACTGTAGTGATTTGTGGTCTGTGAGTAAGCAAAATTTCTCTCCCAATAAATAATGCCTCCAAATCCTCAATGCAAAAACGACCGCTGCCAACTCTAGGTCGTGAGTGGGGTAGTTTTTCTCGTGCGGCTTAAGCTTGTGGGAGGCAAAAGGTATAGCCTTCTCCTCTTGCTGAAGTACTCCCCCAAGTCCTCGCAAGGAAGCATCGGTGTAAACCAGGTACTCCACGCCCAACTTAGGTAAAGCAAGGACCGGAGCTGAAGTAAGCTTGTCTTTCAGCTCGTCGAAAGCCAATTGGCAAGCATCATCCCAAACATATGGAACCTTTTTGCGAGTCATGTTCGTCAATGGATCCGCTATCTTGGAGAAACCTCGAATGAATCTCCTGTAGTATCCGGCTAATCCCAAGAAACTACGCACTTCCGTCGGTGTCGTGGGCTGTCCCCACTCCCTCACCGCTGACACTTTACTAGGGTCAACTGCTATCCCCTGTTCAGAAACAACATGTCCCAAGAACTGTACTTCCCGCAACCAGAATTCGCACCTTTCGTACTTAGCATACAGCTGATGCTCTTGTAGAGTCTAAAGAACCTGCCTCAAGTGCTCGGCATGCTCCTCCTCGGAGTGTGAATATATCAAAATCTCATCTATGAAGACGATGACAAACTGATCCAAGAACTCTCTGAACACTCAGTTCATCAAGTCCATGAATACGGCTGGAGCATTTGTGAGGCCAAATGGCATCACTCTGAACTCATAGGACCCATATCTCGTCAAGAAAGCAGTGTTTGAAACATTCCGCTCCCTAATACGTAGCTGATGGTACCCCGACCTCAGATCTATCTTTGAAAAGAAAGTTACTCCCCTCAGCTGGTCGAACAGATCATCGATTCGAGGCAACGGATACTTGTTCCGTATCGTGACCTTGTTCAGTTCCCGGTAGTCCACACATAGCCTTAGTGAACCATCTCTCTTTTTCACAAACAAAACTGGAGTGCCCCAAGGTGAGGTACTCCTGCGAATGAAGTCCTGACCTAACAGCTGCTCTATCTGATCTCGTAGCTCTCGCATTTCCGTCGGAGCCATACGGTATGGAGCGCGTGCTATAGGTCTAGTATCCAGTAATAAATCTATGACAAAGTTTATCTCTTGAGTGGGGGGTAGGCCTGGTATCTCATGAAATACATCGAAATACTCACGTACAACTGGAAACGATTCTAATGGAATCACAACCTCCTGAGAGGTATCCTCCTCTATGTAATACAAATGAGTGGTCGAGCCTCCCTCTGGGCGAGGCATCGCCACTACAAACATCTCTTGCCCGGAATGGCAAAGACAATACTCCCACCAAAATAATCTATCATGGCTCTGTAAGCTGCGTGCCAATACATACCGATAATAACGTCGTGCTCATGCATATTTAAGACTAACATGTCTGCTGGTACTACCAAGCTACCAATCTCTACCCCCACACCCCGAAATATAAAGAAAATAAGCGAACCATTTCCCAATGGTGAGTCTACACACGTCACAGTGCTCTCTGCTGTGGCTAATAACCCTAAGGCCTTCGGGGGTAGCTATAAAACTCAACCCATAGCGCCGGGTATAAATGACGTACCTTTTATCTCGGTTGGGGCCTGAGGTGCTGCTATTTGGTGGACGTTATAGACATGTCCATACTGTAAGTGCCTCTGCTGCACTGAGGCTGCTCGAATGGCTGGTGGAGCTGGCTTCTGTGGTTTATTACCGGCGCCCTGCTGCCTTGGGGTTTTATTCCTTTCTGGGCAATCCTGACACCTATGGCCATTCTTGCCACATCGGAAGCTCCTCCCTCGAAACTGTCTCACTTTACTACGTTTTTGACTAGTCTCGCTTTCTCCTTGGTCTTGTTGGCCTTGCTGAGAAATTTGCGGCAAAACGATGTCAGGTTGAGGAAAATCCCTCCACTTGTGACCCGATCGCACACATTTATAGCAGAGTCCTGAAATTTCTCGTTGGTCGGGTTGTGGGTTCTCCCCAGTTTGATTTGGACAAGATTGGCGTTTATGACCGTCCATTCCACATTTGAAACACCTCTTTGTGATTTCATTCTGACGCCAACTATGTTGATCCTGATGCTTTTGGCCCTCTACATCATTTCGGTTACCTCTGGAGCCGTCCTGATCTTGAGGGGTTTGTTGCCGAAATTTCAGTGTCTTCGCACAATTGTCAACTCTAGTCACATGAAATTGACTAATCTCTCTTGGTCTTTTGCCTCCTCTGAGCTGCGTGCTACGTTCGTGGTACTGTAAGACTGCAGTGGTAACTGCTTGTGCCATAATGCCTGCAAATTTGGCAATTGGTACCCTTTCGGAGACACCTGAGGTGTGAGTTGTCCTTGCCCATTAACTTCCCCAATGGCCTTAGCTTGTTCGTCCTGACGGGCCATCTGAAAATTAAAAATTTAAGCTGAATAAGTTCAACATTCATATCGACAAATCGCAAAAGCACAAATTTTTCCAACGCATAAAGATGAATACGATATTCCTAATGTTAGGGCTCTAAATCAAAGACGCTAAGCTGGAAATGAGATAAGCCGTACAAATCCTAAAGGACACTAGAACCTGATGCTCTGATACCACCTGTGACACCCCGCCTAATTAAATACCGGGCGATCACTCCTTTATTAAATTAAAAATCAAGGTGAACAGTTGGTTCATTCTTAGCATCACTGTCGAAAAATAACTTTTCCAATTTAAACACCCTATATAATTAAGCTAAGTATCAAAACCATTTTAGACATTATTTTCCAAATTTTATTTTATATAAACCAACATTTAAAACTTTACGAAATTCATAATTAAAGAATTACACAACAACTATACTGGAACAAACAATCCAATAATTAAACATCCATCAAAGTAACTCCAACTTTAAAACTTAAAGGAAAAACATCATGACAGTAATAAATCCCAAAGAGTAAAATACTGGAAATAAATGAATCACAATGTCCGCTAAACAACTGAATAATGGAAAGGGCGACACATGCCCAACTGGATAAATAGTGCTAGAAGTGGAATCAAGAAATGAGGTCGTCTAAGCAAGAGGCCTGCAACTCCCACCTAAGCTGCAGCGCGTTCCTTCTAAAGGATCCTATGCAAGACGCCCCTGTGGCTGGGCACTTGTAATACATACATATATATACAAGAGAGAAAAGAAAATAGAAACGGGTCAGAGCCCGATTGTAAAAATGATTTAAAATTTGTTTAGCAAGTATTTAAAATGTTTACAGGCCAATGCAACAACATATTAGTGCGACACTCCCTTGAGAAATTCTCACCTCTCTTCTAATGTGCACACCTATCGCACTAACCTTCCCAACGGTTTAACTCATCTTATCTTAGGTTACTCGTAAGATGTAAATTGAAAAATTTAGCAGTTTAAGAAGTAAATTCCATATAATACTAAAGCTCACATTTTAACTTTATTTGTTGATAAAGTTTCCCAGTAATATACTATACTTTCAAAACACGTATTCCTCAATTGAAATCATTATTCATATCTTACTTACCATAAACACAGTAGGAAATTCCCAAATTTCAGAATTTAATATATATATTAAATACTCATATAATATATGTATTCTAACAGCACCCCACATAAAAATTATGGTGCGGGCATACTCTGTTATCCAGTCCCCGTATCACTCGTACTAAGGGAAATACAAGTTCAGAATCTCTCTCGAACTATATTAACACAAACACAACAATATTGAGGCGAAGCATAGAGTCCCGGTCTCTAGGAGGTCAGCAGATTCCCCCACGTCTCTTAGGCCGTCTGGCTATCGATCCGATTAGCCTGTACCAAATGATCTCTATCTTCTAGGGTACGAGTCAATATCCCCCATAAAGGTCCCATCGAGATAAGACTATCCCAGCTCGGTAACCTCAGGGATAACAATTAGCGCGGGCATGGTTTTCACACGTATATAGTATATGCATAAACACAGACATATAAATATACTACTATTACCACATCAAATTTTGGTACATCTCATAATCCATAATTATGGGATTTATCCTTATTTCTCGTTAGTTAGTTATCACGTATAACGGTTCGTTCCTTACTTTAATTTGTGGGATTTTCCCAACTTATCAAGTGACACTCGTGAATTCCTATACTCCCAAGTGTAATTTCAGTAGGTACTCGTTTATTTCTTCCACGTAACTACCTTACGCGTCTCCCCCCTTTTATACATAGTTCGATCGTCCCTTATACGTAAACATCTCCAAAAATGTGAATCTCATTCTACATCAAAGGTTTCATATTTTTATTATGTCCTACTGGTATTCTACACCTCCCAAAATATTTTAATAAGGATGTCCAAAGATTGTTTATCATTTAAATTGAATTTAACTATTTAGAGGGGAAAATAAGAGTCTGCCAGGAGGGGTCGATCGATCGACACTCCTCGTTCGATCGATCGATCAAACAGGTATAGCGAATTCTGCAGATTAACAGTTACGAGTTCTATCATCCAACATCAACCAAATCCAGATTTTTAACACCCAAACTCCCAGAAATTCGTACTAAAAACATTATGAACCCAAATTAAACATCTTCTACGTAAGGCATGCAAATTTTCATCAACATCCATGGATTAATAGGCCAAAACTTATAAAAATCTCATGAACCCTAGAAATTTTTTAACTTTGTTCTAATCAGTCTTTTTCCAGAATTTCTACTCCTAATCCATCATAAATCTGTTGTTATACCTCTACATATGAAGGGGATTTCCAGATTTTCATTCATATCATTTCTACATGCAATTTTCCTATCATTCTATGAAACTCATCCTAATCAACCCTAGACTAACATGAGTGATGCATTAACGAAATTAAGCAAGATAAATACTTGCCTGTAGATTTCAGGGTTCTGATTTGTGGACGAATTTGGTGTGGTTGCGTTCCTCGTCGCGCGATCTACGCGTTGGTGGTGGTGGCGGTGCAATCCGATGAATTTTTGGCATTGGATTGCTTGGAAAGCTTTCTAACTTCCTCTCTAATGGTCGTTCTAAGGTTGTGAGTCTTCTAACCCTAAAAGACCATTCCAAATGGCTGATATATCCTAATAAATTTCGTGGTTTTAATTATCCAAAATTACAAAATGTCCAAAATGCCCTCCCGGGATACTAATTAAGCCTAAAAATGCCCCGAGACCCAAACTAAACCCCCGGGTACACTTTTCTGACTATCTCGACCCTTCCGGACACTTTGATTTACTCAAAATGACCATACGAGTGACTTATCATTTATTCACTTTTATTAATCAATATTTAGTCCCGACGCGACACGGGCACGTTCCGACTCAAATTTCCAAAATTGTCATTTTATTCACTCGTGACATTTAATAGAACCAATATTATATTTCTTTATTCATTAGTAATATTCAACAAGTTTCCAATGATTACTAACTCTCGTCACGTTAGTAAATAAAAATATTTAATTTTCGGATTATATTAAATTAATAACTCATATTAAATTTAATAAATCCCCAAATTTAGAAAGCATAAAAATATGGGGTATTACATATCTCTCGAATATCCGAGGTATTATTTAATTCCAATCACACTTCTTTTCGTATATTCTCGAGTATCCCTCACTCCTCGAAGTGTGCCAATTATCCTTTAAATATCGTAGTAGAAAATTCACAATATCCTACTGATCTAAGTCATAGGTTCGCTCATCTTCCGGATTCCTTATATTTCAAATCACCTCGATTAATCTAATCAATTTTACATTAATTAATTTATTAAAGTAGTGTCACCCAAATACAACACCCCGACTCACTTATTCGGTCCGTATCTTCACAATTTAGAATGTATCACCCCAACTTCCACCATTTGGTAAAACACCCTTTATTAAATTCATTATTCGATAATTTGTTACATACATCTATAATAAATTAAACCGGCTACTCTGTGCCTAACTCCCTTCGCACTAGCCTAAAATATCTGAGACAACCCCGTCTCTTAATTCCATACGTAATATATTACATTCATATTTTTATTTCAAGATACTAAGCACATCTCAATCTAGTCTGTATCCTAATTTCAATCCGAAATTTCCATTCGAATTCGCTCAAATATTTTCGAGGGTTATTTATCCCAAACACTCTAAATCCATACCAATATGTTCATTACCATTCAATTTCAAAGGAAAAGTAATGTTCCTTAATATTTTCCAGAGTCCTACACTCATCTACGGACATCCCTAAAAATCCAGATTTTATTTCTCACCAAGGATTTCGATTTCATACACTCTTTCGTAGAAAAATAATTACTAATTAAAGAAAATTAGGAAAATACAAGGTCAACGCCTACGCGAGCCTGAAAAAAAGATCTAAAATTTTCATGTTTTGACAAACAGGTAAATCGGATCGGTTCTGCCTCAAAATTGGACCGTTCCGATGGAGTACGAATCATCTTCTTCTCTAACTCGTTTTTCTCCATTTATAACCCTCAAACCTCCATAGATTTAACCCAAACATCAACCCAATTTATACCCCATGTTTATTACATCCATAAACAGTTTCTAACACTAATATATATCATCAATCATCATGTATTATCATTAAAACTTCTAGGGTTCCTGAATTGGATTTTTCTCAAAATTTCTTAAATTACAAATTCAATTCGATTTAATAAATCAAATTCAACAACAATTTCTAATGGGGTTTCGATTATAAATTATATTATAACATCATCTGATTGTATTCTCCCATTAATTAAACATCAATCTCACCTTAAATGCTTAAATCCCCAAAACCCAGATTTAACATGTGATACCCTCCTTAAAATGAATTTTGCTATAATAAATCTTTCCAAAATGAATATGGTTTACGCCCACCATGATATGAATCGAAATACCATAATTAAATGAAAGCAAGTTTAACTACTTGCGTGGATGAATTGGTATAGTCCGATTCCTTTATTGTAGATGGAGGTTTGACTGAGAACGCACTCCTCTTCTTGATTTGGCTCCCAAAATATGCCCAATTTGTTCTCCCAAACTGCCTCTGCAGATTTAGGTTTTCTCTCATTGAGTTATGGCTGCCCCAACTCCCTTAATTACCTTTCATTGGGATAATTCCGTTTTTAGACTAACGGGCTTAATTAATGTGGCCCAAACACTCCCGTGTGGGCCCGATTTTGCCTAAAAATGTCAGGACACCCGATTACTACCCTCAACTACTCTTTTTCGACTATTTTGACCTATTCAGAGTCAACCGTGCACTCAGAATTTCCATCCGAATTACTTTATAATATTCTCAAATTTTTTTACTTCAAAAATGCGATAATTTTTTTTTTTGAATAATTTAAATTTCAATTTGCCAATTTAATTAAATCCACCAATGTAAATAGTTTCTCCAAATTATAAATTTAAATGTCTCCAAAAGTGAATAAGTTCCATTTCTCCAAAAATGATTAAATTGACCCAAAATTAATAAAATTCGAAGTCCTCAAATTTACGGGGTGTTACCTACTTCCCCCCTTACAAAGGAATTTCGTCTTCGAAATTGAGATGTGCCTAGCACTCAAAGCCTCGAATACTTCCCTATTCACATGTCCTTAAGATCGGTACCCATATCTTTATCCCTTCTAATCATGAATTATATTAAAATTAAATTAATTGTCCAGGGCGCTCTATACCCGTGTATAACTGCACAAAGTTTACCCGACTCCACTAGCCTTAAATTGTAATACAACTTTCAACTCACAGTCATAACTACCTGAATAAAAAATAACCAAGATACCAAAAATATATTCTAGAGACCAAACATCTCCCCACTTCCAACGTTGCGCTAAGATTCATGCGAGGGATGTCTCGCAAAGCGAAATCTAAACAAGGAACCCCCTGATACACTACTACCTAGAATTGACGGTTGATGAGATTTGTTTGGCCCTCAGTGCATAGAAGGTACCCACAAATCCCGTTTCCTGACATAAAAGTATCATCGACCATTTTCATCTTACCAAGGAAATCATATAATATAACGCCCCTTACTATCACTATTATCTTAGCGCGAGTCAATCACAAGGCATACATCCTCGCTCGTCACTAAACATACCCACTCTGAATCTCATTAGTAAATATCCCTACTATCCGGGATAAAATATAACAATACAAACACTTTCTCATAAGTATATTATGCAACACACGATAACATATATACACGAAAATATAGACTAGACCCTCTTTCAGGTAGTACTAGTACAAGTAAATCATATCTCATAACAGCGAACACAAAGTCTCACCATACTATATACTATAGCCCAAACATTTTAGTATAATTATGACTAACGATACGTACGCAACATATTTATCTCAAGATCAGCTCTGCACTCTCGACGTGGCTATAACGTACGGGTATTCTCGATTATCCCAATTTGCAAATTAAATCCTTCTCGACCCTTCCCCACCCATTAACTTGTGGTGCATCAATTTTCTCAGTGCATCCTTCGTAGCACTATCTGGCTCCACTGGCCATATATCGTATAAGCTCCCAGCTTAAAGTGTTTCCTCTACTCATTTAATAATTTAACATTTAAAACTGATACACTAGCTTCCAACAACGTCTAACTATTCCCAAGGATTATTACAATCATCGTGTGTATCCTCCCGTAATGAAGTTCAAAAGAACTTTCCCCAATGCACTATCCCCTAGCATTATCGGTCATCAAAATCCGTGCATCCCAAGAACATAAACAAAATACCATAAATTTTGTCTCCCAATACGTAAACCAAATCATTTATGCCCATATCTCTCATGGCGTCACACTATCCTACACTTTCACTATCACTAAGTTCTCAGCACTTACACAAGAATGAGTTAAATCTCTCCACTCAACGGTAAACTCGATATACCCTTAATCACATTAGTAAAAGTCGCTATGCACCGAGCTCCAATATAACTAGACCTATGTACTCTCTGAAGTTTACTTCTTAAAATATCGCCGTGAGCTCGACCCTCTTTTAACTGAGACATCACAAAAATATACATCCTACCCTGGAACAACGAATACGATAGTCTGGCTGTAACCGCCCACCATCGCTTAACAATACGTACCCAGAATAAACCATACCTCGAATATCACCTCTCAAAATGAGCAAACCTCATAAAATATATCTCCTCTCAGTGTCCCCACCCGCTCCCCTGCAGAGGGAACTAAAGAGAGAGTTTCGCTAACTCAATGGTGAATAAACACTCACTATAATGATATTAACGATACCTCTTCTAAACCCGTTTCACATGCGAATCTAGTGCAAATAAACTACTGTGACTGGCTCGTGTCACACAAAATAAATCCCAATCACCCCGGGATAAAAATCATGCTTTTGATTGTCAATAGCACTCGGGGTTCAAATGGTTCCTGGACATAACACCCTTATTCCAACCGAACCAAAAAAGTCCATATATATGTTTCCCCTACTGGGCATCCTGTTCCTGTCCCCCAACTCACTACGGATAATATCCACATATATATTCCCACTCTTTACATATAATGACAACAACGACATCAATCGTTTTATTCGGACTTCTCCATCCATGCTTGTATAGTCTATACATTCATTTATCATTAACTTACAGACCTTCTCGGTTCTCCGTATCCACCTTGTCTGGTATGAATTTCGCTAAACACGTCAACTTTCCTTCATGACCGACTATTGTACGTCCCCTTTGAAACAAGTCTTGAAATCTCCTTTTCCTCTCTTATTTAAACAGTTTATGAGAGGATTTATGGTCAAATCTCACCCCCAAATTCCTTGTTATTCATGGTATCCCTCCATGGTTGTGGTGACCGACTCCCACTACTTGAACGTCACTCCTATGAGTTAAAATTTTGCGCTCGAAATTTAATCCTGGGTGCCTTTGCACTCCACCCTACATAATTATCTTTGGATCATCTCCTCCGATTACTATGGTGACTCCTATTGCTGTTACCCTTCTCAACATATTTCATGGCTTCTGCTCAATCTCTCCTCCTGCAATCCTTCTAAAGGCCCTCGCTGGTTGTCCCAAAATTATTCGGTGTATGAAGTCCAACCGAACTCATATATAAATCGCCTCAGCTATACTTAATCACAGTAGAACGTTAGTCGTATACGTTAAGGAATATAATAATCCTATAATAAAGCTCTATATCAAAGAACGCTACGCTGAAACGTAATAAGCCGCACAGATTCTAAGAACTCTAGAACCTGATGCTTTGATACCATCTCTGACACCCGCCTATTAAAATACCGTGCGGCCAGCCCGTGATCAAAATAACACGTTGGTCTCATATGACTCATTCTTAGCATCACTGTCGTAAACTTTTTAAGGTTACTAAACACCTAGTAATTTAATTAGACCAGTGCCAAATTTTATTACTTTAATTTACAACATGCAGAAATCAATGCCCATTTAAACCATCCACACAACTGATAATGGAATCTAACAAAAATGAATAATCATAAATAAAGATAACCGAATTAACTATTGGTTCAACAATAAAATACAATAGTCCCTGAAGCAATAACCTGGATACATAAAGACCAATAAATAAACTAAATACAAAATCTGAGGGCGACATGCCCAAATGAGTACTGGAGAAAAGTTCCTACATTAGGAGTAAATGAACGAAGTGTCTATAACAAGGTCCTACAACTTTCACATGAGCGGCAGCTGCGCATCCCTGGATAGAATCCTCAAACTGGGCGTCCCTGTGGCTAGACATATAAAATGTTTTGGAAAAGATTTTTGACACGGGTCAGAGCCCAAGTAAAACGTTTTTAAAATATTAAGCAAGCAGTTAAATTGCAATAATTAAATACACATGCACACTTTTCATATTTAAGCTAGTGTCGCACTCTCTTGAGACATAGCTCACCCCTCATCTAATGTGCACACTTAACGCTCGCCTTCTACCTTTCCTAGTTAAGCTACCCCACCTAACTAGCCATGTCGAATCTCCATCTACAAAATAATTCGTTATGACTACCCGTTTTGCCGATACAATATGTTATCGAATTTCCATATCTTTTAGCCCATTATAAATTTCTCAGTATATGTTGATTTCTACCCATAATATAGTTATTTTTAATGTCGCTATTTTTCTCTTCCACTAAACTCACCCAGTAGAATAAAATCACAAGTATACATATATCTTACTATTTTATATATATACTAATACTACACCCCTAAGCTGAGCTATGGTACCTGTATACTATGCTATCATGTCCTGGTACATCATCTACCAAACATACGTAGTAGAATAAATCACAAGTATATATATTTATCACACTAATTATATATATACAATACAACACCCCGAGGCTGAGACCAGCGCTGCATGCATACTCTGTTATCAAGTCCCGGTACATCACGCACTGTATAAAGGACTACAAATTCCGAATCACTCTAGAATCGTATCAGTATAAATCCCGCATATTGGAGCCGAACACAGACCACAACTTGATGGGCTACGCACATACCTACGCACCCATATCACCCAAATTTATCAACTCACCGATAAGTCCTCCTTAGGCCTTATGCTCTGAGGTACCAAATCTAAAATCCCCCCGAAGGCTCATCAGGATAAGACCGTCCCCTGCAAAATACCTCCTATGATAACAAGTATGTTAGGTATGTCATACACATAATAAATCATACAAATCAGTATAGGTATACAGACAACCTATATCATATATCCCATACATAACATGTATATCTCTCGAATATCCTACGTATTATTTAATTCAAATTACACATCTTATAGTATACTCTCGAGTATCCCCCATTACTCGAAGTGTGCCAATTATCCTTTAAATATCGTAGTAGAAAATTCACTAATATCCTACTGATCTAAGTCATAGGTTCGCTCATCTCCCGAATTCCTTATATTTCAAATCACCCCGATTAATCTAATTAATTTCATATTGATTAATTTATTAAAGTAGTGTCACCCAACTACAACACCCCGACTCACTTATTCGGTCCGTATCTTCACTATTTAGAATGTATAACCCCAACTTCCACCATTTGGTAAAACACCCTTTATTAAATTCAATATTCAATAATTTATTACATACATCTATAATAAATTAAACCGGATACTCTGTGCTTAAATCCCTTCCCACTAGCCTAAAATATCCGAGACACGACCCCGACACTTAATTCCATACGTATTAGATTACATTCATATTTTTATTTCAAGATACTAAGCACATCTCAATCTAGTCTGTATCCTAATTTCAATCCGAAATTTCCATTCGAATCCGTTTATATATTTTTGAGGGTTATTCATCCCAAACACTCTAAATCCATACCACTATGTTCATTCTTATCCAATTTCAATGGAAAAGTAATGTTCCTTAATATTTTCCAGAGTCCTACACTCATCTACGGACATACCTAAAACTCCACATTTTATTTCTCACAAAGGATTTCGATTTCAGACACTCTGTCGTAGAAAAATCATTACTAATTAAAACAAAATCAGAAAAATACAAGGTTAGCGCCTACGCGACCGGGAAAAAAAGATCTAAAATTTTGACAAACAGGCAAATCGGATCGGTTCTGCCCCAAAATTGGACCGTTCCGACGGACTACGAATCATCTTCTTCTCTAACTCGTTTTTCTCCATTTATAACCCTCAAACCTCCATGGATTTAACCCAAACATCAACCCAATTCATACCCCATGTTAATTACATCTGTAAACAGTTTCTAACATTAATATATATCATCAGTCATCATTTATTCTCATTAAAACTTCTAGGGTTCCTAAATTGGGTTTTTCTCAAAATTTCTTAAATCACAAATTCAATTCGATTCAATATATCAAATTCAACAACAATTCCTAATGGGTTTTCGATTATAAATCATATTATAACATCATATGATTGTATTCTCCCATTAATTAAACATCAATCTCACCTTAAATGCTTAAATCCCTAAAACCCAGATTTAACATGTGATACCCTCCCAAAAATGAATTTTGCTATAATAAATATTCCCAAAATGAATATGGTTTACACTCACCATGATATGAATCGAAACACCATAATTTAAATGAAAGCAAGTTTAATTACTTGACTGGACGAATTTGTAGAGTCTGATTACTTTGTTGTAGATGGAGGTTTGACACAGGACGCACTCCTCTTCTTGATTGGGCTCCCAAAATATCCTCAATTTGCTGTCCCAAACTTCCGCTGCAAATTTAGGTTTTCTCTCATTGAGTTATGGCCTCCCCCAACTCCCTTAATTAGCTTTCATTGGGATAATTCCTTTTTTAGACTAATGGGCTTAATTAAAGTGGCCCAAACACTCCCGTGTGGGCCCGATTATGCCTAAAAATGTCTCGAGACCCGATTACTACCCTCGGGTACTCTTTTGACCTATTCTGAGTCAACCGTGCACTCAGAATTTCCATCCGAATTACTTTATAACATTCTCAAATTTTTTTACTTAAAAAATGGGACCAAAAAAATCTGAGTAATTTAAATTTCAATTTGCCAATTTAATTAAATCCACCAATGTAAATGATTTCACCAACTTATAAATTTAAATGTCTCCAAAAATGAATAAGTTCCATTTCTCCGAAAATGATTAAATGTACCCAAAATTAATAAAATTCAAAGTCCTCAAATTTACAGAGTGTTACATACTTTCCCCCTTACAAAGGAATTTCGTCCTCGAAATTGAGATGAGCCTAGCACTCAAAGCCTCGAATACTTCCCCACTCACATGTCCTTAAGATCGGTACCCATATCTGTACCCCTTCTAATCACGAATTATATTAAAATTAAATTAATTATCTTGGGCACCCTATACCCGTGCGTAACTGCACTTAGTCTACCCGACTCCACTGGCCTTAAATTATAATACAACTTTCAACTCACAGTCATAACTACATTAATGAAAGATAACCAAGATACCAAAACTATATTCTAGTGACCAATCATCTCCACGCTTCCAACGTTGCACTAAGTTTCATGGTGGGATGTCTCGCAAAGCGAAATCCAAACAAGGAACCCCCCGATACATTACTACCAAGAATTGTCGGTTGGTGAGATTTGTTTGGCCCTCAGTCCATGGCACGTACCCACAAATCCCGTTTCCTGACATAAAAGTGTTATCGACCATTTTCATGTTACCGAGGACATCATATAATATAGCGCCCCTTACTTTTACTATTATCTTAGCTCAAGTCAATCACAAGCTATACATCCTCGCTCGTCACTAAACTATCCACTCTGAATCTCATTAGTAAATATCCCTACTAGCCGGGATCAAATATAACAATACAAACACTTTCTCATAAGTATATTATGCAACACACGATAACATATATACACGAAAATATAGACTGGACCCTCTTTCAGGTAGTACTAGTACAAGTAAATCATATCTCATAACAGCGAACACAAAGTCTCACCATACTATATACTATAGCCCAAACATTTTAGTATAATTATGACTAACGATACGTACGCAACATATTTATCTCAAGCTCAGATCTGCACTCTCGACGTGGCTATAATGTACGGGTATTCTCGATTACACCAATTTGCAAATTAAATCCTTCTCGACCCTTCCACACCCATTAACTTGTGGTGCATAAATTTTCTCAGTGCATCCTTCGTAGCACTATCTGGCTCCACTTGCCATATATCGTATTAGCTCCTAGATTAAAGTGTCTCCTCTACTCGTTTAATAATTTAACATTTAAAATCGATACACTAGCATCCAACAACGTCTCGCTATTCCCAAGGTTTATTACGATCCACTTATGTATCCTCCCGTAATGAAGTTCAAAAGAACTTTCCCCAATGCACTATCCGCTAGCATTGTCGGTCATCAAAATTTGCGCATCCCAAGAACATAAACAAAATATCATAAATTTTGTCTCCCAATATGTAAATCAAATCATCTATGCTCATATCTCTCATGGCGTCACACTATCCTATACTTTCACTATCACTAAGTTCTCAGCACTTACACAAGAATGAGTTAAATCTCTCCACTCAACGGTAGACTCGATATACCCTTAATCACATTAGTAAAATTCCCTAAGCACCGAGCTCCAATATAACTAAACCTATGTACTCTCTGAAGTTTACTTCTTAAAATATCGCCGTGAGCTCGACCCTCTTTTAACTGAGACATCACAAAAATATACATCCAACCCCGGAACAACGATACGATAATCTTGCTGTAACCGCCCACCATCGCTTAACAGTCCGTACCTAGAATAAACCATACCATGAATATCACCTCTCAAAATGAGCAAACCTCATAAAATATATCTCCTGTCAGTGTCCCCACCCGCTCCCCTGCAGAGGGAACTAAAGAGAGAGTTCCGCTAACTCAACGGTGAATAAACACACACTATAATGATATTAACGATACCTCTACTAAACCCGTTTCACATGCGAATCTAGTGCAAATAAACTACTGTGACTGGCTCGTGTCACACAAAATAAATCCCAATCACCCCGGGATAAAAATCATGCTTTTGATTGTCAATAGCACTCGGGGTTCAAATGGTTCCTGGACATAACACCCTTATTCCAACCGAACCAAAAAAGTCCATATATATGTTTCCCCTATTGGGCATCCTGTTCCTGTCCCCCAACTCACTACGGATAATATCCACATATATATTCCCACTCTTTACATATAATGACAACAACGACATCAGTCGTTTTATTCGGACTTCTCCATCCATGCTTGTATAGTCTATACATTCATTTATCATTAACTTACAGACCTTCTCGGTTCTCCGTATCCACCTTGTCTGGTATGAATTTCGCTAAACACGTCAACTTTCCTTCATGACCGACTATTGTACGTCCCCTTTGAAACAAGTCTTGAAATCTCCTTTTCCTCTCTTATTTAAACAGTTTATGAGAGGATTTATGGTCAAATCTCACCCCCAAATTCCTTGTTATTCATGGTATCCCTCCATGGTTGTGGTGACCGACTTCCACTACTTCAGCGTCACTCCTATGAGTTAAAATTTTGCGCTCGAAATTTAATCCTGGGTGCTATTGCACTCCACCCTACATAATTATCTTTGGATCATCTCCTCCGATTACTATGGTGACTCCTATGGCGGTTACCCTTCTCAACATATTTCATGGCTTCTGCTCAGTCTCCCCTCCTACCATCCTTCTAACGGCCCTCGCTGGTCGTCCCATAATTATTCGGTGTATGAAGTCCAACCGAACTCATATATAAATCGCCTCAGCTATACTTAATCACAGTAGAACGCTAGTCGTATACGTTAAGGAATACAATAATCCTATAATAAGGCTCTATATCAAAGAATGCTACGCTGAAACGTAATAAGCGGCACATATCCTAAGGACTCTAGAACCTGATGCTCTGATACCATCTCTGACACCCCGCTTATTAAAATACCGTGTGGCCAGCCCGTGATTAAAATAACACGTTGGTCTCATATGTCTCATTCTTAGCATCACTGTCGAAAACTTTTTATGGTTACTAAACACCTAGTAGTTTAATTACGCCGGTGCCAAATTTTATCTTACATTAATTAACAACATACAAAAATCAATGCCCATTTAAACCATCCACACAACTGATAACGGAATCTAACAAAAATGAATAATCATAAATAAAGATAGCCGAATTAACTATCAGTTCAACAATAAAATACAATAGTCGCTGAAGCAATAACCTGGATACATAAAGACCAATAAATAAACTAAATACAAAATCTGAGGGCGACATGCCCAAATGAGTACTGAAAAAAAGTTCCTACACTAGGAGTAAATGAACGAAGTGTATATAACAAGGTCCTACAACTTCCACATGAGCTGCAGCTGCGCATCCCTGGATAGAATCCTCAAACTGGGCGTCCCTGTGGCTGGACACCTAAAATGTTTTGGAAAAGATTTTTGACACGGGTCAGAGCCCAAGTAAAATGTTTTGAAAATATTTAGCAAGCAGTTAAATTGCAATAATTAAATATGCATGCACACTTTTCATATTTAAGCTAGTGTCGCACTCTCTTGAGACATAACTCACTCCTTATCTAATGTGCACACTTAACGCTCGCCTTCTACCTTTCCTGTACCCCACCTAACTAGCCATGTCGAATCTCATTCTACAAAATAATTCGTTATGCCTACCCGTATTGCCGATACAATATGTTATCGAATTTCCATATCTTTTATCCCATTATAAATTTCTCAATATAAGTTTATTTCTCCCCATAATATAGTTATTTTTAATGTCGCTATCTTTCTCTTCTACTAAACTCACCCCGTAGAATAAAATCACAAGTATATATATCATACTATTATATATATACTAATACGGCGCCCATAAGCTGAGCTGTGGTACGTGTATACTATGCTATCATGTCCTGGTACATCATCTACCAAACACATGTAAATCACAAGTATATATATTTATCACACTTATTATATATATACAATACAGCACCCCAAGGTTGAGACCTGTGGGGCATGAATACTCTGCTATCAAGTCCCGGTACATCACGCACTGTATAAAGGACTACTAATTCCGAATCACTCTAGAATCGTATCAGTAAAAATCACACATATTGGAGGCGAACACAGACCACAACTTTATGAGCTACACACATACCTACGCACCCATTTCACCCAAACTTATCAACTCACCGATAAGTCCTCTTTAAGCCCTATGCTTCGAGGTACCAAATCTAAAATCTCCCCAAAGGCTCATCAGGATAAGACTGTCCCCTTCAAAAGACCTCCCGTGATAGCAAGTATGTTAGGTATGTCATACACATAATAAATCATACAAATCAGTATAGGTATACACGCAACCTATATCATATATCCCATACATAGCATATATATCTCTCGAATATCCTACGTATTATTTAATTCCAATTACACTTCTTATCGTATATTTTCGAGTATCCCACACTACTCGAAGTGTGACAATTATCCTTTAAAGATCGTAGTAGAAAATTCACTAATATCCTACTGATCTAAGTCATAGGTTTGCTCATCTCCCGAAATCCTTATATTTCAAATCACCCCGATTAATCTAATCAATTTCAAATTAATTACTTTATTAAAGTAGTGTCACCCAACTACAACACCCCGACTCACTTATTCGGTTCGTATCTTCACAATTTAGAATGTATCACCCCAATTTCCACCATTTGGTAAAACACCCTTTATTAAATTCAATATTCGATAATTTATTACATACATCTATAATAAATTAAACCGGCTACTCTGTGCCTAACTCCCTTTGCACTATCCTAAAATATCCAAGACACGACCCCGACTCTTAATTCCATACGTATTAGATTACATTCATAGATTTATTTCTAGATTCTAAGCACATCTCAATCTAGTCTGTATCCTAATTTCAATCCGAAATTTCCATTCGAATCTGTTCATATATTTTCGAGGGTTATTCATCCCAAACACTCTAAATCCATACCACTATGTTCATTCCCATCCAATTTCAAAGGAAAATGAATGTTTCTTAATATATTCCAGAGTCCTACACTCATCTACGGACATCCCTAAAAATTCAGATTTTATTTCTCACAAAGGATTTCGATTTCAGACACTCTTTCGTAGAAAAATCATTAATTATTAAAAAAATAAAAAAAATACAAGGTCAGCGCCTACGTAACCGTGAAAAAAGATTTAAAAGTTTCATGTTTTGACAAACAGGAAAATCAGATCGGTTCTACCTCAAAATTGGGCCGTTCCGATGGACTACGAATCATCTTCTTCTCTAACTCGTTTTTCTCCATTTATAACCCTCAAACCTCCATGGATTTAACCCAAACATCAACCCCATTCATACCCCTTGTTAATTACATCTGTAAACAGTTTCTAACACTAATATATATCATCAGTCATCATTTATTCTCATTAAAAATTCTAGGGTTCCTAAATTGGGTTTTTCTCAAAATTTCTTAAATCACAAATTCAATTCGATTCAATAAATCAAATTCAACAACAATTCCTAATGGGTTTTCGATTATAAATCATATTATAACATCATATGATTGTATTCTCCCATTAATTAAACATCAATCTCACCTTAAATGCTTAAATCCCTAAAACCCAGATTTAACATGTGATACCCTCCCAAAAATGAATTTTGCTATAATAAATCTTCCCAAAATGAATATGGTTTACACTCACCATGATATGAATCGAAACACCATAATTTAAATGAAAGCAAGTTTAACTACTTTCCTGGACGAATTTGTAGAGTCTGATTCCTTTGTTGTAGATGGAGGTTTGACAGAGGACGCACTCCTCTTCTTGATTTGGCTCCCAAGATATCCCCAATTTGTTCTCCCAAACTTCCTCTACAGATTTAGGTTTTCTCTCATTGAGTTATGGATGCCCCCAACTCCCTTAATTAGCTTTCATTGGGATAATTCCATTTTTAGGCTAATGGGCTTAATTAAAGTGGCTTAAACACTCCCGTGTGGGCCCGGTTCTGCCTAAAAATATCTCGAGACCCGATTACTACCCTCGGGTACTCTTTTCCGACTACTTTGACCTATTCAGAGTCAACTGTGCACTCAGAATTTCCATCCGAATTACTTTATAACATTCCCAAATTTTTTTACTTTAAAAATGCGACACAAAAAAAAAATCTGAATAATTTAAATTTCAATTTGCCAATTTAATTAAATCCACCAATGTAAATAATTTCTCCAAATTATAAATTTAAATGTCTCCAAAAATGAATAAGTTCCATTTCTCCCAAAATGATTAAATGAACCCAAAATTAATAAAATTCGAAGTCCTCAAATTTACGTGGTGTTACAAATAATTCTTCTTTGTGCCACAAAGATCACTATAGAATATATTAATAATAACTCGGATCTTTCAAAATCTATGGATGCATTTACTTTATAAACCTTTGAAAACTTGTGTGCAGAAACGTATTGGTTCGTAAACATTTTTTCCAGAACGCACACTTACGAAATCTGAAGGAAACACGCCTATATATTTTTTTCCCTACAACAGTGGCTCGCTCGAACGATGGAAGCTGTCTCTCGAACGAGATGACCATGTAGTTCGAATGGCAGTGGCATCTCCCTAGAACGATAGTGAATGCCGCTTGATGTCGTTTGAGAATTGATCCTCATGAGACTTGACGCTCTTCTAATCTTCAACAACTTCTCTCATAGTGCCCACGCAGAAATTCCTTCTTCCACGATACCTATCCACAACACACGCGTCCACGTATGTCTCAGTGACCACCGATATGGGTTGTAACATCTACGATGTTGAAACCGGACTCCACCGAATCTTCACTGCAAAACCAATAATGTTCAAGCGTAGAATAACTCTTCTTGGTTCCACAAAGATCACTATAGCATATATGAATGATAACTCGGATCTTTGAAACCCTAAGGATGCATTTACTTTGGAAAACCTTAAAAACTTATGTGCAGAAACGTACTAGTTCGTAAACATTTTTTCCAGAATGCACACTTACAAAATCTGAAGGAAACAGGCTTGTATATATTTTTCCTACGATAATGGCTCGCTAGAACGATGTAAGTTGTCGATCAAACAAGATGACCATGTCGTTCAAATGACAGTGGCATCTCGCTGGAACGACAGTGAATGTCGCTTGATGTCGTTTGAGCGACGCGCGTAATTAGTGTCCCAATATAAACTAACTCTAATCTATCCTTATCAGATTTAAACGAAGTGTAAGACATTTCAAACACTTATAAAACATTTGAAAATCATTTATTTAATAAAATATCATCCTTATCTTTATAAAAATTAAATTTCGAGTCTCATTAAAATTACGCATTCATACCTGAGTGATCTCGGAATGCAATTGATCTTGTAGACGAATAAACTTGCACCAATTAAACATTCGACATAAATAATTCCTTGAAGCTTTGCCGCAACTTCTTCAATTAAACTTCAATACGTCATAGTCCGTGTGGGATCATGACAATAAAAATACGACCTTTGACTCAAACGTGTTTTCTTTCGGGAATAGGTCAAAACTATACATTGGACTCAATTAGAAATTTTGTCCTGACAAATCTCCCCCTTTAACTATGCCGGGACAAAACCAACAGCGAAATGCCTAAGCTGGGCCGTGAAACTATATGACGCCTAAATCCCATCCCATAAACCCAAAATAAAAAATTACAGGACAAGACTAGTAAACAATGGACCGACAAGCATGAAACTGTCTTTGAATGTCTGAATGTGATGTAGACTTGAAATCTCGAATATCTTAAGCATACCTACACACATAGAACAGACAAATACCCAGAGAAGTTTGGAGGAACAATTGATATAACCCGTAATGAAATATGTGAGAAAAATATTTTGATATCAATTTGAAACAAAGCAACTTTTAAATTCGAATATCAAATATGCACATAAATAAGATACCAATGTAGATACAAATGTGTGCAACAAACAAATATAATACTCAACAAAAATCTCCCCTTACATCACATACATCTCCCCCCCTTTTTGTCTCGAATAGACAACCCGGTGAAAAGATAAACATATCTGGCATTAGATGAATAAATGAAATATATTTTAAGATAATCATGCAAACAACCGACTAAAAATTATAAATAATTTCAATTCTGAAGCTAGCAAACAATAATCACACAATATGAATTAATCAATCTAAACAGGTGTGATTAAACGAACTCAATGCAGCAAAATACGTGATCAATATGAATCTGCATATAATAAAATTGTCGAGAAGCAATTCAACAATACTAAAAAAAATGACACAGATGCAACAAGGTACTGAAACAGAATGAATTGCAAAAATCAGACGTTGCTCGAACTATAAAGCGACGTCGCTCGAACGATAACTTCACGCGACATATAGATGTCGCTTGAACGAGCAATCAAAAATCCCATTTCCAGCTCAAAAGGTTAAATTGTGTTGCCCAGTGAAAAAATTTCGCAAAAAACCTAACTGAAAGGGGCTCAAAACTGCAAAACAGTAGCTAAACTAAAAAAAACTCAAAAATAAACAAATGTGAGTGTAATACCCCGTACTTTTGACTATATTTATTTTTGGGATTAATTAATTAAATGCGTATTAATTGATAATTAATCCGGGTTATAGATACTAATGAGATGCGAATTGGTATTTGATTATGTGCATATATGATTATATATGTATTTGGTATTATAAAATTTGTCGTGAGATCTATATACGGCATTTTAGAAATTTTGTTGAGACGCGTGGGACCGCCGCGTCATGGTATAATATTTTGATAATAAAAGTGAATTTAAAATCTATAAACCGTATGGTCGTTTTGTGTGCGCCAACGCGTCCGGAAGGGCCGAGATAGTCAGAAAACACTAGCCGGGGGTATAGTTTGGGTCCCGGGGTATTTTTAGGTCATACCGGCAACTTAAAGGGTATTTTGGTAATTTTACATTTTTAGGAATTAAAAGTGACGAAAATTTGAGATGTAAATCTGATGTCGATTAAACCCACAAAGCCCACTAACCATCCTATATTAAACCATTAAGCTACGGAGGTTATCTTTAGGTTTACAACTTTCCCCAAAACAAACCCTAGCCACCTTAAGCCACCATTGGAGAAGGAGCTTGGAGAAGGAGAGAAAGAGAGAAAATTCTGCAGAGATTCTTCATCAAATCAACACCAAATCCGGAAACAAACAAGGCAAGTGGTTTAATTATGTTTAACTTCAGCAAATGTTCTTTCCATGTTAGAAAATTGAAGATTTATAATTGTTAATGGAAGATGAATGAAAACCCATGATTAATTGGACTTAGGTTCTGATCATTGAGGATAAATTGCATGTAGAATAGTTTGGAGATGATTAATCTGATGTTAACACATGATTGGTTGAAAGAAAAACGGATTAAATTTGATGAATTGAGGGTTCCAAATTCTAGGGTTCATGTTCATGAATGAATTGGGGAAAAGTTTAAGTATTTGTAATTGATTGATGATTAGGGTGAATTAATCCATAAAAACGTGATAGGATGTGGTTATATTATGTTTAGGATTGTTTAGAGACTTTAAAGCAATCGTTGGGATAAATTTTAGAGGTGATTTGAGGAGTAAAAATGTATTTGGAAAAAAATCTGGGCCAAAACTGGCCAGTCGTTAGAAGCAGCCCCCAGGTCGTTCGAACGAGCTCGTTCGAACGAGCTTCTAACGAGTTGACCGGTCTCTTCTAACGAAGGGTAGTTTCGTTCGATATCTCGTTCGAACGAGATATCGTTAGAAGATGCAGTTCGTTCAAACGAACTGGAATCTCGTTCGAACAGTCTCGTTCGAACGAGACTTCTAACGAGTTGACAGCCCCAAACTCGTTCGAACACTCGTTCAAACGATACTTCTAACGAGCTGACAGTTTGGGCTATTTTGAATTGTTTTGAATTTTGGAGTCCCGTAAACTTGTTCGAGGATATAGTTAACCTTCCAATGATGACGTAGTGATAGGTTTGGGACATTTGGGTATTTATGAGAAGGAAATTATATACAAGAGAGTTAAATTAGAATGAACCGTTTGGGTGAGACGTGAGTGTCTACTACGACGTGAGGATGAATTATGGCGCGTATAATTACAAACCGGAAGGTTCTGATCATTGAGGATAAATTGCATGAAGAATAGTTTAGAGACGATTAATCTGATGTTAATACATGATTGGGTGAAAGAAAAGCGGATTAAATTTGATGAATTGAGGGTTCCAAATTTTAGGGTTCATGTTCATGAATGAATTGGGGAAAAGTTTAATTATTTGTAATTGATTGATGATTAGGGTGAATTAATCCATAAAAATGTGATAGGATGTGGTTATATTATGTTTAGGATTGTTTAGAGACTTTAAAGCAATCGTTGGGATAAATTTTAGAGGTGATTTGAGGAGTAAAAATGGTGAAAAACGTATTTGGAAAAAAATCTGGGTCGAAACTGGCCAGTCGTTAGAAGCAGCCCCCAGGTCGTTCGAACGAGCTCGTTCGAACGAGCTTCTAACGAGTTGACCAGTCTCTTCTAACGAAGGGTAGTTTCGTTCGATATCTCGTTCGAACGAGATATCGTTAGAAGATGCAGTTCGTTCGAACGAACTGGAATCTCGTTCGAACAGTCTCGTTCGAACGAGACTTCTAACGAGTTGACAGCCCCAAACTCGTTCGAACACTTGTTCGAACGAGACTTCTAACGAGCTGACAGTTTGGGCTATTTTGAATTGTTTTGAATTTTGGAGTCCCGTAAACTTGTTCTAGGATATAGTTAACCTTCCAATGATGACGTAGTGATAGGTTTGGGACATTTGGGTATTTATGAGAAGGAAATTATATACAAGAGAGTTAAATTAGAATGAACCGTTTGGGTGAGACGTGAGTGTCTACTACGACGTGATGATGAATTATGGTGCGCATAATTACAAACCGGAAGGTTCTGATCATTGAGGATAAATTGCATGTAGAATAGTTTGGAGACGATTAATCTGATGTTAATACATGATTGGGTGAAAGAAAAACGGATTAAATTTGATTAATTGAGGGTTCCAAATTCTAGGGTTCATGTTCATGAATGAATTGGGGAAGAGTTTAAGTATTTGTAATTGATTGATGATTAGGGTGAATTAATCCATAAAAATGTGATAGGATGTGGTTATATTATGTTTAGGATTGTTTAGAGACTTTAAAGCAATCGTTGGGATAAATTTTAGAGGTGATTTGAGGAGTAAAAATGTATTTGGAAAAAAATCTGGGCCGAAACTGGCCAATCGTTAGAAGCAGCCCCCAGGTCGTTCGAACGAGCTCGTTCGAACGAGCTTCTAACGAGTTGACCAGTCTCTTCTAACGAAGGGTAGTTTCGTTCGATATCTCGTTCGAACGAGATATCGTTAGAAGATGCAGTTCGTTCGAACGAACTGGAATCTCGTTCGAACAGTCTCGTTCGAATGAGACTTCTAACGAGTTGACAGCCCCAAACTCGTTCGAACACTCGTTCGAACGAGACTTCTAACGAGTTGACAGTTTGGGCTATTTTGAATTGTTTTGAATTTTGGAGTCCCGTAAACTTGTTCGAGGATATAGTTAACCTTCCAATGATGACGTAGTGATAGGTTTGGGACATTTGGGTATTTATGAGAAGGAAATTATATACAAGAGAGTTAAATTAGAATGAACCGTTTGGGTGAGACGTGAGTGTCTACTACGACGTGAGGATGAATTATGGCGCGTATAATTACAAACCGGAATAGTATGAATTGTGATAATTATAAGTTAGTACGAGAATGCAATATGTACTACGATTAAAATACGGTATTACTAAGATGTGTGTTTACTTAGTATTGGTATATGGATTGTGTGTATGACATACCTACCATACTTGCTATCATGGGAGGTTGCGTTCGCTTAGGACCCTCTAATCCTTGTGTGCCTACGGGGGGGATATAGACTGGTACCTCGATGAACATAGGTCATAGAAAGACTTATTGGGATATTAATAAGTCCGCTGATCGTGGGAGCGTAGGTATGTGCGTAACCCACATGATGGTGACTATGTTCGCCTCCACTATTTGTGATGTTGTTATCGGTGAACTATTCTTGAGAGATTCAGAATATGTAATCCTTATGTACGTGATGTACCGGGATGGATAGCAGAGTATGTGTGCACCGCAACTTAGTTCTCGGGGTGCTTGTATTGTATATTTATGATGTGAATAATATACATTTAATTAATGGGAATCCTCATGTTAATATATTACGGTGTTGTTTTGAGAAATATAACGAGTTAACTGATAGTTATATATATTGCATATTGAGTATCTGAGTTTACGTTAAACCCCTATTTAATTACGAGTGTTATTATGTTAATGGAACCGAGAAATATGGGTAGGACCTTTGGCAGTCTAGCTAGATATGATGTCACTTAGCTAGTGGTATGGGTACTTATAGATGGGTACTTGCGTTAGGAGTGCACAGTTAGACGAGAGGTGAGAATATAATGTGAGTGCACGTCCTAACATGTACTTTGCATTTAATGTTTTAAATGTTTTTAAAGCACTTGCAGGTTTTTAAAATATAACTCCACATTCGGGCTCTGACCCGTTTGCTTTTCAAATCTTTTTCTTGTAAAACCATTTTAGGTGCCCAGCCACAAGGACACCAAGCATAGGATACTCATTCAGGTGACGAGCTGTAGCTGCTTGTGGAAGCTACAGGGACTTTGCTTATAGACGCTTCCATCTTTTGGATTCCAGAGTCACTATCTATCAGTTGTAGGGCATGTTGCCCATTTCTATTAGACATCTTTTACATTTCAGTTTTCAGACTTTAGCATGTATTGTTTCAGTATTCGTTTTACTTATCAGTTGTGGGATTGTAGTGAGGAGTTTTCCTCCAGCCTTTATTTACTATATTGTGATGGTTATTCGTTTTACTTCAGTATGGTGAATGGTGTTATTTATTTCTTCATTTCACTTGTTGCATGTTAATCAGACTTAAATTAAAATTTGGCAACTTACTTTTTAAATACTAGGTGGTTAGTAATAATAAAATGTTTTCGACAGTGATGCTATTAACTGAGCCAACTTGGCATTTTGAATTAATTTAATAAAGGAGTAGCTACCCGGTATTTAATTAGTCGGGGTGTCACAGGTGGTATCAGAGCATCAGGTTCTAGTGTCCTTTAGGATCTGTACGGCTATTATGTTTCCGCTAAGTTTCTTTGATATAGAGCCCTATATTTTAGGACTGTTGTACTCCTTTTTGTATGCTTCGTTCTTCAGCTATATTAAGTTTATAACCGTGAACTTATAAACTTTGTTCTTATTTCAGATGCCTCCACGACGTGCACGACGAGTTCCCAGGGATGCAACGCCCGAACCCCAGCCCGCTCCAGTTCAGGGCATGATGAACGCCGCTGAGGTTGCAGCTATAGTAGCTCAAGCGGTAAATGTCACGATTGCCGTTATTCAGCAGGCACCACCTCAGGCGCAGGTTGTCGCGCCAGTACAGGTTAATGCATTCCCGTCTGCTTGGGAGCGTGTACGAGACGCTTTTCAGAAAGCGCATCCGCCAGAGTTTGCAGGTAGCTCAGATGTGGTAGTCTCGAGCCAATGGAGGAAGGATATGCAGAGGCATTTGAGGATGCATGAGTGCACTGATGTTCAGAAACAGGTGCTAGCTACTTTCAAGCTAGTGGGATCTGCACTACAGTGGTGGGAGTCTATTACCACCGCAGAGGAGAGGGATACTCTCACGATTCAGGAGTTCTGGGTGCGGTTCGACCGCAAGTACTTTCCATCCGCAGTTCATACAGAGATGAGGAGGAAGCTGATGAGTCTGAGGCAGGATGGCAAGACAATGGCCGAGTATGAGGCCGAGTTCACTAATCTGTTGAACATTGTTCCAGACGAGATACCAACAGAGAAGAAGAAGATTGAGAAGTTCACCGACGGGTTGAATTGGAGGATCCGTCAACATCTGCTAGGGAACCTATCATTGGCCACTTATTCTGATGTGGTTAACGCTGCATTGTTGCACTGCCAGGACCACCGTTTTCATATGACCGAGGGCAAAAGGTCGGGAGAGTCTAGCCATCAGGGCAGGACTGGAGGACATGGTGCCAGCAGGGCACAATCTGGTCAGGGGCAGAGACAGAATGAGCAGGGTACCCAGCAGGGGGATAACAAGAGGTTCCGGTCAGGGAACTACAGGCAGGGACAGGGAGGTTTCCGTCAGGGCCATCAGGGTCCAAACGGCCATCAGGGCCAACAGGGGTAGAATGGGCAGCAGTTTCATCAGGGCCAGCAGGGCCAAGGGAGGAACGGTAACGGCCACCAGGGCCGGGGACAGCAGGGGCAGAGGGGAGGGAACTTCGCAGGGAAGTGCTTTGTTTGTGGCAAGACTGGCCATAAGAAGCAGGATTGTCCTGATAGGGGCAGGGCCCCACAGCAGCAGCAGCAGGGTGCTCGCCAGGAGCCACAGAGGCCTATGTTTCCCGCCGCTCTTCCCGCACCACCAAAGATGGCAGCATTGCCACCCATTCCAGCAGTCCCAGCTCAGCAGGGGAAGCTACAGTATGGACGTGTCTACAACGTCCACCAGGCTACAGTTCCACAGGCACCGCCCGCGATCGAGGGTACGTTTCCTATCCATGGCACTATGGGTCGGGTGTTATTTGATACGGGTGCTACACACTGTTTTATAGCTACACACTTCGCGAAATCTTTAGGATTGTTAGCTACAGCAGAGAGCACAGTGACGTGTGTCGACTCACCATTGGGGAGTGGGTCACTTATTTTCTTTATATGCCGGGGAGTGGGGGTAGAGATTGGTGGTTTGGTATTACCTGCAGACATGTTAGTGTTAGACATGCATGTTCACGATGTGATCATCGGTATGGATTGGCTCGTAGCATATAGGTCCATGATTGATTGCTTCAGCGGGAGCATTATTTTTGCCATTCCGGGGCAAGATATGTTTATAGTGGCGATGCCTCGCCCAGAGGGAGGATCGACCGCTCATATGTATTACATTGAGGAGGATACCTCTAAGGAGGTAGTGATTCCTTTAGACTCTATCCCAGTCGTCAGGGAGTATTCGGATGTGTTTCAGGAGATACCAGGCTTACCACCCAGTAGAGAGATAGACTTCGTTATAGATTTGCTACCGGGTACGAGACCTATAGCACGTGCACCGTACCGTATGGCTCCAGCTGAGATGCGAGAGCTACGGGATCAGATAGAGCAGCTGTTAGGTCAGGGCTTTATTCGCAGGAGTACCTCACCTTGGGGCGCTCCAGTTTTGTTTGTGAAGAAGAGGGACGGTTCACTGAGATTGTGTGTGGACTACCGAGAGTTGAATAAGGTCACGATACGGAATAAGTATCCGTTGCCTCGAATCGATGACTTATTCGACCAGTTGAGAGGAGCTTCTTTCTTCTCGAAGATTGACTTGAGATCGGGATACCATCAGTTGCGTATCAGGGAGGAGGATGTCTCGAAGACCGCGTTCTTATCGAGATATGGTTCTTACGAGTTTCGGGTTATGCCTTTCGGCTTGACCAACGCTCCAGCAGTGTTAATGAACTTGATGAACAGAGTGTTCAGGGATTTCCTAGACCAGTTTGTCATTGTCTTCATTGATGATATTCTGGTTTACTCCCAGACAGAGGAGGAGCACGCCGAGCATTTGAGGCAAGTTTTGCAGACACTTCGTCAGAACGAGTTGTATGCAAAATATGAGAAGTGCGGGTTTTGGCTGAAGGAAGTCCAGTTTCTGGGGCATATCATTTCCGACCGGGGAATATCTGTTGATCCGGGGAAAGTGTCAGCGGTGAGGGAGTGGGGACAGCCGACGACACCAACGGAGATTCGTAGTTTCTTGGGTTTAGCAGGATACTACAGGAGGTTTATTCGGGGTTTCTCGGAGATAACAGGTCCTTTGACACATCTGACTCGTAAGGGTGTGCCCTACATCTGGAGTGATGCCTGTCAGTTGGCATTCGATGAATTGAAGGACAAATTGACCTCAGCACCTGTGTTAGCATTGCCGAGACCGGAAGTTGAGTATTTGGTTTACACCGATGCGTCTTTGCAAGGACTGGGAGGTGTATTACAGCAGGAGAGACAGGCCATAGCTTATGCTTCCCGTAAGCTTAAGCCTCATGAGAAGAATTACCCCACACATGATTTGGAGTTGGCAGCAGTGGTATTTTCCTTACGAATTTGGAGGCACTATCTTTTGGGGGAGAAGTTTCAGCTGTTCACGGACCACAAGTCACTACAGTATCTGTTCACGCAGAAGGAATTGAATATGCGGCAGCGTAGGTGGCTTGAATTTGTGAAGGACTACCAGTTCGACATCCAGTACCACCCGGGTAAGGCTAACGTGGTAGCAGATGCGTTGAGCCGTAGGCCAGCAGATGAGGTGGCAGAGGTGTGGAAGGCAAAGTGAAAGGAATTGGGACACCAGGATGCAGTGGCCCGATCTTTCATGTCTGTGATGACCGTTACACCGCAGATTGTCACGAAGGTAGTACGGGCACAGGCCGATGACTCGTTCTGTCAGGAGCAGATAGTTCGATTACTAGCAGAGGGAGCCGAATCCTATACCGTTAACTCAGACGGGGGATTACGCTTCCATGGGAGATTGGTAGTTCCGGAAGGGGAGGAATTACGACACGAGGTGATGGCAGAGTCGCACGGCTCACGGTTCGCGGTACATCCCGGAGGGGACAAAATGTACCAAGACATGAGACGACAGTATTGGTGGAGCGGTATGAAGAAAGATATCGCTGAGTTTGTCTCGAAATGCGCCACTTGTCAGCTCGTAAAAGTGGATCACCAGAGACCGGCAGGATTGCTACAGCCATTGGAGGTCCCGGTGTGGATGTGGGAGAGCATATCCATGGACTTTATCACGGGGTTGCCTACGTCGCAGAGGGGTCACGACTCCGTTTGGGTAATTGTGGACAGGTTGTCCAAGGTCGCTCACTTCTTACCCGTAAGGACTGACTACACTACGGGACAGTATGCCCAGCTCTTCATTTCAGAGATTGTGAGACTTCACGGTGTGCCCCTAAATATCGTGTCTGACAGAGACAAGATATTTGTTTCGAGGTTTTGGGAGAGTTTCCAGGAGGCCATGGGCACGGAATTGCGGTTGAGTACGGCTTATCATCCGCAGACCGATGGGCAGACAGAGCGCACCAATCAGATGTTGGAGGACATGCTGCGCATGTGCATTATTGACTTCGGGGGTGGATGGGAGCAGTACCTTCCACTGGTGAAGTTTGCTTACAACAACTCCTATCAGTTCACTATTGGCATGGCTCCGTTTGAGGCATTGTACGGTAGGACTTGTCGTTCCCCAGCATGTTGGTTAGAAGTGGGGGACAACAAACTACTTGGGCCGGAAGTGATTCAGGATACTTCGGCAAGGATTGAGTTGATTCGGAGTCGCATTCGGGTAGCTCAAGACAGGCAAAAGAGTTATGCTGATGCGAAGAGATTTTTCAGAGAGTTCCAGGTGGGGGACCAAGTTTTGCTCAGGGTATCTCCGATGAAGGGGATTATGCGTTTCGGGAAGAAGGGGAAGTTGGCACCGAGGTATGTGGGGCCATTTCCTATCATTGAGCGGATCAAACCGGTTGCGTATAGACTTGGACTACCGGAGCACTTGCATCGGATTCACGACGTGTTCCATGTTTCCTCGCTGAGGAAATACCTTAGAGATAATTTGGCTCATTCTCACATTGCTGTGGAGGACATCGATCTCCATCCAGATAGCTCCTAAGAGGAAGGGCCAATTGCTATTTTGGACTGAAGCGAGAGGAAACTGCGGCCAAAGATAGTCCCGTTAGTGCGTGTTCAGTGGCGACATCACAATGTCGAGGAGTCCACATGGGAGCGCGAGGATGAGATGCGCGAGCGTTATCCAGAGCTGTTTTTAACAGGTACTTTCTAGTTTCGAATTTTGGGACGAAATTCAGTTATTAGGGGGGGAGTATGTAATACCCCGTACTTTTGACTATATTTATTTTTGGGATTAATTAATTAAATGCGTATTAATTGGTAATTAATCCGGGTTATAGATACTAATGATATGCGAATTGGTATTTGATTATGTGCATATATGATTATATATGTATTTGGTATTATAAAATTTGTCGTGAGATTTATATACGGCATTTTAGAAATTTTGTTGAGACGCGTGGGACCGCCGCGTCACGGTATAATATTTTGATAATAAAAGTGAATTTAAAATCTATAAACCGTATGGTCGTTTTGAGTGCGCCAACGCGTCCGGAAGGGCCGAGATAGTCAGAAAACACTAGCCGGGGGTATAGTTTGGGTCCCGGGGTATTTTTAGGTCATACCGGCAACTTAAAGGGTATTTTGGTAATTTTACATTTTTAGGAATTAAAAGTGACGAAAATTTGAGATGTAAATCTGATGTGGATTAAACCCACAAAGCCCACTAACCATCCTATATTAAACCATTAAGCTACGGAGGTTGTCTTTAGGTTTACAACTTTCCCCAAAACAAACCCTAGCCACCTTAAGCCACCATTGGAGAAGGAGCTTGGAGAAGGAGAGAAAGAGAGAAAATTCTGCAGAGATTCTTCACCAAATCAACACCAAATCCGGAAACAAACAAGGCAAGTGGTTTAATTATGTTTAACTTCAGCAAATGTTCTTTCCATGTTAGAAAATGGAAGATTTATAATTGTTAATGGAAGATGAATGAAAACCCATGATTAATTGGACTTAGGTTCTGATCATTGAGGATAAATTGCATGTAGAATAGTTTGGAGACGATTAATCTGATGTTAATACATGATTGGGTGAAAGAAAAATGGATTAAATTTGATGAATTGAGGGTTCCAAATTCTAGGGTTCATGTTCATGAATGAATTGGGGAAACGTTTAAGTATTTGTAATTGATTGATGATTAGGGTGAATTAATCCATAAAAACGTGATAGGATGTGGTTATATTATGTTTAGGATTGTTTAGAGACTTTAAATCAATCGTTGGGATAAATTTTAGAGGTGATTTGAGGAGTAAAAATGGTGAAAAACGTATTTGGAAAAAAATCTGGGCCGAAACTGGCCAGTCGTTAGAAGCAGCCCCCAGGTCGTTCGAACGAGCTCGTTCGAACGAGCTTCTAACGAGTTGACCAGTCTCTTCTAACGAAGGGTAGTTTCGTTCGATATCTCGTTCGAACGAGATATCGTTAGAAGATGCAGTTCGTTCGAACGAACTGGAATCTCGTTCGAACAGTCTCGTTCGAACGAGACTTCTAACGAGTTGACAGCCCCAAACTCGTTCGAACACTCGTTCGAACGAGACTTCTAACGAGCTGACAGTTTGGGCTATTTTGAATTGTTTTGAATTTTGGAGTCCCGTAAACTTGTTCGAGGATATAGTTAACCTTCCAATGATGACGTAGTGATAGGTTTGGGACATTTGGGTATTTATGAGAAGGAAATTATATACAAGAGAGTTAAATTAGAATGAACCGTTTGGGTGAGACGTGAGTGTCTACTACGACGTGAGGATGAATTATGGCGCGTATAATTACAAACCGGAAGGTTCTGATCATTGAGGATAAATTGCATGTAGAATAGTTTGGAGACTATTAATCTGATGTTAATACATGATTGGGTGAAAGAAAAACGGATTAAATTTGATGAATCGAGGGTTCCAAATTCTAGGGTTCATGTCCATGAATGAATTGGGGAAAAGTTTAAGTATTTGTAATTGATTGATGATTAGGGTGAATTAATCCATAAAAACGTGATAGGATGTGGTTATATTATGTTTAGGATTGTTTAGAGACTTTAAAGCAATCGTTGGGATAAATTTTAGAGGTGATTTGAGGAGTAAAAATGGTGAAAAACGTATTTGTAAAAAAATCTGGGCCGAAACTGGCCATTCGTTAGAAGCAGCCCCCAGGTCGTTCGAACGAGCTCGTTCGAACGAGCTTCTAACGAGTTGACCAGTCTCTTCTAACAAAGGGTAGTTTCGTTCGATATCTCGTTCGAACGAGATATCGTTAGAAGATGCAGTTCGTTCGAACGAACTGGAATCTCGTTCGAACAGTCTCGTTCGAACGAGACTTCTAACGAGTTGACAGCCCCAAACTCGTTCGAACACTCATTCGAACGAGACTTCTAACGAGTTGACAGTTTGGGCTATTTTGAATTGTTTTGAATTTTGGAGTCCCGTAAACTTGTTCGAGGATATAGTTAACCTTCCAATGATGACGTAGTGATAGGTTTGGGACATTTGGGTATTTATGAGAAGGAAATTATATACAAGAGAGTTAAATTAGAATGAACCGTTTGGGTGAGACGTGAGTGTCTACTACGACGTGAGGATGAATTATGGCGCGTATAATTACAAACCGGAAGGTTCTGATCATTGAGGATAAATTGCATGTAGAATAGTTTGGAGACGATTAATCTGATGTTAATACATGATTGGGTGAAAGAAAAACGGATTAAATTTGATGAATTGAGGGTTCCAAATTCTAGGGTTCATGTTCATGAATGAATTGGGGAAAAGTTTAAGTATTTGTAATTGATTGATGATTAGGGTGAATTAATCCATAAAAACGTGATAGGATGTGGTTATATTATGTTTAGGATTGTTTAGAGACTTTAAAGCAATCGTTGGGATAAATTTTAGAGGTGATTTGAGGAGTAAAAATGTATTTGGAAAAAAATCTGGGCCGAAACTGGCCAGTCGTTAGAAGCAGCCCCCAGGTCGTTCGAACGAGCTCGTTCGAACGAGCTTCTAACGAGTGGACCAGTCTCTTCTAACGAAGGGTAGTTTCGTTCGATATCTCGTTCGAACGAGATATCGTTAGAAGATGCAGTTCGTTCGAATGAACTGGAATCTCGTTCGAACAGTCTCGTTCGAACGAGACTTCTAACGAGTTGACAGCCCCAAACTCGTTCGAACACTCGTTCGAACGAGCTGACAGTTTGGGCTATTTTGAATTGTTTTGAATTTTGGAGTCCCGTAAACTTGTTCGAGGATATAGTTAACCTTCCAATGATGACGTAGTGATAGGTTTGGGACATTTGGGTATTTATGAGAAGGAAATTATATACAAGAGAGTTAAATTAGAATGAACCGTTTGGGTGAGACGTGAGTGTCTACTACGACGTGAGGATGAATTATGGCGCGTATAATTACAAGCTGGAATAGTATGAATTGTGATAATTATAAGTTAGTACGAGAATGCAATATGTACTACGATTAAAATACGGTATTACTAAGATGTGTGTTTACTTAGTATTGGTATATGGATTGTGTGTATGACATACCTACCATACTTGCTCTCACGGGAGGTTGCGTTCGCTTAGGACCCTCTAATCCTTGTGTGCCTACGGGGGGGATATAGACTGGTACCTCGATGAACATAGGTCATAGAAAGACTTATTGGGATATTAATAAGTCCGCTGATCGTGGGAGCGTAGGTATGTGCGTAACCCACGTGATGGTGACTGTGTTCGCCTCCACTATTTGTGATGTTGTTATCGGTGAACTATTCCTGAGAGATTCAGAATATGTAATCCTTATGTACGTGATGTACCGGGATGGATAGCAGAGTATGTGTGCACCGCAACTTAGTTCTCGGGGTGCTTGTATTGTATATTTATGATGTGAATAATATACATTTAATTAATGGGAATCCTCATGTTAATATATTACGGTGTTGTTTTGAGAAATATAACAAGTTAACTGATAGTTATATATATTGCATATTGAGTATCTGAGTTTACGTTAAACCCCTATTTAATTACGAGTGTTATTATGTTAATCGAACCGAGAAATATGGGTAGGATCTTTGGCAGTCTAGCTAGATATGTTGTCACTTAGCTAGTGGTATGGGTAGTTATAGATGGGTACTTGCGTTAGGAGTGCACAGTTAGACGAGAGGTGAGAATATAATGTGAGTGCACGTCCTAACATGTACTTTGCATTTAATGTTTTAAATGTTTTTAAAGCTCTTGCAGGTTTTTAAAATATAACTCCACATTCGGGCTCTGACCCGTTTGCTTTTCAAATCTTTTTCTTGTAAAACCATTTTAGGTGCCCAGCCACAAGGACACCAAGCATAGGATACTCATTCAGGTGACGAGCTGTAGCTGCTTGTGGAAGCTACAGGGACTTTGCTTATAGACGCTTCCATCTTTTGGATTCCAGAGTCACTATCTATCAGTTGTAGGGCATGTTGCCCATTTCTATTAGACATCTTTTACATTTCAGTTTTCAGACTTTAGCATGTATTGTTTCAGTATTCGTTTTACTTATCAGTTGTGGGATTGTAGTGAGGAGTTTTCCTCCAGCCTTTATTTACTATATTGTGATGGTTATTCGTTTTACTTCAGTATGGTGAATGGTGTTATTTATTTCTTCATTTCACTTGTTGCATGTTAATCAGACTTAAATTAAAATTTGGCAACTTACTTTTTAAATACTAGGTGGTTAGTAATAATAAAATGTTTTCGACAGTGATGCTATTAACTGAGCCAACTTGGCATTTTGAATTAATTTAATAAAGGAGTAGCTACCCGGTATTTAATTAGTCGGGGTGTCACAGTGAGTTAAATGCTAACATAGTACCAATGTGCTCAAACATGAACATGGAATGTATGGGCGTGAACAACAACAAATGAATCACAATTCTAACACATCGTAATGATCAAGAAGCTCTTATTGATATCTATAAATCATCAAACTTTATTTTAGCCATATGTGACAATTAAGGTGTGAGTTAAATGAACTAAACAATCAAAGATGCACACAAGTCCGAAATTTCGACTATAAACAATAGTGTCATGACACGATTTTTCAACATTGGGATTCGTGGTGCAAACCCATTTAATTTATCCATCCAAACTCCCTCAAATGTATATCATATTTTTTATTGAATGATCATAAACTAATTTGGCCCATATTTTGGTATATGATCCTTTTTATTGCCTTATTTTTTTCGGGCTCTTTTAACTAGTGGCTTTCATTACGAGTCAATTTTACACTCTCGCAACCCTTTTTCGTGAACACTCATAATTTTTTTCAGTTACTATCCTCACGGTAAACGGTTCTTACATGCACACCTCCTCCTTATGTCTACTCACGCATAGATGATAAAATTGAGATAAGAACGTCTCACCAAACTCAAATATGAAAGAGATGTTAAACATTCATATAAACTCGTGCATGCGTGCAAAGATGGCATATATACAAAGTCGAATAAAAATGCATATCAACTTAGAAACGCCACCATAATACAATTGTTAAGATCATTCTAAGCATAAATAATTATGACCAAATGTCCTAGCCACATGGATAACGAAAGGAAGGGGGTCCAAGCACACCAATATGCCATATCAAACATGTAAACTCAAGACACAAAAACAAATCGAAAATATTTTTGGTTTTTCAAAATATTTTGACTCAAATAAATGCAATTTTTTTGTATTTTCTCAAAAATAAAATCTTTTTGTATTTTTCAAATAATACTCAATAAAAGAAAAATATAATACAAAATGGTACACATGTCATAACACCAGCAAGATATTAATCATGATGGAAAGACTATCATATGATAAACATGGTAGCGCAATCATCCTTTAGATTTAGCATGGGAAGAATCAAGTGAAACCAAATGAGAACCATGAAGTTTTTGTCCTAAGGCCACTAAATATGATTTCCTAACCCAAGTAGGTGTAACATGACAGGTGGGGGTTTTGGGAACCGAAAATACTTTATTTCTAAACTTCATAAGATCATTCCTAAGGTCATAGAAAAAATGTCTAAGGTGACCTTTCTTTCCACAATGTGTTCAAGTGCAAAGACGGCAGGAATGATTACCAAAATGTCGACCTCTCCTCACGTTCCTAGTGGGCTCTCTCACTCGGTTGGTATTGACTTTGGGAATAGGAACAACTCTATCATCATAGACTATACCACACCTATAACTTTTGGCTTGGACGGTTCTTAACATCCTATCCAACTTCTCCAACCTATATTCTTAACCTTACTCGAGTCTTTCAATTTTTCTTCCAATTCACAAATCGTAGATTCAAGCACACACCTAGACTGCACAAACTCTAGAAACTCCTTTTTTAAATTCTCCATCAATCCACGAAGACTATCTCTCTCTTTATCAATGTACTCTATCTTCTCCCGTGCCCTAAGATACTTAATCAAAGCATCATTATTTTTTACGACACGTTCATTCAACCTAGCTTGAAATTTAGAGTTAGCCTTTTTCACTTTCAGCGCCTCGCCACATAACTCATTAAATGCAACTTGCAACTTGCGACTCTTTCACATCTAACTCCTCGTCCTCACTAAAATCTCCCTCACTCACTTGGGATTCAACAACATCGGAAGTATCATGCATGTTGATACCAAATTTAATCTACTGACATGGACCAATCATATGAAGACACGTGGCTATCTACATGACTACAACAAGTACTTCCGAGATGATCACACGCTCCGAGGAACCATGTTACTCCGAGGAACTCATACTCTCCGAGGAACAGACCTCTCTGAGGAACTCTTTAGCACCGAGAAGCTCAAGCGGTCCGAGCAACTCAAGTGGTCCGAGCTGCTCAGGCGGTCTGAGCTGCACCTCGAAGCAGGATACCAATAGTTTAATTGCTCATTAAATGCTTATCATTCAGACGCACACGCAAAAAGAGCATTAAATGTATTACCCTTTCATATGTATATCATTTAATGTATTACCACATTACAGCCTCAGGGCTATAAATACATTGTACAATCCTCATTGTAAGGGGGACCTGAATCCATAGTGGAATTTCTTGATAGAACTTATAATCGAGAATTCTCAAACACTCAACAATAAAGCAACAGTGGGCGTAGGCCATTCTTATAAGGCTGAACCACTTTAAAATTCTTTGTCTCATTTATTTATCTGTGATTGAATTATTAGAGTGATCTAATTTTTTACATCAACAGATTGGCGCCGTCTGTGGGAAACGACTGATAATATCGTTTTTCATCAAAAACAATCCATTACCAATGGCGGATATTCTTGAATCCAGCAATCGAAACGCTGGAACCCCTCCAAATCCATCTGCTCCACCAATTATTCTAGATCTGACTAGAATAATGGCAAATCTGGCTCAGGGCCAGACCGTCATGTAAGAAATAATGCGACAACTCATCCAGACCCTCCATGGCGGTGCATCAGCCCATTCCGAACCACGAAGCATTCAAAGAAATACCCATGCGCCTTCTTCACGTACTAGGCGTACTAATTCATATCGCAATGAGGAGTCTGAAGATTTTTCTTATCAACCTGGATGAACTTCGTCAGTGCAGGCCACAGATACTGAACAACGTGTCACCCTCTCCCCAGAAAGGACCAGCGCATTGGAAAGATTAAGTAGGGTTTCTCCTTTAGACCGATTAGGCCCTAGGAGGAACAAAAGTCCTCTTAATGCAGCATTGAGGAGATTTCCACGACCATCAGATTTAAGGAAAGGATCTGCCCAGTCACGACCAGTTGCTCGTCAAGATAGATCCTATGATCGACCAGCTGCTCGTCAAGATAAATCCCAAGAGGCCACTTCAACGCGATCATTTGCTCGAACCAATAGGCCCGAGGAAGGAAATGATGCATGGAAAGGATCTATTCAGAGGATGGAGAATAGATTAGGGGAAATGGCTAAGGCCAAGAACCCTCTACAACGAACCTTTGTTCGAGGAACACCTTTTGTCCAGGACATTATTGATTTTCCAACACCATCAAAGTTCAAAGCACCTGTTGTGACTCCCAAGTATGATGGAAAGACTGACCCTGTCCTTCATATAGAATAATACCAAGCTGCAACCGACATCTATGCTGTCCCAGATGAGATGAGATGCAGAGCATTCTCGGGAACACTTACCGGATCTGCTCAAATATGGTATAATAGTCTTCCTCAGGGTAAGATTTCAACTTTTCTTCAACTGGCCGAATTAGTCATTGGGAATTTCTGCTTTGGAGAAAATCCAGTTAAACGAGTAGCACATTTGTTAAGTGTTAGACAAAAAGCTGGTGAAAGTACCAGAGATTATATAACTCGTTTTAATAACGAGAAACTCGAAGTCATTGATTATGAGGAGAAGACATCGAATATCGCTTTGATGAGTGGACTACTGCCAAACAAGTTGTACTACACTTTGGCCAAAGATCCACCTCAAACCATGTCGGACCTGATGGGAAAAGCGTCCAAGATTATGAATGCCGAGGAGGCTATGCCTGCGAAGAAGAATATGGATGCCAAAGAGACCAAGGTGGAAGTCAACAAAACCAAGAAAAAAGAGCATAAGAACAATGGTGGTGACAAGAAATAAAAAAATAGGTCGTCATGGGAGGTCTTGAGGAAATTTGATAATTACACACCTTTGAAGGCAAATATCAACCACGTCCTGGAAGAAATTAAGAACAACGAGGAGTTAAACTGGCCAAAGAAAATGAAGCCAGACCCGAACACGAGGAATAGGGAAAAATATTGCGAGTTCCACAAGGATCATGGCCATATGACCAAAAATTGCATAGCTCTTCAGAATGAGATTAAAATACTCATCCGACGAGGAAAGCTAGCAAAGTATGTTGATCGGAGAGGCGAAAGAAGAAATAACGACCGAACTAGAGAGAGGTCTAGATTTCCTCGTCAAGCAGAGGAGAAAAAGAAGAGAAACCATGAAGTTGATCCAGAGGATGACCCCAATCTTCCCAAGAAACCAAGGTAGCCAGAATGAGAGGTATTTTCAATACGCTTTGGGTTATTTGATTGTAATGTTATTACAGGAGGAGATGCAGGAGGAGGAGATATTACTGCAGAAAGAAAAGCTTACCTCGGTGAGGCTCAAGCTTGCTCGTACATTCAGCGAATAAATCTAGCTGAGGAAGATCGCCTGAGAAAGGTGAACAAGGAGAAATTGGTTATCGGTTTTTCAAAAAATGACCTTGCAGGTGTTTTATATCCTCATGATGACCCGCTGGTGATCAAAATGAGAATGAAGGAGGTCATGATTTCAAGAGTATTGGTCGACAATGGTAGCTCGGCAGACATCATGTTCTACTCGTGCTTCGATAGTTTAAATCTAAAGCTATCTCAACTGGAGCCTTACCACAGACCCCTCATTGGTTTTGCTGGAGAAAAAGTATTTCCACTTGGGACGATCAAGTTGGATATATTCATTGGTACGTGGCCTGCTTGTCGGACAGAAAGAATACGTTTCTTCATGATGGATAAGAATGTCCAATCGTCGTATAATATCATCATGGGAAGAGTAGGATTGAAGAAGTTCGAGGCTGTACCATCTACAATGCATCAGTGCCTAAAATTTCCAATAAACTTTGGAGTGGGAGTTATGAAAGGTGATCAGAAAGTAGCCCGGGAATGCTATTATTCATCCGTCGAGCAAGAAGAACTGGAAGAATCAAAGAAAAAGACTACTACCTATCAAGTGGATGAAGGTGCAGAAATTAAAACTTTGGATCCTCGAGATGAGTCACAACTCGTGAAGGGTCAAGTGATGGAAACTACTGAAAACATCATTCTGGACGACGAACACCCTGAGCGAACTACTCAAATAGGTTCATCGTTGGAAGCCTCATTAAAACAGGAATTGATAACTTTCCTTAGAAGCAGAAGATAAAATTTTGCGTGGAGTCATGAAGATATGCCTGGGATAGACCCAAACTTCTTATGTCACGAGCTCAATGTGAATAAAGATATCAAGCCTGTGAAGCAGAGAAGAAGAGTATTCAGTCCCGAGAAGAATCAAGCCATACAGGAGGAAGTGGAGAAGCTCCAGAAAGCTAATTTCATTGAAGATGTTAAATATCCAGATTGGTTAGCTAATGTGGTAATGGTAAAGAAGAAAAACAACAAGTGGAGGATGTGTGTAGACTTCACCGACCTCAACAAAGCATGCCCAAAAGATCACTTTCCATTGCCCTGAATTGATCAACTGGTGGATGCTACCTCGGGACACGAGTTGCTAAGCTTCATGGATGCTTATTCTGGTTACAATCAGATCAAAATGAAACCTGAAGATAGGGAGAGTACTTCTTTCATTACCCTTAGGGGAACTTATTGTTATAATGTTATGCCTTTTGGTTTGAAAAATGCAGGTGCGACATATCAGCGGCTGATGAACAAAGTCTTTGCTGAACAAATCAGTGACAATATGGAAGTCTATGTTGACGATATGCTGATGAAAATCAAGAAAGCTGCCGATCATCTAGTTGACTTAAGTCAGACTTTTGATCAACTAGATAAATATCAAATGAAGCTGAACCCGACGAAGTGCATATTTGGAGTACGAGAAGGCATGTTCCTTGGGTACATTGTCAATCAATGAGGCATTGAAGCAAATCCTGAAAAGATCAAAGCTCTATTAGGGCTGTGATCTCCAACGACGAAGAAGGAAGTACAAAGTTTCACAGGATGAGTAGCAGCACTCAACAGATTTGTGTCACGAGCAACTGATAGATGTCTCCCATTCTTCAAGACACTGAGAAAGACTTTTGAGTGGAATGATGAATGCTAGAAGGCTTTTCAAGACTTGAAGGAATACTTGGGAGCACCTCCACTGTTGTTCAGGCCGGTGATGGGAGAAAAATTGTATTTGTACCTTGTAGTGTCCGAGAATGCAGTTAGCTCGGTGTTGATCAGAGTGGAGAATGGAGTACAAAAGCCAATTTACTACACAAGTAAGGCCTTCCGAGGAACAGAGATCAGATATCCAAGGCTGGAGAAATTGGCATTGGCGCTGATTGAGGCGAGTAGGAGAATGAGGCCATATTTCCAGGCTCATACCATAGTAGTATATACTGATATGCCATTGAGGCAAGCCTTGCATAAGCCAGAAAAATTAGGAAGATTGATGTACTGGGCAATAGAGCTCGGTGAATATGATATAGTCTATGAACCCAGATCATCGCTTAAAGGAGAGGCTGTAGCAGATTTTATAGCGGAGTTCACCTATCCTGATAGCTCCGAGGAACAAAAGTTGCTCGCTGATCAACCTGTGGATGTTACAGGATCAACAATCATAGGCTCAAACCAATTCCGATTGGTAAAAGAGCATGTGGATGTTACAAGATGTGATGCAGGGATAGTTGTGAGGACTCCGAACGAGGAACAAGAGTTGTTCGATGATCAACCTATGGATGTTACAGGATCAACAAACACTGGCTCAGACCAATTTCGATTGGTAAAAGGGCAAGTGGATGTTACAGGATCATTGAATTCGAGCTCAGACCAACTCTGGTTGGTAAAAGGGCAAGAAGAAATGATCGACGAAGAGCAAGAAAAATCCGAGGAAAGGAAGAAATAAATATTTCATCGAGGAACTCTGACTGATCATAAATTCGAAGACGAGTTACCTATATGGAGGCTATATGTAGATGGATCATCTTGTACTACAGGATGTGGAGCGGGGATAGTTTTGAGCACTCCGGATGAGGTCGATATGGAATACGCCTTGCATTTCTAATTCAAAGCTTCTAATAATGAGGCTGAGTATGATGCCATGATTGCAAGACTTGGTTTAGCAAAAATTATGGAGGCGCAACAGATTATTGTCTTCAGTGATTCTCAATTAATCGTAAATCAAATGTTGGGAGTATATGCAGTTAGAGGAGAATTAATGATCAGATATAATGCAAAGGCAAAGGAACTGGTGTCAGAATTTATCGCTATTCAGTTGATCAGAATACCGAGAACGGAGAATGTGAGAGCAGACGCCCTAGCTCGACTAGCATCAGCTACTCGCACCGGGTTACGACACACAATCCCAATTGAAATTTTAGCTGGTCGGAGCATAGATGAAGATCTGACGATGAACTTTATCACCCTTGATTTAGGACCATCTTGGATGGATTCCATCAGGGCGTATATCGAGGAGGGAGAATTGCCTATTGACAAGATCGCTGCCAAAAATTTAAAGTTTAAAGCTGCTCGGTATGTATTAACTAATGGTGTTTTATATAGACGAGGAATTATGGAAGGTTTGCAGAGATGTGTACACCCATCCGAGGTGAAAGAATTAATTGAAGAGATCCACGAAGGATCTTGTGGAGCACATGTAGCAGGTCGGACGCTTTTACAAAGGGTAATGACGCAAGGATACTACTGGCCGACGATGAGGGCTGATTGTATAGCCTACGCCAAGAAGTGTGACAAGTGCCAACGCTTTTCCTCCATCCGAAGAAATCCACAAGCATTGTTGACACCCATAGCTTTCCCTTGGCCATTTGTTATGTGGGGAATTGACTTGGTTGGGACACTGCCAACGACCGGAGGAAGGTTTAAGTACCTCGTCGTCGCAGTGGATTATTTTACTAAATAGGTAGAAGCTGAGCCACTCATTGACATGACGTACGAGAAGGTGTACCAATTTTTTTGGAAGAACATCATTTGTCGATATGGTCTACCTCATGCCTTCATCAAAGACCATGGAACACAATTTGATAATGAGGAGTTTGCCGCCTATTGTCACCAGTCAAATATTTTGAAGGTCCACTCAGCACCAGGCCATCCTCAAAGCAATGGACCAACTGAAGTGATAAACAGAATGCTACTAAATGGCTTGAAGAAAAGACTGGATGATGAAAAATCGAATTGGATCAACGAGCTACAAACAGTACTCTGGGCTTACCGAACTACTCCCCGAGTAGCAACTGGAGAAACAACATTTATGCTGGCATTTGGAACTGAAGTCGTTATACCTGCTGAGTCGGGCCTCCCAACACACAGGGTACTAAATTTTAATTCCCCTGTCAGCGACTTAATGAGAAGATTGGATTTAGACATGCTCGAGGAAGTTAGAGAAGAAGCAACCATTAGAAATGCTGCTTACCAGCAGCGAACAACTTTGTTCTACAACAAAAGGGTGAAGAAGTGCGACCTGAAAGAAGGAGACTATGTGCTGAAGAAAGTAATTCAAAAGCACAATAAGCTGGAAGAAAATTGGCATGGACCATACCGAGTTACAGAAGTTGTTCAACCAGGAACTTATCGAATAGCAACTCTAGAGGGGGAGGAGTTCAAGAGTGCATGGAACGCAGAGCACCTACGCAAGTATTATCAGTGATGTATATGTAACACAGTTCCATCAGTATGAATAAAATGAAGATATTCTGCTAAAGTCTCTCCTTTTATTGATAATTTTTTGGGGAATACTAGTGCTACACACTACTCAGCAAAACTCGGCAAAGTTCAGACTGCTCAGCAGCAAAATATTCCTAAAAATGCCAACTTCGGTTGGTTAGGAAATAAAATATTCCTAAAAATGCCAACTTCGGTTGGTTAGGAAACAAAATATTCCTAAAAATGCCAACCTGTTTGGCTAGAAAACGAAATATTCCTAAAAATGCTAACCTGTTTGGCTAGGAAACAAAATATTCCTAAAAATGCCAACCTGTTTGGCTAGGAAACGAAATATTCCTAAAAATGCCAACCTGTTTGGTTAGGAAACAAAATATTCCTAAAAATGCCAACCTGTTTGGCTAGGAAACAAAATATTCCTAAAAATGCCAACCTGTTTGGTTAGGAAACAAAATATTCTCGCAAATGCCAACTTATGTTGGTCAGGAGGTAAGATTATTCCAGAAAGTGCAAAAGTTGCTAACTATGGCTGGTCGGGGATGAAAACCCACCAACTGTAGTTGGTCGACAAAGAAAATTTACCGACCTTGGTTGGTCGGAAACATTTAAGAGAAAAATCTACCAACTATGGCTGGTCGGGGATAAAAATCCACTAACTGTAGTTGGTTGACAAGCATAATTTAACGACCTTGGTTGGTTGGAAAAATTTTAAACATCTTTTATACTCGTGACTTTATTATTAAGTGATCGAGCAATATTATTGAAACTTGAAACTTTTTAATTATTACTGAGTTGGTAGACAAACAACACAATATTGTTATCTTTTTAACAGATATGCATAAATATAAAGTGTTTGATAATTACAAGACAATGGTAATCAAGATTTGCAAACAAAAATGAAAGTCTTTCATTGAATTCAAAATAAATTACATTGATAATGAAATTACAGTTACATGTATACTAACTATTACATCAAAAATTCCTATTCTACTGGTCTCTTCCCCTCTGCTTTTGACACAGGTTCCTCGCCAGCAAGCGGATCATTTAAAGACAGAGGAGAATTGATGAAGTTGAGATCCTTCAACATCCTGACATTCATCACGGATGGTCGATCTAAGAGATGCTCGGGACGAGATACCTCGATTTGAGAATGTAAATTGTTGTCACCGAGATACTTTGAAATTAAGCTCCGAGGAATGGCCCGAGCAGGGATCCAATCTATGTCCAAATTGTATGGTGGCACAGGCAAGTCGAGTAACCCGGGATCATGGTAGCCCCACAGATAATGACCTTGTTCGAGCTTCAACACACCTAAGGCATTCAGCAAGCCTTGCTTGCAGCCCTCATTGTTGGAATTATGGATACGATCGTCCAAGTGGAATAGTGCTTCGTTGTATCCATCCATCCAGAACTCCCTGTGCTGTTTGTGGAATTGATATGTTAGCCTTTCTAGCTACTCGTGGAGATTCTTGATGAAAATCTCCTTATTCTCCAAGATTGACTTCTGCGCAGAGAGCTGTTTTTCCAGGTCCCAAATCTTCTTTGACATATCAGATAACGCCTAGTTCTTCACCATCAATTGGAAAGCCTGGTTCTCTAAGGAAGACTGAGTCCTCTGTTCCTCGACAAGAACCCGAGCTGCTCTTGCTCGTCCCCGAGGAGCTCTTGCTCGACCACGAGAAGATGAAGAGGTGCCAGAGCTCTTCAAAGTCTCCAACTCGTCCCTCAACTTGGCGTTCTCAACCTCTAAGAACAAAAATCCCTCACCGGTCACTAGGATCAAGGCACTAGAAGTGGAAGCTGCAGACTTCAATTGTGACAGCTCCTTCTGCAGGTTGTTGTTTTCCTTTTCCAGTAACTCAGCAATCTGTCTGCATTCTTCGACCTCACGTCTCAAGGTTCTCTCCCTTACATCGTACCCAGCAAAAAGCTTCTCGTAGCCCATGTCGGAAATGATCTGCTGGTACTTCTTCTCGTACCCCTCATGCAACAAAGCAGTGGATTCTTTGTATTGAAGCTGAAGGTCTTCGAGGGTGCCTTGAAGATCCTCAATCATTTCATAATAGGCAACGTTATTGGCTACAGCCCTATCAAGCAGACACTTCAGATATTGATATGCTTCCACTGCCTGTTCTGAAGCTTCCTGACTAAGTATGTCGACAACTTGTGCAGCACTTAGGTCTGTGTGACTAGCCTTAAAGTACTCATTACATTATCGTAGCAACTTTGTATCATGGGCAGATAGCAGTTCCATCCTAGACAGAAACTAGCAGAGAAAGAAGGGCAATCATCAATAAGAAGAATAAGCAGAGTATGAATGAAAGATAGACAACAGTATGCAAAAAAGTTCATGTTTTATTAGATCATAGTTCAGAGTTACATCTTCTGGGTTACATTTGATAAAGAGAAACAAAATAAAGAGAAACCCAAAAAACACTACACCTTTTCCTTATCTTCCAAAACCTTCTCGGGAGGTTGGGATGAAGAGGTAGGTTGCTCGGAGGGAAGGGATAGTTGCTCGGGGAGAATAAGCAGTTACTCGGAGGAAGAAATGATTTATTGATTTTCCTCGGCAGCAGGCTGGATGGCTAGGGCATGATCTCCCATCACCATCGAAGACTCTTCAAAGGTAGCTTCGTCCTCTTCTAACTCTTCTAGAGTTGGAGGGGGACTAGGGATATGTCTCTGGAAGAGCTTGGAAGAGTCGTCGACCTTCATCTCCTGAAGGGCAGCAACCCATCCATCCCTAAAATATTTGAGACTGCCATAGTCCACTTGCGACACCATGGCATCCAACCCCTTATCCCAGCCAGAGCTGAAGGACTTCTTTACAGCCATCTTCCTCTTGGTCTTCTCCAAGGCAAGCTTCTCGGACAACAGGTTCTCAGCAGCCTTCAATTTATTTTCTGTTTCCTCCTTCTGCCGACCTACTTCCCGAAGTTGAGCCAACTCCTCCTCGGCAGCCTTGAGTTTATCTTCAAACTCTCCTGTAGTTTTGAGCTTCTCTTCAAGCTCCTTATTTGCCTTCTCCAAGGCATTTATTCTCTTCTCCAACTCCTTGGAGGCATCAGCAGCCTGAGCTTTTTCTTTCTCGGAGGAGGCAAGCTTCTTCTCCCAGACAACTTTGTCATCAGCATATTTCTGGAGAGAATCTGCCAGAGACTTGGTAGCTTCTTCCAGAGCTCCCTCCACACTGGACGAAGAGAAAGAAGCCTTAATCGCTTCATCCTTCTTCAGGATTATGTTGAAGCAGATCATCAACTGTGAACATAAAAAGAAAGCAAGTTAGAAATGAAAATGACAAAGGAAATATGAAAAATTCGAAGTAAAGAGACTTACAGAAGCAAGGTGACGAGCAGCTAGCGAGGTGACCATATCCCGAGTAAGGTTTTCTTCAGTACCTTGGACCTCGGGAATGATCCATGATTTTACCGAGCTCATGGAAGAGCCCGGAGGAACAAAAGTTGGAACCCCAGTTCCAGCAACTGGGGGCTGAGTGATGGTATCAGCCAAATTGACCGAGGATCTTTTCTTCAGCCTCCTCGGGGGAATAGGAATGGATTCAACTAAGGAAGAACCCTTGGTCGGTGATATCATAATCACCTCTCCAGGAGCAGCAGAGCTGCTCGGATCCACTGCGGGCTTTTCGGCAACTTTAACAGGAGTAGTTGGAGGAGCTGCATCAGTCTTCTTCGTCCCCTTCCTTGGGACATCAATCCTACTCCTTTTTACCTCCCCAGAACCGGAGGCAGTTTTCTCAAACAGGGTAGGAGGTCTTCTCTTCTTCATCCTTTCACTTAAAGGAATATGGGATTCAGGAGATGAGCTGGTGGAAGCTGGTACTGGCTCTGATTCACTTATCACTGGACGAGCAGTGAAAGAAGTGGTGTAGCTCTTATACTGGAGAAGATACGAAGCTGACCTAATATGCTCGTCAGCAACACTCTGATGTAGACTCCAGATAAGTTTCAGATGTCTTATATTAACATCTTCTTCCTTTGGGCATTTTCTTTTGCTATCAACTGCAAATAAATAAACATTGTTATCAATGACATATTTTATCAAACACAAAAGAAGCACGATTTCAAAATAAATAAAATGAAATAAAAATAACCTATCCCATTGCCATAAGGAGGGCATCTGGGACCCTGGTAAACCTCATCTCCAGTTAATGGAGAGTGTTGCCAATTTTTTATGACAACCCCGTGTTCAAAATAATCCCTATTTGCATCAGGGAGATTAACTACTAAGGCTCTATTTAAAAATCTAGTTTTTAAATAAAAAATATTATCATTAACTTCCCATCTATAGCAGTACATGATTTCTGGAATTCCTATACGAGTTCCATGCACTTGATTTAATCTATGAATCCCATTAACTATCCTCCATGTGTTGGGGTCTATTCGTGCAGGAACAACGTCAAAGTACTGAAAAAATTCTAAACACAAGGGATTTGGTGGAAAAGAAAATCCACACTCAGCAAAAAAGAGACTGGGGAACCAATGTCCCTCAGCCAAATGAAAGTAATTAGAAGGCTCAGAAAGCTCTTCCAAAACAACCCATGAGGGAATGGAGAAATCAGAACGAAACTTCTCAAGAGACTCAACAGGGTAAACCATGGTGAATAAAGAAATGAAGAAGAGAGAAGATCTTACAAGAAAAGAATAGATCTGTTGACAACGAACGATGGAAGAGATGAACGCACAAGAGAGTAGGAAGAGACGACGTAAAACTCGAAGATAAAAATTTGAAAAGGTAGAAGACGATGGGAGTGTCTGTGAAGTTTAAATATCTTGCCTTGGGAAATGGTGAAGTAATGATTACAAAAAAGGATGATTACGTTACCGGCGGCTAAAAAGATGAAAAGTGGCACGGGAATCAAAGCGGACAACAACGGCTAAAAAGACGAAAAGTGACGCGGGAACCGAAGCACGCAGAAAAGTCCAAAAAAGCATGATTCTACAAATTAGGAAGGAGAAATAAATACAAGGGAAACGCTCCTAAAAATCAGGAAGACTATTTAAAGCTACCATATTCCGAGAAAGAATGTTCCATACTCCTCAAATTTCGAACTATGAAACATTGGGGGCTTCTGTTGATACCAAATTTAATCTGCTGACATGAACCAATCATATGAAGACACGTGGCTATCTACATGACTACAACAAGTATTTTCGAGATGATCACACTCTCCGAGGAACCATGTTACTCCGAGGAACTCATACACTCCGAGGAACAGACCTCTTCGAGGAACTCTTTAGCACCGAGAAGCTCAAGCGGTCCGAGCAACTCAGGCGGTCCGAGCTACACCTCGAAGCAGGATACCAACAGTTTAATTTCTCATTAAATGCTTATCATTCAGACGCACACGCAAAAAGAGCATTAAATGTATTACCCTTTCATATGTATATCATTTAATGTATTACCCTTTCACATTACAGCCTCAGGGCTATAAATACATTGTACAATCCTTATTGTAAGGGGGACCTGAATCCATAGTGGAATTTCTTGATAGAACTTATAATCGAGAATTCCCAAACACTCAGCAATAAAGCAACAGTGGACATAGGCCATTCTTATAAGGCTGAACCACTTTAAAATTTTTTGTCTCATTTATTTATCTGTGATTGAATTATTAGAGTGATCTAATTTTTTACATCAACAATGCACATGCGAATGTTTGTGGGAATATTTATCTTCGTCTCTCACATGATATGATAAGAAAGAAACAAAATTATTCTCATTAGGGGAACTCTCTCCCTCTTCCAGTTCACTATCAGTTAAGGAGGCGCTATAAGCTATCGATTTCTTTCCCTCTTTCTTAAGTCTAGTGGGACACTCGGCTACTTTGTGATCATAACCCTCACACCCCAAACACCTATCCGACTCAACCCTATTAAATTTCCCACTCTTATCTTTAGGGGTGGAATCTACTTTGTTGTTCTTGAATTTCTCAAACTTTTTGACATCTTTCGATTGCTTTTGAAACTTAAGAAATTTTTTGAACTTTTTAGCCAATAAGGCAACATCCTCAAAATCGGAATCGGAATCGTCATCCAAAACTTTAGTTTCCTCCTTTCGGTATTTCAAAGCAATGCCCTTTTCTTTCTATGGCACTTGCTTGGAGGTAAACATATTGAGTTCATAGGTTTGAAAGTCACCTACAATCTCTTCAAGTTTCGTCGAATCAAGCATACCTAAGGAGTTTAAAACAATCACAAACCTACTTGGTAAAGATCTCAAAATTTTCTTTATCACACGTTTACCGGGAATCCTCTCTCCTAAGTTAAAGACGAGTTTATAATATTAGACAACCTAGTGTAAAACTCATCAAACGACTCACTATCTAACATTTTAATTGTCTCAAACTGTGTAGTGAGATTTTGTAACTTAGATGCCCTAATCGTGCTAGTGCCCTCGTGAGTAATTAAAAGTGTATCCCAAGCCTCTTTTGATGTTTCACAAGTCATGATTCTATTATACTCTTCAGGTGTGACATATGAGGAAATTACGTACAGACCTTTAGAGTTGTAAAGTGAAAGCCTATGTTCAACATCAGTCCATGACTCAACGTGTTTCAAACTAGTGACCTCACCCTCTCGTGTGACTGGTGGTGTCCAACCTTTTTCAACCGCTAACCAAACATGCTCATTAATAGGTTTTAATGCATTTCTCATTTGCATTTTTCAGTAAGCATAATTTGTGCCATAAAAAATAGGAGCAAGAAAACTTTCAAAACCTCCAAAATTCATCTTAAAAAATACAAGGGATCAAACACAATAAAAAAATATTTCTAGCTCTGATACCAATTTGATGGTCCTTTTTTATTTCTTATGAGGAAAGTGTTTTGAGGATGACAAAAACAATTTCTCTTTTATTAAAAAAACTTTTTCCAATTTTTGAATTTGCACCAAGTTGTGAATAATTTTAACTTAACCAAATTGTATTTTGATTAATCCTAAACATCCATTTAGTGATTAAGGCAAGTAAAATAAATTAAAGAATACTCACACCTCCAGACGTACGAGGAAAACCACAACGGGGAAAATCTCGGACGACCCAAGCCAGACAATCACTATGAATGTAGAATTACAATGAACAGACACTAGTCTTACTCAACGACTCGATCCTCATGAGGCTCGACGCTTTTCTAATCTTCAACCACTTCTCTCACTGTGCCCACGCAAAAATTCCTTCTTCCACGATACCTATCCACAACACACACGTCCACGTATGTCTCGGTGACCACCGATATGGCTTGTAACATCTACGATGTTGAAATCGGACTCCACCGATTCTTCAGTGCAAAACCAATAATGTTCAAGCGTAGAACAACTCTTCTTGGTGCCACAAAGATCACTATAGCATATAGTAATGATAACTCGGATCTTTGAAACCCTAAGGATGAATTTACTTTGGAAAAACTTAAAAAACTTATGTACAGAAATGTACTAGTTCGTAAACATTTTTTTCAGAACGCACACTTACGAAATCTGAAGGAAACAAGCTTATATATATTTTTCCTACGATAGTGGCTATCTCGAACGATGGAAGCTGTCGCTCAAACGAGATGACCATGTTGTTCGAACGACAGTGGCATCTCGCTGAAACGACAGTGAATTTCGCTTGAACGATGCACATAATTAGTGTCTCAATATAAACCAACTATAATTTGTCCTTATCAGATTTAAACGAAGTGTAAAATATTTCAAACACTTATAAAACATTTTAAAATCATTTATTTAATAAAATAACATCTTTATCTTTATAAAAATTAAATTCCGAGTCCCATTAAAATTACGCATTCATACCTGAGTGATCTCAGAATGCAATTGATCTTGAAGACGAATAAACTTGCACCAATTAAACATTCGACATAAATAATTCCTTGAATCTTTGTCGCAACGTCTTCAATTAAACTTCAATACGTCATAGTCCGTGTGGGATCATGACAATAAAAATACGACCTATGACTCAAACGTGTTTTATTTCGGGAATAAGTAAAAACTATACAATGGACTCAATTGGAGATTTTGTCCTTACAAAAAGAGAGATTGAGCTTGGTGTTTGGGGGTATCCAAGAGAGTGAGAGAGTTTTGGTGGTGGTGGTGCACTTTTCCTGTAGTGGTGGTGCGATGTTCCGATGATAGTGGTGGTGGTGGTTTTTGAGAGAGCTAGAGAGTGAGTCAGTCGAGTTTGCACGAAGAGAGGGAGAGCGCGTGCGCGCGCGCGCGAGAGAGAGAGAGAGAGTAATGCTGAGTGAAATGAAAAAAACTACCGGGTTCTATTTATACTCAAAAGTGAATCATGATTTAGGCCCGTGGTCTGGTCCATAAAAAAATTCTTTTATTTTAGTGGGTCACTTTTTCTTCCTCTCTGACCTTAACCCAGATAAACTACCTCAACGTGGTTGCAGTTCCAGAACGTGACTCATTTTATATGATTATTTTGAAATTAAAAGTTTTCACGGTTCTAAAGTGTACCATATTTCACGCCAAATTCATCCCATTTACTTTTTGTTTCTCATGGTTCTAAATTGTGACCTATTGCGTGATAATTTTGGCGCCAATTTTCTAGCATTTATGATCTAGTTTGGATCACGATTCTGGACCGTGATCATGAGGGTCATGGATGTGGACCGCGACCAACCCATGACAAGCTGATGGTTTAGATTACCCCTAGACGGGGTCACAGATTAGGTCACAATTTAGAGAGGATAGTCATGGATTTGGACCGTCACCCCCATGGTCACAAATTTAAACCGTGACCCCCTACCGTGATCTTTTCTATTTTTTGGCATAGTAAACCACTGCTAACCTACCTTCTCTCCACACCCACCACTGCCAACCCACTTTCTCTCCCACCTGACCACTTTTTTTCCAAACCCACCATAGCTAACTCACCTTCTCTTCACATCCACTACCATCAGCCCACTTTCTATCCCACCGTAATTGTCAACCCACTTTATTCCCTCCCACAATCGCTTCCCTATTTATTCACGCATAACCATTTTTTGGCGATTGATATCAAAGCTCTATCTCTCTACTCATATATCTTTATGTGTATATATATACATAAATAAGTGTATAAACGTATTGATACATGTGCATATTAACTGATTTGTACATATATACACAAATTAAGTGTGTTTGTGTTTGTGTATTCATGTGAATGTATATGTGTTCATGTATTTTTGTGTGTATATGTGTTTGTTGTATGTATGTAAGTGTTGAGTGTGAATGGCAACATGAGTGTTAGTGGGTAGAGGAGGGGAAGCTGGAGTGATGGTGGGTATTGGTGGGGAAGCAAATGGAGGAAAAATAATTTTACGTTTTTTTGAATGGGTGTTAATATTTTTTTTATTAAATTACTTTTTTTTACTTTTGTTTTATTTTCAGGTTTGGAACCTTTTAAAGTTTAGTTTGAATTGATTGTTTTTCTAAGCCACACGTCACTTAGTAATTGGTCAACTCAATGTGTTAGAAGTCAAATTTGATATCCTAATTAACATTTCATTATATCGTCTAACGGAGATGTAACGAAAGGTTAACATTGATCGATTTTTACACTTATAAGGTTAACATTGCTACTTTTAAAACATAGAGTATAAAATTGAATACGATCCCAAACTTCAGGGTTAATTTTTGCATTTTCCCTTAAAAATATAATAATAGACTCGTTTGAGGGGGCATGATCCCATATAAAAGTATTATACACGATAAACAAATGGAACAAAACAAAACCAGAACCAAAACAAAGAATGGGAGAGTGACCAACACAAAACAATTTCCTACCCTGCAATGCAAACACAAAATGAGCTCTATTTAAACTCCTCCAAATCTTTAACAAAATACACAGTAGATCATGGAGGCCCCTCTTTGAGACATAAATACATAAAATATAACAAGATATAATGCCCAAAAAATACACAACGAAAAGACATCCACCCGCCACGCTCCTCCACGACACCAACGCCCCCGACACTGACTTAGGTATAGCCCATTGAATCCCAATGAGCTTATTAACAATTTCATATTAACTCCCCACCACCCCACAATGCAAAAACAAGTGATCCACTCTCTCCTCATGTATCCTACAAAATTATCAACGGCTTGTCATAGCCCACCCCTCCTCTTCAAAATGCCCATCACCCATCGTAAGTCTGTGGGAATCAGGTAGCTCACTAACCAGGTCAACTACCTTTATCTTTCTTTTTCCAAGAGGATTAAACCCCAAATAATATAAAATAAAGAAAAATCGCCTTTCCTCGGGGACTTACAACAAGGAACAAGAAATCGAAAATTCTGAAATAAAAGAAATCATAAATCTAGACATGGGACCCTTACAAGGCCTAACTTTGAAAGACACACTGATCTCTTCATGGATAGCACCAATAATTGACTTAGCATTCATATCAATTCCTTCAAAAGTAGTTTTGTTCATGGCACACCATATTTTCCAACTAATGAAACTTGGGAGCAACTGTGACACCTCGCCTAATTAAATACAGAGTGATCAGTCCTTTTTTAAATTAAAACAAAGTATTCGGTTGGTTCATTCTTAACATCACTGTCGAAAAACAATTTTCTTTATTAATCACCTAATGGATAATTAAGCTAAGTGTCAAAACATTTAAATTTTATGGATTAAATTCCATCGTTATGAATGTATATACATAAACACTTTTAATGAACACAGTTATAACAATGAATATCAAACCATTCAACTAAATCAAACTGGCCGGAATAACATTCTAATAAAATATCTCAAAACCACGAACAATAATAGTACTAATAATTCCAAATGAAAAACTGAGTGCAGAAAATAAAGAAGTACAATATCTCTCTGAACTAAATAGAAACTGGAAATGGGTGACACATGCTCTATCTAAAATGACTAAGCGAAGAGCTGAGATGACGAGGATGAAGTCGTCTAAATGCAAAGAACTGCAACTCCCACACTAGCTGCAGTACATCAACAGTCCAAAGATCTAAGTCTGACGCCCCTGTGGCTGGGCACCTGTAATACATATACATATACAAGAGAAAGAGGAGATAATAAGAAACGGGACAGAGCCCGAGTATAAAATAGCTTTAAAATAGTTTAGCAAGTATGTAAAATGCTTACCAATTGATATTACATACATATTAGTGCCTCGACACTCACTTGAGAATTCTCACCTCTCAACTAATGTGCACGCCTAACGTACGACTGAATTACTGTAGATAAAGCTAACCCAGTTAACTAGTCTAACCCAATCTCCCCTTATCAATCCTAATTCATGTGATCGCATAACTATAATTTATACACAATAACTTTTCTTATTTATTTACCAAGTCATCTATGTACATCTCAATACAACTTTAAGTTCTCAAATACTTAATTTCTTTAATATCAATTATTCAATTTTATCTACTTATAAGCACAGTAGATGAATTATATATATATATATATATATATATATATATATATATATATATATATATATATATATATATATATATACTAATAGGGCACCCCACATAAAATCTATGCTGCTGGCATACTCTACTATCAAGTCCCTGTATGTCTCGTACAAATGAGGAAAATACTAGTTCGGATCAACTCTTGAAATGTATTAACATAAAATACACATATTGGAGGTGAAGCATAGTTCCAAGTCACTAAGAGGTCATCACATACCCTCACGTCTCTTAGGACCGTCAAACTATCATTCTTAGATAGCATGTACCAAGGATCCTATTTTCTAGGGTACGAGTCAATATTCCCCATAAAGGTCACACAGAATAGCGCAAAAACCTCTGTGATAGAAAATAGCGCGGGTATGATTAAACACAGATGTTGACATACTATATATACATACACTCGTATATATGTATTTACATTATTCAGATAGGTACATCAACGACCCATACATATTCAAACCATACGTGACACGTAGTGCCCGAGTCCTACGTATAATCAATTCATTCTTTTATTTTTTCAATTACCGCAAGTCTTTAAGTACTTCTCAACTCTCGAAGGGTATAATTTTGATAAATATAAAATCATTAGGTGTACATTCTCTACCCTACTAGTCTAAGTCATCTTTAATTCCCACAAGACTTAATTTAACATACACACGATTTTCACTCCATTTTATACCCTCGTGATCCCACAGTTAAATTTCATAGAAAATCGTATTACCCGAACCTTGCCTATAACCCTACTGGTCCTCCCCAAGTCCCATTATGGTATTTAAGTTATGTCTAAGTGTCCTTATACATTGGGGTTGTATTAACATTAAAAGGTGATAAGATTCAAATTCCAGGAGGAGCCGATCGATCGATGGGAATGGTCGATCGAATGGCATTCTTGAGTGGATCGATCGATCGATCATATATTGTCCCAGTTTCTGCACTTCTTTGCCTACGGGTTTCATCAACTTTAATCCTCAAAACCTCTACCAATTCAACCCAAACTCCCAACCAAACATCACAAACGTTATAGTAACAAGTATGAACAAATTCTAACATAAAATCTAGATTAAATCCTTAAGTAGTCATCATTAAATGGGTACAATTCATGATTTTGTCTCAAACCCTAGTCTACCATATTCTTTCAAGAATTACACCATGTATTCCCAGATTTCCTTCTCTAATCATCATTAAAATTCATGATAATTGTTCTACATGTGATAAGGATACCAACCTAACATGATTTCCATTCAAACATATGAATTATAGTCTTCCAATTACATCAAATCTCCATAAAAACTTATAATTATATTTCCCACTCTAACATGGATGAAATATCAACTCAAGAACATCAATATAGATACTTCCCTGGAAATCAAAGGTCTGATCCGACGAATTTGAGTGGTATAGGAACGATCCTCTTCTTTTGATCTATGCTTTGGTGGTGGTGGAGGTGTAAAATGGGTGGTTCTTGGCCTTGAACACCTTGGAAAGCACTCTCCTTCTTCTTTCTAAGGTTTTCCTCACTTTTGGATTCTCAGAACCCTAACTATATCGACACACCATATGATATAGCCTTAACAATTTCTTCATTAATTAAGGTCCTAAAAATGAAAATTACCAAAATGCCCTCCCGGGTGCCGGTTAGGCCTAAAATCATCCTAAGATCCAAACTAAACCCCCGGGTACACTTTTCTGACTATCTCGACCCTTCTGGGCACATTGGCGCATTCGAAATGACCATACGAGCGACTTAGAGTTAATTTATTTTATATTCCATTAAATCAATCTCGACACGGCTGACATGCGCGTCCCGACTTAATTTCCATAAATTGTGATATTTATCACCCGCGATAATTTTATAAAATCATAATCATATGTAAAGTCATAATCATATATATTACTTTTAATAACCAAGTAATATTCAACATAAATCACATATTACTTTACTCATGAGTAATATTTAAATCCAGGTTAATTTGCAATTATCTTATAAGTAATTCTAATTAATCCTATTTTTAAAAGTCATTAAAAAATACGGGGTGTTACAATAACTTACAAAGAATAGATCGGATATTCATCCCATTATAATTAAACCACCAAATCAAAAGTCGGGATCTAAAACACGTATTCTAAAAATTGAGACCCATAAGTTTTTCAAAATAAACCCAAACTGAATTAGCCAAATCAATCGAACCAAATAAATGTTGGGAAGTCTCCACACTAAGATGTAAACAACAGCGGCATCTCGAAACAAAAGGTATGTTGATAATCTGTAAATTCTCATTAAGAGGAATATCATCATGAAAAGTACGCCACATAAACGTAGACACTTTCGGAGGAAGTCTAGGATCCCAAATTATGGTAAATGAGAATTGAATTCCATATTTATATCTCAACAAATCCCAAGTATTTTTAAAAGGGAAGCCATCTGAGATCCAACCTTGATTAGGAGCTTTAAAAATATTATCTTCAACAACCTCATAAACCGCTTGCATCTTTTTCCACGAAACACTAGCAAATTAGGGAGTACCTCTAAAATTCAAGTGAGCTAATTTTTTGTATTTAGAATTCATAAAATTAACCCATAAAGAATTGTTTTGAAGAAAAGGCAACCAAAGTGTACAAGAGAACACCAAGCTCACATCAAAAAGTTTTCGAATACCAAGACCACCTTCAAATTTAGGTCTACAAATAATATCCTAAGAAACCCAGTGGTGCTTGACTATATCTTTCGAACTACCCTAGAAAAAATTCACGCAAATACGATTGAAATCTTGAATAAATGCTTTCGTTGGAAAAATAACTGAAAATACATGAGAGCCCAACATCATGAGAATAAATTGAATTAAAACCAATCGACCTGCCATGGTTAAAAAACGGGACTGCTAGTGCTTAATGCGATCCACTACTTTGTCAATGATAGGAGTAAAGATGATGTTTTTTTCCACCATGATACAGAGGAACTCCAAGGTAATTAGTCGGTAGAATTTTAGAGGAAAATACCATAGCAGACAACAATTTCCTGCGCTATAACGACGAACAGTTCGGGGCTGTGATGATTCAAATCTTTGTTGCGTTACAACTCTATCCGAAATGGAATTGGTAATCAGAAAAAAACCTCATGAAGTTTTGAATAGACCGCATATTACCATTCTAAAAGAAGATGATAACGTCGGCAAAAGAAAGAGATGAAACCAACGGATAGCTACTCGTCATGGAGTAATTTTTAATGAAACCAGCCAACATCAAATTTTGGACACCTCTCTTCAAGAACTTTACTGCAATCATAAATAATGCAAGTGAAAGAGGATCAACTTGATGAACTCCACGTTCGGATTTTAAAAAACTACATGATTTGCCATTGATAAGGATAAAATTCCAACAATTAGAATCCAGCCTCCAAACTAAATCAATACACGTTTCTGAAAATCCAAAAGCACGAAGCACCTTAATTATAAAAAAAGAAAGAGATCTTGTCATAAGCCTTGGCCATATCAACCTTGATGACGACATTATAACCATGAATCTTTTTTTTTGAGGTTAGAAATTAATTCCTGAGCGATACGAATATTGTCCGTGATGAAATGCCCTTGAATAAAGCCTGCTTCAAATGGAGAAATAATCTTGGGAAGCACATTACCAAAGAGGTTGGATAAATTTTTTTAAATGATTTTATTCGTAAAGTTACAAATACTAATGGGCCTAAACTCCGAACAAGTTAAAGGGGACTCCACTTTGGGAATAAGAACAATATTTGTAGATGATCAACTTTTAGGAATATCATGCCCAAGAAAAAATGATTGAATATCAAGAGCTAAATCTTCTTTGATGATCTCCCAACACTTTTGAAAGAAGAACCCATTGAAACCATCCGGACCCGCCACACTTTCCTTATCCAAAGAAAAAACAACCTTCTTGATTTCTTCAATTGAGGCAATCTTAGTAAGTAGCTGGTTGTCACAAGAGCCGACCAATTTAGGGATATGTTGGAAATTACTAGAGTTATCATCACAAGTATATTTTTGCACAAGAATATTTTGAAAATGAAAAATAACACAATCCTCAATATCCTTTGGATTCGACACCAAATGACCATCAACATGTTTGAGCTTTTGAATGAAAATTTCATTCTTCTTCTTCTTAACCATAAAGTGAAGTTTTTTTTAATTAAACTCCCCACGAGTAGCCCATTTAACTTTAATTTTTTGTCTCCAAAATATTTCCTATAGTTGCAACTCCTTGTTAAAAATAGCTTGGGCAAGATGACAAGCTTCTCTATTCTCTGGAGTAACAATAATATCATAAGAAGCCTCCTTTAAAATTAAATCATTTTCTGCTTTTTGCACCTGGGAAAAGATATTACTAAAAACATTTTTATTCTAAGATTTTAAACCAAATGTGACATTTTTAAGTTTGGAAGTAAATAACTCCATAGGTATCCCTCTAACACAAACTTCCCAAGACTTTTTAACAACCTCCAAAAAAGAACAATGAGAAACCCATATATTTTGGAAACGAAAAAGGTTTCAAAAAATAATCAGATAGAAATTTCAAAGAAAGAAGAAGAGGTGCATGATCTGAGTTAGTACGATGAAGGTGTTTAATGGAAGGTGAAAAAGAATTATTAAACCAACCATCGTTACCAAACACCATATCAATTATTTCCCAAATACTATCAATACCACCTCGATTATTACACCAACTATAATTCGAACCAGAAAAATGAATTTCACTTTAACCAACACGAATAATTGTAGAATTAATATTTAGAATGGCTTGACTATCAACCAAAAATCATTTGTATCCACTCCCATGTTTTTATTTTTTTAGTCGTTGGTCCTGTTGTTATAACTTTAGGACACGTGTCATTCTCTGTAGAGAGAAAGAAAGGCGGTTACAAGGCGGTTAAGGGAGTTTTTTGGGTAGCTATGGGACTTCATATAATTTAACAATACGGGGGAGGGGGGGAGCCTAAAAAATATTGGACATCAGACTAAACCCAAAAAGGTGTTTTGGCCTTAGTCCCATCTACAAAGATATATTTAGGCTCCACTTGTATGTGTTTTTAAAATTGTAAGAAGTCCCATATCCACCAAAAATCGCCTATAACTTCACTGTAACCACCCATCCTACTTTTTGCTCAGAATGGTACTTATCCCATATTTATTACAATATGACTAACAAAAAAAACATGGGAGTGGAGACAAATAAATCTTTATAAATAGGACTAAATACTTAAGAAACATCACTAAAAAAATAAACCTATGAAATTCAAGGTAGGGATAAATCCAATCAACAAAGGATAACTAGGGAAGTGGTAGAAGGCCCAAGGACTCTACTAGGTTCCCTATAAATACAAACCTTGTCCCTGTGGGAAAAATGAAATGTAATCAAGAACACCGAGACTTTATCAGAACAAATTTAAATCAACAAGATATGAGAATCCTAAGTGGACGTAAGAATATTGTCGAACCACGTACATCATGCGTATTAAATCTTGAACAATAGGATTTTACCGCAGACAATCGATGCTGTTTGTGGGAAAAAAATATTTCCTCAATTTTACCAGCTAATAATAATTGAATAATATCTTATTTAGACAATGAACACATGTAAAATCACGATATTCATCAGGAAATTTGCACTGAACATGCCCCCCCAATGTCAAATATGTGGACAAGCTGCAAGACCGTAGTACCCTCAGTTCCGATTATTATCCTTAGGAGGATAAAACGGTGAAACGCAATGAACCACCACAGTCCAGTCAAATATCATGGATGCCAGACGCTTACGAGCAACGTCTTTGTGAACAAAAATCATCCACTCACTGACAACAAGAAGTGAATGGTCGCCTTCAATGCCTCTAGATAAGATGGAGAAAGATATCCAAAGGGAAAAGTAGAAATAATAATAGATCACATACACTCCTAGCCCTCTTAAAACTTTCAGTCGAGAAAGGAATTCATTGCCCGATATAGACCTCTCCCTCGCCCAAGGAATTTGACGAGGAAAAAAAGCTCGACCTAACAGATTCCAAGGAAAAGAAGACATGTATAACCTTATATGGAGGGAGATGTATGATCACCTAACTCATTGAGGAGTCCATACCACTAAGGAGCTGGACAGAAGAGCCCTTGTTAGCCGAATTAAATCTCCATTCACCTGATCGAGTAAAGACTTCAAACTGCCAAAAAAATTCAATTTGCCCAGGTTCAAAATATATGATGGGAATACTATTTTACCAACCATATTCGTCAGTACTGCCAAGATATGACACTATGGAATAATAACGGACCCTTGATGTGTCGGATATTTCCCTCGATCATAGTGGATGTGGCATAAAAGTGGTACAAAAATATTTCTCAGAAATCCATTTTGTGTTTCAAGTAGCTCGCTGAGGCTTTTATCATTAGTATCATCACAAGCAACATACACCCTAAGAGGAAGAATTCATTCCTTATGTTAAAGAAGAAACCACAGGGCACTCTACATGAGTACGCCCTATAATTTTGGGAAATCCACAATGAGGTGGAAGATTGTACCTAATAGGTTACCGTGGTCACATTCAAGATTGGCTTTTTAAACATCTCCACATTATACAACTCCCTTACCAACACTACACCAAAATGGCCAAATTGTCACCTTTCAGCCGGCCACCCTTGTCAAGGTCATTGACCGTGACACAAATCTCGCGTTTTGTGTCACGATCATTGACCTTGACACGATCGTGACAAGGCCGTGACAAATTTACTTGTCACGATCGTGTTACGGTCTATGACCGTGATAATTCTGTGTCACGGTCGTGTCAAGGTCAATGACCGTGACACAAAACACGAGATTTGTGTCACGGTCATTGACCTTGACACGACCGTGACGACTTTTGCAGCAAAAAAAGCCCTAGGATTCTTTTTTCCCACCTCTTTTGGTTTTCCCCCTCTCTCTCTCTCATCCGCGATTTCTGCTCTCTCTCTCTCTCTAAGGTATATTTTTTTTCCTCTCTTTCTCTTTCATTTTTATATGTATGTGTATGTGTATGTGTGTATATATATGTGTGTATATGTATATGTGTATGTGTGTATATATATGTGTAAATGTTAGTGATAGTTAGAACGGTGTAAATGTTAGTGATAGTTAAAATTGTGTAAATGTTAGAAAAGTTCTAGAATTCATATGTTAAATTTAATTATATAAATATTTAAATTGATAATAATTTTATTCATGAAATTAATTCAATTAGGTAAAACCCTAGATAATTTTTTAACAGAATTTGATAATATTATATAAAGTTTAGTAAATTCACAAAATGTTGCCAATTGTATGTTTTTAGGAATATCATTAGTTACTTTCGTGCCCAACTATATAGAATCCATACACATGCATGTTGTTAGAAAGTCTTAAATTTAATTCTCACTTTAATTTGTAGAATCTTTGTACTTGGTTGGATTTATCCCTTTATGATAATGAAATTTATGATCCAATTATAATTATCTCATGTCATAATTTTATTGATAAATAATAAATGTTGTTGTCACAATCGTGGTGGGGGGAGGGGGTGGGGGTGGGGGAGGGGGTCGTGGTGGGGGGTGGGGTGGTGTGTGTGTGTGTGCGTAGGTGTGTGCTTGTGTGCGTGGCGGGGGGAGGGGGGCAAGGGGTGTGGTGGGGGTGGGGTGTGGGGGGTGTGGAGGGGCAATTTTAACAATTGTATATCTTTAATTAAGAAATTTTATAGCTTTAATTGTAATTTTAATTGTATAGTTTTAGACGAAAGTAAATTAATAATTAGTGCCAATTTCATATGAAAGTAGGATTGTCCCTCATTGTAAATTAGTAAATTAATAATTGTATACTTTAATTGTTAGTTTAATTGATGAAATGTTGGGTTGTTAGTTTTAAAAGTGGCATGACGTGTGCGTGTGTGTGGTGGGGGTAGGGTAGGGGTGTGTGTATGTGTACTATTAACATTTTTTTATCTCTACTAATAACATTTTTTTACAGCAAAAATGTCTCCTTCAGATATTAAGGCGAAGATGATGATGATGCTGTTTATGATGATGTCGTCTGGGATCGGTGGTAGCGGAGGCGGCGAGGGCTCCTCCGCCCCTAGGCTCCCCAAATATGGAAAATTTGGGATTACCGTCGAGAACAAGTCGGAGCTATTAGCGAGATCCCTCGAGCTGCTAAAGACGGTCATCGGCCCGGGGTTTATGAGTTGGAAGGAGGTGCCATATGAGCTCAAGTTAGCTGTTTGGGCGGCACTATAGGTAATATATTTATATGAATATTTCAATTTCAATTTCATATTTATATTTATATTTATATTTATATTTATATTTATATTTATATTTATATTTATATTTATATTTATTCGCAACTAAAATTGTATTTGTTGGACAGGAACAATTCAACTTGGATCCAAAGCTACGCGATCCCGTCTTGGAGCAGATTAGGGAGCAACTCAAGTCGTGGATAAAAAAATATGCGGGCACGGTACTTTGGGAAAACAAGAGAGTCGATTATCCAATGGCGTGAATCCATCCCGCCCAAGGAGCCGATCTCATTGGAACAATGGCAGAAGTTAATTGACAATGAGATCGAGGATCGACAATTGGTATCTCGCCAATCGGGGAGGGAAAATCGGGCAAAAAAGACGGACGTGCGCTACTCCGGCCGGACCTCTTACGCCGAGGTGGAGCATAGGATGCAGGTAAGATTTAATTTTTCTATAACTACAGAAATATATTATTCTTCATTATTTTACTTTGCGGGGCCGATACTAATTTTAATTTTCTTTATTTTATTTCAGGGGGTAGGGAGTGGGCCAGTGGGTAAGCCACATAGGCTCGAGACTTATGTGGCTCTTCGGACGAAGAAGGGGAAGGACAAGGAGGTGTCCCCGAGCGTGGCGGCCACGATTGTAAGTAATCCGACAGTTTAATTTTTGTTAATTACGTTATAATTTTTTAGTTTACTTATTTTACTAATCATGTGCTTTTTGTCGTTTCAGGCAAAGCTTAAGGAAGTGCATGAGTCGCAGTCTGATGCCGACAAGGCATCTTTGTCCACAGATGCACTCAACCAAGTGCTTGGCTCTGATCGCAAGGGGAGGACAAGGGGAGTGAGCTCACGGGTGGCCAAATCTAGGATCATCGGATTGGAGACGAGCGACACCGGGTTGGCTCGAATGGTGGATTAACATGACGCGAAGCTGTCCCGTTTGGAGGCGACGGTCCAAGATATGTACGCATTCATGAAGCGTACGTTGGGCGGAGACCGTAAAGGGAAAGGGAAAGGGAAGGAGAAGGCGGTGGAGGAGGAGGTGCGGGAGGACGAGGCGCAGGATGACGAGTATGTGGACCTCTCTTCTTCATCATCGACACGTTCGTACTTCGATGATCCACTTCCCTATTTGGCGCCCTTCAACAGAACATTGTCGACACTTGGTTGGCCGAGCGTGTTCATATTGGACATATTTGTTGGCCAACGGATAGGGCGGGGGTTAAGGGACCCGAATATCGTCGAGGGTGGAATAGTTCATGGACGTGCGCTTCAACAGATGGAGTCCAGGGTGCTCGTCATGCACGTCATACCCGGGAAGGAGAACTCCCTATTGTGGTTGCGCGAACAATGCGGCACGACGTATATTAGTGGGTGCATCAATTCGTATGTCGTGTGGCCTACTCACCTCCTCACATTTACCCAAGACATGTAGTAACATTATTTTTAAGTTTGTCCATTTTAATTATATTTGGATTATATCGTCATGTATATTATTTCTATTTTGAATATTTGGATTATATCGTCATGAATATATATTTGCATTATCTTTAGTTTGTTTGAATATATGATGTTTGGAACAGGTACGACGTTGCTATAACAGGTACAATTATACTGTTGGGCAGTGGCAGTGGCCATACTGGCCAACAGATTTTTTTTAAATTCTGCCCAGAATTGTCACGGTCATTGACCGTGACAATTTTTTTTAAAAAAGGGTCACGGTTTATAACCGTGACAAACGTGTCACGGTCATTGACTGCGACACGACCGTGACACGAAAAGTTGTCTCGCCTCGAAATGTCACGGTCATTGACCTTGACAAGTTGGATTTATCAAGGTCAATGACCTTGACAAATGGGCAAATTTGGTGCAGTGCAAGAAGGAAACAACCACTATTGACAACCTAATGTCGATGATTGAAAAATATGATAAAGTTGTAGACATGGTCACGGTAATGAACTATGATAATAGTCGACCAAAGGTAAGCAAGAACGAAGATAGAGACGTTGCCCCATAGAAGGGGGAAAAATGCAGAATGCTGGTCCAAAGGGGGATGAGAAGTCTTATTTCAGTAAAGATCATCGTGCTATCAACATGATCTTTAAGGAACCAATTTATAATATCTTGACAAAAATTAGGGACCACATTACTTAAAGTGGCAGAGGAAGATAAGGGGAAATCCTTCCAAAACAAACATTGCCCTAAGGTGTTCCTACCACAAGGAACATGGGCGTAAGACAAAGAACTGAAAAACATTGAAAATCACATCTTGAGGAACTCGCCACAACAGGACATATGGATGATTTTGTGGAAAAGAAAAACAAAAAAGTCAAGGGAGCGCGACCAAAATCGAAATAAGCCCTTGGGGACAATGGATTGGGTCATGAATTTCTGGTGATCTAGAGAGCCTCAAATCCAAATTAAATCAAATGAAACATTTTAAGAATGGATATGAAGAATATCATTATAGTAATGGAGTCTTTTCAGATTGATCTGACCAAACTCACTATCGGCACACGTCATCAATCAAAGGAGATAGACTACATTAAGAATATCATCTTCACTCAGGAATACTTGATTGGAGTCAAAACCCTACACCACATGGCATTAGTAATTACACCAAACATTACCAAATGGGGCTATGGATAAGATACTAGTCGAACATGGAAGATCCTTAGAGGTTATTTATCTTAAGAGATTCAACCAACTCAACTTTACCGATGAAAGACCATTAGGAGGCGATCATCCTTTTAGCTGGTTTTGTAGAAAGAATCACAATTTCGTTAGGAAAAGTGGTACTACCAGTACGAACGGGTAGCATTTCAAAGCCCATAAAATTCGTAGTCATCAATAATGATTCCCCACATAATATGATCATTTGAAGGGGATGGCAGAATACGATAAAGGAAATCCCACCCACTTAACACCAAAAGTTCAAATGCATTACCAATCGGGGGTAATGGAGATACATAATAACCAAGATTCTTCTTGACAATGCTTTATCATAATTATCAGACTAAAATAGGAGAAAAAATGTGGAAAATATGAAAGGGTTAATCCTCACTAAATAACGACAAAATCACGAGCAACTACGGGTAGAAAACACAAGGGTGGTTCCCACCAATAGAGTCATGGAACCACTATAAGATTATCCATTCGATAATTCTTATCCGCATAAGATATTTATCATCGACCGTTCCCTCATCGATAAGGAAAAAGATGAGTTGATTATCTTTCTCAAGGAAAATCAGGGAATATTTTCTTGACAGCCATATGATATGCCCGATACAAATCCATAGGTCATGTGTCACAAGCTTTCCGTCAATCTAGAATTCTCATCGATAAGTTTAACTCCCTTAGTGGATTTCAAATCAAGTTGTGGTAAGGAAGAGTAGTGGAAAATGGATGGTTTGCATTGACTTGAGCACGTGAACAAGGCATGTTCCAAGGATAGTTTTTGTAACGTCTCGCGGCCTGCCCTAGTCGATTGTGGATGTCAAGTCACTCGATCTCTCGTGGATTTAAAATTTAAGCGTAATTGGGCAATTCTTACACTTTCGCTAATCGGGAAAGGCTTTGGCTTCTACATCAGAGTTGGCAGATCTAATAATTCATCACAAGAATATTACACCATAAGAGAAGAATCATCAATTAGATCTTTCTATTTCATTAATGCCATAATAGTCTCTAGCACATGCCATGAAATTAATCCTTCCTCATACAATCATCAACATAAACTGTAAAGAAAAAATAAGCACAACTAAGAGTGATATCTATGTAAACACTTATAAATCACTATGCGAACAAACTCCTAGTCTTTATGAACTCCACGACCTCTAAAAGTGTCCCCAACTCGTAGCTTAAGGAAACAAAGAATATAGAGATAGTGGGCTCTAATAGCTCAATAAGGGTTAACTAAAAGGTCCTCATCCACTTGCCAAAGTTTGCATAAACAAAGGCAACAGATATACAAATGATAAAATGTAATTGGTAAAACTAGAGAAAAATAATTGTGCATTATAAGAAAATAAGGAGAGGAAAGAATAGTGTTTCCCAACCCCTCAGATCCCCTAATAACATGTGGCTTAATCTCTAATAGGTCTAAACTCCCTTACTTTTACCACGTCTCAATCTCCAATAGTTCGTCCTCATGGTCCGCGACATATATTTTTATAACCTTAGACTTCACTTTACAGCCTTATTATCGGTATCTTTTACCTAGTTATGGCACATACCGAATCCTCCTCTGCTTTCCAAATCCAGGAAGAATGAACCACGGTCTGCTATTAAATCTACACTTTGGCCAAGCTCGGACGTGATGTTAAGCCCCATAGTTAGCCTAAGTTGAATCTCTCTAAAATAACAGTGTTGACCTCATGCACTGAGTAAGAGGTCCTTAAGTAGACATGATGCCTTAGCCTGGCTAATAAATGCCATGGCCTCAACATCGAATCCCCATCTCAACATGCACAATATAATACTTCCTACTAACTCCATGACAACTTCTAATAGGCCACGACCTCAAGGAATAAGTTAGAACTCTTAGCCAAAAATAACAAGGTCATTATATTAAAAATAATGTTTTAAAACCCCAATTTACTCCCAACTTGTATTCTCAAAGATCAAAGGAAAGAAATAAAACTCCTAATGTCAAGTAAGAACATCTTCAAAATCCCATTATTCAACTAAAAATCTTACCTTAAGAATCCTAGTAAAAAATCTAAAATTATAGATTTACTTAATGAGTAGTAACAAGTTTAAGTCTCCTAATCTTTTCGAGCCCATGGAACTCCACAATCTCTAACCTTGATAAAAATTAGATTATCATAACCTAAAACTCAAAAACCTAGAATCTCAGATGAACAGCAGAAGTCCATGGACATTTTTTTAGATTTCACACAAGGGCACATCTCAATCAACAAGGACATATAAAACTAGAGTTTTGAAGAAGGAAGAAGAGGGTGGGGGCAGTTCCCTTACCTCAGTGGATCAATCCGATGAATAATTGCCTTTCATCACCTTGCTTCGGTGAATAGTAGCCCTCCACTGCCTTGCTCCAAAAGCCTTTTTCTCTTCACAGACAAACCTTACCTACTCTCTCTAGAATGGATTTTGAGGTTTCTACTAATCTTGGGAAATATGCCAAGGGTGGGTATTTATAGTTTTTAGTGGGGAACTTATGATTTCCTATTTTGGACACACTTTTCCACAATCACCCTTTAAAAATAAATCTATAATCTTCTAAACTTTTTCCTCAAGTCATGGCATAATAAGGCCACATCATATCCCTCGTGCTGCCAAGGAAACTAAGTTTCGCGGCTATCACTTTATGACATGGTCTTCTAGAGTATGTCCGCGGCCTCTGCACATTAAGTCATAGCCTCTGGTTCCATATGTCCGCGGATCCTTCCTCTAACCTATATTTCTCATATGTTCTACTGCATACCGTGGTCTACAGCAGGTTTATGGCCTCTTAAGTTTTTAAGGTTGTTACAACCTCCCTAACTTAGGAAATTATGTCCTCAAACTTAAATGTATAATTTAATTCATACCTTGGAATAATTATGGATACTTTGCTTTGATGATGAATTTTAGCACCCAAATGGCCTCTTCTATGGCTTGATGTGCCCATAGCACATTGGTTAGGCAGATTATCTTTGATCTTAGTTGCATTGCTTTTCTTTCCAAGAGCTCAACTAGGGCGTCATCGTAATTTAAGTTTTTGCGAATCTCAATAGGCTCATGGTTCAGTATATTTCTGGGGTGTCTAATATAATTCCTCAACATTGAAATATGAAATGTGTTGTGCACATGGGATAATTTCGAAGGCAAATATAGCCTAAATTAAGTCTTCCCAACCTTCTCAAGAATCTCAAATAGTCCAATATACCATGGGTTAATTTTTTCTTTTTTCCAAACCTCATAACTCCCTTCTATCAGAAAATTTTAAAAAGGAATGATCCTCACCTTCCAGGTCCACATTCCTTCTTTTGACACCCGCCCAAATTTTTTGTCTGATTTGAGCACTTCACAATCGTTCTTAAATTAGTACAACTTTAGTCGCGACCTCTTATACTAATGATGGACCTAAGAATTGTTTTCCCCCTCTCATCCCAACATAATGGACTACGACATCTTCTCCCATATAATATTATGTAAGGATCCATTTTAATACTCTCTTGATAGCTATTGTTATACAAAAATTCTACTAAGGGTAGGTGGTCTTCTCAACTACCATGGAAATTTAAAACACATTCTCTCATCATATCCTCAAGGGTTTGATTTGTTCTTTTCATTTGTCAAGAAAAGCTATATTGAAGTCTAACTATGACCCCATTGCCATTTGAAAGATCTTCCAAAATCGTGAGGTAAATCTAGGGTTGCGGTCGGATACTATGGTCATAGGGAGTCTGTTGAGTCTTACAATCTCCTTTATGAAAATTTGGGCCAATTAGTCAACATGGGCTGTGGTTTTGACAGCTAAAAGTGCACACACTTAGTCAATCTACTCACAATAACCAAAATGGAATCCATTCCTCTTTGCGTCCGTGATAGTCCAATTATAAAATCTATGGATATGCTTTCCCACTTCCATTTTGGTATAGTAAAGGGTTGCAAAACCCCTCATGGTCTCTGGTTCTTAGCCTTAACTTGTTAGTACACTAAACACTTGGCAATAAACTTCGTGGCCTCTATCTTCATGTTAGGCCACCAAAAATTTTCCTTCAAGTTTTGGTACATATTGGTGCGTCCAGGGTGAATATCAAAGGGTGAGGAGTGTCCCCCTTCCATCACCTCAGACTTAATCTCATCATTTTGCAACACATATAATCTTGTCCCAAATCATAAGGCCCCACGATCATCGATTCTAAAGGATGACTTTTCTCCTTTCTCTGCAAGTCCAATGATCTTCTAGAGACCAGGGTTTGCGTCCTTCTCTGCCATTATTCTCTCAATTAAACTTAGTTCAACTACTAGTGGCCTAAGGCATCTATGGCCTCTATGTTTTATGACCTCATTCCTCATTTCCTCTCAGTCCTTCAGAATGTGTTCTTACCTAGTAACCTCAAAGCACTAAGGTAACCTTTTTTTACTAAGAACATATGCCACCATATTAGCCTTTTTCGAATGATATTTAAAATATCAATCATAATCTTTGATTAATTCCAACCACATCATTGCCTCATATTTTAATCTCTTTGGGTGAAGATATATGTTAAGCTCTTACGATCGGTAATATCTCATAACTATCATGTAAATAATGTCTCCAAAATTTCAAGGCAAACACTACCACGACTAGCTCTAAGTCGTGGGTGGGGTAATTCTGTTCATGAGGCCTTGGTCACCTAAAGGCATAATTAATTACGTTTTCTATTCCTCATTAGTACATAACCACAACAGCGACCTTAAGAGTCACTATAAACCTCATAGCCTCCCCCTTCTTGGGTAAGGCCAGGATAGGTGCGTCGATTAATTTCTCTTTTGACTTTTGAAAACTCTCTTCACACTCCACAGACCAAAGAATTTTTTTTGTCTTTGTGATTTAATTGGGTCAAAGGCACTACTATTTTGGAAAATACTTCCAAAAACCTTATATAGTTTCTTGTTAGGCCGAGGAAGCTCCTAAACTCTGTAATTGTTGATGGTCTCTCCCAATTAACAATGACCATGACCTTTCCTGGGTCCACAACCAATCCATCCTTATTTACCACGTGGCTAAGGAAGGCAATCTCCTCCAGCCAGAATTCACACTTAGAAAATTTTACATATAATTTATGTTTCCTAAGAACCTCAAACGCTCCGCGTAGGTGTTCCTTCTTCTCTTCTGTCGACTTAGAATAAATCAATATATCATTGATGAGAACAATAAAAAAATTGTCCAAGAATGGTCTAAACACCCTATTCATCAAATCGATAAAAGTTGTTTGGGGGTTGGTCAACCCGAAAAGCATTACTATGAATTTAAATCACCATACCTAGTTCTTAAGGTTGTTTTTATAAATGTCCTCATTCCTGATCTTAAGTTGGTGATATCTTGATCTCAAATCAATCTTACAGAAATATCTAACATCCTTAATTGGTCAACAAGATCATCAATCCTAGGTAAATTGTATTTATTCTTCATCATCATCTTTTTAAAATCCCTATAACCTATGCACATCCTCATATATTCATATTTTTTCGTTACAAATATCCCCAAGGTAACCAAGGGGAAGTATTAGGACAAATAAAATCGTGACTTAGCAAGTCTTGCAGCTGTTCTTTCAACTCTGTGAGGGCCATTCTATATGGTGCCTTAGAACTATGCGTGACCTATGGGGAAACATCAATGGTAAACTCAATTTCTCTATCCGGGGGAAACCCTGACAATTATTTTGGGGAAAACATCGTTGTAGTTTGCGACCATATGGACAACTGCTAAAGTGGCTCCAGTATTCTCAATATCCTCGACACATGCTAAGTATCCATGACATCCTCCTTAATCATCTTCCTAGACCTCAAAGTTAATATTAGCAAAGGTTTTCTACTAGGTTTGGTTCCCTTAAATATCACCTCAGTCTCTCTAGTTCCACGTAAGGTAATTTCATTACTAGCATAGTCTATTATAGCAAAGTGGTTGGCTAACCAATCCATGCCTAAAATCACGTCGAAGTCTTCCATTTTAAGGGAATTAAACTAACTTTGAAATTTTGAGATCCTATATCTGTAGCATAACCCACATAAATAACCGCGGCCTATGATGAAGTTCCTATCAGGGTATCAATTACTAAGGTTGGGTCTAAGGTCTACAACCTATTCTTAAATTTTTGTGCAAAAATAGTATATACAAAGGAGTGTGTGGCTTCTGTCCTTGCTTCCATGACATATCTTTTTTCTTCGTTCCATATTCTCTTCCCTTTATCTTTTCTCCGTTTGACTTTAAACCATCCTCAAAATATTGTTCTATGGTTTGGGTTACCTCGATCAGTTCCATATAAGTTCTTAGCCTAAGTCCCACCACCCTACTTCCGAGTCCTTACTTAAAGACCCTCTCAAACTTCATAGAATTCTTTTCCTTTGTGTCAATAAGATAAGGGGCAAAGTGTGATAATTCTATGAACTTTGTTTCATATTGGGCCACTGACTTGGTTACTTAAGTTAACTCCATTAATTGTACCTCTAACTTCTCTTTAGCTACTCCAGGGAAGTACTTCTCTAAAAAGAGTGCTTTGAATATGGTTCATCATATTATCATGGCTTCTCCTCCCAGCTGTGTCCTCTTGATTGTGGACCACCAATGATCCGATTCATCCTCAAGCATAAAGGAGGCAAAGGGGACCTTCTGCACCTTAGTGCAGTTTAAAATAACAAAATGCTCTCCATATTTTAAATCCAAGCATCAACATTTAAAGGGTTAGCTTCTCCTTAGAAAGCCTCTAGTCCCAATTTCTTAAAATGTTCAATAGTGCATCCCACTGTCCTTTTCTTGATTTCCCTTTCATCCATGGCCCCAACTTGTGCTTTTACGAACCTTATTACCACTTCTAGCACTTGTTTAGTGTCCTCGTTGTTATGATTTACGGCACCATTAGCTCTAAGATTACCTCTTTCCATGACTTTCCTGACAAAATAATCACAAATATATAAGTACATATTCCTATCACTAGTTCTCTAAGTCTACATAATCAAAATATTCTTAACGCTACTAAAGTTTTCCTAGGTCGAACGCTTCGATATCATCTGTAATGTCCTATAACGTCTTGTGGCCTGCCCTAGTCGGTTGCGAACATTAAGTCACTTAATTTCTTAGGGATTTAAAATTTAAGCATAATAGGGAAATTCTTACACTATCGCGGTCTGAGAAAGTCCTTGGCTTATACATAAGAATTGACATATTCAATAGTTTATGAGAATAGTATTACACCATTAGAGAAGAATCATCAACTAGATCTTTCAATTTCATCAATGCCATAATAGTCTCTAGCATGTGCCATGGAATTAGTCTTCCCTCATACAATAATCAACAAAAACTATAAAGCAAAAGTAAGTACAACTAATAACGAAATTTATATAAACACTCCTAAAGCACTATGCAAACTAACTCCGCGATTTCTATGAACTCCACGACCTCTAAAAGTGTCCTCAACTCCTAATCTCAGGAAATAAAAAATATATAAAGGGGTTTGCTCTAATAGCTCATTAAGTGTTAACTCAAAGTTCCTTATCCACCTCCCAAAGTTAGTATTTAAAAAGGCAACAAATATATAAATGATACAATGTAATTAGTAAAAATAGAGACAAATAATTGTACATTATGAGCAAATAAGGAAAGGAAAGAATAATGTTTTCCAACCCCTCAGATCCCTCAATGACTTATATCTTAATCTCCCATAGGTCTCAACTCCCCGTCTTCTCGAATGGCTCAATCTCCGATGGTTCGTCCTCATGGTTTGTGGCATATATTTTTATAACCTTTGACTTTTCAAACTCTGCAACGTTATTCTAGGTACTTTTGACCTAGTCATGCCACATGCCACAGCTTCCTCTCCTAGCTAAATCCAGGATGAGCGATCTACAGTCTGTTTTTAAATCTACACTTTAATCGAGCTCTGCTGTGATGTTAAGCCCTATAGTTAGACTAGGAACGATCTCCCTAGACTAACCGTGTTTACCTCAAGCACTAAGTAGGCGGTCCTCAAATAGATATGATGCCTCAGCCTAGCTAATAAATCTCGCGGCCTCAAAACTGAATCCCCAACTCAAAAGGCACAATATAATACTACCTCTCAACTCCATGATCTCTTATAATAGGTCACGACATTAGGGAAAGAGTTAAAATCTTAGTCGATAACAAGAAGGGAATTATAATAAAAGTAATCTTTTAAAACACTAATTTACTCCCAACTTATATCCTCAATGATCAAAAGCAAAACCCAAAATAACACTCCCAAGGACAACTAAGAACATCCTCAAAATCCCATCTCCAACTATAAAATCTTACACTAAAAATCATAATAGAAAAAATTTAAAATCATTGATTTACTTAATGAATAATAATAAGTTTAAGTCTCCAAATCTCTCAAAGTCTATGGCACTCCACGACCTCTAATCTTGATGAACAGTAGCTTATCATGGCCTAAAACCCATAAATCCAAAATCTCAGATGAACAGTAGAACTCCATGGATGTTTTTCCATATTTCACATAAGGTCACATCTCAATCAATAAGAATATAGAAAACTAGAGTTTTGAATAAGGAAGAAGAGGGTGAGGACAAATCCCTTACCTCAGTGGATCAATCTGATGAATAGTTGCCTTCCACCACCTTGGTATGGTGAATTGTATGCCTCCGTTGCCTCGCTCCGGCAACCTTCTCCTCTTCACACATAAACATTACTTTCTCTTTCTAGATTGGATTTTGAGGTTTTTAATGGTCTTGGGATATGTGACAAGGGTAGGTATTTATAGGTTTTAGTGGGGAACCTAAGGTATCCTCTTTTGTACATAGTTTTTCACAAATACCCTTTTTAAAAATGTAACCAAGAATCTTCTAAACTTGCCCCTCAAGTCATGACATAATAAGGACACATCATCATCCCTCGTGCTGCTAAGGAAACTAAGTTTCACGACCATCATCTTAAGCCATGGACTTTTAGAGTATGTCTGCAACCTCTGCACGTTAAGTCGTATCCTCTAGGTTCCATATATCCCTGGACCACTCTTCTAACCTAGGTTTCTCATCAGTTCAGCTACACACTGTGGCCTCCAGCAGGGCCTCTTAAAGTTTTTGGGTTGTTACATTTTTCGTACCAAATATTGATCAGTTGGTCGAAACTACAGCTAAAAATGAGAAGACAAAATTTTTGGATGCTTATTCAAGTTACCGTTAGATCTCTTTTTTTGGACCTAACTAGGAAAGAACTTCCTTCATCACCACGGTGGGTCTTTAATGTTATACAATCATTCCCTTTAAGATCAAGAACGTAGGGGATACTAACCAATAACTAGTAACTATAGGGAATAATTTGTCCACACATAGGTAAGAGACATGTGTCCATTGATCTTATCAACAATATCATATGAGATGATAAGGATAGTTAATACCGATTGAAGAAAATCTCATAATGAAATACAACCAATAAAATCCTGATTAAGGACTCCCACGTGAATGAATCTCTTTTATTTTCAATACAAATGTAACCCTCACCCTAGGGAAAATGGGAATGTAATATTATCAATTAATAGATGATTTATAAAAAGAGAGTAACACTCCATGGATGTAGGTATATTAATTGTCGAACCACGTACATACTATTCTCATTTGATTGAGATTTTTTTTTTATTCATGTAATACCTCATATAATTTAATACTTAGGTTGATAAGGTCTAAATATAAAATCATACAAGATAATAAAAACAAAGTAATATTATTCTCAGCATGAAGAGATCAAATGAAACAATAGATATTAATTTGGGAGGGATGAGAAAATCCTAAAATATAACTCATATTGTCCAATACCAAAATCTTATAAAAAAATCTTATATCAACAGTAATGCATAAATACAACCCCTAAAGTGTCTATGAATATTACCAACCATCTAAGTCTCAACAAACAACTGGACATCTTAGTATAAGCTAGACTGAAAAGATAAATGATAATTTCGTGTACTCCTTGTAATGTCTACATAACAGAACGCACATCAATAATAGCATGGTTTCATATTGAGTTCTTACATAAAAGGGACACATAATTATGTTACATGGCTATGTTATATAATAAGGGGTCCATTAATGTATATTAATTGTCCTAAGTCATTTACAATATTCTCATATTGATTATTAGAACGTGAATAAGTATATCGTAACAAATCTCACCAATTTGGAACATACATATCAAAAGTAGTACTCCGAAGCGTAAGGTACAAACCCTACTGAGAAATCGAACTTTTCGAACATTTTAACTCTAAATTTATTTTGCATCGTCTATTCTCATATCCCAGATTATCATTTTTTACAAACAAGGTCAAAGTCCAAAATTATCATTTTCATGAGTTGGGGCCACTAATTAATTTTCACAAACTAATAGGTTCGATTTTTTTTTTAAGTATATACAACTATTTAAATTCGCCTAATAAGACATAAATTAGGATTGCACACTTTTCTAAGGGTCACTAATAAATTTTATCGCTAAAATTTAGTTTAGGTGAATTTAGCAAATACACACATAAAAGGAGAAGAGTCGAAAGATACTTGCCTTAAAAAAGTGTGTCCCATATTTATATTCCGAGTTGGTGAAGAATTTGTCGAACGCCCCTTGAAATTAGTCCTTGAATACCCTCTTGGAACCCCCTATTTAAAATTTAAAAACCCTCCTTTTAAAGTGTACTCAAGTTAGGGTATGTTATATACATTGCTCTAAATAAATTTGGAGTAAATACTAAAAATAAATTAGTAAATTCCAAAATATAGAAATTTTAACTTATGCTGAAATATAGGAATGAGACGCTTTTACATACTTTTCTTGTTTTCAATGCTTAAGAGCGTTGTAATAAAACCATATCTTGAAAAAGAAAAACTCTTGCTGTAGATTTCCCCACTATCCCACCCATGTGTTGATCGTAAGGTTTAAAGAAGCCAACTATCGCCGACCACTTCCCCTTCTCTCCTTGAATTCGGCGATGACCCACAAAATAAAGAAAAGAAAACGTTTAACTTCTCAACTATCTACTCCCCCTATTCTTTTGTTTAATAGATGAAGGCATCTCTGTTTAATATGTTGCTCACTTATCAACTTTAATACAGTCAATAGTTAAAAAGTGATAACAGGAAAGGGAGAGGAAATAAAAAAAATATTCCACGTGGCTAAGATTGACCCCGAAACCCTATATACCTACATTGCTTATTATTCTCTCTTAACACATTCTACCGCCGTAAGACAAACATAAGTGATCCTCCAAATTATTATGAACCCCACATCCTTTTAAACCCTTGTCAGTCCTCAAGGCCCCAAAACCATAAATCCAACACCTAATTATTTTAAACGGATAGTGCCAAAAATAAACCAACCCCAAAATTAACCAACTAGAGACCATTACCAAGTTATATCTTACCATTAAATTAATTTATTAAACAAATATCAATTTAACTAATTGAGTCACTTATTAATACTAGCAGATTCCAATTTAACTACTATTTACACCAAGTGGATTTAACTTCTATTTACACTAAATGGGCACGTGAGTTAACCCAAATAATTAATCCCATTTAAGATAAATAAGACTATTAAACCCACTTGACCAATTAGGCCCATTAGAATAATTAATAATTTTGAATTAACATTAAATCTCCACTTCACTGTCATTAATTAGTTAAACCGTATATATAAAAAAAATTATAGTATTACTTCCATTAATTTCATAGGCTCATCACATGTGTTTAATTTACCTTAATGACACATAGATATTTTCATTTCTCCTCATTACATTCGGGATATTACGTTCCTCCCCTCTAATAAAAAGAATTTCGTCCTCGAAATTCACAGAAAATAACACGTACTTACCTAAAGTTAATATGGATATTTTTATCTCATAGTATCCTCTCGCTCCTAAGTGTACTCATCCTGGTTTTGGTGACCTCACTGAACGTAAACTAACGGAATCTCCTTAGTCTTTTAAATCTAGACTATACGGTATGAGATACGGGTTGTCACTTCCATGTATGAAACATTAACATCTAAGTAGATATCGTATAATCTATATGATGAATGTGGACTCAACCCACAAGAATTTATGAAGCATTGATGCATGTAACACATGGTATACCCGAGCTAGATGGTCTGGAAGTTCCCAACGATAAGCGAGATATCCTACATGATTTGTGATCATAAACGACCAAACATAACGTGGTCAAATTTGTCCTTTTTCTTAAAACGCATCACGTGGTGCCTCGCTAATCAATTTCTAATAACTATTATGGTAGGCGAACTCAGCCAAAAAATAAGTGCGCCTGCCAACTACCTTGGAAATCTAACACGCATGCCCAAAACATATCCTTATAAGTCTATCTCACCCGTTACCTCTACTATCCTTTTGAGGATGGTACGAAGTACTCGATTATAACTTCATCCCGTAACCTCTTCTAAATTTGCCCAAGAAGTGGGGTACACAAGTGGTGTATTTGTTCAAGACGATTAATAAAGGTACCCCATGTAACTTAACAATCTCCACTACATATAAAAGTGTATATTACTCTGTCGTGAAATCCATGTCAATGGGAAATAAATGTGCAACCTTCATCAATCGACCCATTATAATCCATATATAATCGTGTTGCCTTGGCGTTAAAGGCAACTTAATGATTAAATCCATCAAAATGTTATCCTACTTTCGTTCGGGAATGTATAAAGTTAAAAGCTTACCGGACTGTCGGTGATGGCTCACCTTCACCGTTTACATTGGACACAAACATAGTAACATCAAAATTTATCCGGGACCACTAATATTATCTCTTCATATATTGATACATCTTATCTCCACTAAGATGTATTGAAACCTGTGATCTATGGAAATCTTGCATAATGACTCAATATAATTCTTATCTTGGAGGCACAACTAACCTTCCCTTGCACCTCAATCCACTATATGAACCAACAGTGTGAAGAGGTATGCCAACGGAAAAAATTTCAGCCACTCTCTCCTTACAAAACATATATTTGACTACGTCCAAACCACTTGTATAAGAATGTCGAAAGTCACAGTGAGCATCCCATAAACGCATCGGCTAACTTGATAATCACCTAAACGAAACTTACATCTATCATTTGAAGAGAAGACAAACTGCCACTAGGTCATCGACTCAAAACATCTTCCACTATATTGGCCATCCTTGAGTGATACCGAATTCTAAACTGGTAGTCCTTGATAAACTCGAATTTTATTGTCATATATTCAAATCCTTTAGCGTAAATAAATATTTAAGACTCTTGTGATCTTTTAAGAGAACTTCTCACCCAAGAATCAATGTCTCCAAACATGTAATGCAAAAACTACAACTTCTAGCTCCAAATTATGTGTCGAGTAGTTACTCTCATGGGTTTTCAATGTTCGATATGCATAGGTAATAGGACGATCCTCCTACATCAACACTCCACATACTCCCTTTAAGGAAGTATTCGTGTATATAAAATACTCAACCCCACTCCTAGGTAAGTCCAAAACTGGAGTCGAATTAAACTTTTCCTTGAGAGTGTCTACGGGATGTCGACACACCTCTGTCGGAACAGATTGAACCCGTTCGGAGTCTAATCGGCCAATGTTCGTGCAGTCTTAAAAAAGACCCAAATAAACTTTTGATAATACCCGTCCAATCCTAAAATGCTACGAACCTCTATAAATTTCATGGGTTATCTCTAATCCAAGCGGTCAAAACATTCTTCAGATATACTCATAATCCTGATTTCTAAACTATATTGCCCTAAAATTTCACCCCTCTTTTCCAAAACTCACATTTATGGAATTTCGGATAAGAAATGATTTATATACAACCGGAACTCCCAGTTCATCAAATCCATATACACAACGGGGAGGTTGGTCAATCCAAACGACATGATTTTAAACTCGCAGGAAATATTACGAGTTAAAAAATAGTTCCTTGGTAAGTCCTCCTCACGTAAGCTTAATTAATGGTACTCTGAATGCAAACCAATATTCAAGAAGATATAAACCGTTCTGAAGCTGATCAAGGTCACCACTCATCAGTAGAGAATAATTATTCCTCACTGTCACCTCATTTAACTCCAAATAGTTAACACACAAACGTAGTTAACCATCTTTCTTTTTCACAAAAGGACCGGGGCTACTCACAAAGACATACTATGCCTAATGAACTCTTTGTAATAACACCTTGATTTTCTCCCTCAACTTCCTCATTTCTATGGGATCCATTCGGTATGGTGCCTTAGTAATTGGTGTCACATCGGGAGCTAAATGCTTCACAAAAAAAATCTCTCAAGTTGGCGATGATCTTGGCACCTGTTAAAATACTTAGGCAAAACCTCTGATAATTCGAATAGAATTTAGTGAGATTATAATCCCCTCTGATGTCATCTTATTAATAAAATACAAGTGTATTGTGGCACTCACTCTAGCTTACATACAACTACAATAGACCTTTCCTAACCCGGTATCATGAAAAGGATAATCTGAACCCTACCATATATATGAGCCTATACTCCCATATTAGTCTATACTCAAGATCATATCATAAGAGTGGGTGTCTAAATTGAACAAATCAGCCTCAAAACTCAATATACCAATATAAATATCCACATCATTACAAATCTCGAAGACACTAGTAGTTACGTCTAATAAAGTAGCTATTGATAGAGCGTCATCGTAATGTCTAAAAGCAAACTAATAATCCCCACAAAGCCACGTGATGTGTATGAGTATTTGGTATTAATGTTTAAGTAGGCTATTCTATTGAATAAATTCCCTCGTACTGAAGCCGGGGTTGCTAGTGCGCAACCGGTGTGTTGGTAGTGTTGTTACCGGATGTGGCTTCATTGCTGAATACTCATATTATTGTGGCCTGAGGACATGTTGCAACTGTCATTGAAGCTACCCATAATGGACATGTTCCTTCCCCAAGATGTCCCTAATACTGTTGCCTATGAATTTCAACATTTGGGGTAAATCCAAAATTTCTTTCATCTTTCTCCATATCTAAAACATACTATCTTAAATGGGGTTATACGCATCGCTTATTATCTCTACTGTTGGCACATCACATGTCCAAGTCCAAAGTGCCATCTCTTAACATTTGTCCCCCACCCAGTGACCCGACTATAGGCAGAGTAACAACGAGTGGTATCTCCGGCCTAGGTGTAATTTAAGAGTGATTGAACCGCCTAGATAGTCAACTCTGACAAACTGTCATTCCCAGAGGTAATACTTCCCTTGGACATCTGGGTTGAAATACCGGGCATAACGAGCGCCTATGGTGCAGGGCTACAAATTTACCCTACCTCATTGGTTTTGGCTAAACACGAATCTCCTCCTAAGTAGCATCTAAAATTTTAAATGGACATCCTATGCATAACTAAACGTAAATGAGAGTACAAAGAAAGGCACGTATCAAAGAACACTGCGTAGAAGTCTAAGAGAATATATAACCCTCAAGGCCTAAGACCATGCTCTGATACCTACTGTAATACCCCTTGTAATTTAACACTTAAGTTGATCAAGTCTAAATATAAAATCATAAGGGATAATAAAAATAAAGTAATATCATTCTCAGCAGGAAGAGATCAAATGAGACAATAGATAATAATTTAGGAGTAATGAGAAAATCCTCAAATATAACTCATAATGTCCACTACCCAAATCTTATAAACAATGCTATCTCAACAGTAATGCATAAATACAACCCCTAAAGAGTTTATGAATATTACAAACCATCTAAGTCTCAACAAATAACTAGACATCTCACTATAAGCTAGACTAAAAAGATAAATGATAGTATGAAGAGGTAGAGAACTACAATGTCTTTAGAGAAGATACCCCGAGAGATGTATATCACGCACTGACTGGATCGAAAGGCAATCTAAGTGTGAGGTCTAGCTTCTAGCACTTGGTTTCCACAAAAAAGGGGTTAAAACCCTAGCTAGTAACTTAGCTATGCAACTCAAAGCAGTTATATGCATAGATGATAAAGTCACAGTTTAATAATATAATGAACGACCTAACCCATAAACGTAGTCTCACAATATATTAGAATTATCTCATTTCATTTCATATCATTAATTAATCATTCTCATTAACTAATCAATACGTAGTCATCATGCTCAATAATTCATTAACACGTGACTGACATGTGCCCCTTCCTCTCGGCCATCTAAAACACAAGCAGTACACTAAGTTTAAGAAATCACAACTATTAATCCCAATCACTTTCATTAATCAATTATCCTCATTAATTACTTACCACATAACCGGCATGCACCCCTTCATCTTGGCCATCTCATAAACATGAGGTACGCTAAATTTAAATAATTACATTTCACGCCCTAACACCACCTAGTTTTCACATGGTCGAGAAAATCACATAACACAATACGCATAAACATCACGTATCAAACCCTAGCGACATCCGATATTTTCATGACTAGAAATTTACATATCAAAATATCGAGGTGTTCTTCCACGGTACCCACCCATTCATTTTTAACATGTTCAATTAATATTGGCATTTTAGCACGTAATTATTCACTCTGAGGAACTACTCAAACCTCAATGATCCCCAGGTACCCTGACTCGACTCTATTATTTAGGATTCAGTATCTATATGTTAAAAGATTTTATAGACAGCTAAAGGGGAAAACATTATGCAAGTGATTCTTCGTAATGCAAAGTGCAAAGTTGAAAGTTTATAATTTTATTACTGGTTTAAGCCGTCACAACAACCTGTCTCTAAACTTCGTGCGTGGGACGTCTCACCAAAGTGAAATCCAAATAAGGAACCCTCCCGATACCCTTACGTTTAAGTAGATTAGTTGCTAAGACAATTTATTTAAGGTTTATTATGCGAGAGTAGAGTAAGAATTGAAATGTCTATGCGTGAAATCTCCAAGTCAATCCACACTACTATTCAACACCCAAACCAATTACAATAATTTCACATACTCCTTCGAACGTCTACATAACAGAACGCACATCAACAATATAATGGTTTCAAACATGTGTTCATATTGAGTTCTTACATAAAAGGGACACGTAATTATTTTACATGGGTATGTTACATCATAAGGGGTCAATTAATGTATATCAATTGTCCCAAGTCAGTTAAAATATTCTCATATTGGTTATTATAACGTGAATAAGAGTCTCGTTACAAATCTCATCAGTTTGGAACATACATATCAAAAGTAGTACTCCTGAAGCATAAGGTACAACCCTACTGTGTAATTGATTTTTGCAAACTAATAGGCTCAACATAAATTTTTAAGTACATACAACTATTTAAATTCACCTAATAAGACATAAATTAGGATTGCACATTTTTCTAAGGGTCACTAATAAATTTTATCATTAAACTTTAATTTAGGTGAATTTAGCAAATACACACATAAAAGGAGAAGAGCAGAAAGATACTTTACTTAAAAAAAGTGTGTCTCATATTTATATTCCGAGTTGGTGAAGAATTTATCGAACGCCCCTTGAAATTAGTCCTTGAAGCCCTCTTGGAACCCCCCCTCTTTAAAATTTGGAGAACCTCATTTTAAAGTGTACACAAGTTAGGGTCTGTTTTATACTTTGCTCTAAATAAATTTGGAGTAAATACTAAAAATAAATTAGTAAAACATAAATTCCAAAATATAAAAATTTTACCTTCTACTGAAATATAGGAATGAGACCTTTTTACATTACTTTCTTGTTTTCAATGCTTAAGAGCCTTGTAATAAAGCCATATCTTGAAGAAGAAAACCTCCCGCTGTTGATTTCCCCACTGTCCCACCCATGTGTTGACCGTAAGGTTTAAATAAGCCAACTCTCTCTCTCTCTCTCTCTCTCTCTCTCTCTCTCTCTCTCCTTTCTGCCTTAAAGTGCTGCTACCCACTTCCCCTTATCTCCTTGAATTCGGTGATGATCCACACAATAAAGAAAAGAAAACATTTGACTTCTTAACTATCTACTCCCCCTATTATTTTGATTAATGGCTGGAGGCATCTCTCATTAATATTTTGCTCACTTCTCAACTTCAACACAATCAATAGTTACAAGGTGATAACATAAAGGGGAGAGGAAATAAAAAAAATATTCCACGTCGCTAATATTGACCGCGAAGCCTTATATACCTACACTGCTTATTATTCTCTCTTAACACCTGCTATCGCGGTAAGACAAACATAAGTGATCCTCCAAATGATTGTAAACCCTACATCTTTTTTAAACCTTTGTTAGTCCTCAAGGCCCAAAAACCATAAACCCAACACCTAATTATTTTAAACGGATAGTCCCAAAAATAAACCAACACAAAAATGAACCAACTCGAGCCCATTAAAAAGTTAGATCTTACCATTAAATTAATTTATTAAACAGATATCAAATTAACTAATTGAGTCACTTGTTAATACTAGTATATTCCAATTTAACTTCTATTTACACCAAATGGATTTAACTTTTATTTACACCAAATGGGCACGTGAGTTAACCCAAATAATTAATATAATTTAAGATAAATAAGACTATAAAACTCATTTGACCAATTAAGACCATTAGAATAATTAATAATTTTGAATTGACATTAAATATCCACTTCACTGTCATTAATTAGTTAAACTGTATATATAAAAAAATTATAGTATACTTCCATTAATTTTGTAGGATCGTCACATGAGTTTAATTTACCTTAATGACATAGATATTTTCAGTTCTCCTCATTACATTTGGGGTATTACAATTTAGATTTGATGATTTTATCACCTACAATTGGCATACTCTGTGGGAAGAAAGTTCCTATTATCATCTAAACAAAGCCAATGATAAACCATGTCTCATTAACACAACCAACCGATGCTATCTCACGATAATCAACAAAACAATCAGAATGACTCCCAACCTCCCAGAATCAGGTCTGAAATCCAACTAATAGGAGTTGCAACACTCCTAACTCACGTTATCACCCACAAGAGGATCACACTATGGACAACAATGAGCTACCACGATCCAACCAAATCTCTAGGCTAGTGGATTTTTATAAGGAGTATCTCCGATAACAAGAGGTGGCCACACATCGTAAAAAAAAGGATAATTCCCTTCTCCAATTTCGTTTGGAGAGTATGGAGGAAGAAATATATTGTGACAAGTAAAAAATCACGAGGTCAACCGTACCCTTAGCCCTCAAGCGAGTAAAACTCACAACCAATGAAGGCGTTTGGGCCGCAGCTAGGTTATTCTTACCAGCGACGATCACTAAATCTCAAGATCTCCACAACAGTCATCGCGACAAGAATGACATTCTTAACCTTATACGAAGAAATATAGATGATCACCCAACCTATAGAGGATCCATAATAACCATGGAATTATCTAGAAGGGCCCTTGTCTGCGAGATAAAGTCTCATTTTCCCCAAACAATCGAAGACTTTGAGCATCCTAAGAAGTTATCCATCCCTAAGATCAAGGTTTACGATGGGAAAAATGATCCCACTGATCATGTTTGTAATGTCTCCAGGCAATGACCGCCTAGAACATCAGTGAGGTTCTCATGGTCGTATTTTCCATTCCACTATAGGGGATGTTACACAGAAGTGGTTTGAAACAACGGTCAATCGCTAGCTTTAAGAAAATCATAAAGGCACCCAAAGAGGATGGATACCCTCCTCATAATGAAGAAAAAGCCCCAAGAGGACTTGTGTGATTATGCTCGACGATATTAGGAAACCTACAAAGAGGTAAAGGATTGCACTAAGCATGTGTTTAAGTTTGCCCTGCTGAATAATTCCACATTGCACCAGTCCCTTACTAAAAAGGAGGCTAACACTATAAATGACCTGATGTCTAGAATCGAGAAGTATGCCAAGATGGAATATGTGGCAGAACTCACTTAATAGGATAATGCTCAACCACTGGCGAGCAAGAATGGAGAGAAGGTGAGTTCTCCCAAGAAGGGGTAAAAAGAAGAATGATGGATCTAAGGTCGATAACAAGACAGATCAGGCAAGGCTTACCGTGCCATCAACACTATTTTCAAAGAGTCGATCTATAAAATCTTGAACAAGACTAAATATTAGCGATATTATAAATGGTTGAGAAAGATGGCAGTAGAACCGTCAGAGAGGAGTACTGCCTTGAGATGCTCCTACCACAAGGAGCATGGGTATAAAAAAAAACTTCAAGGAGCTCAAGTCACATCCAGAGGAACTGTCCTAAGAAGGTTATTTAAACGAATACATAGAGAAGAAGAATGAAAGGGCCCATATGGGGCACGATCAAAATCCAAATGATGTCATAAATGATAAAAAAAATGGGACATGAATTCACGATTATCCATGGGGCCTCAAGCCCAAGTCAAATTTAAGAAAATTCCATGAGGATGGATCTGAGGAAGGTTATTGTGGTTATGGAAGATTTCCAAATAAACCTTCTAAAATCTCACCTGACAAACATCGTTGACTGAAAGATATTAACTATGCCAAGAATATCATTTTCACCGAGGAAGATCTTCTCGGAGTCAGAACTCCAGATCATGATGCGCTAGTAATCACTCTTATAATTGTCAATTGAGATGTGTATAATCTAGTAGTGGACTAGGGGAACTCTTTGAAAGTCATGTATATGAAGTTGTTAAACAAACTGAACCTCAAGATGGAGGACCGTAGGGAAGTGAACATCCCTTTGGTCAGTTTCACTGGTAGAATGACGAGTCCCTTAGGAAAGGCGATACTCCCAATTTGAACTGGGAATGTATCTTAGTTGATAGAATTTTTGGTAGTGGACATTGAGTCTCACTATAATGCGATTCTAGGGCGAGGACGACTCCACGCCATGAAATTTATTCCTTCCACCTACCATCAGAAACTCAAATGCAGTACCGATCGAGGTTAATGGAGATATATAAGAACCAAGCTACTACTCGTTAATGAATTATCACTGTCATTAGATCCAAATAAGAAAAGAATAAGGAAATGGTGGAGAATACGCACACCCTCCAAATAGCAGCTAAAGTAAGGAAGACCAAGGGTGGAAGAAACGACGATGGCCCTGCAAATAGAGTTATAGAACTACTATAAGAAGTTATGTTTGACTACTCTCACCCGAGAAAAATTATAATCAGAAGCTCACTCACCATTCACAAAAGGAAGGACTGATCTCTTTTCTACAAAAGAACTAGGATAGGTTCACTTGGAATTCGTATGATATGCCTTGCATCAATACTGAAGTAATGTGACACTAACTTCACGTGAACTCTTCGTTCCCACCGATCATACAAAAGGTGTGGAGAATAAGCCCAGAAAAGGCAAAAGAAATATAATGTGACACCTTGCCTAATTAAATAACGAGTGATTAGTCCGTTATTAAATTAAATCAGAATATCCAGTTGGTTCATTCTCCGCATCACTGTCGAAAAACAATTTCTTCATTAATTCAACTAATAATTAATTAAGCTAGTGTAAAAAACTTTTTCATTTTTAAATTTAATTAAAACCATTCGACAAAGCGTAGTAATAATAGACAACATAACATCACAACTTACTAAGAATAAGTATGACTGGAATAACTCTCCAGTTAAAATATTTCATTACCATCAAATGAAACTGATATCAATAATACTGGCATAAATGATTAAAATCTTCTGGAATGGAAATGAAATAACTATAATCCTGGGCGACATGTCCTAAATAAAAGTACACACTACAAATGTATGAATCAACAGAATGGGAGCTTCTAAACATATCTACCTCTCCAGTAGCAGCTATAACCCGTCGAGATATCCATATTCTATGCCGGCATCCTTGATATTGGATACCTAATGTACAAGATACGATAGGGAATAGAATATGCAAGGAAACGGGTCAGAGCCTGATTGTAAAAGATTTTAAAAATAACAAGTGCTTAACCAGTAAAATTAAGCAGGTATTATGTATATGTTAGATTCTCGAGCTCTCGCTTGAGAATTGTCACCTCTCATCTAGTGTGCACACCTAACTTACCTTACTATGTTCCAAATTAAGGTTTCTCAATTAGGGTTCTATCCTATATCATTTCCTCGTATTTCCCACATAATACGTATGACAATTACACATGTTCATTTCTCTTTAATAAGAACTAAGCTTTTCAAGGCTTTAAGATTAAGTATTCACTTACTTAATTAAATAAAATCACATTATTCATCTTTTTTCTACAATTTCACATAGTAGATTTCCTCATAATATGTTAATCTACAAATTTCACACAGTAGATTACATCTCCGTATATATATATATATATATATATATATATATATATATATATATATATATATAGTTTAATATACATTTCTCGCGTAGTAGATTATATCACAATATATATATATATATATTCATCACACTATTATATATACTAATACGGCACCTCCCAGACACAGCTGCGGTGCGTGCATACTCTGCTATCATGTCCTGGTGCATCACTCACTGCATAACGGACAATTGGTTTGACATTTCTCACGAACCATAAATCTCATAACAAAAATATTGGAGGCGAGCATACTCCCCAGCCAAATGGGTCACACACATACCTACTCTCCCATTCGATCGTTGAAACTGTCATTCACACCGATAGCACGTGTCCAAGGTCCTATGCTCAGTGTACGAATCTAAATTCCTCCAAATGGGTCCAATCAGGATAAGACCGTGCACAATGCGAAACCTCCACCCCGATAGCAAGTAGCGTAGGTATGTCATACACAAAATAAATAATAATATAAGTTGTCACCCCACCTATATATAATAACAATAGAGAACACGCACAACCTATATAATAATTTTCATGCATTGTATATTTATCTCACATATCCTACGTGTTTAAATATTATGACTTTACTTCTCAAATTATATTCACGAGCTTCTCTCATCACTCGAAGGGTAATCATTTATTTTTCATATAAATTCAGTACTCACGTCCTACAAGTCCATGTTATCACCATTCCCGAATTTCTATGAATTAAACTCATCTTCAATTAGGTTTATTTCTCGATAATCCTTAATTCAATTTTAACCCTTTCTTTCACCCCTAGGGTTAATCCCATATATGCCTAAGATTATTCCGATAATAATAACTCCCTTACTACTGGTCCTAACCTTAAATCATGCTTTATTCGATTTAAATCCCAATATATATATATATATATATATATATATATATATATATATATATATATATTTCCACCGTAACGAATTTAATTCACACTCGTTAACCATTCGATAAAAAATAATATTTTTCGGATCTTGGTGATGATAAATTGAACAAATTGGAACTTAGAGGAGGCAGTAGGACATACTTAAGATCCGAAAAATATTATTTTTTATCGAATGGTTAACGAGTGTGAATTAAATTCGTTACGGTGGAAATATATATATATATATATATATATATATATATATATATATATATATATATATATATATATATATATATATATATTTCCACCGTAACGAATTTAATTCACACTCGTTAACCATTCGATAAAAAATAATATTTTTCGGATCTTAAGTATGTCCTACTGCCTCCTCTAAGTTCCAATTTGTTCAATTTATCATCACCAAATATTTCACAAAGTTGGGATTTAAACAAATATTTAAATAGGAATTAAATCACATTTCCAGGGGGAGTCGATCGATCGACATTCTTGAGCCGATCGATAGATCGATCAGATAATTGCCCAGATTTTCCTTTTAACAGTTACGGGTTTCATACTTTTTAACCAAAAAAATCATATATAAACATCTCCAAGTTTATATTCATGTAACCCAGATCATATACAAACATATATGGGCAAGTTCTAACTTAACCAAATCATTTAAACATTATCAACACGTATTAATTCACCCAGATTCCATATTCATTCTCAAAAACTCTAGTTTTGACTTTATCATCAATTAAAAATGTAAATCCCAGATTTCTTCACCAAGTAATCCATATATTTCATGAAGTTGATTCTAAACTCAGAAAGAGATCAATCTTACACAATTCTCATTTCAAAGATTCATAAAAAATTATCTTAATTCATATCACTTTTTAGAATTTTCTAAACAACTTAACATGTACAGTATAGATGCTAAAATTTTCAATAGTTAATCACTTGCCTCTAATTCATAGGTCTGAATCGTTGAAGGAGAATTATAGGCTCCACGAATTTTCTTCCTAAATCTTCACTCCAGGTTTGTTCTTGCACAAATTCTTCAAATCCTCCCCTTAGACTCTTGAAATTCTTTCTCCGTTCTCTCCATTTTTTGTCTCTAACTCTCTGTACAATTTTCTTAACCTTTGGGTTTGTGAAAGTGACTATTCCCTAAGCCCAACCTTTGATTATAAAGGTGAAATCCCTTTTTTGGCTTTTCACTTACCATTAAGAAGGCCAAAAGTTATCTTAATAAACAATGACTAATCTCAAAAACTCCCAAGACCAGAACATAACCCTCGGGTACTTAATTTTGACTATTTAAACCCTTCTGGACACTTTGGAGCAACCAAAATGGCCATTCAGATGACATGAAAATAATTTATTTTTCATTCCATTTAATTATAATCCCGACATGACTCACACACACATCCCGACTTAATCATCATAATTGTCGTATTCATCACTCGCGATAATTTTATAAAAATCATAACCATATGTAAAGTTATAATCATATATATTACTTTTAATAACCAAGTAATATTCAACATAAATCACATATTACTGTATTCTCTAGTAATATTTAAATCCAAATTAATTTTCAATTATCCCATAATTAATTCTAATTAATCCCATTTTAAAAATCATTAAAAATACGGGGTGTTACATACTTCCCCTCTTACAACGGAATTTCGTCCCGAAATTTGGAAAAAGTATACCAGAAATGAACAACTCTGTGTATATGTTGCGCATCGCCTCCTCGCGCTCACAAGTAAATTACTCCGTACCACTCATACAGTACGCTATTAAATATCCTTAATAATGAACACCTCACGTATGTTCTTTTTAAACCCCAGGTTACCTTGGCACGTTGGTTCTTGCCAAAGCCTAGCCATTTAAGTTTCACTACTTTAACTTATTTTAGATATTCATTATCTAGGCTTCTACTATTTGCACCTTAGTAGATTAATCGTTCTTTAGATACATACAATCTCGTCTCGCGAAGATCGCACACAAGTAGGTTATTTACGCATTATATATTTTACACACATTATATACTAAAATTATCAACTCATCTCTGATCTTCACAATAGTACATGTTCCCCCACCTTAAACTAACAAGCATGAGAACAACAAGGCTTACCGTACCATATTTCTACTGGCACCATGCCAAAAGTGAACTTATAGGAGTTATTCTACACAACTCTTCTAGTGGAAGGAACTGCTCTCGTCCTCCTCTAAGAGCAAAGGTTAAACATATAATTTATTCTTCAACATCTAATTAGTCCGCTTGGTCTGCCCATTTGTCTACGAATCATCGTCCATACCCAATCACTACTTGTTACCCATGGACTTGTGAAAACTCTTCCAAAATTGAAATATAAAGATCTTATCCCAATCAGACACCATATTAAGCGGTACCCCATGTAGCCTCAATATCTCGGCTGTAAAGCTACTTCGGTTAACCCGTCTACTATCACCCATATAGGATCGTAACCTTTTTCATAATTATATACCCACGCGATATAATCCTTGGGAATTCTCTCCCATTACTACATAGGAATCCCTAACGATAGAAGAAACCCCTACTGGTTTCGGATGGTTCACCCATTACCAACAGACAGGTGACCCATTGCAAAACAAATTTAGCAATATTTCTCTTCATTAAATCCCATCCCCACTGTACCTCTAATTGTGATACATCTTATATTCTCTCAAATGTACCTCTAATTGTGATCCATGTGACTTTGCCTCATAGTGTGTCACAAGTCCTTTCCCCCGCTCTAAAATTTGGCTAAATGTTATCGAATTCACATGACAATCACAATCTACTGTCTGATACAATAGCATCCTCATGATCTAACAATCAAGTCATGATATCTCTACTTCTATATTCATTTACATTACCCCATACATCCCAAATGGGAATAAAACCAAGATTCAATTACCTAGGGCGCCCATACACCCTATGCCTTGCTCATTATTGCACAAATGAAATACATTCTCACATCATAGTGGAATTATCAACTCTCAATTATATTCTAATATACGTAGAGTAACTAAGGTACTAATCCCATATACTATTGTCCAATCTTCTCTCCAAATCCCGACGTTCGTTAGTTTCATGCATAAGATGTCTCGCAAAAGTGAAATCCAAATACGGAACCCCCTTGATACACTACTTCCTAACATTTTCGATCATCGAGATCCGTAAGGTCCTCAGTCCATAATATATACCTTCCCACAATCTCCGTATGTTGACATAAAAATCTACTTATGTACCTTAGAAATAACATGAAACATAGCTCTCGCTATCCCCAGTTCTTGGCGCTATATATATATATATAATGAGTTATATCTCGCTACTCAATAAAGAACACAAAGTATCCTTAGTCACATTAGTAATTAAATCCTTACACACCAGGGTCACATATAACTAGACAAATGCTCACTGCAATCTATAATACCATGAGATTTTCATATATATATATAGGCCCAACCCTATTTCAGGTGGTGCCTCACAAAAGTAATATTACTCACCCGAAGTATCCAGCACGATAGCCTTATCACTCAATCTACTATCGTTCAAACATTCGGTAATTATCACTACACATTACCATAATAGGCTATACATGCTAACTCAAATAGTAGTAAATTATAACGATAAAATATGCTCGTAGTACTCACCCGACTCTCTCACGGGCGACATCAAAAATCCCGATACTTATAATAAATACTTTTGTAACCAGACTGTTAAAGCTAACGTACCCGCTAAACTTGGCTCGCACGTGAATTTTAGTGTTAACAATTCATGTATGTATATTGTGACACACCCCTATCACTTGTATTAATCCTTTACTCACAAGGATGACACAAAACTTCACTAGTCTCGCCTAATCGTAGGGTCCCAGCACTTAGCTACCAACACGACCCATGAGCATCTGCAATCGTTATACGAATAGGATTTCATCTAGTAGTTTCCCCCTCCTCATTATGGGAAAATTATTATGTTCTGCGACTTACATGCCCATCACTGAAATGTTGGCCCAAAATCTCTAGGCCTCACTTATGGTCTCACTGGCCTCCTTTTTTTCTTCCTGGGCCCTATCGACCCCGCGATATGGTATGCTACTATTATCGAGTACTTCGTTGGTCCTACCTAAACCTTCTAATCTTGGGTTGTAAATTCCTGGGTCCAATTCTCTTGACCCAAATCCTCCGCTGGAAATCTCACTCCTCTAGTGGTTATGCCTAACTAGCATGGTTTACCATTCCCAATCTTATCGGTCTCACTTCTCATTGTTGACACATTCAACACTTATAACCCCACTCTGTACACATAGGGAAATTTCCTGAGCCAGTTCCCCGTCACTGGTCCCGCTAACCATTTTGGAATGTCCTTCTCTCGGACCTGGCAATCTTAGCTCCCAATTGCTATCTCTATTGTTCCTTTGGCTCTACTGGTCTTATGGAACACATTATCGACCTTGCTGGTCTCGGCTGAACATCATCGCCACTAGTAGAGATTTCATCATATCATTTAAATAGGTCCCCCACTGGGTATACCTTCTGGTAATGTTTCACTATCACCGTTGAATTTAATATTACCCTTCGGCTAGGTTTTCCATCTCTCATGGCTCCCTTTCTTCTGGAAGTGGTTACTAATTTCTTGGCGACATTGACCCTAGTCATCTTTATCAGATTTTTCCTCAGTATTTGAGTATTTAACTCATGAGCCTTTCACACAATGAACTCTTTTTATCTTCGATGTACCCCTCCGTCGATGGGTAAGGAATTCATTAAGCGAGTTGACTTCTCTCTCGCGTTGGACTTTATTTCTTCACAAAAGTTCTTCTGACTTCCTCACCCTTCATTGACAGTGCTGGGTGAGTTTGGAATGACACAAACGTCATCTACGACAGTGCTTGGGAAACTACAACTCCCGAGCGACGCCTTTATTGTCCTCACCCTGAATAATAATTTTGGTGGATTCTATCTCAAACACCCTTTTCTTAAACACTCTATATCTTCGGCTAAGTTCTACTCCTGCTATCCTTCTAACGACCCTTGCTAGTCATCGATGCTCGACCGAGCTGGTATAAGAATTACGTCACTGATTTTTCCTGACAGGAGTACGTAAATCGTAATATGCAAAGGAATTCAACATCCTAATAATAGGGCTCTACATCAAAGAATGCTAAGCTAAAACGTAGAAAACCGTACAGATCCTAAGGACACTGGAACCTGATGCTCTGATTCCACCTGTGACACCCCACCTAATTGAATACCGGGTGATCAGTCCTTTATTAAATTAAATTAGAATATTCAGTTGGTTCATTCTCAGCATCACCGTAAAAAAATAATTTCTTCATTAATTCACCTAATAATTAATTAAGCTAGTGTCAAATTTTTTCCATTTTTAAATTTAATTAAAACCATTCCACAAAGCATAGTAACAATAGAAACCATCACATCACAACTGACTAAGAATAAGTATGACTGGAATAACTCTCTTGTTAAAATATTTCATTACCATAAAATAAAAATGATATCAATAGTATTGACATAAATGATTACAATCTTTTGGAATGGAAATGAAATAACTAGAATCCTGGGCGACATTCCCTAAATAAAAGTAGACACTACAAATGTATGAATCAACAGAATGGGAGCTTCTAAACATATCTACCTCTCCAATAGAAGCTATAACCCGTCGAGATATCCATCTTCTATGCTGGAATCCTTGATACTGGATGCCTAATGTACAAGATACAATAGGGAATAGAATATGCAAGGAAATGGGTCAGAGCCTGATTGTAAAAGATTTTAAAAATAGCAAGTGCTTAACTAGTACAATTAAGCATGTATTATGTACATGTTAGATTCTCGGGCTCTCGCTTGAGAATTCTCACCTCTCATTTAGTGTGCACGCCTAACGTACCTTATTATCTTCCAAACTAAGGCTTCTCAATTAGGATTCTATCCCATATCATTTACTCGTATTTCCCACATAATACATATGACAATTACACATGTTCATTTCTCTTTAATATGAACTAAGCTTTTCAAGGCTTTAAGATTAAGTATTCACTTACTTAATTAAATCAAATCACATTATTCATTTTTATCTACAATTTCACGCAGCAGATTACATCTTCGTATATATATTGTTTAATCTAAATTTCTCACCTAGTAGATTACATCACAGTATATATATATATATATATATATATATATATATATATATACGACACCTCCCACCCACATTTGCGGTGCGTGCATACTCTGCTATCATGTCTTGGTGCATCACTCAATGCATAACGAACGATTGGTTAGACATCTCTCACGAACCATAAATCTCATAACACAAATATTGGAGGTGATCATACTCCCCAACCAAATGGGTCACGCACAAACCTACGCTCCCATTCGACCGTCGTAACTATCATTCACACTAATAGCACGTGTCCAAGGTCCTATGCTCATTGTACGAATCTAAATCCCCCCAAAATGGGTCCAACCAGGATAAGACCGTGCACAACGCGAAACCTCCACCCCGATAGCAAGTAGCGTAGGTATGTCATACATAAAATAAATAATAATACCTATATATAATAACAATAGGGCACACGCACAACCCATATAATAATTTTCATGCATAGTATATTTATCTCACATATCCTACGTATTTACATATTATAACTTTACTTCTCATATTATATTCATGTGATTCTCTCAACACTCGAAGGGTAATCATTTATTTTTCATATAAATTCAGTAGGTAATCACCCACGTCCTATAAGTCCATGTTATCACCATTCTCGAATTTCTATGAATTAAACTCATCTTCAATTAGGTTTATTTCTCGATAATCCTGAATTCAATTTTAACCCTTTCTTTTATCCCTAGGTTTAATCCCATATATGCCTAATGTTATTCCGGTAATAATAACTCCCTTACTACTGTTCCTAACCTTAAATCATCCTTCATTTGATTTAAATCCCAATATATATATATATATATATATATATATATATATATATATATATATATATATATATATATCCACCGTAATGAATTTAATTCACACTCGTTAATTTCCCACATTCCATCCCATACAAAATAATATATTCGGGGTCTTAAGTATGTCCTACTGCCCTCCTCTAAGTCCCAATTTGTTCACTTTATCATCACCAAATATTTCTTAAAGTTGGGATTTAAACAAATATTTAAATAGGAATTAAATCACATTTCCAGGGGAGTCGATCGATCGACTGTTCCTGGTCGATCGATCGATCGACATTCTTGAGTCGATCGATTGATCGATCAGATAATTGACTAAATTTTCCTTTTAATAGTTACGGGTTTCATACTTTTTAACCACAAAATCATATTTAAACATCTCCAAATTTATATCCATGTAATCCAGATCATATACAAACATATATGGGCAAGTTCTAACTTAACCAAATCATTTAAACATCATCAACACATATCAATTCACCCTGATTCCATATTCATTCTAAAAAACTCTAGTTTTAACTTTATCATCGATTAAAAATTTAAATCCCATATTTCTTCACCAAGTAATTCATATATTTCATGAAGTTGATTCTAAACTCAGAAAGAGATCAATCCTACACAATTCTCATTTCAAATATTCATAAAAATTTATCTTAATTCATATCACTTTTTAGAATTTTCTAAACAACCTAACATGGACAATATACATGCTAAAATTTGCAATAGTTAATCACTTGCCTCTAATTCGTTGGTCTGAACCGTTGAAGGATAATTATTGCCTCCATGAATTTTCTTCCTAAATCTTCACTCCAGGTTTGTTCTTGCACAAATTCTTCAAATCCTCCCCTTAGACTCTTGAAATTCTTTCTCCATTCTCTCCATTTTTTTCTCTAACTCTCTGTATAATTTTCTTAACCTTTGGGTTTGTGAAAGTGACTATTCCCTAATCCCAACCTTTGATTATAAAGGTGAAATCCCGCTTTTGGATTTTCACCTACCATTAAGAAGATAAAAAGTCATCTAAATAAGTCCTAACTAATCTCAAAAACTCCCAAGACCCGAACATATCCCCCCGGGTACTTAATTTTGACTATTTAAACCTTTTCGGACATTTTGGCGTAGTCAAAATGGCCATTTGGATGATATAAAAATAATTTATTTTTCATTCCATTTAATTATAGTCCTGACACGACTTACACGCGCGTCCCGACTTAATTATCATAATGACCGTATTCGTCACTCGCAATAATTTTATAAAAATCATAATCATATGTAAAGTCATAATCATATATATTACTTTTAATCACCAAGTAATATTCAACATAAATCACATATTACTATATTCTGTAGTAATATTTAAATCCGGATTAATTTTCAATTATCTCATGATTAATTTTATTTAATCCCATTTTAAAAATCATTAAAAATATGGGGTGTTACATATAAGAGGAGTTAAGGAAACTTCTGGAGAATGGTCCATCAAATAAGTTCAATTCCCTAAATGTCTCTCAAACCCAATCGTAGTTAAAAAGAGCAGCGGAAATTAGAGAGCTCACCCACACAAATCTTGACCCAAGGATAGGTTTCCCCGCTCGAAGATTGACAGTTAGTCGACATTACAACTAGCCGTGAACATATGAGCTTTCTAGAAACTTATTCAGGGTATCATCAAATCTTCTTATTCAGGCTCGACCATGAGAAAACCTCTTTCGTCACTAGTTTTGGCCTCTACTACCACACGATTATGTTATTTGGACTTAAAAATATAGGAACAACCTATCGATGGTTGGCTAGAATATGTTTAAGCATTAGTTTGGTGATACCATCGAGATATATATGGATGATATGCTCATGAAGAGCATATATAAAGGTGACCATTTAGAGGGTCCGATGAAGACACTTGAAGTCATCGGGTATTATAGGACGAATCTTAATGCAACCAAGTTCTGTTTTGAAATCCAGTTCAACAAGTTTTTGGGTTACTTGTTCGTCAAAAGGGAATCGAATAGAATCCTGACCAGATCGAGGCAATAAATAATATTAGCCACCTGAAAAAATTAGGGACATTTAAAAGTTAAACGAGATACTGGCAGTACTCAATCGCTTTATTTATAGATCCTTTAGAAAGTACCGACCTTTTTTTCAGTTATTAAGGAAGAAGAGGAACTAGATTTGGAACGAATAATGTTCAAAGGTACTTGAGGAAATCAAACTCTACCCAAGATGACCTCATATACTCGCAATCCCAAATCAGGGTGATCGAGTATACATGTATCTCTCAATGTCCAAACATGCAATTAACTCGAATTTTGTATGTGATAAAAAGGGGCACCAATCCACGATCTATTTTGTTAGCAAAACATTATTGGATGGAGAGAAAAGTTATTTTCCTTTATAAAATCAAGGTTACTCATTAATTATCACCTCACGTAAGTTGAAGAACAACCTTAAAGTGCACTCCCTTATAGTTAGAACTTTATTTCCATTCAAGGCAATAATTATAAATTTTGACCTTTCTGGACGGATGTCTAAGTGGTCGGCGGAACTTGGGAGGTTATATATCCATTATCAACCCAGAACTGCTATGAAGGGACAAGTTTCACCAGACTTCGTCGTTGAATTTACTAGAGGGCATCAACCCGATGAAAATAAAATAGTCGAATAAAATAACTATTATGGAACCTGATCAACTCAATAAATGGACCATGTTGACGGCACATCCAATTCAAAAGGGCCAGGGATAGGAAGTATCCTAGTCACTCCAGACCATATATTGCTCGAACATGGAATATTGCTTGGCTTTAAGGCATCCAATAATGAAGTCGAATACGATGCTATCATTGGAAAATTAAATAAGGCTTTGTCTTTAGTACTAGTCACCTTGAAGTATTCTGAGATTCAAGGCTGGTATCCAACCAAATATAATGAAACTATAATGTTAAAGATAAATGCATGTCACCGTACCTCCAAATCGCTCATGACTTAGTCGTTGAGTTCAAGTATGCCCAAGTCCAATAATTTCCATGAGGGAATAACAGTCACATGAATGCCTTACCCACTTTGGCTTCTGTTGCCGATTCTGAACTTAAAAGAATAATCGAAGTAGAGTATTTGTCTCAACCGAGAATCCTCCAAGGTTGATGGACCCAATCATTGCATACTTACGGGAAGATACACTACCTACCCACAAGAATCAGATTAATTAAGTAAAAGTCAAGGATGTTCAATTTTATTTATCCTCTAAGGGGAAGCTCTATAGATGATATTTTATTGGGCCATATCAATAATGTGTGCAGCCCAATGTCTTAGATAAAGTTCTCCATGAATTTCATTATGAAATTCGCAGAAGCCATACTGTTGGGAGATCCCTTATGTTCAGGTGTATATATGAAGGATATTAGTGGCTCTAAATGCAAAGAAATGCAGTCTCCTACGTGAGAAGTGCAAGAAATGCCAAATGTTATCACCAATTCTCCATCATACATCTAACGAACTCAATACCATGACCAACCATTGGCCTTTTGCACAATGGGGGACAAATATTGCAGGTTCGTTGCCCACATCTCCTAAAAGTTAAAGGTACCTCCTAGTCGGCATATATTATTTCACCAAATGGATTGAGGCGACACCTTTGGCAAACATAAAAGATGTCGACATGATCTTGTTAATTCGGAGGAACATTATGAACTATTCGATGTGCGTAGGTCACTTATCATCGACAAAAAAACTCAATTTGAGAGTGGCCCATTCCAAGAATTCTGCAATAGCTATGACATCAGACACTATTACAGTTTGGTGGCCTATCCTCAAAGCAACGGGCAGGTTGAAGCCTCTAACAAAATGGTTGTCAATGGAATAAAAAAGAAATTATAAAAAGTAAAAGGTGCTCGGGTGGATGATCTCACCCAAATCCTCTAAGCATATCGAACAACTCTCAAGAGGTTAACGGGGAAATGCCCTTCACCTTAATTTATAGAATAGAGGCCATACTACCATTGGTGGTTAGTTTTTTGACCATGAGAACAACCGTAGTCAATTAAATCATGAACAATGATATAGTTCGGATTGAGATCGACCTAACTGAGAAAATAATAGAAAAATACTTGATCAAACTGGAGTTCTCCCAACAACAGTTGGAAAGGCTATATAACAAAAGAGTCAATCCGAGAAAGTTTCAGATCGGAGACTACGTGCTGAGGAAATGTGTTGGCAAAACGAAGGAAGTTTCCCAACAAACATTTACAACCAAATATAATTATGATTAATTATGTGTAACACCCCGTATTTTTGTGCATTTAATATTTAATTGATTCGAGAAATTTTAAATTACTTGTGTGTCGTAATTTAATTGAATTAGTTATGATAATATTTATTTAAATATTAATCGAAGAGTAAATGGATAATATTTAGGGAGATTTAATTTACTAAGTGAATAGTAATAATTCATTTACGTCATTTCGGGTATTAGTGATGGGGTATGTACATATCTCAGCCGGGAGTCGGTATGGACTAATTTGGGTGTGAGATAACGATTTATATAAATTAACTCGAATGCCAATTCTGAGTGTACGATTATGTTCGGATGGGTCGAGATAGTTGGAAAAGTGCACCCGAGGATAGTAAACGGGTCACGGGACATTTTTAGGCATAGACGGCCCCACACGGGGGCATTTGGATCACTTGGGCCTGGCCCATAAGACAAAAAAGGGGATTAAGACTAATTACTTAATCATAAGGAAAAGGGGAGTGCCTGATTAATGTTTAGAAAACACTTAGTGGGAGAGGAAATCCTAAGAGGCAGTTAAAAGGCAATTTGAGGGACAAAGGAAAGAGCCAAAAGAGGGAATTTCATCTTCAACCTTGGAATTCACAACTTCAAATCAAACCCTACGAAATCATAAGGCAAGTGGTTAACCTGTTGTAGCATCTAATTCTCATTATGATTCATATTTATGTGATGTGAGAAATCAAAATTCATTTTGGGATTTAGGGGGTACAAAATGGGTTTTTTTGTAAATCAATCTCCTGATTTCGAATTTGTGTAGAAATTTATATTTAATCTGAGAATTGTATATATCTAGTAAGATGTGTAGACCCAGACGAGTTAGAAAGGAATTTGAGATAAAAATTTGATGTTGAGATAGATTAACGAATAATGCGAGTTTTCCCCAATTTAGATAAATAGTAGAGAACGTAAATTAAATGGGGTTTGGGGACTTTATGGGCGTTCCTTATGAGGTTCTTGATGTATTTTATTGAAGAGAAAACTTGGGTTAGATTGTAGAATAAGTTGTAGATTGGAGCTTTTCATCCATGGCTGAAACAGAGACCGAGGGAAGACGAAGACCTGTTTGATTGATCGATCAATGGTTGGGGGTCAATCGATCGATGGTCGGGGAATTCTGGCAATTCGGCCAGTTTATATTTATAAGGAGAATTTAATTAAAGAACTTCTTTCCAAACCTTCTTTAATGAGAAATAAACATAGGAGATATAATCAAATTAATTGTGAGGAAAAAATAATTAGGATTGGAGAGAATTTATGCGTGACAAACTATGGTTAAATATTGGGAAGAATATTTCGAAATAATTAAAATACGGATCGAGTGAGCGAGTTCGGGTATAATGGTTGAGCGATACAAGGCGTTGAATTAATTTAGAGTGAAAGCTAAATAATTTGGAGTCGGGGATTTAGACTCGGGTATAGTTTTATTTCAGGCCACGAGAGCGAGTCCCAATATATTGGTTGGGACGACACCAAAAGTAATTTAATTAATTAATGTGCAAATTAATTAATAATCAGAGTGGGCCATAAACCCATGATAAATTGTAGGGCCTTGTGTTACAGACTTAGTATATGGTATAGTTGGGGCATATATATATATATATATATATATATATATATATATATATATATATATATATATATATATATATATACGGTGTGCGATAGTATATATATGCTGTGTACATTAATATCAATGGCTAGATATTAGTATTGTATATACTCTAGTGCTATCGGGGGAGGTTGTGCGTAGTGGATGAATCCCCTAACTTTAGGAGTAGGGCGAGTATATTCCCAGGTCGTAACGTCCATTATATGTGTGAGGGGCATCTCACTTTCAGGGAAGGAATATGATCGCCTCCAATATTTATGTATTAACCAAGTTAGTGAGCGATTCTGACTCGGGGTAACTATGTTATGTGAATATACCTAGTGGGATAGCACTTTAAAGGATATACATCTGGTGAGTCATTACTCGGGAGGATGTTCATTATTAATTATTATTTCAGCATATTTGCGCATGTTGTAATATGACAATACGCATATAATTAGGTAAATAATTATATACAGGTTAATTGATACAGACCGTGAATTGTATTATATGTATAATGGGTATGAAAGTTATATGAATTTAAAAAGGGGAATGATTAATTAAGCTAGTGTTAGTAATAACTTAGAAATCATAATTATGGCATACTCGGTTAGAGTAGGGTGGCTGCAAGGGGCTATATTAGTTATCTAGTCTTGGGATAAATAACTAGGTAAATTAATTAAGGCGTTAGTAGTGCACATTAGAGGAGGGGTGAGAATATCCTCAAGGGAGTGCGACACTAACTGAAATATGAAGAGCATGCATCCATACTAATTACTGCAAGTTAATCATTTGCTAATCGTTTTCCAAATATTTTTCGTACTAACCCTTGCTATAAAAACTTTTAAAAACCTTTTAGGTGTCCTGCCATAGGGACGCCAGGATTGACTCATTCCAGGGATCCGTGGCTGCAACATATGTGGATGTTGCGGGAGTTTGATAGGTGCCTCGCTCTTTTCATTTCTAGTGTAGAGATTTCCTATCAGTTACTCAAGCATGTCGCTCATAGTTTATTCGGTACTTATGTCACATTTACTGAGATTTATTGCTTGTCTTTACTTTTGTTGAATTTGAGCCGATGGTTTATTCGGTTAGTTATTTAGATGTGAATGGTTGATTTCAGTTAATTGTGATTGTTTAAATTAATTTGTTTTTGCATGAGTATTTCATTAGATTAATGAAAGATAAAACTTGGCACCAGTCTAATTTTCTCACTTAGGTGGTTAGTAATTAAAAAGGTGACAGTGATGCTAAGAACGAACCAACTAAGAAGCCTATTCTAATTTAATTTAGGACTGATCACCCGGGGTTAATTGGGTGGGGTGTCACAGATGTATCAGAGCATCAGTTCTAGTGTCCTTTGGATCTGTGCGGCTTACTACGTTTCAGCGTAGCGTTCGGTTGTTATAGAGCCCTATTATTAGGACTATTGATTCATTTTCCACTTTTGAGATATCGTTTTTCTGCTATTAGATTTTTGTATAAATTGTGTACTTATACGATTCGATCTATTTTAAGATGACACCGAAGAGACAGAGAGAGGAGAGGGCTGAGGCTAGGGATGAGCTCAGGGAGGCTTAACAGGAGCCACAGGTACCACCACCGCCACCCCCACCCGAGTTGATCTCCACTACTCAGGTGGCACTGATAGTGGCCTAGGAAGTTGAGACAGCAATGAGGGCTATGGAAGCCCATTTTCCTCAGCTCCAGGCACCACCTCCAGTGGCACCAGCATTTCAGGCTCCAGTGGGGCCACCGTCTTGGCAGCGAGTTAGGGAGACCTTTCAGAAGGGTCACCCACCCAAATTTTGGGGTAGCACCGATGTGGTAGAGGCTTGTCACTGGAAGAAGAATATTCAGCGCCATCTGCGCATACTGGAGTGTACCGATGTGCAGAAACAAATGCTTGCTACTTTTCGTCTGTCGGGGGTAGCCTTACAGTGGTGGGATTCAGTTACCACCGTTGAGGAGAGGTATTTGATGACAATATTCGAGTTTTGGGTGCGGTTCGACCGAAATACTTTCCACCAGCGGTAGAGGCTAAAATGAGGAAGAAGTTACGTGAGTTAGTACATGGTGATCGTTCACTGGCAATTTATGAGAAAGAGTTCACCCGTTTGGCGAACTTTGTGCCAAATGACTGAACATCAAACTGGTACTCTTTCACGAATTCTAGCCACCGCCTCTGCCTCATATTCAGATCCTTCTGTGTGAAGAGATACTGAAGTGAGTTATGATCCATAAATAAAGTGAATTGCTCTCCTAGAAGATAATGTCTCCATATCCTCAAAGAAAAAATGACTGCTGCTAGCTCTAGGTTGTGAGTGGGGCAATTCCTCTCGTGAGGCTTTAGCTTTCTGGACACATAAGCTATAGCCCTTTCCTCCTGCTGAAGCAAACCCCCAAGTCCCTGTAAGGATGCGTAAGTGTAAACCCGATACTCTTGTCCTCCCTTCGACAAAGCAAGTGCGGGTACATATGTCAACTTGTCCTTCAGCTCATCGAAAGTTAATTTACAATGATCACTCCAAGTGAAAAGCACCCATTTTCCGGTCAGATTCATAAAGGGCCCTCAATCTTTGAGAATCCTTTAATGAACCGCCTATAATAACCTGCCAACCCTAGAAAACTATGCACCTCAATTGGTGTTGTGGGCTGTCCCCACTCCCTTACCGCCGACACCTTACTTGGATCCACCGTAATACCCCGGTCTGACACCATGTGACCAAGAAATTGTACCTCTCGTAGCTAAAATCCACACTTACCAAATTTAGAATAAAGTTAGTGATCCCACAGTGTCTGTAGAACCATACGCAGATGCTCTGCATGCTCCTCCTCGGTACGCGAGTAGATTAGGATGTCATCAATGAACACGATGACAAACTGGTCGAGATACTCCCAAAAAACCCTGTTCATGAGGTCCATGAACACTGTTGGCGCATTGATGAGCCCGAATGGCATCACACTGAACTCGTAAGATCCATACCGCGACAGGAAAGCGGTCTTAGGAACATCCTCCTCTTGAATACGCAGTTAATGATACCCTAAACTCAAGTCGATCTTGGAGAAGTATGACTCCCCTCTCAATTGGTCAAATAAATCATCAAACCTAGGAAACAGATACTTATTCTGTATTGTGACCTTGTTCATCTCCCTATAGTCCACGCATAACCGAAGTGAACCATCCCGCTTCTTTGCAAACAACACCGGTGCACCCCACGAAGATGTACTCCGCCGAATAAAACCTTGACCGAGGAGCTGCTAAATCTGCTCTCTCAACTCACGAATATCCGAAGGGGCCATACGATAAGGTGCTCGAGCAATCGATCGCATCCCCGGTGCTAAATCAATTACAAACTCGATTTCCTTACTGGGTGGCAACCCTTGTATTTCCTAGACCACATCCTCGAAGTCCCTCACTACCAGAATCGAATCCAACGGAACTACCACCTCCTGTGAGGTATCCTCCTCGATATAATACAAGTGTGTGCGTAACCCTCCCTTAGGTAGAGGCATCACCATTAGGAACATCTCCTGTCCCGGAATGGAAAACACGATTGTCCTCTCGTAACAATCCACAGTCGCCCGATATCCTGCCAACCAATCCATACCTAGGATGACATTGTACCCCTCTATATCTAATACTAAGAGGTCTGCTGCTAAACTAAGCCTCCCAATCAAAATGTCCACCCCCCGACAAATCGAGTGAATCACTGTCTTGCTGCCTACTGGCAACTCTACACACATACGAAGACTACCCGCGGTCTCTAGTAACCCAGCTCGTTTAGTAAATTTAGATTTAATGAATGAATGAGATGCTCCCGTATAAAAAAGTATACTACCCTCATGATCATGGATGATAAACATACCCTCAACTGCTAGAGGTGCCTGCTGTGCTAGAGGATTGGGAACATCCCGTACGTTGTAAACATGCCCGTAGTGCATTTGCCCCTGCTGCTATGGGGCTGGTGGAGCCGGTGCTGCTGGTGGCATCTGTCCCTGCTGCCCCTGTTGGGCACCCTGCTGTTGGCCTCTGTCCTTCTACGGGCACTCCCTCTTGAAGTGTCCTGGCTGGCCACAAACAAAGCAGCGTCTCTGACCGTCTCCCTATCGTTGGCCCTGCTAGCCTCCCCCATTGTTCCCTTAGACCTGACGGCTTTGAGGAACCTACTGCTGCTGATTTATGCTCGACTGGCCCTGCTTGAATCTCTATCCTCCCGATTAGAACCCACTAGGCCTAAATTTCTTAGCCTGATTCCCTTGCTGACTGCTAGTCTGCTGTTAAGTACCACTTGTGTCACCGCCAACGACTGCCTTGCCCTGCTGGCTCGGCTCCCCCACCCTCTTGCTCCTCTTTGCATGGAAGGGATGATCCTAGCAATGTACAAGGGAGGCATTAATGACATCTGTATATGTCACCAATGTCGGATTACCAATCAAGTGCTGCCTAATCCTCCAGGCTAGGCCATCCATGAACTTTGACTTCTTTCGCTCCTCGTCGCTCACCTCCTGGAAAGGCTAATGTGGTGGAAGATGCATTGAGCCGGAGACCAACTGGGGATATATCAAAATTCTGGAAAGTGAAGTGGAGAGAGCTTTGATATGAGGACGATGTAGCCAGGGCCTGCATGTTAGCTTTATCCATCACACCTGAGATCATTATGCGAGTGGTGAGGGCTCAGGCGGAGGGCCAGATTTTCCAGGATATGGTACGCCCATTGTTACCTAAAGGAGAGGATGGTTACTCAATCAGCTCGAAGGAGGCCTACGCTTAAATGGGAGGGTAATTATGCCAGAGGATGAGGAGTTGAGTCACGCTGTTATGACAGAGTCCCATGGTTCGAAATTTATGGTACATCCCGGTGGAGATAAAATGTACCAGGATATGAGGAGGCAGTATTGGTGGGCAGGAATGAAACGAGAAATAACAGAGTCTGTCTCGAAATGTGCCATGTGTCAGCCCATGAAAGTTGACCATCAGAGACCACCAAGGATGCTACAGCCACTAGAGATTCCCATGTGAAAGTGGGAGAGCATCTCCATGGACTTTATTACAGGGTTACCTGCATCACAGAAAGGTCATGATTCCATATGGGTCATTATGGATCGGTTGACCAAGGTGGCCCATTTCCTATTGGTCCGCACAGACTTTGAGATGATGCGTTATGCGCAGCTAATCATAGAGAAAATTATCAAGCTGCACGGGGTGCCGATAAATATTGTGTCTGACAGAGACAAAATTTTTGTGGCCCACTTCTGGCAGAGCTTCCAGGAGGCCATGGGCACGGAGTTACGTTTGAGGACAACCTATCACCCAAAGACCGATGGGTAGACTGAGAGAGTCAATCAGATGCTGGAAGACATGCCAGGATGTGCATTTTGGACTTTGGGGGAGGATAGGAGAGATATCTTCCTTTGGTATAGTTCGCATATAACAACTCTTACCAATTCACGATTGGCATGGCACAGTTTGAGGCACTGTACAGGAGACCTTGTCATTCACACGCTTATTGGTTAGAGGTGGGGGACAATAAGCTATTGGGGCTGGAGATTGTCCAGGAGACGTTTGCCAAGATAGAGTTGAACCGAGGGCGGATTCGGATAGCTCAGGATAGGCAGGAGAGTTATGCTGATGCTTTACGGAGACATGTGGAGTTAGAGGTTGGGGATCAAGTATTGGTCTGGGTGTCCCCTATGAAAGGGGTAATGAGGTTCGGCAAGAAGGGTAAATTAGCACCGAGGTACGTGGGACCTTTCCCTATTATTGAGAGGGTGGGAACGATAGCATATAGACTGGGGTTGCCAGAGCATCGTCAAAGGATACATGACGTGTTCCATGTGGTGTCGCTGAAGAAATATCGAAGGAGCGAGAGGGCCTTCTGGAACATTCCACTTGAGGAAATTGATTTACATCCAGACATCTCGTATGAGGAGAGACCGGTGGCTATTATGAACCGTAGTGAACGAAAGTTACGATCCAAGGTTGTTCCACTAGTTAGAGTACAGTGAGGTCATCACAACGTTGACGAGTCTACCTGGGAGCGAGAGGAGGATATGCAGGAACAATATCCATAGCTATTCATCACAGGAACAACCTAATTTTGGGGAAAAAATTCCTTTGTAAGAGGGGGGGGGGGGGAGGATTATGTAACACCCCGTATTTTTGTGCATTTAATATTTAATTAATTCGGGAAATTTTGAATTACCTGTGTGTCGTAATTTAATTGAATTAATTATGATATTATTTATTTAAATATTAATCGAAGAGTAAATGGTTAATATTTAGGGAGATTTAATTTACTAAGTGAATAGTAATAATTCATTTACGTCATTTCGGGTATTAGTGGCGGGGTATGTACTTATCTCAGCCGGCAGTCGGTATGGACAAATTTGGGTGTGAGATAAGGATTTTTATAAATTAATTCGGATGCCAATTCTGAGTGTACGATTATGTTAGGATGGATCGAGATAGTCGGAAAAGTGTACCCGAGGATAGTAAACGGGTCACGGGACGTTTTTAGGCATATCCAGGCCCACACGGGGGCATTTGGGTCACTTGGGCTTGGACCATTAGGCAAAAAAGGGGATTAAGACTAACTACTTATTCATAAGGAAAAGGGGAACGGCTGATTAATGTTTAGAAAACACTTAGTGGGAGAGGAAATCCTAAGAGGCAGTTAAAAGGCAATTTGGGGGACAAAGGAAAGAGCCAAAAGAGGGAATTTCGTCTTCAACCTTGGAATTCACAACTTCAAATCAGGCCCTACGAAATCATAAGGCAAGTGGTTAACTTGTTGTTGCATCTAATTCGCATTATGATTCATATTTATGTGATGTGAGAAATCAAAATTCATTTTGGGATTTAGGGGGTACAAAAATGGTTTTTTTTGTAAATCAATCTCCTGATTTCGAATTTGTGTAGAAATTTATGTTTAATCTGAGAATTGTATATATCTGGTAAGATGTGTAGACCCAGACGAGTTAGAAACGAATTTGAGATAAAAATTTGATATTGAGATAGATTAACGAATAATGCGAGTTGTTCCCCAATTTAGATAAATAGTAGAGAACGTAAATTAAATGGGGTTTGGAGACTTTATGGGGGTTCCTTATGAGGTTCTTGATGTATTTTATTGATGAGAAGACTTGGATTAGACTGTAGAAGAAGTTGGAGATTGGAGCTTGTCGTCCATGGCTGAAACAGAGACCGGGGGAAGACGAAGACCTGTTCGATCGATCGATCAATGGTTGGGGGTCAATCGATCGATGGTCGGGGAATTCTGACAGTTCGGCCAGTTTATATATATAAGGAGAATTTAATTAAAGAAATTCTTTCCAAACCTTATTTAATGAGAAATAAACATAGGAGATACAATCAAATTAATTGTGAGGGAATAATAATTGAGATTGGAGAGAATTTATGCGTGACACACTATGGTTAAATATTGGGAAGAATATTTCGAAATAATTAAAATACGGATCGAGTGAGCGAGTCTGGGTATAATGGTTGAGTGATGCAAGGCGTTGAATTAATTTAGAGTGAAAGCTAAATAATTTGGAGCCGTGGATTTAGACTCGGTTATAGTTTTATTTCGGGCCACGAGAGCGAGTCCGAATATATTGGTTGCGGCGACACCAAAAGTAATTTAATTAATTAATTAATGTGAAAATTAATTAATAATCAAAGTGGGCCACAAACCCATGATAAATTGTAGGGGATTGTGTTACGGACTTAGTACACGGTATAGCTGGGGCATTTTATATACATACATACATACATGCATATATATATATATATATATATATACGGTGTGCGATAGTATATATATGTTGTGTACATTAATATCATTGGCTAGATATTAATATTGTATATACTCTAGTGCTATAGGGGGCGGTTGCGCGTAGTGGATGATCCCCTAGCTTGAGGAGTAGGGCGAGTATATTCCCAGGTCATAGTGCCCATTATATGGGTGAGAGGCATCTCACTTTCAAGGAAGGAATATGACCGCCTCTAATATTTATGTATTAACCAAGTTAGTGAGCGATTCTGACTTGGGGTAACTAGGTTATGTGAATATACCTAGTGGGATAGCACTTTAAAGGATATACATCCGGTGAGTTATTACTCGGGAGGATGCTCATTATTAATTATTATTTCAGCATATTTGTGCATGTTGTAATATGACTATACGCATATAATTAGGTAAATAATTATATACGAGTTAATTGATACAAACCGTGAATTATATTATATGTATAATGGGTGTGAAAGTTATATGAATTTAAAAAGGGGAATGATTAATTAAGTTAGTATTTGTAATAACTTAGAAATCATAATTATGTCATACTCGGTAAGTGTAGGGTGGCTGCAAGGGGCTATATTATTTATCTAGTAATGGGATAGATAACTAGGTGAATTAATTAAGGCGTTAGTAGTGCACATTAGAGGAGGGTGAGAATGTCCTCAGGGGAGTGTGACACTAACTAAAATATGAAGAGCATGCATCCATATTTATTACTGCATGTTAATCATTTGCTAAACGTTTTTCAAATCTTTTGGGTACTAACCCTTGCTATAAAAACTTTTAAAAACCTTTTAGGTGTCCAGCCACAGGGACGCCAGGCTTGACTCATTCCAGGGCTCCGTGGCTGCAACATATGTGGATGTTGCGGGAGTTTGATAGGTGCCTCGCTCTTTTCATTTCTAGTGTAGAGATTTCCTATCAGTTACTCGAGCATGTCGCTCACAGTTTATTCAGTACTTATGTCAGACTTGTTGATATTTATTACTTGTCTTTACTTTGGTTGGATTTGAGCCGATGGTTTATTCGGTTAGTTCTTTATATGTGAATGGTTGATTTCAGTTAATTGTGATTGTTTAAATTAATTTATTTCCGCATGAGTATTTTATTAGATTAATGAAAGATAAAACTTGTCACCAGTCTAATTTTCTCACTTAGGTGGTTAGTAATTAAAAAGGCGACAGTGATGCTAAGAACGAACCAACTGAAAAGCTTGTTCTAATTTAATTTAGGACTGATCACCTGGGTTAATTAGGCGGGGTGTCACATTATATTTGAATCAAGATTAACTTATGAGATATGGATAATGTGTTATTACTATATATAATGTTAGGTTATTATATTTAGTCTAATCCAACCTTCAAAAATAATTAAATATCGAATTGGTTACAAACATAAAATTTTGCAATTTTCGATAGAAATGTTTATATTGGAGACTAGTTTTGACACTTATAATATAACAATTGACTTACGATAAAAACTAGATAGTTTTATATATATGAATTAGGTTTGTAAAAAAATAGACGGTGTGTTAAACGGATGTCCGAACAATAAATTATACCGAAGTTACGAAACAAGGGCAAATGTGTCCATCCTTTAAGTGGTATTTTGTCTTATTAGCACACCATGTGTTATGTTTTGATTGGTTAGAAGGGGAGTCTTATTTTAACGACTTAAACAACTTAGAATTACCTCCTTCTTCAAAAAAATTCATCCATGAGAGAGTTTGCATGAAGAGAGAGAGAATCGTGAAGTTTAGGGAGTGCGAGGAGAATTTGGAGAAAAATTCATAGAAAATTACGTAAGAGTCCCTAAGGTAATCCTATCCATAAATCTTGTTATTTTTTTGTATCACTGATTTAAATGATAAAAATCATCAATTTTTTATAAATTTTCATGCCTTGATGTGTATGTATGGGTAGATACAAGTTTGAAGAAAGTTGAAGGTGTAAATCCTTTATATTGTCTTGTTTAGAACCCTTGTGTGTTCAAACTTTCATAAGTTTTTGTGCACTTACTGGAATTGAGAAAGTTTTATTGGATATGAAAATAGACTCACGTGTGCATAGAATATCCAAAAATTAGAATTTAACTCCTTGTGGTTAGACTTTGGTGATGGTTGAAGGTCAGTATATAGTTTCCATTTGCATAATCTGCTTGGATATTCCCTGAGTTTGACAAAGCTTTTGGCATTGAAAAAAAAAATTGAAAATTATGAAACTTTAATTTTGCATTATTCAATATGTATATTAAAATTGGGTGGAATATCATAGAAATTTATGTTGTATAAAAATTATGAAAATTCTTGGAAGTTGACTGAACGATAGTGGGGCCTATAGGGAAGATTTTCCAGGTAGTAAAGAAATGGGCATATCTTGCTCTAGAAAACTTGAAATGATGTGCCATTTTTTGTATTGAAAACATAATATGACAAGGATTAGATTACTAAGAAGAAATTAAAGTATATTTGGACTATGGTTTGGATATGTTAAATATCTTAAGATAAATTTAGATGGAACTTCATTTATGATAAATAATTTGAATGGATTCATATAACGCTTATGAATTGAGTTATGTTTAAGTTATACCTTGGATTGTTAATATTCTTATGATGATACTAATATTATAAGAATGATAGGAAGGGAAAAAGAATCAGTTGAAAGAGTGCCTAACAAAGGAAACAAAAAAACTTGTTAAGTTGCCAAGGTCAGTGTACTTATGATTGTTTCATACATAGATATGAAAATGATATGAGGAATATGAATATAATAAGAGAGGATTAGTTTGAATACTTTGGTATTCAGGATTTGTTTGGCTATTCAAATATCCATGATTGTTTGGGTTTTATGATCCATGATTGTTTGGGTCTTATGATCAAGGATTGGAAATGGACAAAGATTCAATGATTTGTTTAGTCTTATGGCAAGGATTTATTGGATCTTCTGTTCCAGGATTTGTTATTGCCATAACAGGCATGATTGTTTGGATTTTATATCCATAAATTTAATATAGAACTGTTATTTCATTGCAGGGAAGGAGTACCTCACTAAGCTTATAGCTTAATGTTTATATATTAACATTTTCAGGTTTGTACGGTGTTAGCTAGGATACTATATAATCGGTGATTTTGAGAGCTGCACCATTAGAAAGAGATGGAGTTTATATATGGGGATTTTGTTATTGTCCCTCTGAGGATTTTTCTACACTCACACATTTTATATATTGAGTTAGAGTGGTTTAACTTAACAACTGTAATAGTTTACCATAGTATTTTATTTTCGCTTAGTTATGACTCTAATGTTAATTACATTGTGGTACAAAGAACAAGATTATATTTATTGTACATTATACATGAAAATGGTTGAAATGAATTATATTTCAATTGGTTGAAGATTATGATTTAATTATTATAAAATAAAATGATAAAAATAGATTTGGGTTTGGGGTGTGTCAATTAGTGGTATCAGAGCAGCCAGGTTGTAAATTATGGACGTGTTTGACGGTTATATGGCAGTTATGGATTTGATTTGATATTGTTGAATTTTTTATGTACTAACCAGTAATTTATTATTATAAACTGTTTATGTTGGTTGTTAGAATTTTTTTGTATTATAGATAATTACAGATAAAACTTGGGGATGGACAACATAGAGAAGAGGGAGTAGCTTCCCATGCACACGAGGATACTAAAATGGATCAGAGCATAGCAGGAAGAGTTAGAGAACATGAGAAACCTACATAAATGAAAATAATGGAACAAGCAATGATGAGGATGGAACAACAACAGGAAAGAAATATGGCATTAATGGTAGAACTGTAGACTAGCTATCTGGAGTCAAAGATTGTAGCTAGAATTGGAAACGAGGCAAGGAAGGAAATTAAAGCTTCCATGCATGAAAAATTTTTGAAACTGAATCCTCCAGAATGTTTAGGGTCAGTTGAACCTATAAAAGCTGGGATGTGGGTTAGAGCTCTAGAGACTATCTTTGTAGTGATGAAAGTTCCAGATAACCAGAAAGTGAATTTGGTTGTATTTAGGGTGAAAGGAGAGGCCAAATATTATGGGAATCCAACAACCAGTTGGTGCACAGGATGGAAGGTAGTGATGTTATTACTTGGGCTGAATTTATTAAATCTTTGTATGTTAAGTTTTTTCCTAAAGTTTATAGGAGGGAGAAGGTGAGGGAATTTATAAATTTGACCCAAGGGAAAATGCCTGTGAGGGAGTATGAGGCTAAATTTACAGCTTTGTCTGATTTTCTCCTAAGTATATGGATGATGAGGAAGAGAAATATAGTAAGTTCCAAAAGGGGATGATTTGGCTTGAGTTAAAAGATTATCCCTCCTCAGTGAACAAAGCCATGATAGCAAAAATTTCAGAGAGGTAGTGGAGATAGTAGTAGAGGTTCGGGGAAATTTGGTAGAGATATCAGGGGTGGAGGATCTTCTGGTTCAATTAGAAGGTCAGGAAGAGGCGAGGCTCCAATGGGAGTTGTTACATATTTCTTTTGTAAAGAGGAAGGGAATTATAAATCTGAGTGTCTTAAACTTAAGGTACTGGAATGCTATCATTGTCATCAAGTGGGACATGTTAAGAAATGTTTTTCGCAGTTGGTAGAGACTCTAGCAGCACCTAGTGAAGCAGTAAGTAGAGTGTTACCTCTAGGTAGTGGAGGGAAAAGTGGGGTTAGGTGACGAGCTAGTGGTTTTAGGCCAGGTGGACGTGATTTACAATGAAAGAGGCTCAGGTTACTCCAGATGTGGCGACATGTACACTTTCTGTTACTAATATAAGTGCTTATATTTTAATTGATCCCGATTCTACACATTCTTTTGTGTCCTATGCTTTTTTTATATACCAAAGTAGACCATGTACTCGTTTGGATGTGGGTTTGGGTATTTCCATGCCTATGGGGATATAATCATAGCTGAATATGTTTTTTGTGATTGTGTTTTGACTGTGTGAGTTAGAGATAAAGTTATAGACTTAATTCCATTGGATATCTCTTATTTTGACATAATTTTGGGAATGGATTGGTCATCTAAATACCACGATTCTATGGATTATTTTCGTAAGGAAGTTTTTTTTAATATGCCTGGTGAGTTTAAATTTAAATTTGTGGGGGAAAGAAAAATTGTTCCCATTTGTATTATTTTTCCTATTCAAATGAGGAATTGTTGTGTAAGGGTTGTGAGGGCTTTATTGCATATGTTCTTGACACTAAGAAGGGGGCCCTATAATTAGTCGATGTTCCTATTATACGGGATTTTCCAGAGGTGTTTCCTATTGAGTTGCATGGGTTACCTCCAGAAAGAGAAGTTGAATTTAGTATTGAATTAGCACTGGGGAAAACACCTATTTCTATGGCACCATATCAAATGACTCCTATTGAGTTGAAATAACTCAAGATTCAGTTGCAGGATTTACTTGATAGGGGGTTCATACAACATAGTTTATCTCCATGGGGTGCACCGATTTTATTTATGAAAAAGAAAGATGGTACCATGAATTTTTGTATTGATTATAGGCAACTGAATAAAGCTAAAATTAAGAACAAGTATCATTTAACTCATATAGATGATTTATTTGATCAGTTGTAGGGTGCTAAAGTGTTTTCAAGATAGACTTGCGATTAGGATATCATCAGTTGAGGGTGAAGGAGAGTGATATTTCTAAAATTTCTTTTCATACTCGGTCTGGTCATTTTGAGTTTCTGGTGATTCCTTTTGGAGTGTCAAATTCTCCAACCGTGTTTATGGATCTTATAAATCGAGTACTGCATCCTTTTGTTGATTCATCTGTGATAGTTTTTATAGACGATATTCTGATTTATTAACGTGATATGGTTGAACATGAAAAGCATCTTATAGCTATTTTAAATGTGTTGAAAGATAATCAGTTATATACTAAGTTTAGAAAATGCAAATTTTATCTATCAGAAGTTGTATTTTTAGGCATTCTTATTTATGGAGATAGTATATGTATTGATCCAAGAAAGTAAAAGCTATTGTAAGATAGGAGAGGCCCAATAATGTGAATGAGGTGAGGAGTTTTCTAGGTTTAGCTGGGTATTATAGGAGGTTTATAAAGGGATTTTCTTCGATTTCCTTGCCAATGACTAAATTAATTTGAAAGATGTTAAGTTTGAATGGAATTCTGATTGTTAAAATAACTTTGAATAATTGAAAAGAGGTTGGTAACTGCACCTATTCTTACTATTCCACATGCTAGAGATGGTTTTGTTATTTATGCAAACACTTCACATCAGGGGTTGGGTTATGTTTTTATGCAACATGGTAAGGTTATTGCTTATGCTTCTAAGCAGTTGCGTACACATGAGCTTTATTATCCTATACATGATTTGGAACTTGGTGCTATTGTGTTTGCTTTGAAATTATGGTGTAATTATTTATATGGTGAAGTATGTGAAATTTTTACTGACCATCAAAGTCTTAAGTATTTATTTACTCAGAAGGAGTTGAATTTGAGGCCGAGGTGATCATAGGGGAACCGTGTATCGTGTAATAAGTAAATCGTTGTTATCGATTCGGCGACTCAATGAAAAAAAAACTAAACTACAACTACACTTGACAAGCAAGCACAATGGTGTAGACACCCCATTCTAATACCCCCTAACCTCTCCTAAGGTCCCTAGCACCTTCCTTCATCATTGTAAACCCAAGTCATACCCCAGGTACTAACCTAAAGGCTATCGGGCACTCCCAGGCCTCGATTGACCAAAAGTCAAACTCTTTAGGTTGACCAAGACTGAATGAATCTTCGAAGGGCAATGAATTCCCTTTCTAACGGTCCATCCCATGCATGATTCTGACTTACCATACGGACGAACGACCTATTTTTCCTCGAAACTCGATCAGGAGGTCACCGGACGCTCCCAGGCCCCATTTGAACAAAGTAATCTCTTCATCTCGATCGAGACTAAATAAATCTTTAAAGGTCACTGAAACCCCTTTCCAACGGTCCGCCCTGTGCACAATTCTGACTTACGGTACGGACGAACGATCCGTTTTACTCTGAAAGGTCATCGAACGCTTCCAGGCCCCGGTTGACCAAAGTTAACTCCCCGAACCAGGTCAAACTCTTTGGAATGTCTAACTACATCTCCTCACCTTCCCAATGATCTGCCCCGTGTATGATTCTGACTTACCATGCAGATGAACGATCCGTTTGCGTCCGAAGTTTCCTCGTCCAAAGGATCGACGAGCATTTTCGAGCCACATTTGACCCAAAGTCACTCCCGAACCCGGGAGCAATCCAAATTTTTTTTGAATGTATTTGAAATACCTTTCTAACGGTTCACCCCGTGTATAATTTGTATCAATGGATCGCGCTCTATGACCGATTTTCTGAAGGAACCTGAAACACACTGCCAAACGACAGGTTTCAAGCCCTACCCTGCCGATTGGCAGGACTAAGGCTATGCCGATCGGCAATTCCATGGGCCTATAACAATGAGGGCCTAATCTCATTCCAAAAAGAGGAAGAATCAGAGATCCATCACTCTCAGCAAGCTCAGAAAACCCCTCTCGAAGTCAGCGTGATTTCCACATCCAAATCCCTTTTCAACATTCACCTTTGATCATCATTTTCACCAAACTTCATGAATTAAGTACTCTCCATCATCATCCAAGTGCAAGGGTTTCTCTCCAACATCCAAGATCAAGCTTAAGATCTTCAAGAAGGTCCAACTTTCTCCACTCTCTCCTTAAATTCGCATAAACTCTCATTAGTTTGTTTTGCTACTTAGTACTTTTATTCTCTTATCTCACATATCCTAATATACTTTTTATCTAGTATTATCGCACATCTCTTATTTTCATATAAATAAAACCCAAGAAAAATAAGAAAAAGAGGATTTGCTCATAAATTCCAAACGGGAATTCTCACACTTTTCTCACAACTAAAACACTTTTTTACACCCATACCCACATAAGAGAAGTCCCTGATTGGATTTATGGGATAAATTCCGCCCCTCGTTTTGCATACGAACTACGTGGACTTTGATGCCTCTATAGGCTACGTAGGCGTCTCAGGATAAAACTCGAGACTCGAGTCCTTTTTCTACTCTTTTCCTATTTTTCTATATTCATTAAACTTAATTCTCTCAAATTCTATGTATTTACACACACACACACACACACACACACACACACACACACACACACACACACATATATATATATATATATATATATATATATATATATATATATATATATATATATATATATATATATTTGTTCTCAGTGGCGCATTATTCCACATGCGTTATCATTCCCCTATAATAATCGACGCTAGGATAATCGCATAAATCCTATTTTCTAATATTACTTTTAGGAACATTCCTGTGGATGACTCAATTTATATCTTCCATGATACAAGTCGATGATTCCTATCTCCACTACGTATACACATGCACATATATCACGGGGAAATAAAGGAAATAGCAACAACCCATGAGAGACCGTAAGGGCGGAATGGGTGCCTAACACCTTCCCATTTCGTAACTTAGCCTCCGGACCCTTTTTGAATCATTTTGGTTTCGTATGTATCAGTATATCTTTGGATTCTGTCCTTAGGGATGGCTCCCTTTTCTTTTGTCTATTTTGAGTAAAATAGACTTACGACTCTATCTCTCTACATTTTTCACCTCATTCACCGACGCCGGTCGAAGCGCTCTCGAGAGGGACGCGCGAGACCTAGAGGGATCTTCTCCCGCCGCATCGCGGGGGGATATATCCGGGGATGGCCAGAAGCGATAAGTTGGGTGTCATAAGAAATCTACGGGGAGTGATTGAATTTAGATTTTAATTATTTTACTACTTCAAAAAAAAGTGTAGAAGGTGATATGGTGGTTTCAAAGAAAGGGGAAAAAATAATAAGTTAAGTCTAAACTAGAATTAATAAAATAAGAGTCGAGATCGCATCCCCGTCACGGGCTAAACAAATAATAATAAGAATTTTGATTCGAAAATATTTAATCGAGCATTTTTAGTTAATCATAAACATCACACAATAAGGAATTTGATCCAAAGTTGCGAGATTAGACATTTAACGAAAAATGGTCACACGCGGATGAAATTCGGATTGTCGCTATAAACACTAAAGCTGCGTGACAAATAAAGTTAAACGCATAACAATCGAACTTTAATACACGCGGTTTCAATTAAACGCAATTTTACACAAAATCTAGTTTTCAGAGCTCAAATCTATTAATGGCGGAACACAACCCCGACCCCATTTATCTATGGGAAATACATGAATTAAACTACTTAAACTATAACTATACTAACAAAAACAAGAAATAACAAGAAATAAACTAACTACAAAGCATGGAAATAAGGTAAAACAACTAATATATTAAGGAAGATAAAGGAATAGTAAACTTACATACATAAAAATGGGCAAAACACCCAAAATTTTGGAATAGGACAAATCTCCCTTACAAACCCTAAACCTCGTGTAAAATGTAAGATCCCCCTCTCAAATAAGAGAAAAAGAGTATTTATATACAAAATATCCCAATGGAAAACTTGTGAATAAAAGAACAACAAAAATCTGCAGGCCCGAATCGATTCGGGCCCATTCCAAATTGATTCGGAATGAAAATCTAGTGTTCTCAAGTTTGCAATCTGTAGCTTTGTCCAACTTTACGGAAAATGCCGTAACTTTTTCGTTATAACTTCGAATTGGGCAGGGTCAGAGTCTACGCGAAGATAACTCAGAGGGATACAACATACAAGGAGACATTAGGCCAAAAAATATAGATATGAAATAACTAAAATTCCCTTGAATGTGACCTTGAGTGTGCTTTTTAAGTCAAAACTTAAAAATGCCATAACCTCTTCATTACAACTCGGATTCATGCATCGTTGGTGGCCATGCGAAGAGAAATCATAGGGCTTCAAATTTCGTGAAGAGATCGGGATTCAAACCCGAATGTTGAAATTACTAAAATTTCCTCGAAGCTGCAAAAGTCGACGAAACTTTTTCGAAAAGTGTCTGAACTTCATACTAAGTATCCAAATACCTACAAAAGCTCAATTAACCCCTGAAAAGAATGTATATATAGAAATCCAAGGTTTTCTGGTTAACGATCATAAGTATAGGGATTAAGATACCCGAGGGGGCTAATAACGCGTAGTTTAACGGGTGAAATACGCAATATTTGCATCGTATCACGAGGTGGTGGATGGAGTTAATTAAAGATTATGATTGTACAATTCACTACCATCCAGGGAAGGTAAATGTAGTTGCAGATGCTATGAGTAAAAAGGCTTCAAGTAGTTTATCTTGTATTCAGTGTGCTGGAGTTGCTCACATTATGTAGTTGAGATTGATGGGAGTGGAATTACAGCTAGTAGATGGGGATAGATTCGTTGCTCATATAAGTGTGAGGCCTTTATTAGCTACCCGTATTTGAGATTTGTAAAGTCAGGATCCATTTTTTGAGAAGAAACGACAAGATGTCATAGATGGTAAGTCTGATGATTTTTGTATTGTTAATGATGGCACCTTATTATATAAGCAACGATTGTGTGGGCCTAATGTGGAGGGATTGAAAGCGAAAATTTTAGATGAGTCTCATAATTCTATTTATACTAAGCATCCTTGTAGTACTAAAATCTATAGGGATTTGAAGGATAAATATTGGTGGAATAATATGAAGAAGGAAATAACTAATTTTGTTGTTAGATGCTTTATATTTAAGCAAGTGAAAGTGGAACATTAGAAACCTGAAGGTTTGCTTAGACCATTACCAATACCAGAATGGAAATGGGATCATGTAACGATGGATTTTATGGTTAGGTTTCCTCGATCTTAGACGAGGTCAGATTCGATTTGGGTAGTGGTGGACAGGTTGACCAAGTCATCTTATTTTTTTGTAGTCAAGACTACGTATACAGTTGATAGGTATGCTAGACTGTATGTTAATGAGATTATTTGATTGCATGGATCACTTGTATCTATTATTTCAGATAGGTACCCTACTTTTACATCTAGATTTTAGGATAGTTTTCAACATGCTATGGGTACTAACTTAAAGTTTAGTACGACTTTTCATCCTTAGACAGATGGGAAGTTTGAGAGGACAATACAGATTTTGGATAATATGCTTGAGCTTGTGTGCTTGATTTCATAGGTAATTGGGATGAATATTTGCCTTTGATAGAATTCGCATATAAACATAGTTTTCAGTCTACTATTGGTATGGCTCTATACAAATCATCGTACGATAGATGGTGTCGTACACCGGTATGTTGGGGTGAAGTTGGTGAAAGGAAGATAGAGTGTCCAGAGTTGATTGAACTCACCACTAAAAAAGTGAAGATTATTCAAGATAGAATGAGAACGAATCAAAGCAGACATATAAGTTATGCGGATAAATAGTGGAAAGATTTGGAATTCCAGAAAGAGGACTATGTGTTTCTTTAAATATCTCCATGGAAAGGAGTTAAAGGTTTGGAAAGAAAGGTAAATTAAGTCCACGCTACATTGGACCTTATAAAATTCTTGAGAAAGTCGGGATGGTTGCCTATAAGTTATCATTGCCACCGGAGTTAGACCGATTACATGATGTTTTTTATATTTCTATATTGAGAAAGTATGCAGTGGATCCTTCACATGTATTGGTGGAACAACATATTGAGTTGAATGAAGATTTTAGCTATGTGGAAGAACCACTTGCTATCGTGGATAAGAAGGAAGAAGTGTTAAGATCCAAGATGATCCCATTTATGAAAGTGATATGGAGAAGGAATTACATGGAAGAAGCTACATAGGAGAGAGAGGATACCATAAATCTACATTATCCGTATTTATTTGATTTGAACAACCAAGGTATGTCAATTTCGGGGACGAAATTTCCTAATGGAGAGTTGTGACAACCCGGAGATAATTACGATTAATGATATTTGAATCATGCTTACCTTATGTGATATGGATAATGTGTTATTAATACATATAATGTTAGGTTATTATATTTAGTTTAATCTTACCTTCAGAAATCATGAAATATCGAATTGGTTACAAATATAAAATTTTGAAGTTTTTGGTCGAAATGTTCATGTTGGAGACTAGTTTTGACCCTTACACTATAACAATTAACTTAAGATAAAAACTATATAGTTGTAGATATATGAATTAGATTTGTAACACAACAAAAGGTGTGTTAAACGGATGTCTGAGCAAGAAATTATACCCAAATTACAAAACAAGGGAAAATCTGTCCATCCTTTAAGTGGTATTTTATCTTATTACCGCACCATGTGTTATGTTTTGATTGGTTGGAAGGGGAGGATTGTTTGGCCGACTTAAACAACTTAAAACTACTTCATTATTTAGAAAAATTCATCCATGAGAGAGTTTGTCCTGAAGAGAGAGAATCGTGAAGTTTAGGAAGGGAAGTACGAGGAGAATTTTGAGAAAAATCCATAGAAAATTATGTAAGAGTGCCTAAGGTAATTCTATCCATAAATCTTGTTGTTTTTTTGAATCACTGATTTAAATGATAGAAATCATAATTTGTTTAATAAAATTTGATGCCTTTATGTATATGTATGGGTAGATACAATTTTGAAGAAAGTTGAAGGTGTAAATCGTTTATATTGTCTTGTTTAGAGCCCTTGTGTGTTCAAACTTTCGTAAGTTTTTGTGTACTTATTGGAATTGAGAAATTTTAGCTGGATATGAAACTAGACTCACATATGCATAGAACATCCAAAAATTAAAATTTAACTCCTTGTGGTTAGACCTTGGTGATGGTTGTAAGTCAGTAAATAGTTGTCATTTGCATAATCCGCTTGAATATGCCTTGAGTTTGACAAAGCTTTTGACATAACAAAGAAACTCTAAAAATTATGAAACTTTAATTTTGTATTATTAAATATGTATATTAAAATTGGGTGGAAGATTATAGAAATTTATGATGTATACAAATTCTTAGAAGTTGACTGGACGATAAAGGGGCCTATAGGGCAGATTTGCCAGGTAGTAAAGAAATTGGCATATCTTGCTCGAGAAAATTTGAAATGATGTGCCATCTTTTGCATTGGAAACATAATATGATAAGGATTGTATTCCCGAGAATAAATTAAAATATATTTAGACTATGATTTTGATATGTTAAATATCTTAAGACGAATTTAGATGGAACTTCATTTATGATAAATAATTTGAATGGAATCATATGATGCTTATGAATTGAGTTATGTTTAAGTTATTCCTTGGATTATTAATATTATTATAATGATACTAATATTGTAAGAATGATATGAAGGGGAGAAGAACCGGTTGAACGATGTCGGACAAAGGAAAAGGAAATGTCTGTTAACTTGCCAAGGTAAGTGTACTTATGATTGTTTCATACATTAATACGAAAATGATATGAGGAATATGAATATAGCTCTAAGAGCGGATTGGTTTGAATATTTTGGTATTTAGGATTTGTTTATATATTCAAATATCCAAAATTGTTTGGGTCTTATGATCCAGGATTGGAATTGGACAAAGATCCAATTATTTGTTTTGTCTTACGATAAGGATTTGTTGGAACTTATGTTCCAGGATTTGTTATTACAAAGACTTGTTTTTTATGTTCTCTTAATTATGGCTCTGATGTTACTTACGCTATGGTAAAAAGAATAAGATTATGTTTATTATACATTATACATGAAAATGATTGAAATGATTTATATTTTAATTGGTTGTATATTGATTTATTTATTATAAAATAAAATGATAAGAATGGATTTGGGTTTGTGGTGTGTCAAGATAGGGGACCTAACTGGGAATGCCCATTCAAAGTTACCAAAGACGATCTTTAAGGAGCCTACCATCTGAAATAATAGAGGGCAGGGTGAAACCTAAGGCTTGTAACGCTACCTTATGAAGTTTTATTTCTAAAATTTTATAATTTATTTTTGTTTTTGAGCTTTAGAATCATTATGAAAGTTTAGTTTGTCATCTCCAACTCTTTGGATATTTAATTAATTGAAGTATCTTTATGATTGTTCCAAATGGCAGGCTATTATTATTACAGGGACCAATTTTTGTCCGATCAGAGTATGATCAGTTGATACCTTGTTATTTATGATTACACTTATATTTTAAAGCTACTTGCTTTCATTCACAAAAATGAAAGCATAAACAATTTCCTCATAAAGATAAAGACCTACGGGGATCCCTATGTACAGTAGTCCGACCAGTCTTGGTCCGTTAAATCCAAAAAGGGTGGATTATCCAACTACCATGTGCATTCTTTCCATAACTTAGTGCTAGGACTAAGGTAGTGTGATGACACAATCCTAAAAGTTAAAACCAAAAAATATATGCATGGAATAACATGAAATAAGAGAATGTAAACAAATGGAAGATAAGTTATATTTCATTCAAGATATTTGTTATATACAAGGTCGACCATGGTTGACCAATTGCAAAATGGATAATGAAAATATAAAGATAGTATATGCAAATATTATTATCTTCGGAGATTCACCATCTCGGCTATAGTAACTGGTTGACCATCATCTGGGTTAGGATAAAACTCATTGTCCCTATCATGGTCGAAATGACAATTCTTCACTAATTGTATGGGGATTGCGTCTTGAGGTATCCATGATTCCTCTCTCCCTAAGGGAGGTAGACAAGAAAAAGTAAAATTTAACCGGTACCAATACCAGAACTAAGAGTCCTCAGGGAATTTGCAAAATTCTAGGGTGTTCAGGCAACCATGCTTGTAGGCCACCCGCCCGGCCTCATCCAAGTGCAACATGGCGTCCATCCAACCTTGAATACACAAGGAATCTTCTTGAATTGATACCTCAATTTCATTATCTTTTCATACATACCATATTTGATCATTTTTTTTGTTCGAAGGAGATATCCTCTTTTGAAGAAACATCCTCAGTTTACAACAGACTTGTAATTCTCCCGATATCTCTTAGCTTGAACTGCAGGCTAGCGACCATTTTAGTATAATCGTCATAGGCACTTGTCATCCTCTGTAATGCTTAGGGGGAAATAATAAAGGTTGGATGTTCTCATTCAGAGACATCATTCCCAAGAATGAAACCAAAATTTTCACTCTTTTAGACAATTGACGCCAAAGCTAGGTTATTATTATACTCCAAAAGTAAAAAGAATTCATTCAAAGCTCTAAGGCAAGCAACAATTTAGATAAGTATAAAATACTAGTCGAGCAAGAATAAGATGAAGCCAAAAGTTATATATATCATTTCATTCATCAAAATTTTATAAGACTTAGAGAAGAAAAGATAAGATCTTAAAAAAATACAATAAAATCATAGGCTAATCTACTTAATAGTAATCTCATTCTTCGAAATCAACTTTCTTGGATCAACAACCTCATTTTATTAGTTGAATACCTCTTCATCATACTCTTCCTCTAGGTTGAGAGGAGTTCTAAGAATATACTAAGTGAAGATCTCAAACTCAGTGAGAAACCTAGTATTTATGAGGGCCTCATTCTAACCTTTCTTGAAGAAGGACTTCTGGACGAATTCCAATTGCATTTTGGTAACGGAAAAGTCCTTGTACCAACCTTTACCAAAGGTAGTGGAGTTGGCCTCTAATGTCATCACCAAAGACTGAGTGAACTCCTAGTTAACCTTCTGCAATTACTCTACCTTGGACTTTAGAGTGGCGATTTATATATTATTGACCTTCATTACCACATCATGCTTCATGGACTTCTTTCGATCAAGGTCAAAGGCCTGATATGCCTCCTCTTAAAACTTCTCAAGGTTGACATTCTCCTTCTTTTACTAGGATTTCCTGTCAAGGAGATTAAAAAAGTCCACCATGAACTATTGAATAAAGACAAAGGAAACTAATTAGTATAAGACATTTTAAAGCTGTAAGAATTTAAATAAAGAGAATCAACACTTACTAGAGACAAAGTATGGGAAGTATTCAGAGCCAACTTGTAAGAATGAAGGATGTTGACCAAATCTTGGTCGTCTAGGAGGCAAGAACCCCTTAGTAGGATAGGATAAAAGTTTGGTTGTTTGGCCACCGACCCTTTACTATGGCCCTTCCCATTGTTATTGGGGGCATCTATCATCTTCTAGGTGTGAAACTTAATTGAAAGATCAAGATTGGTCTTATTCTTTTCATAGGATGAGCCTGCATCTTGTCGAGGTAATCCCATAAAGTCATGGGGTCAGATGGACCCCAAAGATCCTTCTTGTTAGAGGGATGGGTAGTTGGTGAAGTAGGAGCAAAGACTCACTCCGTCAAATTAGGTATCCATCTTCTCGACACCATTCCTTCCCTCGAATTTGTGGGGGGTGACTATTGGGATGGTAGAGCCGTCGATAAAATCAAATGAACCTAAAGTGCTCGTTGTTGAAGCCTCGATCTTGATAAAACCTTTAGGGATATAGTTCTCCTTATATACTAGACGAGCAATGTGTGATGTGATGGAGAAAGTGTATGAGAATAACAGTGAAGCCAACCTTGGATGCTCAGTAGATATGAAAGGTTATCTCAACGATTTGACGTCTATGGTATTTGGGTTTTTTTTCTTACGATAATCAGCACAACAAAAATCACAACATCACAAAAGACATGTAGAGAAATCATAAAGATTGTGGTCGAAGAAGAAATATGTCAAAATCAAGTTGGACTTATTTCATAACCCCATTTTGGTCACATGGGCCCTTTGTAGGGTTGACCGCGTTAATGCTCCCAGTCCTTTACAATAAACTCCAGCTAATAACACTCCTTATTGGAGTCCAACATATTCACTACAAGAACTCTCACAGCCTTCATTTCCTTCAAGTAATAAATACTCTTATTGTATTTCACTCAAATGTAACAATAATGAACCTTAGGGATCCCAAGATTGGTCCCATATAGCTCGTTGATTCTGTGGACACTACTGATAATTATCCAGGTATTAAGAGAGAACTGAGCATGAATTACATAAAAAATTAGTAAAACTCAAGGAATAGTCGGGTTGGGGAAAGGTATTTCCATCTTTAACTACAAACGGGAAGAACAACCAATGGAATTCCTCAATGTTATAATAGTCTAGAGGGACATCCCATATTTTAATCATCACCCACACAGGGACGTAGCGTCTCCTGAAATCTTTTATTGTGTTTTTGATTTATAATATAATCATTTCTATAGCAAAGTAACAAAGAATGGGGAGGAAAGGAATAGATTCTTCTGAAAGAAATTTGTAAGAAATGAAGAATGAAAGAGAGACAAGCAAACTTATTATAGAAAATGAAGCATAAAGAGATTTTGTGCACTTGAAGATGAAGATGAAGGGTAATGAGCCAAATCGATTGTAGAAGAGATGCTAATGGGGTGGATCAAGTCTCGAGGCAAAATTTGTCATCCATGAGCACCCCCCAAAATAAAGGCTTGCATGCGCAACCACCCTTTGGGTTAACTGCTACACTTTTACCAGCGTACCCTTACAACATCGAGGCAAATTACTTAAAGGCCCTCTGAATATTTATTAGAAGAATGACAAAGATTAAAAATCAGGCACAAGTTTCAACTAAGCCTTTCAACTATAGCACCTGGGCGACCAAGTATTACCAGTGATGATGATCAGGATCCTATTTGGAAGGAGAGAAAACTTGTGAATCCCTAACCATTTACAAAGATCTTGAGGGAAATTGTAGTAGATAATTCATCCACATTGTTGACGCCACTAAAATGGCAGTGGCCATGCAGATAAGTGATGAGGATGAGATTCAAGATGAAGATAAACATTCACATCAAACATATAAGAGACAAAGATTTTTAAAGTGGTTCGGCTATGAATAAAGCCTACATCCACTGTTATTTTATTCCCATGGGTTTACAATAGCACAATATGGTGTAGAGAGAGGGAGAAAAAGGGTGTGGATCTTGTGTATGGTGTCTCTCGGATCTCTTGGATCTCTTGGATCTCTCGGATCTCCTGGATCTCTTGGATCTCTCGGATCTCTTGGATCTCTCTTCCTTTTGGCTAAGGGAATACATGTATTTATAGTGGTGGGGGATAAAGAGATTCATTGTATGTAGACATTTATACATTATGTCTACATTCAACGAATCTAATTGTTGAATTGCTTGGTATGCTATGTGTTGTCATCTACAGTATAAATGTACATTAATGCTCATTAAATGCGTAGTTATCCTTTGATCTTCCCGGTTGGTATGCCGACCAACTCTCCTCGGGTGCCGACCAACTCTCATCGGGTACCGACCAACTCTCCTCGGGTGCCAACTAACACTCCTCGGGTGCCGAATATTTCCACGTAGGATGACATGTGTCCTTTTCTGATTGGTCCTCGTAGATGAAGAATTTTTGCGTTAACAGAAGCCCCCAATGCTCCATGCTTGATGGTTTACTTGAAAGGATGGAGTATTTATTCTGCAGTATTGCTCGGTGCTCGTGAAATTCTTGATCTACCTTCTTGATTTGTTCAATATAAAGTGCATTATCTCTTGGATGACATATGATGCAGACTGATCCATGGTTGCTAATCTTTCTTTTGAGGAACTCCGTGTGCTATGTATCACCCCTGGGAATTCGGATGCAGCCATACCATAGTATTCAGCTTGTAGCTTGTCATAATCTTCAAGTATGTTGATTGGTTTGCCAGCCGACCAACTGCTTCCTGTGTCGAACAACTGAATGCTAACTTTACGTGCTTGATTTTTCTGATTTATGCTCCTCTGAATACTTTGTCGAGTAACATACTAGCTTTTGAACCCAACTCTTCAATCTTGTTAGTACCAAGCTAGTGGTGGACTTCGAAACATTTTCATACAACTTCTTCTTCATTATTGGTCGGGACAGTAGTAAACATCTCAGTGCTGTAGATGCTGAATTTGACTCCTGAACTTCAATATGCCTCCGTGTAAGTTTGTGGAGTTGAATTTGATACTCGACTGCATGATGTTATGAGAATGTGCCACCGAATGAACAACTAAATTTGTAATAGAAGCCTCCAAGTGTGGAATATGAACTTTGAGTACTTTCTTGGCCTTGAAATATGTTGGTCTTGCTGGAAAAATAAGGCCGAGGAAATATTCCATGAAATGACTCCCTGAGATCTTTGCATGTTTGCATTTTGTGGCTTCTATTATTTAACTCAGTTCAAGTGTTTAAGAAGAATATATGTTGACATTTCAATTATGAATTTCTACATTTCTTCCATCACATGACTCTTGTCGGCTTTTGAAGAATCTGTTTGAATTCCAACTTGGGAATTTCTACATGGGTTCTTTAGCTCAGTACGAGTGTTTGAGGAATAGATGTTTGAATTCTTAATTAGAAAGGCCTACATGTATCTCTTCTCTTAACTCGATTAAGTCAAGTATGAAGCTCTATGCCCAGGATTGGGGCATGTATGAAATGAATCTGACGGTGCCAATTGAATTGTTATTTGCAGTCTTGCTGCTGTGCTGTGTGCAGTCTAGCTGCGTTGTTTTTGTTCGGTATTGACCTTTTAAGGTCTTTATGTGCTGTTGATGAGCATCCAAGAATTATACTGGGCAGATAATTTTGCCTGAGCACCTGTTGAGGCTGAATCATATAAAAATTACGATTAGAATAATTATTCAGCTGACCAATATATAGTGTGCATCGGCTTCAATATTGGACAATTTAAATTTCCAGATAATAATATGAGAGATAACAATCAAAATATCTTGTGTTCTTATAAAAATATGATGTACATAAACATGTCTCCATAAAAATCTTTAACGGACTTGTGATTATGAAATTTTCGTTTATTCATATTTGAAATAAAAACCGATCCACTAATTTAATAAAATCGTGATTTGAACAAAAAGATGCGTGCATATAACTAGTTATACGTAGAGAAGATAAAAACTTAGCTTTTGATGGAGAACGATGCTTGTAACACGTTCCCACAGACGGCGCCAATCTGTTGAAGACAGAAAATGGCCACTGCCATTTTAGTGGCGTCAACAGCAGATAAATGATGAGGATGAGATTGAAGATGAAGATAAACATTCACATCAAACATATAAGAGACAAAGATTTTTAAAGTGGTTCGGCTATGAATAAAGCCTACGTCCACTGTTATTTTATTCCCAGGGGTTTACAATAGCACAATATGATGTAGAGAGGGGGAGAAAAAGGGTGTGGATCTTGTGTATGGTGTCTCTCGGATCTCTTGGATCTCTCGGATCTCTTGGATCTCCTGGATCTCTTGGATCTCTCTTCCTTTTGGCTAAGGGAATACATGTATTTATAGTGGTGGGGGATAAAGAGATTCATTGTATGTAGACATTTATACATTATGTCTACATTCAACGAATCTAATTGTTGAATTGCTTGGTATGCTATGTGTTGTCATCTACAGTATAAATGTACATTAATGCTCATTAAATGCGTAGTTATCCTTTGATCTTCCCGGTTGGTATGCCGACCAACTCTCCTCGGGTGCCGACCAACTCTCATCGGGTACCGACCAACTCTCCTCGGGTGCCAACTAACACTCCTCGGGTGCCGAATATTTCCACGTAGGATGACATGTGTCCTTTTTTGATTGGTCCTCGTAAATGGAGAATTTTTGCGTTAACACACATATAGGGAAGAGACATGTATCCATGGATCCTATCACTGATCTCACACGAGAAGATAAGGAGGTTTAACATCGATCAATAAAAATCTCAAAATTAGATAATTATAGGGCTTACCCTAGGAAAATGGGGAATGCAATTTTTATTATTTAGATATAATTAATAAAGAGATATGTGTGAGTTTGGTCGTACCTAATTCTGAGATTTTCGTAGTTTGAACCTCTTTTATTTTCTCTATAAATGTAGCCCTTACCCAGTGGAAAAGGGAAATGTAATCTTTGTTATCAATAAGCAATTAATGAAGAGACAGTAACACCCCATAGACATAGGCACATTGCCGAATAACATACATATTATTCTCATGTGATAGCACTTCATTCCTTTCTATGTTCGTCTTTGATTGAGTTAAATTAACATTGGTAGAATTTTACCACCTAGAGTAACCAATATGTTCATGGAATAATTAAGAAACACCAGGGAAGTATACATCGCTGACTTGCTTGTAAAGAGCAAGCAAAAGGATGATCACATCTCAGATCTCACAAATATGTTTAAAGTCCTTTAACACAATAAAATGAGGATTAATGTTGTGTAGTGCTCATTTGGGGTACAGTCTAGAAAATTCCTTCGCTACTTGGTCCGTAAAAGAGATTTTGAAGATAGCCGCCATCAAATTCAAGCAATAAGGACAATTCAACCCCCAAGTCCATAAGGGAGGTTTATAGTCTAATCGAAATGTTCCTCACCCTTAATCGATTCATTTCGAAGTCTTTAGAGCAATTTCGACCTTTTTTTAATTACTAATAAAGGAGAAAATGGAACATGGAATGATGAATGTTGAACGACATTGAGGAAAATTAATAATTACCTAAACCAACCACGCTTGCTCACGATTCTCGATCTAAAAGACTGTAGTTAGCCTAACTTTGGTCTATGAGAAGGAGGGATTCCAACCTATAATATACTATTTTCGTAGAACACTAATAGACGTATAACTATGATATCTCCCGCTGGAGGAGTTGGCTTATTCACTAGTAATAGCTTTACGTAAGTTAAACACTACTTCGATGCACATTCAATCATAGTCATAACTCTCTTTTCCAATGAAGGCAGACCTCAGAAAGGTCAACCTCTATCGATGAATGTCCAAATATTCAGTGGAACTAGGGAGTTTTGATATCCATTATCAAGGATGATATTGAAGGGTAAGTATTAATAAATTTGATTATAAAGTTTTCCATAAAATAGCAACCTGAGAAAACCCCTGAGTATGATGGTTAAGTAGTTGGAGATAATTCAAATCATGATAAGAAGTTGGATCTTTATGTGGATTAAGCTCCAACACGAAGGGAGGTGGAGTAGGAATAGTTTTTATCACCTCAGATAACACTATCCTTGAGAAGGATATACGAGTTGTCTTTAAGGCATCAAATAACAAAATGGAATCTGAGGCTCTCATTGAGAGATTGGAAAAAATCCTTATATATGGGTGCCAATCACCTTAGCATGGTCTTTGACTCAAGGTTGGTATCCAATTAGATATCAGTAAACTATTATGCCAGATATGATCATATGTCGACCTACCTTATGGATAGAGTAATAGCCATTTTAGTAATGGAATCTAATTATATATCATTTGGACTTCTGTTGATGGAGTAATAGCCATTTTAGTAAAAAGTGTTTAATCTGTCAGAATATTAGATTTGTGCGAATTTGTAGACAAAGTTTCCTAAGGAACACCAAGTTGATATTGAAGATAAAGTTTCTTTTATGCCGTTTTGTTTCTAGGGTGTAGGAGGGCATTAGGAATCATTGCCTTAAAGGGGTATTTATTGTAATTTGGGTTTCAGTTTTTATTTTGTATCAGAATAGCTAAACGGAAAGATTTGTGAGATCAAACATTTATAATTGCTTGTAACTTAGGCTTTAATATGTATTTTGGCGTATCCCGTTACAAACCGACTCGTCAAACCGAACTCCAACATCATCAAGATCAAATATGCCCTACATCTCAAGAAGGTATAATTCTTTCGGTGTTCATAGATGTGGCCATCCCGAGGGGGCCTGGGAGGGCTCCCCCTCTCTCGCTCTCTGGCGTGCGCGCGGGATTATGCCCTTTCTTAGGGCGTTTGACCGTCGTCAATGTGGGGTAATATGTATAGATAGAGTCGCAACCTATTTTTCATAAAACAGGAAAAATAAATATTATCATCTCGAGAGAATGACATCAAGGACAATACTGATGCTTATGAAACTAAGTAGTTTAAAGTTCCGAGGACTAATTTACGAAATAAGAAGGTGTTAGGCACCCATACCAACCTTTTCGTCTCTCATGGGCATGTGTTAATCTTCTTATGTTAGACTCCATGAAGCGTGTACTTATGTGCATAATATAGATAGAGAATGGAATCGTTCAACTCGCGTTATGGAAAAGGACAGAATGAATTCATCCCTAGGAGTGTTCCCAAAATAATAATGTAAATGTCCGCCAAATCACTAGTCGTTATAAAAGAATGAATGTATACATCGTACAAGACACATGAATGAAAGAATATGAAATCCATAAAGAATATAGATACCATATAACAAATTAGCATAAGGGAGGACTCGAATCTCTAGATTTACCCAAGACGCCTACGTAGCCCAAGGGCATCAAAGTCCACGTAGTTCAAAGATAACATAGGGTGGGGTTTAACTCATAAATCCAAATGGGGGATTTATCTTATATGTGTGTGTAGAGATAAATGTGTTTTAAGTGTGAGAATGTGTAGTGAGAATCCCTCTTTTAGAATTTATAGGTAAACCTTATTTTTCTTGTTTTATGTTTTTTTTTATGAAAATAAAGTATGAGAAAATACTAATAATAAAGGTTTGAGATTAAGGTATGTGATGTAAAGAAATAAAGTGCTAAAGTAAAAATAAAGAAACTAATGCTAAAATAAGAGAATTTAGCGACAAGGATGGAGAATTAGACCTCCTTATGAAGACTTGAAGTAGATGTTGAGTGTAGATTCGCTAATATTTTAATGAGATGATGGTGGAATAAGGATATGGGGTAATTTGCTAAATAAATTATGAAAAAGGATGGAAGGAATATGGAAAATGGGTTTTTTAAGAGGGGTACAACTCTGAATATGAGAGAATGTTCTCTGAATTGCCGAGAGGGATGTTCAGGGGTGCCTTTCAAAGTGAGGTCATGGCCTCTATTTATAGGGCTAAGGGTGTGCTTATAGATAGAGTCCTGCACCTGCCTTTCGGCATTGAACTCCAGACACACTACCGATAGGCAGGGTCCTGAGTGTGCCATTCAACAGTCTAGGATAGATTTCTCGAAAAAATGGCCATAAAACGCAATTTGTAAGTCAGATTTGCGCATAGGGCAGACCGTTGGAAAGGGCATTTAGAGACCTTTAAGAATCCATTGATCCATTCTCGGGTTTGGCAGTTGATCGAGGTTAAATGGGGTTCGAAAGCGCTATTGATCACTAGACGAGAAATTTATGGCGGAAAAGGATCGTTCGTCTGAACTGTAAGGCCATTTCATGCACAGGACGAACCTTTGGAAAGGATATTTAGAGCCCTTTGAATTTCATTAAGATTTATTCAGTTCAAAAAGTTGATTAAGGTCAAACGGGCCTCGAAAGTGCTCGATGACCCTTTAGAGTAATATGGGTCGCTTGTCCGTACCGTAAGGCCGATTCATGTATGGGGTAGACAATTGGAATGAGGATTCAGAGACCTTCTAAGATTCATTGAGTTTCACTCAAGCCAAAGAGTTACCGAGTCAAACGGGACCTGGGGCGCCTGGTGGACTCTAGATCAATTTTTTGGGTAAAATGGATCGTTCGTCCGTACCATAAGCCCGATTTATGCAAAACTTTGAAAAATGGATTTAGATCCCTTTAAGGATTCATTGAGCTTTCACTCGAGCTGAAGATTTGATCGGAGCCAACGGGGCACGGGAGAGCCCGGTGACCTCCAGATCAGTTTTTGATAGTAAAATGGACTGTTCGCCTGAATCATATGGACAATTCATGCACGGGGCGGATTGTTGAAAAGGGGATTCAGAGCCCTTCGAAAATTTATTGAGCTTTTTCTTAGGTAAGAAATTTGACCAGAGTCAAACGAGACCCGGGGGCACCCGATGGCCTCTGGATTGGTACTCAGAGTATGACCTAGGATTTACGGTGAACGAGTGAGTTCTAGGTACATAAGAAGGTGCTTAGGGGTGTCCTAGGATGAGGTGTATATAGAGAGCCCCTCGACGTGTGAGCTTGGAATAAGTGAAGGACGTCAAGTGATAGACACCGCATTGGCATTGGGAAAGGGGAGTTTTAGTCAATTTTGTGGATCTAGAGGATAAGGGTGACTGATTCAGAGGGTCGTGGTCAGTTCTGAGGACTTAAGGAGACGAGGATGACTGATTCAGCAGGTCGAGGTCAATTCTGAGGACGTAAGGGTAAAAGGATGATCGATTTAGTGGATCGAGGTCGATTATAAGGACCAAAGGAGACGAGGATGACCGATTCAGTAGGTTAAGGTCAATTTTGAGGACCTAAAGTGATGCTGGGGACTACTGACTTTGCGGGCCAAGGTTAATTATGAGGACCTTGAGTGGGACAACCAATTCTGCAATTGAGGTCAATTTTGTGGACCTAAAGTTATAATGACCAATTTTGCGGGCCGAGGTCATTTATGAGGACCTAAAGTCAGGGCGACCAATTCTGAGGGTCGAGGTCAATTCTGAGGACCTTAAGTTGTAACGATTAATTTTAAGGGCCGAGATTAATTCTGAGGACTTTAAGTTATAATGACCAATTATGAGGGTCAAGGTTGTTTTTGAGGACCTAAAGTGGTGACGACCAATTCTGAGGGCCAAAGTCAATTCTGATGACCTAATGTTGTAAGGACCGATTTTGAGGTTCATGTCAAGTTTTAGGACCAAAAGTTGTGATGACCAATTCTGATGACCTAAATATGTGACAACCAACTCTGAGGGCTGAGGTCATTTCTGAGGACCTAAAGTTGTGACAACCAATTCTGAGGGCCGAGGTCAATTCTGAGGACCTTGAGTTGTGGCGACTAATTCTGAAGGACATGATTAATTTTGAGGACCTAAATTTATGACGACCAATTCTGAAGATTGAGGTTAATTTTGAGGGAAGAGGTTAATTCTAAGGACCTTGAGTTATAACGATCAATTCAAAGGGCCGAGGTTAATTAGGAGCACCTTGAGTTATGATGACCAATTCTGAGGGCTGAGGTCAATTCTGAGGACCTTAAGTTATAACGACCAATTATGAGGGTCGAGGTCAATTCTGAGGACCTAAAGCTATAACGACCAATTCTGAGGACCGATGCCAATTATGATGACCTTGAGTTGTGGTGAACAATTTTGAGCGACGAGGTCATTTATGAGGATCTTGAGTTGTGGTGCAGGGAATAGATCTCCTGGGGAAATTATCTTGGGGGTGCAAGTGCACTTGTGGTTAAACTGGGGGTTGTGTTGTCTTGAAACTCCACTTGGGGGATGTTTAGTTTTGGGATTTCGGTTGGGGAATTATAGTAGACTTGGATACGGGCGCATCATTAGTTCTGCTATGGAGTATGATGAGAATAAGAGTGTAAGATTAATCTAGCTGGGGATTTTTAGAGTTTGTGAAGGGGTTAGTGGTCCAAAGATGATTTTCTTGAGGACAATAATGTTCCATATTTTGATTTTTGGGAATTTTCTGGATAATTTCGGGATTTTTCTGAATTTTTTTGGCATTTTTGTACAAAATTCAAAAAAGACTGCCAATAGGCAGGCTTGAGGGGGTGCCAATCGATAAGGGTACGAACTTCTTGGCTTTTTTGGGAAAAGGAAAAAGCGACTGCCAATTGGTATGGTCTAGGGCCTTAGAACTTTACTTCTGGGTGGATTGCTAAATCTTTGTTGGGGAATGATAAGAAGCTTTTTGCGTATATATCGTTGTAGTGAAAAAGTCACTCTCAAAATTCCCTTGAGTACCTACAAAAGTTGTCTAAAAATAACTCGTATTGCGGTAAGTACGGGTATCAATCCAACTTTCAGGGTGAAACAATAAAGGTGAAAACATGCAATTCCAATTTTTTTTTTTATTAAAATATTTTTCTTTTTTTTTTTAATTTTTAAAAACAATTTCAAGGGAAAAATTAACTAACAAATGCTAAAAATTATAAAATTTACTAAATAATGAAAAAATGTGCAACCGAGTGTGAAATATGTGAAAAGGTCAAGTGATGGGATTACACTGTATTTTCAATTATTTTAATTTCTCAATTTATTAATTTAAAATATTTCCAGATAATATTAAATCAATAATCTAACTCTCGTTAAAATTATAAATTTAATAAAATCTTTTTCAGAAAATTAATTTAAAAATGTCATACTATGAAAAATTAAGACTTATATTATTTTCAAAAAATTACCCGCTAGGATCAATTTAACGAAAACAATAGCAATCTTCAAATTTCAACACCGAATTAATATTCAAATTTTGAAAAAAACTATCTCTAGTTCGATTCCTAAATTCAAACATTAATTTGTTCAATTAATTTACTAACTCTCGTTACATAAATTAATTGGTGACAGTTAAAATTAATTTATCTAGAAATATAAAATTAAAGAAACCAATTAATTAAACTAACATTATACGCAGTATATCCCACCCCTTGAACGGGGTGTTTACCCAAACATTCTCATGTTAGAATAAACAACATTCAATAAAATATCAAAAGATGACATAAATTTGAATAGAGAAATAGAATACAATACGCAAGTCTCCGTATTGAATCGCGTTCATGAAATGCGTCTCAATCTTCTCATTAATTCAGCACTCGATTACACTAAAAAGAATACAAAACAAACCTAAAAATTTATTCTAAAACTAAACTAATTTTTTTGAAATTTTTTTATGATCCTAAACTGTACATAATATACACTTTTTTTTTTCTCACTGCGTCTCCTTTTCTTTTTGTGCTGAGAGTCCTTTTTATAAGCTTCACCCCTTTCTTTTGATTGACCCACGATTCTTTATTTAGTTGAGAGATTTGAGGGATTTTCTTCGCTTGGGATTGAGATGGCATGGGATAAATACCCGATTTTTTTGGGATTTAGGAGAGAGCTGAAATGTGTTTGCGGATGTGGATCTGATTGGGCGAACTCGGGCTCGGGTTATGGTCCGGGTGTGGAGTGGAAGTGGAACCAAGTCAAGCGGGTCTGGTCTTGGGCGCGGGTTGGGAGTCCGACGGGGTAAGCTCCGGGTTTGCGGTTTGGTTGTGAGAATACCGGACCATAGCAGGTCCGGGTTTGAGTTTGGTGTGGGGGATGGACTGCCGGCGGGTTGGTGGGTTTCGTTGTGACTGGAGGTGGTAGAGGATTTGCAGATGGGGCAGCACGCCGGAGATGGAGGGTTGCGTCGGTAGGTGCTGACGCCGGCGGAGGGGGGCGACAAAGTTGGGGGGGGGGGCGGTTTTGGAGGCTGGACGAGAGGGTAAGGGGTTAGTGGTTTTCTTTTTTTGTTTGGTTGGATAGCTATGGAGGTTGAAGGGTTTGTTAATGGGGGAGTAGGAGAGAGAGAAAGAAGGTGGGTGTTGGACGTTGAAGATGAAAAGGGGGTTTTGGGTGTGTGAGGGTGTAGGGATTTAGGTGAGGGTGAGGGTGTAGGAAAATAGGGTGTGTGTGGTAATTAGGTGTTAGGTTTTAGTGTGTGTATAATTTAGACCCTTAAAAGTAAAGACTCAACTAAAAATAAATCTAACTAAAAATAAAACAAACTAAAAATAATAAAAATAAAAATATTAAAACTAAAATACTAAGCTTATATATAAAAAAATAAAACAAAAGAATTAAAAACTTAAAATCTAAATGAAAACTAAAGTCCTAAAAAAATAATATAAAATATAATAAACTAAAAACAAACTCCTAAAAACTAATCTTAATAAAATAAGATAAAGGTTAAAAATTAAAAACTAATAAAAATCAAAATCAAAATAAAGAAAAAGAAAATAAATCCTAAAAAAATCTAGGGTCAATTATTAAATAGTCCCTACTATAAATATATATTTTTTAAAAAGGACACATATTTTTAGTTTAACCCATTTAGTCCCTCAAGCACTCAATATCCTCTTATTTTTAGAGGTCCGCGCCAGCGGCACTCCCTCTCCAAAATATGTGGCAAAGGACTTTTTGAGGCAAAATAAAAAAGTTTGGACTAACTGGATATTAAAAAATGTCTGAGGGACTATTTGGTATATGTCCCAAAAATCTAAATAAATCCTAAAAAAAAATGACTTAGAATAAAAATCTATAAAAATAATAACGGTACAAACTTAACACACACGGGGCTCGGGGAATTGTCTGAGCTCGGTCTGGGCTAGGTTAAGGTTACGGGAATGGTTCGGGGCATCGGAACACATCTCGACACGCTCAAGTAGGACTCCAGACTTTGCGGTCTCCTTTGATTTCTTCTATGCAAGCTTTTGACCGCTATTGAGTCGCAATTGTACTGATTTAGCATTATTTAGCACTGTGACTGCGTATTGACCAGAAAAATAATAAAATACGACATAAGGCCAATTTTAATTAAAACGAGTGACTAAAATAAATCTCTTCGGGGTATAAAATAGACACTTTTGGGTGCTTATCACACCACCCCCAAACAGAATATTGCTAGTCCTCGAGCAAAAATTAGAGAGAAAACAGAGATAAGTAACCAAAAGTGTGCCACTTTCGCAGGCACTGGCGATTGCACTTAGCATGTGCAACAAGCCGTTAAACCTGTAGGTTGTCCTACAGGACGAGTGGTGTCTCGTGAGGGTTTGCAGTGAATGTACCAACAAAATTCGAAAACTTTTTTTTAAATGCAGTATCTGAGTAGGTGATGAACCGCTATACAACCCAACTTTAAAAGGACATCAAGGAACACCATATTCAACTTTCAAAATGAGATATAAAATTACTTAATACCAAAAGCGTAATCCTTCCTAAAACTCAACGTGTGTAGTGTGAAATAATCTTAAGTATCATTAGATTAATTCCTAGATTACCTTTATAGAATCAACGCTTTGACTTCAATTCTCACTGGATATATCTCTCTGAATCGAACTCTCTGAGAATTGGGTAAGTGTATCTCTCTAGTGTGTGAGGATATGAGTAAATATAAACAAGTTCAAATGTCTCACACACTTTATAAAAAAGGACGGATACGTGAAAAAAATCCGATCTCATGAAGGAATGCTAACCATTATGTCGAGAATGTCGAGTTATTCACCATATAATCTTTTCGTTTGCCCGAACACTTTACCAAGGGTGAAAAATGGGGTTTATGAATGGTATGAGGGGATAATGAAATGAAGAAGATGAATGATAGGGTTTTTGAGAAGAGTGTGACATATTTTGAATAAATATTGTCTTCATCATTTGAATTTATGATCGCATGCTTTATTTTTCCATTTTTTTTTCTTTTTTTTCAATTTTTTTTCAATTTTTTTTCTTTTTATTTGTGATGCATTTTTTTTCTTTCCTTAACAAAAATGAAGACAATTTACATTGATAATTTCAAACACTCTTTTTCTCAAAAATGATGGCAATGATAGATGGTATTCGGAACATATGGATAAGGGTAATAGGGAAAGAGATGCGTGTATAGAAAAATCGATTTAGTGCTCGGGACAAACTACAAGACACATGCTTTTTATAACTCGAAGATGATGTCACTCTCAGTGATTAAGCCAAATTCAAAAAACAATGAGATCATGCAACGACTAAATGTGGTACCCAAAGAACGTTGAGTCAACTTATAACTTGGAGATACATAAAAACCCTCAAAAAGGTGAAAAGCTCAAATCTCACGGGTTTAAGTTGCCACTAGTGATCTTTTAAGGCTTTCTTGAGAATATATTTACTCTTCAACTTTTGATTGTAACAAATTACTGAGTTTAGGAATTTATAGTGTAAATACGCTTAAATAGGTATGAATTAATTTATTTGTAAAAAGTGTAATTTTAGGGTCGAACGCGGGTATTCCGAAATTTCTAAAAGAGGGATGATAGACAAATCATATCATAAAAATTTATTTTTAACTGCACAAAAAATTTAAAATCACTTGTTTCTGAAAATTTTCAAAAAGAGGTAGATTTGATAAATTTACCACCCCCAAACAAAAAGAGAACATCGTCCTCGATGTTTAAAACCATATATAAAAATGAAAAGCACAAGGGAGGAAAGAGATTACCATAGTGAACCGCTAATGAAAATGTACTGCATGATGGAGAGAAAAAACCTGAAGAACAGAGGCAAGACAAATACGTACAAGTCTTTAAAGCATGTGAAAATCATTGGGTGGTGTGAAACACCACCCCCAAACAGGATAAGACTCATACTCAGAAACAATGAACGACGGGCTGCCTCCTGGTAGCGCTAAGTTGAACGTCTTCAGCCAGACCGAATTAGTTTCACCCTAAGGATAGGAACTAGGAAAGCACGGGTGGCAGAAAAAATTGGGTGATGAGAATCACCCCCAAACAAGACTGAAGCGTCAGTCTTGTTGGATAAAGTCTAGAAGAAGAGGTCAATGCACTTGTATAGAGAAGTGCATCACTCAATGCAAAGCATCGATGGACCAGGGGTGGGTGGGTAGAAGGGTAAGACAAAGATGGGCAAGGGTGAGGGTGAACAGGCGCCGATCACGGGCCTTATTGAGCATAAATGTGAGGGCAACAAGGGCCCTATAATAATGGTGCTCAATTTGGTGGGGGAGGCAAAATGGTTTGGCAATAATAATGGGGTCGGCCTCAGAGAAAGTGCATGACCGTTCTATAAATGGACGGTGATAATGGTCGCGCTGTGACACGCCAGGGAGCTGTCGATGAAAAAAATCAACACCACGAGGAAGTGGCGTGCATAAAATAACAAGCTCGGTGTCACGAAAGTGGAGAATATCAAGAATACTCACATGGATGGTGGGGTTAATGAAAAGTGCACAAATGGGATCGTGGAGCACTAGGGTGGAGGATGGGTGTAGGTGAGGACCTAAATGCTTAGATGTGAACAGGTGAGGAGAAATAACAAGGTCCAAACTAGGCGGTGGGGTGGAAGGGACAATGGGTGGATCGGGTGGGACAAAGGGTGGTTGAAGAGGATCTAACTCACGAGTACGAGACACACATTCCTTACGAGGCGTGGAGTGATCCTCAAGGGCACTCACAGGAGGACGTGTGAAAGTGAACGAGGGAGTGATCAACTTAGCCACCCGAAAGTCACCATCCAAAGTGGTGGAAAAATCTAACGAGGCATCCAAAGCCGAGATAGATGAATCAACTTTAATATCGGACTCAACGGGAGTCAAGCATGGTGGGATAGGATCCATATCCAGAGAGGTAGAAACCATCTCAGATTCAATCTCAAGATAGTGGGTAGCACTCGCAGCCGGAGCTAACCTATAAATAATGGGATCCTCGGGAACACACATAAAAGGGTCAAAAGGTGTAGACTCGGGCATAAGTATGGATTCGGTGGAAGGGGAAAGGTGAAACTCAATGGTGGGTTTGAAAGGATAAGGCAGTGTGGGATCAGTCTCACAGTCAATGGATCTGTCAACACTATTGTCAACTTGGGTCCCAGACCACTGGGTGGTCTCAATATCGAGATTCTCTGGATGATAGAGTTGGTCATACTCAAAATCTGAGGCATAAGACGACACATCATCATCCCACACGGGTGCAACAATGGATTAACTTGTGGTGAAATCTGACTCGGTCGCACACTCAAATGCAGTAAACCTGTGTTCAAGACGTTGAAGGGCTTCATTTTGAGATTGAAGAGTGTGCGCGAACTTGTGTAAGAGGATCTCGAGAGCGAATGTGCAAGGTTGTGGGGAGATGTCCATTGGTGGCGGTGGTGGTTGATGTGGATACAACTCACTATAGACACCAGGATAGAGAAAATACTCATCGAAAGTGTGTGGAGCAGGGTCAGGTGCAACATTCACGGGAGAAGCATCTCCATGAGGGACAAAAGTGTGATCAGCATGAGGAGCATATGAAGGGGACTGATAGGTATGAGGTGCACAAGGTGGAGATGATGACTATTGAAAACCGTAAGGATCCACAACATGGCATTGGGATTCATATAGCATGGAAGGATGATCAGGCCTCCACGAATAGCTCGGGTACTCATACCCCTCGACATTAGATATGTCGTGACAATACGTTGAGGGTGGGTCCAAAATAGTGTCATAGGGATACACATGTTCCAAGGTGGATTCAGATGGAGAGAATATAAATGGACACACATGGGATAAGTGATCGCTAAGAAAGCAGTGTATGCACGGCGAAGCATGTGATGGGTTGACACTCATCACCGGACGCGATGGAAGAGGAGATGTGTGCATGGATGACACGGGGGTATCTACGGTGTGTGTTTGAGAGTTAAAGCCCTGAATTAATGAAGCAAGGGTCAATTCGGGCTTATCATCAAACAAACTTCGAGAGAATGTGAAATGGCCAAAGTATTCCCGTAAAGGACGTTCTTCGGCCATGACAAGAGGAATATTTTTCAAAAGAAAAGAAAAATCTTTTTGGTATTTTAAATATGGAAAAAAAAAATCTTTACGGGAATGCAAGTGACCTTCTACCTTTGGAGTCTTACTTTTGGGGACAGGGGCTACGAGTATGCAGGTGTAGATAAGAATATTGTTGGTGCATGAGATGGTACGACGGATGAGATGACATCCATTTTTGACTCTTTCCTTTTAGCATCGATCGTTGCGACTGAGGAGCTTGGTATTGGCCATATTTTATGCTTGATGTAATGGCTTTGCACGTGAAAAGAAATACTCAAGAAGGCAAAAATTGATGCATTTTTTTTATTATCTTGATTTAGGGTCTTAATATACATGCACTTTAGTTGGTTGATGAGATTTCGTTTAGAGAAAAAGTAGGGAAATTGCATTTTTTAGAATTTTTTGAGTAAAGGAACGCCTTGGAGCAAAAAATTTCCCTATAAAGTGACTTATTTTGAGAAAAATGTGTTTTTGAAATTTTTGGGATAGTGGAAGGCCTTGGAGGCTTGGTTGGTATATGGATGAGGATATATAAAGCATGATGTAAAGTGGAGCTAATCGTCTTTATTGGGTTGTGCTGATTCTGGTGTGTCGAAGAGACTTTTCGAATGATGGTTCAATCGGAGCTGTAGACTGGAATCTACTAGAAGCGGTGGTATAGTTCTGGTAACCCGAGGACTATGTCTTCTGTTTTGGCCTGGATGAGGTATGTCCTACCTACGAGGAATTCTCAGCAATATTGAGGGTCAACCCTAGTGTGGCGGTGACTATGCCCAATTTTTCACATTCTCCCCAGGCATTTCTGGCGGAGTTGCTCCATATTTCTCCTTCGATAACTCATCCTTTGGTTACTGGAGGGATTATTTCTCTTCAGATATTATGTATTCCGTGTGCCTGGGGGATTTTAAGGATGCTGGCTTTGCCAGAGCTATTTCCTTGGACCTTACTGTGAGGATTTTACTAGTGAGAGGGGACTTGATGGTTGATCTCGAAGTGGCTGCGATAACGGAATGGATGTCTTACTGCCATAATCCTGTAGTGTTGGTGTTGATTAAGACCCTGAACGGTCTTGATGCTTGGAAAGAGGTTCGCTCTAACTTTTAAGGAGGAGCTCGATAATATTGTTCATGTGTCTTGCAAAGAGGTTTCATCTGGTGACCTCTCCTGAGTGTCCCTTGGTATATATGCGTAATTTATTTATGTGACCTTTCTTTAGTTTTGGCCCATTGATAGAAAACTGGGTCAACTGGTTTGTGGAGCATGAAGCTCGGTGTCTTCATTCGTCGATGCCATGGTGGGGAGACTTGTAGCCTATTTTGCATCTTCGAGAGTGCTGATATGTGCAGTTGGTTGGCCTTGGCTAGAATTCCATTTATTTTCCCTGACGACTTCTATGCCAAGTCGGATGGGAAAAAATTACACCTCCTCACATACTGAACTTCTTCTCGATGGAGGAGATGGCTGAATCACTACGAATGATGTTAGGCTCCTTATGGCAGCGCCATCGGCCGTCTACCCATCTGTCATAATTTGTAGTAGGGGCTTGGCATGTATCTGAGGAATACTTGAAGTGGTTGTGGAAGTTAGTAGTGGAGAAAGAGATTGGTCAAAGGTGGCTCGTCACCTTAGATACCATGGAGGAAGCTATTGTGATTTTGTCCAGGTTTGTCATGCCATATCGCTCCATGGAGCGAATACAGAGTGTTAACAGGAGTGGGAGACTTAGGGACCTTCGAGGGCCAAAAATTATGACAAAGAGAGGTTGTCGGGCAGTTGAAGACAATATCTTGTGAAGCTTGGGTAATTTTTATGAAGCTAGGGTAATTTTGGTATTTTGTGTTTTGGGGGATTTGGAATAATTTTTATTAATCTTGGTAAATATTGGGTTTGTTTAAGGATGGCTTAATCCGTGGAAAGGGGTGGTTTATTTAAGTCCCTGCAATGATACTTCATATAACAGCGATATATTCCTTAATTAGAAATAAGAAAATGATTTTGATCATATTTTGTTAGGCCTTTTGATGAGTTTTGCATTTGAATCGCTAAGGCATACATAATCTTTTTGTTCATGTAAATGATAAGGTGAAATGTCATTCCCAGAGGTTAGAATAAAATAGCATTTTATGAAAAATAAGGGGATCATTCCATGTATAGCGTATGGGATGCCTACGTACATCTAGGGGTTTTGAAATTTTTCCTGAGTTTCATTTTGAAAAGAAAATGTATTCGAAAGGATCGGGTCCCACGTAGTTCTGGGTAGGGGGATGAAGATTTTTTAAATAAAAGGGGGATGAGAAGAGTCATAGTGCGTCGATATTTCGGACTAAGGGTAAAATTTCTTAAGATGGTCCAAGTTGTCTGAATGGGCTATCTCTTCCCCATAGAGGTCTGTGAGCATAGCGGCGCCTCCTAAGAGAATTTTCTTTATAATATAGGGGTTGCTCCAATTCGATTTGAATTTCCCTCTGGGGTCCAGATGAATTCTATGATCGCCTTGAGAGAAAAGTATCCTTCCTGGACACCTTGGTCATCCAAGAGTGATCGTTCGTCAAAGAGTCTTTGATGTCATTCTTCTTCGCTAGCTTTGCTTTCGAGCATGATGCATAGGGAAGGTATTTCTAGCTCAATGGGTAGGACTGCTTCCATGTCGTACACTATAGAATAAAAGGTAGCCCCACTAGGCGTTCTGATTGAAGTGTGATAACCCGAAAGGGAGTAAGGGATCCGATCGGCCCAATCTCTGTAACTTTCAGTCATTTTGTTGATGATGATTTTAAGGCTCTTGTAGGCGGCTTCAATAATACCATTAGTTTAGGGTCATTAGGGTGAAGATTTGTGTATTTAGATCTCGTACTCGTCAACTAGTTCTGTGACCTCGGCTTCAAAGTGGAGTCCATTATCTGATACTAACTCATGGGTAACTCTGTATCAGCAAATGGTGTTCTCTCTGATGAACTTGGCCACTTTCTTTGCATTCAGTACTGTGTATGACTCGGCTTCGACCCATTTGGTGAAGTAATAAATGGCGACTAGGATGAATTCATGACCGTTTAAAGCTTTAGGAGTTACTTTCCTTATGATATCAATGCCCCAGGTAGAGAAAGGCCAAGTAGAGGTCATGTTGTATAGTTTCTGAGGAGGTAAGTGTTGGATATTAACAAACTGCTGACATTTGAGGCATCATCGAATGCAGGCAGTGAAATCTTGAACCACGGTGGTCCAGTAGTGCCCTTGACGGATGATATTCTTGACAAGCATGAGACCGTTAATGTGGCACTTGCATTCCCCACTGTGGATCTTCTGCATCATTTCTTCAACATCAGCCCGTGCTATGCAATGCAAGTGGGTTCCATTAAAGCTTCTTTTGAAAAGTGCTTTATTGCAAATGATATATTGTGCAACTAATTGGCGAAGGGTCTCACAGTCTTTCTTATCTACGTCTTCGGGATACCTACCATGTTTGAGGAGGCACCAAATATCATAGTACCATAACCCAACCATATTAGAAACTTTCTCAGGGATGAGTTCAATGTGGTAGCAGTGGGTGGGCATAGCTTATTTCTGAACTAGGAAAGGGGACATTATTATTCCCTCAAGTATGTCGACCATGGAGGCCAGGGGAGAAAGGACGTCAGCAAGGTTGTTCTTTGCATGAGGTAGGTAATGGAAAGTGACATCTATGATCTAGGAGGCCGGCCCTTTAAGGTGGGCGTAGAAGGGTAGGAGTTTTCGTCTTTGACTTTCCATTTCCTGAAGATTTGGCCGATGATGAGGGCAGAGTCTCCGTAGATGTCTAGGTGCCAGATTCCTTTCTCGAGGGATATTTTGAGGCCTATAGTGCAAGCCTCATACTCAGTCGTGTTGTTGGTTCAAGGGAAATCTAGCTTGATGGAAATGAGGTGTGAAAGTCATCAGGGGCGATCAGGAGTTTCCCATTATCGTATCCCTTCTTGTTAGCAGCAGCATCAAAGACCATCTGCCATCGAAGGTCTTCCTGAGAGGTGTAGACAATATCTTCATGTGGGAATTCAGACTCCTAAACATTAGTTCCTTCTATGGGGTAATCAGTAAGGTAATTGAAGATGGATTTCCCTTTCATATCTTTCTTCATGACGTACAAAATATTGAACTCAGCTAGCAACATCAACCAACGGACCATTTGGCCGGACAAAATGCGTTTTTCTAGCAGGTATTTGATGGGATCCATTCGAGATACTAGTCTGATGGGAAAAGCAAGCATGTAGTGTCGTAAATTTTATGTAGCCCAGAGCAGGAGACACATGCTTTCTCCAAAGCAGTGTAGTTTACTTCGTATCGGGCCAATTTCTGACTGGTGTAATGAATATATCTTTCATACGAGATTCTTTAATGTATTGGGCTAGTAAACCCCAACCGCAGTATCTGTTATGGTAAAGTACAAAGGGGAGACCTGGTTGTGGAGGCATGAGTACCGGAGGTCAAGTGAGGTATCACTTGATTTGGTCAAAGGCTTCTTGGCAGGCCTTATTCCAGACTTTAGTTGAATCCTTTTGGAGAAGTTTAAAAATCAATTCGTAGATAGAAGTCAGCTAGCTGATGAACCGACTGATGTACTATAATTTATCCACAAATCCCCAAAATTCCTTCTCTGTGCGTGGTGGTGGAATATCAAGTATAGCTTTCAGTTTGTGAGGGATTTTCTTCGATTCTCTTCTCACTACCCATAAATCCCAAGAGTTTTTCTTTCGTAACGTCAAAAATGAACTTCTATGGATTTAACCGCATTTGTTATTATTACAGTCGCTCAAATAACTTTCGATGGGTAGGAATATGGCCTTCTCGAGTATTAAACTTCATGATCATGTCATCTACATAGACTTCGACCTCCTTGTGAATAAGGTCATGTAGGATGGTTTTGGCATCCCTTTGGTAGGTAGGCCCGACGCTCTTAATTTCAAATGGCATGATAGTATAACAGAAAGTCCCTTATGGGGTGATCAAGGCGATTTTCTCCTGGTGATCAGGGTGCATCTTGATCTGGTTATATTCGGTGAATCCATCAACATACGATTTGAGGGCGTGGATATCTATGTTGTCCACGATCATGTCGATATTGGGTAATGAGTAATCGTCCTTTGGGGATGCTTTATTCAAATCCCAATAGTCGATGCACATGTGGACTTTTCCTTATGACTTCGACATGGGGACAATATTGGGGACCCATAATGGGTATTTGACTACGCGAATGCAACCCACACTTAATTGTTTGACCACTTCCTCTTTGACCTTGAGCGACCTTTTAGTACAGAGTTTCCTTAGCTTTTGTTTAAGTGGCTTGCATTCTGTCAATGTCAGGATCTCATACTGAACTATTTATGGGTCAATATTGGGCATGTCATCATAGGACCATGCAAATACATAAATAAATTCTTCAGTAGCTGTTTAAATTGAACATGCTCATGCTTGGTAAAGGTGGACCCTATCCTAATCTCGCGTCAATGGTTATAAGAACCAAGATTAATAACAACAGTCTCATCATCATTAATTTTAACGCGGTTATGTCATTTGTTATTGTCCTTATTAAGATCATTTAAGAATTGTTCGTTTGGAAAATTATCATAATTAAAGGTTTGATTAGAATCAAGACTATTAATGTAAGGCACAACAAGGTACTCAAAATCCTCATTCATTTCATTTTTGGGAAAAATAGCATCGAGAACCTCATCAAAAGAGGTCTCAATTACATTGATATCTGGAAAAGGAAAAATAACCATATGTACAGAGACTTGGATAGGGTAAATAGTAGTGTTAGGTTGAATCTGAGCAGGTTGAACTAGTATGGCATTCTAGTTAAGGAGAGGCATGTCCTCAACTTTGATTTAAGCGAACGGTTCTGACGACGCGACATCTGAGCCGATCATACAGAGATTCATCTCCAGTGTCTACAGGTCGAATGAGTCTTTGAAATCACTTTCCTCAGAGTCTTTGGTACTTTTTATGACTTTATCGATGAGGGGTTACATTTTATGTTTGAAATATTCGACCTAAGAGTTAGTATCTTGAAAGAATATTTCCACATTTGATTTTATCTTCTTATCAATAAAGTCATACTACGATTCAGGGGATCCATAGAAGGGGAAGTCTTCACCTTCCATAAAAAAAGATCCATTCAAAGAGTTTCTCGAGATAGTATTTTAATCTTCTAAGCTTCTTTTCGATCTCAGTCAATGGAGTGCTTTGAGTTCGTCTGTAAAGGTTGGTAACCCAGGCCACATGGGGAAAAGGTCTCTTTTAAGACTATGGGTTCAAGGATCCTTACTAGCATCACCCTAGCCCCATTCTGAACATGAAGTGGATGTTCTTGAACATATACTTCACATTAACATTACCATGAGGGTTGTGTTCTGGACAGACTCGGTCTTTGAAGTTGTCTCCTAATGGGAGGGTAAGTGGGTTAATTCCAAAACAAGAAAAGAGCATGTTATTTATTCCATATTGGATTTCCAATATTAAATTGCTAGTGTTGGAATTGCCTCTACTTTCATTGTCCCCAAAAATGGTGATGACCTGACCTTTAGCTTATGATGACGGGAAGAGGATACTCCTCGACGGCTGTGGAGCCAAGGACGATCAAGGAGAATATTGAAGCATGAAGGTATGTCAGTGACTTAGAACTCGATGATAAGATTGATAGGGCCATCCCTTAGTGTGAGTTTTATGGACCCCATTACTTCTTGATGGGTATTATCATAAGCATGCATGGCAGTAAAAGTGGGAGTAAGATCACTTGCTTTCAGTCCCAAACAGTTGAAGGTTCTGAGAGGACAAATATTGAGGGCAGATCCATTATCGATAAGTGATAGTGGGATTGTCTTTCATAAGACTTAAACGGATATGTTGAGGGCATAATTATGATCAGGGATGAACTTTGGTATCTCCTCTTCAGAAGAGGAGAGGAGTCTGGAAGAGGTCAGGGGCCCAACCATATTTACAGCTTCTTCGGTAGTAGTGCTATGAGGGATCGTGGGTCCAGTGAGGAGCTTTATCAAGGCATTTCGATACAGTTGAAAGGACATAAAAAGCCCTCATAGGGTGATATTGGCTTAGGTCTTCTTGATCTGATCAAGGGATTTGCTCTCTTCAATGGTCATTTCTGGCATCGGAAGTTCTTCGGTAACTCCCTTTCCTTTATATTTTTCAGTTGCATGAGGAATCATATATTTATAGTGTCTCCAAGACCTGGTCATATGATTTATAGAAGAGGGAAATAACAAGAATTTTGTGGCCTCATCTACCTCGGGCTGAGTAGCCACATTATTGATTTCACTCAACAGATCTTCGAATGATATCATTCCCATAGACTGAATACGGGACTAACTTCTTCCTGACTTGGTTCATCATCTGAGATGTCAAAATAATCCCCTCATCTAGTGTCTACTATATTTTCTTGCCAAGAGTAATTAATACACTCGACAAATCAACTACTTCATCGTACAAATCTTCCCACTCAGCGGGGAAGTGTAGGAATAAAGGGACAAATGTCTATAAAGCTTTAAAGCGGTGAAAAACTCAAAAATTCTGCAAATTACACTTTTTTGTCAAAACATATCATCCATGGTCTGTACCATATCATCTAGACTGAATTCTTTAACTGGTACTACCCATTCATCTAATTCTCGATCCCACTTTTAGGGTTTCATGAATAAGCCATTGAATTTCTGACAATTAATGGTCATCTTGATAGGTAATTTCATCCCAATCTTTAATATTTGGTTCATCACAGCTAGTAACTCCATGTCTCCCCACTCGGATCAGGTGTGGACGGTAATGTAGGACCTTGTAAAGAGTGGCAAAGCTTGATCGGTGAAGCAGGTAGGGTGTAGGAGAAAATATGGGCAAGCCTTGAGAGGTTTATATGAGATTGTGGGGATGATGGGGGCTTTACTGGGCACGATTTGAGTAGATGGGTCAAATTTTGGGTCACTTTCTAGAAAAATAGCATTTGTATGTGCTGGAAGTGGGTTATGGGTGGTATTGGGTTTAGGATTAGCTGATGGAGCGATGATACCTCAGTCAATTAGGCCTTAGATCACATTTTTAAGATGGAAGCATTGGTCAGTGGTATGACCTGCGGATTGGGGGAAATCACAATGGGCATTGGGTTTGAAGTTTATAAGGAGTGGATTTGGTAATGGACGGGGGTCCAAGGGTTTGATAAAATTTTGGCTTAACAGGGTCCGATAGACTTTGGATAGGGGAGCATGGATCTCAGTGTATTCTTTCTTGGTAGGATTAGGGTGACCTTTCGGTGCCCAAAAGGTTGCGGGTTGTGAAATATTGTTAATGGTTGAGATTGTAGCACTAGCAGGCTTCTCATACTTTCAGGGAGTGAACTGTCTGGTCACTTTCTTTAGTTCAGATTCGACTTTGGCAATGCCTTCCATAATTTTTACTCCGGCTTCTCGAAGGGCTCGAAAGTGTGGGTGAAATTTTCCTCCCATGGACGCTTGGATAGGAGGCACGAAGTTCTTCTTGATAATACTGGCTTGTTCCTCCTCGGAGGGTCTATTGGTCATGGTGGAAGCTTTCTCTCTCCACCTTCCTTTGTAGTTACTGACTGTTTCCCCAGGGTTTTTCTTAAGAAGTTCTAAATCTCGGCACGTAACTTATAATTCCTCACTATACTTGTATCGAGACATGAATTCTTGGGCGACATTCTCCCAACTATAAATAATGAATTCTTTGAGAGACAAAACCCACTGGAGGGAACTTTCTTTCAAGGTCTCCTGAAACATCAGGGCTATTATCTCTTCGAAGGCACCAAAGAGGATCATGGCTCGATGATACCTTCAAAAGTGAAAAATTGGGGGTTTTCTTCCCCTGAATTTTTCGATGTCTGGCATCTTGAACTTCTCTAGTACTCTAGCTTTGGGATAAGGACACATATGGGTATAGTCCATATAGTCCCCAGATATCTTAACTTAGTCAAACTTCTTCGATAGCAGTTTGAAAATTCCTTGACCTTGTTCAGTTCCTCCGCTTTGGGATCACTGAGTTATGATAGATTAGCCCCTGGTTGGGCAAGGTTTGGAATAGGGAGTTGAGATGGCGATCTCCCACTGGTAGGCAAGGCACCCGGAGCAGGATGATACTCTTCTAGGACACAAATAGGCTAAAAAGCGGGTGGACCCATGGCATGAGGAAGGTGAACCTAAGGTTTTTTGGGAATCTGGGCCTGGTGACATCGTATTTCATGGACCTCGGTTGAAGTTTGTCAATATTGATGCTGGGTTGGGCTAAGATGGCCATCAGTTTGGGCAACACATTCGATGCTTAGTCACTGTTCTCCACGAATAGCTCATGAAGGTAGATCCCAAATTTGAACTAAGTATCAAAACAAGAAACGGAGCTTCAGGGCGATTTCACGGAAGATCAAAGCCAATAGGGAGTCAGGCCAAAATCAGGTGTGCGATCGACTTGAGGGGGAAAATAGTTCGAATTTATTTTTAAAAGAGGGAAGGAGAAATTTTTTAGTATTTTGGAAGGAGGAGAAAAAAAATTTTGGGTACTTTTGATTTTTAAAAAATAAGGAAAAATGGAAAGGAATCTTCGCATAATTATTATTAATGTTATTATTAGTTTTTCACTTGTATAAGGTTTTCCTAAATGCAAAAAAAATGTCGGACAGGACCCGAGCCTGGGAAAATAGGATTTGAAAATATGTAAGACATGGTTTGACTTGTTTCCAAGCTCACTGATGGGGTCATATTTTGAAAAAAGATGAAATAGCGCAAAGATTTGGGCAGTGTTCCGACCGAGAATTTTGACAAAGTTTCGCATGGTAACCGTCAAACGAAATATGAGTGCCCTAGGTTTTTACTCATATATGAGGTTTATGCACTTATTGGGTTAGTGTAATGGTTCCCCCCCTTTGGAATGACTTCCATAATATACCTCTTGATTATAAAGGCAATCATTCAGCAGTACGTGTGGAAAATCCATTTAATGTACTGGAATGTATGTGAATTTCCTCACTATATATCTTATGGGCACAGTACCTATGAGAATGAATTTGATTTACTCGACGTACGTGAATGATTCCCCTGCTATATACAACTCGTCGTGAGTTCGATCAAGCGGTACGATGAGAGGGGAACCGTTTGATATACGTCGAAGGTACGAGGCCAATGAAAGGTGAGAGTCATATCACTTAGGCTAATTGTGCCCCGGAGGACTATCGCCCATCACAAAGTGACCTGTCGGTACGAGATAAAATTTTTGTCAATACTGTCATGCTCTTGGGGGATGTAGTGTGCAAAATTTCATGAGTTTTAATTAGAATATTATGGAGAGAGAGTATTTTTTATTTTTTTTATTTGCATGATGAGTAAAGGGAGTACTACACTAATGAGGGAGCATATACAAGTATTATGAAAATTAAATCTAGCATGAAGACTATACTACGCATGGATATATGTGAGGGAGTAAGTGACAATGGAATATATACAAGTGATTATGTGTAGTAGTGAGCCTATATATGGATCAACTGCAAATCATGTGTGGTATGTATAAGTGAGCATGGAGATATATACAAGTATAGGAAGTGTGGGTGTGTGTTAGTGAAGCCTAAGCATGGATATTCTCAGTGGTGTGTGAAGCATGTGAGTAAAAGTGAAGCTAAGTGTAAGTGTATATGAAGTGTACTTGGAGAATATATACAAGTGTGTCAAGTGTATAAGTGAGTGGAAAGTGATATATACATGAAGCAGATATACACAAAAGGCAAATAAATGAGAAAAATGGAGCATACAGGTAGGTGCATACGCACACATGTAGAAAAGAATGACACCCATGCAGAAATAGAGTCTAGTCCTCTTACAATATCCCCAACGGAGTCGGCACTGTAGCCATCCCGAAGGAGCTGGGAGGGATTCCACCTCTCTCTCTCTCTCTCGCCGGCGTTTACTTGGGATTATGCTCTTTCTTAGGATGCTCAGCCATCGTCAATGTGAGGTAATATGTAGAGATAGAGTCGTTAGCCTATTTTGAACAAAATAAGAAAAAGAAATGTAGCCGCCTCGAGATAACGGCATCAAGGACAATATCGAAGCTAGCGAAACCAAGTAGTTCAAAGGTGTGAGGACTAAGTTACGAAATGGGAAGGTATTAGGAACCCATACCACCTTTTTAATCTCTCATGGGAATGTGTTAACTTCTCATGTTAGACTCTGTGAAGTGTGTGCTTATGTGCATAATATAAGTGGAGAATGGAATAGTTAAACTCGCGTGGAAAAGGACGGAGTGAATTCATCCGTAGGAGTGTTCCCAAAATAACAATTCAAAATATAGTGTAAGTATTTGCCGAATCATAAGTCATTATAAAAGAACGAAGGTATACATTAGACAAGACACCAACATGCAAGAATATGAGATCCATTAAGAATATAGATACAATATAACAAATAAGCATAAGGGAGGACTCAAATCTGAGGATTTACCAAAGACAACTACGTAGCCTAAGGGGCATCAAAGTCCACGTAGTTCGAAGATAACATAGTGTGGGATTTAACTCATAAATCCAAATGGGGGATATCTCTTATATGTGTGTGTGGAGATAAATGTGCTTTAAGTGTGAGAATGTGTAGTGAGAATCCCTCTTTTGGAATGTATAAGTAAACCCTTTTTTCTTGTTTTTGGGTTTTTTTATGGAAACAAAGTATGTGAAAATATTAATAATAAAGGTTTGAGATTAAGGTATGATATGTAATGAAATAAAGTTCTAAAGTAGAAATAAAGCAACTAATGCTAAAATAAGAAAATTTAGAGACAATGATGGAGAATTGGACCTCCTTATGAAGACTTGGGAGTTGACCAAGGTAAAATAGGGCTCAAAAGTGCCTGTTGGTCATTGGACAGGAAATTTTTGAAGAAAAACAAATCATTCGTTCGAACCATAAGACTGATTCGCGCATGGGACGGACCATTGGAAAGGATATTCAAAGACCATAAAGATTTCATTCAGCTTCATCCAGTTTGAAGAGTTGACCAAGGTCAAACGGGACCCAAAAGTGCTCGGTGACCCTTTAGATTAAATTAGGTCGTTCGTCTATATCATAAGGCTGATTCGCGCATGGGGTGGACCGTTGGAAAGGGTATCAGAGCCCTTCGAAGAATCATTAAGCTTTACTCTAGATGGATAGTTGACCGAAGTCAAATGGGTCCTGAAAGTGCCCGATGGCCTCTAGATCAGTTTTTAGAATAAAATGAACCGTTCATTTGTACCATAATGCCGATTTGATTCGAGCACAGGGAAAATTATTGGAAAGGGGATTCAGAGCCCTTTAAAGATTCATTGAGCTTCGCTCGAACTAGAGAGTTGACTGGATTCAAATGGAACTCAGAAGCACCCGATGACCTCCCGATCAGTTTTCTATAGTAAAACAGACCGTTTGTCCAAACAGTAAGGTCGATTCGTGCATGGGGTTACCCATTGAAAAATGGATTCAAAATCCTTCGAATATTTATCGAGCTTTTTCTCAAGCGAGAAAGTTTATCGGAGTCAAAAAGGGGCTAAGAGCGCCCAATGGTCTCGAGATCGGTACTCGAAGTATAACCTAGGGTTGCAATGAACGAGTGAGTTTTAGGGACCTAAGGAGATGCTTAGAGGGGTCCTAGGATGGATTGTCTATAATAGATTTTCTAAATCATATTTGGGATGCTAATTTTATAAAATCGAGGTTGTCGTTTAAAAAGGATTTAAAAATAAAAATGTATTTTTGGCCTCGTACAAACAAGATTCACTCTCATTCAAATGACAAAGGAGTTTCATTAGAATGCTCTTATAACGACCTTCGAACAAGATTGGCTCTGCCTAGCAGAACTTTCTCATTAGAATCTTATTTGATGTATGCTTTGAACGACATTACCTTTGTATTAAAATGAGATGCTGACTCGTTCGAACGAAAGCTTTCGTTCAAACGACCTTAATTTTCATTTGAACGAGTTGCACCGCTTCAAATTTCATCCTAGACCTTACCTGTTTTGAACTTCTTTTTATGGGACTTTGAAAGAAACAACATATCTTTGCCAAAGTTTTTCATAAAACACTTTTTAATTCACAATCTTTACATTCCCTGTATGATTTGGGAATCTTTATAAAACCTTATAGTTTCAATACCTTATATACACTTTGTGGAGAGCAATATCTACGGCTGACTTGTGAAATGAGGGTTCACTACTGAAGAAGAAAGAAGGTTGATCGGTGGATATCGAGAGTAGACCGCTACTGGTGGACGACTCTAGACCGAGTCATATTCTATTGAAAATTTTGAAGACTCAGCTCGTCCCACTTAATTTATCTAAGTTTTTGTAAGTCGCGTCTCTGTAAAAACTTATGATAGTGCTTAATAAAGGTTTTTCCCTTTTTAGGTATTTTTTCCTCAATTGTTGTGTCGACTGCTCGCATAGTTTAATTATTGTGATTGGAAAACTTATTATATGCAAACCTAATTTAATCAGAGATAAAAAAAAAATGGTAAAAATTGGGTATGTGTGTTGGGAATTAATTATATAAATCAATCCATTAGATCATGCGCATTCTCACATAATAATAGAGAACCTCTACCAGTAATGAGTGAAGGAGTATACAGATCCCCCATTTAGTATGGCAATAGTCATAAACGCAACATCACTATGAGGGAGTTCGTAAATGTCATCATCATGAGGTGAGGTTGTGATTTTAACGTTTACATTGTTAGCGACGTTGTACTCAGTACAAAATTTCTTCAGAAGTAACCTAATATTTCCCAACACACTTAGACATAGAGGATTAGTGGAGTATATGTGAAAGGTTTGAAAAAGATGAAGAACTTTTAGAAAAAAAATAAAAATTGGAAGAAAACTTTTTCTCTACAAATGAAAATGGAAGAGATGGAGACAAAATAGAAGAAGTGCCATTGTGTCTTAAATTTAAATGTGACACCCCACCTATTCTTATACCAGTTGATCAGGCCTTTATTAAAATTAAACTGGAATCAATTATGATTTGATTCTTAGCATCACTTTCGTAACAAATATAAATATAACCATCATAAACATGCACCAAATAATATGACAATATAACCGATAAGAGAATAATCATACATAATCATACATCTATTACGACAAGCAATATCAACATAATTATACTACAAAGAAGTAAAGGAAAATATATGACTAGAAAGTGAAGTCCTATCCATCTATGGGTAACACGCCCAAAAAAAAATACTGAAATCATGAATCCTATCTAGATAGAATGAATGGAGGTGGATACAATCGAATCTCGCATCTTCCACAGCTACTGCATGCAACGACATGATAAAGATACTAACATTGCGGTCCCTGCTACAGAATACCTAGGGTTTTAAAAATATTTGATAGCGGGTCAAAGCCCAAAAAATAATATTTGAAAATATTTGCAAGTATTTAAATACTTTAAATGTAAAGGTGCAGTGTATTACCTTCATAATTAACTTTCCAATCGCACTCACATGAGACCTTTCCTCACATGTCATCTACAGTGTGCACCTAACATATTCATTGTATTATCCTAATCATGCTACCTAATCTAACTAGGATAATTACCGCTAACATATCCCATCCTACTAATAATCACCATTACCTAGCATACACTACCTTTACTAGGTATATTAACACAAATATTACATAGCTACACACATGCTATAATTAGGTATTCACACAACTATCTCATATACACATACATATATATCACTTATTATATACGGATATGCAAAATCCCTAGAGTAGGTCCTCGTAGATGCCTCCCTCACGTGCTATGGGGCTCCAGGCGTACCACGCACTACACTGGGCCACCGAGTCAGAATCTCACCACCGAACCCGAAATGAAACCACAAACATTGGAGGTGGTCATAAACATATGTTTGGGGGTTACAACCATACCACATCGCTCCCAAACGGTCTCCAAACTAATACTTATACTCACACATGGATAGTGGTCATGCAACAATACTATGGCCTGGGGAATCAATCCAACACCTCTTACTTAACACTAGGGTGGACTGCCCACTATGTGTAACCTCCTAATGATAGCACTTCCGAGTAGGTATGTTCCAAACAAATAAGTAATAATCACACACACACACACACACACACACACACACACACACATATATATATATATATATATATATATATATGTATGTATATGTATGTATATATGATATACCGAAATACACCCTCGGCCATGCCGAGGGTATCCCTATCTAAGGCGAGGGCTCGAGTCCTCTACACCAGGTCTCACTGAAGAAGGGTGATATATCAAAAGGCACCCTCGACCAGGCCAAGGTTCCCCTCGTCCAAGACTAGGGTCCAACTTTACCATAGTCCCATTAAAGGAAGGGTCGACCATGCCGACCCCTCATCCTTAAGCAGATGACCCTTAGATGGGCCGACCCCTCATCCTAGGCCAGACGACCCTATAAGGAGTCAAACCCTCATCATGGGCCAGACGACCCCATAAAGGGATGACAGTACGAGACCCACAACCGACAGTATTTGATTCCAGCATGAACTTTAGCCTCGGTCTGACATCATAGGCCGAGGGTGACATCATCACAGCGCGTGATTTGGGAGACGCGTGGGACAATGCGCGCGGGACTCATATAGCACGTGGACTAGACCGTTATAACAATATCATCCCCTCACGTGAGGGAATATTATGTCATCGTTAATCACAACTGGCACATCCAGTTTTCAATAGGGAATTGGATAGATAATTATGCATATGCTCAATGCATGCTTGGGGGGTACACTACACCACCCAAGCCCTATATATATTTTTCATCTTCAACCTTGTAAAGGGATCGATATTTGTAACCCTAGCTAAAACTCTACTTGTGCACACAGTAAGGAGAGAATGACCTTATGTGCATTGTATCCAAGGCCATTAGTGCCCATATTTAGTGGATCACACACTCACAGTGGATGTAAGCCTGATTGGCTGAATCACTATACATCACTACCTATATTCCTCTTATCCTCATCTCCTTCTATATACTTATAAACATATATAACTCTATTGTTTCCATTATTGTTACTGTTTGAGCTCATCACCTCTTATCTGGTGGAGCTAAATCTTAGCATCATCAGTTTGGCGCCGTCTGTGGGAACGAGAAGTTCTCTCTTCCTTTATACAGCTTGACCTCACCGAAAACTCTGGTGGTGAACCAGTTCTCCCCCTTTGTGTGGAGTTGTTTCACCATTGAAACAGATCTATTAAGGTTATCAAGCTCATCATTCTTTTGATCATTCAGCTCTTTACATCTCAAACCTATGGCACCAGAGTTACCACCACCACCTCCTCCACCAGCTAGTGCAGTAGGACCTTTTTCCAGTCAAATACCACCTCAGTTTGAGATGGTAGATGTGATTTCCGCCCTGAAGTCCTTAGAAGCAAGTCAACAGATTATGCAAAAGCAATTTGCAGCTCTTAGCCAAAATATACTGAGAGTACCCGGAGATGATTACTCCAGTAGTAGCTCCAGGGCAGCATGAGGCAAGGGGACCACCCCAGGCACCACGCAAAGACTTTCCACCTTTATAACGGCGGAGGGATTTTCCATAGGCTCACCTTGCCTCATGCTGCCCTGGAAAGTCTTTGCGGAAAAGATATTCAACTTCCCAATGCCATCCAAGTTTAAGCCACCTGTGGTCACCCCAAGGTATAACGGTACTGCCAACCCTGTCCATCATATCGAGATGTACCAATCAATGACAGACATATACTCTATGTCAGATGAGATGAGGTGTCGTGCCTTTTTCGGCACTCTGACTGAGGCCGCACATGTCTAGTATATGTCTCTTCCAAAGAATTCCATTGAAAGCTTTAAGCAGTTAGCATACCAATTTATCCATAACTTTTGCTTCGGAGTGAGGCCACAGAAGAAGACCACACACTTGCTCTATGTTAAGCAGGGGGAGAATGAAAGCTTGAGAGACTACATAGCCAGGTTTAACAAAGAGAAGTTAGAGGTTGAAGACTATAAGGAAAGTATAGCCATGACAACCCTCATCGGAGGACTCCAAAAGGGAAAACTATTATGGAAACTTGCTGAAGACCCCCCGAAGACGATGGTTGATCTGCTGGAAATAGCGGGAAAGGTGATGAACGCCGAAGAGGCGATGGACGCAAAATACGAAGATGAAAAAAGAAGTACTAGTGGGGGTAAGTACCAAAAAAAGAATAAAGAGGGGAAGAAGAGGCTAGCAGATGACAAGTTCACTGATTACACCCCTTTGACAGTCAGATGCGAACACATTCTGAATGAGATAAAGAGTGAATGATCCTTGAAATGGACTGAGAAGTTGAGGTCACCTCCTCACAAGAGGAACAAAAACCTGTGGTGTGAATTTCACCAAGACCATGGTCATCTGATCGATAAGTGTTTTTCTCTAAAAGATGAAATTGAAAAAATGCTAAAAGAAGGGAAGTTAAGAAAATACGTGGATAAGGGTGCCTTCAAGAGGGTCCGAGGGGACGACCCCGGGAAAAATAGAAGCGATACATGCAGAGAAGATCCTCCAAACAGAAAAGACAACCCTTCAGAGGATGAGGACGACCCTGACCTCCCACCAAGAGACGACCACGACCCTGTGAAGAGACTTAATATGATTTCATTCGGTGTTGAGATGATTTTTTGGGGACTAGTAGGAGGAGGATCAGAGGTCACATATGTAATACCCCGTAATTTTATTGATTTTATTTAATGGATTAATTATAATTAAATGGGAATTAATTAGAAATTAATCCGAATTTAAATACTAGCGTGACGTGAGTTGGTATTTGATTATGATGATAATATTTAATATTACTGAGTATATATGGTAATATATGATTATGGGAATTATTAAAATTGTCGCGAGTCGTAAATACGACAATTTGAAAAATTAAGTTAGGACACGCGTGTCAATCGCGTCAGAAATCAATTTAATTAGATTAAAAAGTAAATTATAATTTAATCATCCATATGGTTATTTTGAGTGCGCCAACATGTTCGAAGGGGTCTAGATAGTTAGAAAACACTAACCGGGGGTTTAGTTTGGGTCCCGGGGCATTTTTAGGCCAAACCGGTAACCCGAGAGGGTATTTTGGTCATTCTAAAAATTAAGGAATTAAGACCCACAAATTTTTGTGTTTATTTATTTATTATTGGAAAGTACATTAGGGCCATTATCAACCAAAAACAAAGAGTAAGCTACGTGAGTTAGAGGAGAAGTTGGAGGAGGTTTCCAAAACCTAGCCACCAGCCACCACCACCAAATCTTGACGGAATTGTGACTGGAAAGAAGGAAATAACCAACCCTCGGACACCATCAATGATTCTGAACATCAAACTTAAGGCAAGGGATTTGATTCCATTAGCTTCAGCGAATATTTCTTCCATGATTAGTGTAGAAATTGATATTTACCTTGAAAGTTGATGAAAACCCATTAAATTTGATGTAGAACTCAAAACCTTGGTTAAGAATTGCATGTAGATTAGTTCTGGACAAAATTCAGTACCCAAAACATAACCATTGATGAATTAAAAATAGATTTTAGATGAGTAATATCATAGTTCTTGAAGAAAATAGAAAACTGGGGTTTTTATGAAGATTTGATCCATGTAAAGCTAATTGTTGATGATTTAATGGTTTTGGAACGTTAAAAATAGTGTATTTAGGTTGTATAATGATCCTATAACCTTAGATTAGAGTTACATACCTTGTAATGGAGTTTTGGGCAAAGTTGGAACTGAAAAACGAAGCAGTCCGTAGCCCATCTGGTGCGATCGATCAATCGACATTCATAGGTCGATCGATCGACCACCATCGATCGATCGATATTCATAGGTCGATCGATCGACCTTCCCATAAATTGTTATATTTTTCCTTGTTGAATTTTAACGAACTAGACTAGAAAAAAACTTATTAGTGGGGACTTTGTGAACACTCTTAGATTTGAGGAAGACCAGTAGGCATGATTATGAGACCCGAATTATTATTAGAATTCAATTTGGGATTTATGCTAAATCTAATAAGGATCGACGAGTGAGGGATTATTAGAAAACTGAGATTAAATGAGTTAACCTATATAGTTTGATAAAATACGGTTTGTGGCAGAAATATGGACCTTAAGAGTATTAGATTAAAGTGTGAGATTAATAGGAGACTTAGTAACCTTTATGAGTTAGGTTTTAAGTACTTCAAACTACGACATGAGATGTGTCAGTGGACTATATTATATAACTATCCGAAAGTATAAAAATGTACTAATTAGATTAATGGTATAAGGATTGAGAACATACCTTTAATAATATTATAAAGTATCTAAGTTATGTGAATGCTTAGTAGATGGATTTATATGTGTATGACATACCTACCATACTTGCTATCACGGGAGGTCGGCTTTCGAAACAGGGCCATCTAATCTTTGTGTGCCTACGGGGGGATTTAGATTGGTACCTTAAGGACATAGGGTTGTGAATGACTTATTTGTGAGCTGATAAGTCAGTTGACCATGGGAGCATAGGTATGTGCGTGACTTATGGGTATGTAAACTATGTTCGCCTCCAATATGTATGATTTTGCCTATTAAAACGGTTCCTGAAAGATTCAGAATACGTAGTCCTTATGTATGTGATGTACCGAAATTCGATAGCAGAGTATGTGTGCACCACAGCTTAGCCTAGGGGTGCCCCAAGTATAATATTATGTTGAAATTTATATATTGGGGATGATAACAGACTCCTTGTTAATGTGGGTGAATGTTCTTATTAATGTGTGTGAATAGTTGCGACACTTTAAGTAAAGTTAAAATTGAGAATTTCCTATATGATTTAATATAAATAAATTTGAGAAATGAAAATGTACATTCACATAAGTTAGATTGGAATGTCTTGAACAAACCCCTATATTATCATGTGAGGACGGGTTGCAGTATAGACTAGTTAGTTAGCGGCATAACTAGGATGGATTATGGATATACGTTAAGCGTGAACATTAGTTGAGAGGTGAGAAACTCATGTGAGAGCACGGAACTAACATGTACTTTATATTCATTTTTTAATGAAATTAAGCACTTGCTATATTTTTAAATTGTTTTCACATCGGGCCCTGACCCGTTTGCTTTCAAATCTATTTTCTTGAAAACCTTTTAGGTGCCCAGCCACAGGGACGCCAAGCTTAGGAGTTCCATTTCAGTGACGTGTTGTAGCTGCTGTGGAAGTTACAGGATCTTGATGATAGACGCCTCCACATTATATATTGAATTCATTTCAGACTTATTCACTTGTTAGGGCATGTCGCCCCTTTTCTTTTAGAGACAGTTTTATCATACTCAGTTTCATTGCAGTTTTGGAGTTAATTCATTTATTATTCGGACGTTGTATTTGGTTTTATCCAATATTTGGGATTATTCAGAGGAGTGTTACTCCAGACTCATTTTATTATTCCATTATTATCTTGATGTGGCTGTGATGTGATGGTAGTATCATTTAGCTAATAATTTTAATTGGTTACATGTTAATTTAATTTAATAAAATTTGACAACTCACTTTTTAAATATTAGGTGGCTAGTAATTGTTTAAATAAATATTTTTCGACAGTGATGCTATGAACTGAACCAACTTGACATTTTTTATTAATTTGAATAAAGGAGTAGCTACCCGGTATTTAATTAGTCGGGGTGTCACAGGTGGTATCAGAGCATCAGGTTATAGTGTCCTTAGTATCTGTATAGCTTGTTATGTTTTCGCATAACGTCCTTTGATATAGAGCCCTATTATTAGGATTGTTGCACTCCTTGATTTCGTTTTGTAGACTACGTTCTTCTTCTAGAATGTTATGTATGGTGGATGAACTAATATAAATATGTTAAATTTCAGATGTCGCTCTTGAGGGAAGTACAAACTAAAACTATTGAGGGTACAAACGTTGGACAAGAACAATAAGTACCCCAGGTACACCAAGAAAGAGCGAAAATCACTGAGATAGCAAATATCGTGGCACAAGCAGTGACTACCGCAATATTGCAGTACCAAAATAACAGCGTGCAGCTTGTAGGGGAAAAAGAACGAGAGAAATCAATCAAAATGTTATTGCTAAAGTTAGCAATAAAAGGAAAATATCACCGCAGCAGCGAAAAGTGTCTCAGGGTCGTCGTTAGAGGGGCAATAGAAATGGTGGAAAGGGCCAAACTCGCCAAATCCAACAAATCCATGAGAAGAGAACTACCACCAAGAGGTGTTTTAAATATGGGAGAAATGGCCATACGCGTCGGGTCTTCCCAGATTTGGCTTGTAATAAACCTCGTCCTAATCAGCAAGGACAACAAGGCCTAAAAAGGGAAGGGTTTCAGGCTCAGTGTCATAAGTGTGAACAGCAGGGTCACAGGTGGAGGGACTGCCCGCAACCAGGTAAGGTGCCAGGGTAGGATGCCTAGCATAATGAAGCCTGGATAGTTACCCCAACATCGTAGGCACCACAACAACATCAAGGAGTACATTATAGATGTGTCTATAATGCCCGATATGCAGTTATGCCATTGATACCGCAACTACCACATGCGTTTGGAGGTACGATACTTCATTATTAATTATATCCTTTAAGATAACAGGGAAATCTCGAATAACTTAGATGTGTTATCGTTTATTCCTATGCATTGAGAAATGTGAGTGTAAAATGCATTCCTATCCTGTCATATTTTAAATTAGCTACAACGGTTTGAGTGTTAATAGATCATTATAATTATATTATGGCGTTCATTAGAAATTGTACTAAGTGTCACTTGAGTGGAGGCAAAGCCATAATTATATTTATATATTTCTTATGGTGGCATATAAAGACTTCGTAATGACATCGTCTGGTTATATTTAATTCCGGTGGGTAGGGATGTCTATTAAGAAAATTCAAGATTTGTTAAAAAAAATGTTTCTAAGAGTGGGGACTATCCCGTAGTATACAATCGAGTCTAACGCTAATATAGTAGGAGGATTGTGTCGAGTGTAGCCTCACGTATCATGAGAGGAGGTAAGTTAATTTCTTAGCAAGAAGTAAGGAAAAGAGGTACTAGTCAAATACCAATGGCCCCAAAGCTCATTGACCAACAACACTAGTTATTAGTGTATCGGGAGGGTTCCTTGTTTGGATTTCGCTTTGCGAGACATCCCACATATGAAATCTAGTGAATGTTGGGAGATGAGCAGGTTTGGCTTTTAGTACAAGGATTAGTACCCTAATTTTCATCCGCAAATGAAACGATAACTTAAGTGTTGTCAAATGTCTTACCTCGTGAGTGAGTCGAAGGGACAAGGAGGATTATAGCTACGATTATTAGGTTGATTTAATCTAACTCTATCGAACCTTCGGAGATGCAAGTCCAAACTGGACAGCTGTTGGTAAAATCTCCATCAGGAGGAGCATCTAGCTGAGGGTACTCTCGTATTATTTACGGTTGCGTGTCGATTTCAGAGAGTTGAATAAAGTCATAATCTGGAGTAAATATCCGTTGCCAAGAATCGATGACTTATTTAATTAGTGGATAGGAGTCACCTTCTTCTCAAAGATTAACTTGAGATCAGGATATCATCAGTTGCGTGTCAGGGAACAGGACATCTCAAAGACCGCCTTCTTGACGAGATATGGTTCCTACGAGTTTCGAGTTATGCCTTTTGGACTAAACAACGCCACAGTCGTGTTTATGGACTTGATGAATAGGGTGTTCAGAGAGTTCCTAGACCAGTTCGTCATCGTCTACATTAATGAAATTTTGGTTTACTCCCAGACAGAGGAGGAACATGCAGAGCACTTGCATCTAGTTTTACAGATGCTGCTTCAGAACGAGTTATATGCAAAGTACGAGAAGTGTGGGTTCAGGCTGAAGGAGGTTTAGTTTTGGGGGCATATCATTTCAGACAGGGGGATATCTGTTAATATGGGGAAGGTATCAGCGGTGAGGGAATGGGGACAGCCCACGACACCGACTGAGATACGTAATTTCTTGGGCCTAGCAGGATACTACAGGAGGTTTATTCGGGGGTTCTCTAAGATAGCGGGTTCTTTGACACATCTAACTCGTAAGGGTGTGCCATTTATCTAGAGCGATGCCTGTCAGCTAGCATTCGACGAGTTGAAGGACAAGTTGACCTCAGCACCAGTGTTAGCATTTCCTAAATTGGGTGTTGAGTATCTAGTCTACACCGATGAGTCCTTACAAGGACTTGGGGGTGTACTGCAACAGGAGAGTCAAGATATAGCTTATGCTTCCCGTAAGCTTAAGCTTCCCGTAAGCTTAAGCTTCCCGTAAGCTTAAGCTTCACGAGAAGAATTACCTCACCCACAACTTGGAGTTAGCAGCAGTCGTATTTGCTCTTCGGATTTGGAGACATTACCTCCTTGGGGATAAATTCCATTTATTCATGGACCACAAGTCCCTACAGCACCTCTTCACGTAGAAGGAACTAAATATGCATCAACGTAGGTGGCTCGAGTTTGTGAAGGACTGTCAGTTCGATATCCAATATCACCCAGGGAAGGCTAATGTGGTAGCAGATGCGTTGAGCCGTAGGCCGGTGGGCGAGGTGGCCGAAGTGTGGAAAGCAAAGTGGAAGGAATTGGGACACCAGGACACAGTGGCCCGATCATTTATGTCTGTGATGACAGTTACGCCCCAGATCATTACGATAGTGATACAAGCCCAGGAAAAAGACTAGTTCTGTCAAGAGAAGACAATTCGATTACTAGTAGAGGGAGCCGAGTCCTATACCGTTAGTTCATACGGGGCTTACGCTTCAATGGAAGACTGGTTGTTTCGGAGGGGGAAGTCTTGTAACACAAGGTAATGACAGAGTCGCACGACTCGCGGTTCGTGGTACATCCTGGTGGGGATAAGATGTACCAGGATATGAGGAGACAGTATTTGTGGAGCGGGATGACGAGAGATATTGCCGAGTTCGTTTCTAAATGTGCCACTTGTTAGCTAGTAAAGGTGGACCATCAGAGACCGACAAGAATTCTACAGCCATTAGAAGTTTCCATGTATAAATGGGAGAGCATTTCCATGGACTACATCGCAGAGGGGTCACGACTCTATATGGGTAATCATGGATAGGTTGACCAAAGTTGCGCATTTTCTGCCAGCCTGGACAGACTACACTACGGGATAGTATGCCCAGATTTTCATATCGGAAATAGTGAGACTCCACGGGGTGCCTCTCAATATCGTGTCTGACTGAGATAAGATATTTGTTTCACGATTTTGGGAGAGTTTTTGGGAAGCCATGGGTATGGAGTTATGGCTGAGTACAACATATCACCCGCACACAGATGGGCAGACCGAGATGACAAATCAGATGTTGGAAGACATGTTGCGGATGTGCATCCTAGACTTTGGAGGAGGTTGGGAGATGTATCTTCCACTGGTGGAGTTTTCCTATAATAACTCCTACCAGTTTACTATTGGCATGGCTCCATTCGAGGTGTTATATGGTAGACCTTGTCGTTCCCCAACATGTTGGCTAGAGGTGGGGGATAACAAACTACTTGGGCCGGAGGTGATTCAGGATACTACAGAAAAGATACAGATGATACGGAGCCGTATTCGGGTAGCTCTAGACAGACAGAAGAGTTATGCCGATGCCAAAAGATTCTTCAGAGAATTCAAGGTGGGGGACCAGGTGCTACTCAGAGTGTTTCTGATGAAGGGGATTATACGTTTTGGGAAGAAGGGGAAATTGTCACCTAGATACGTGGGGCCATTTCCTATCATCGAGAGAATTGGGCCAGTTGCTTACAGACTTGGGTTACCAGAACACCTGTATAGGATCCATGACGTGTTTCATATTGCCTCGCAAAGGAGATATCTTAGGGTTGATTTGGCCCATACCCACATTGCTTTAGAGGACATCGATCTACAGCCTGATAGTTCCTATGAGGAGGGGCCGTTGGCTATTCTGGACCACAACGAGAGGAAAATGAGGTCGAAGATAGTACCGTTAGTACGTGTTTAGTGGCGGCACCATAATACCGAGGAGTCCACCTGGGAGCATGAGGATGAGATGCGAGAGTGTTATCCAGAGTTATTCTTGTCAGGTATACTTTATTTTCTGAATTTCGGGATGAAATTCTGTTATTAGGGGAGAAGTATGTAATACCCCGTAATTTTATTGATTTTATTTAATTGGATTAATTAAATTAAATGAGAATTAATTGGAAATTAATCCGGATTTAAATACTAGCGTGACGTGAATTGGTATTTGATTATGATGATAATATTGAATATTATTGAGTATATATGATAATATATGATTATGGAAATTATTAAAATTATTGCGAGTCATAAATACGATAATTTGGAAAATTAAGTTAGGACGCACGTGTCAATCGCGTCAGAAATCAATTTAATTAGATTAAAAAGTAAATTATAATTTAATCATCCATATGGTTATTTTGAGTGCGCCAACGTGTTCGAAGGGGTAGAGATAGTTAGAAAACACTAGCCGGGGGTTTAATTTGGATCCAGGGGCATTTTTAGGCCAAACCGGCAACCCGAGAGGGTATTTTGGTCATTCTAAAAATTAAGGAATTAAGACCCACGAATTTTAGTGTTTATTTATTTATTATTGGAAAGTCCATTAGGTCCATTATCATCCAAAAACAAAGAGTGGGCTACGTGAGTTAGAGGAGAAGTTGGAGGAGGTTTCCAAAACCTAGCCACTAACCACCACCACCAAATGACTAGAAAGAAGGAAAGAACCAACCCTCGGACACCATCAACGATTCTAAACATCAAACTTAAGGTAAGTGATTTGATTCCATTAGCTTCAGCGAATATTTCTTCCATGATTAGTGTAGAAATTGATATTTTCCTTGAAAGATGATGAAAATCCATTAAATTTGATGTAAAACTCTAAACCTTGGTTAGGAATTGCATGTAGATTAGTTCTAGACGAAATTCAGTACCCAAAACATAACATTTGATGAATTAAAAATGGATTTTAGATGAGTAATATCATAGTTCTTGAAGAAAATAGAAAACTAGGGTTTTTATGAAGATTTGATCCATGTAAAGCTAATTGTTGATTATTTAATGGTTTTGGAACGTTAAAAATAGTGTATTTAGGTTGTATAATGATCCTACAACCTTAGACTAGAGTTACATACCTTGTAATGGAGTTTTGGGACAAAGCTGGGACTAAAAAATGAAGCAGTCCGTAGCCCATCTAGTGCGATCGATCGATCGACATTCATAGGTCGATCGATCGACCACCATCGATCGATCGATATTCATAAGTCGATCGATTGACCTTCCCAGAAATTGTTATATTTTTCCTTGTTGAATTTTAACGAACTAGACTAGAAAAAAACTTATTAGTGGGGACTTTGTGAACACTCTTAGATTTGAGGAAGACCAGTAAGCATGATTATGAGACCCTAATTATTATTAGAATTCAATATGGGATTTATGCTAAATCTAATAAGGATCGACGAGTGAGGGATTATTAGAAAACTGAGATTAAATGAGTTAACTTATATAGTTTGATAAAATAAGGTTTGTGGCAGAAATATGGACCTTAAGAGTATTAGATTAAAGTGTGAGAGTAATAGGGGGACTTAGTAACCTTCATGAGTTAGGTTTTAAGTACTTGAAACTACGACATGAGATGTGTCGGTGGACTATATTACATAACTATCCGGAAGTATAAAAATGTACTAATTGGATTAATGGTATAAGGATTGAGAACATACCTTTAATAATATTATAAAGTATCTAAGTTATGTGAATGCTTAGTAGATGGATTTATATGTGTATGACATACCTACCATACTTGCTATCACGGGAGGTCGACTTTCGGAACAGGGCCATCTAATCTTTGTGTGCCTACGGGGGGGATTTAGATTGGTACCTTAAGGACATAGGGTTGTGAATGACTTATTTGTGAGTTGATAAGTCAGCTGACCATGGGAGTGTAGGTATGTGCATGAACTATGGGTATGTGAACTATGTTCGCCTCGAAATTGTGTGATTTTGCTTATTAAAACGGTTCCTGAGAGATTCGGAATACGTAAACCTTATGTACGTGATGTACCGGGATTCGATAGCAGAGTATGTGTGCACCACATCTTAGCCTAGGGGTGGCCCAAGTATAATATTATGTTTAAATTTATATATTGGTGATGATAACAGACTCCTTGTAAATGTGGGTGAATATTCTTATTAATGTGTAGTTGCGACACTTTGAGTAAAGTTAAAATTGAGAATTTCCTATATGATTTAATATAAATAAATCTGAGAAATGAAAAGGTAGATTCACATAAGTCAGATTGGAATGTCTTGAACAAACCCTTATATTATCATGTGAGGACGGGTTGCAGTATAGACTAGTTAGTTAGCGGCATAACTAGGATGGAGTATGGATATACGTTAAGCGTGAACATTAGTTGAGAGGTGAGAAACTCATGTGAGAGCACGGAACTAACATGTACTTTATATTCATTGTTTAATGCAATTAAACACTTGCTATATTTTTAAACTATTTTCACATCGGGCTCTGACCCGTTTGCTTTCAAATCTATTTTCTTGAAAAACCTTTTAGGTGCCCAGCCACAGGGACGCCAAGCTTAGGAGTTCCATTTCAGTGACGTGCTGTAGCTGCTGTGGAAGTTACAGGATCTTGATGATAGACGCCTCCACATTCTATATTGATTCCATTTGAGACTTATTCACTTGTTAGGGCATGTAGCCCCTTTTCTTTTAGAGACGGTTTTATCATACTCAGTTTCATTAAAGTTTTGGAGTTAATTCATTTATTATTCAGACGTTGTATTTGGTTTTATCCAATATTTGGGATTATTCAGAGGAGTGTTACTCTAGACTCATTTTATTATTCCATTATTATCTTGATGTGACTGTGATGTGATGGTAGTATCATTTAGCTAATAATTTTAATTGGTTGCATATTAATTTAATTTAATAAAATTTGACAACTCACTTTTTAAATATTAGGTGGCTAGTAATTGTTTAAATAAATATTTTTCGACAGTGATGCTATGAACTGAACCAACTTGAAATTTTGTATTAATTTGAATAAAGGAGTAGCTACCCGGTATTTAATTAGTCGGGGTGTCACGGGTGGTATCAGAGCATCAGGTTCTAGTGTCCTTAGTATCTGTACGGCTTGTTTTGTTTCCACGAAACTTCCTTTGATATGGAGCCCTATTATTAGGATTGTTGCAGTCCTTGATTTCGTTTCGTAGACTACGTTCTTTTGCTAGAATGTTATGTATGGTGGATGGACTAATATAAATATGTTAAATTTCAGATGTCGCTCTTGAGGGAAGTACAAACTAAAACGAATGAGGGTACAAATGCTGGATAAGAACAACAAGTACCCCAGGTTCACCAAGAAAGATCAAAAATCACTGAGATAGCAAATATCGTGGCACAAGCAGTGACTACCGCAATATTGCAGTACCAAAATAACAGCGTGCAGCGTGTAGGGGAAAAAGAACGAGAGAAGTTGGCAAAGCTCTAAATACAGACATAAAAGCAGACCTCATCAAGATGCTAAGGAGAAGACATAACATCTTTGCATGGAGTCATGCAGATATGTCAGGGATCGACCCCGAAATCATGTGCCACAAGCTCAACATGGTAGAGGGCGCAAATCCAGTAAAAAAGAAGTGGAGAATTTATTCTCAAGAAAAATATGAAGTTATAAGGGGCGAGGTCAAGAAGCTAGAAGATGCTGAGTTTATCAGGGAGGTCATCTATCCCAATTGGATGTCCAATGCAGTCATAGTCCCCAAAGCCAACAGGAAATGGAGGATGTGTGTAAATTTCACCGACCACAACAAACATTGTCCCAAAGATAGTTTCCCTTTGCCTCGCATTGATCAGATGGTACACGCTACCGCAGGCCATGAGATAATGATCTATATAGATGCCTATTAAGGTTACAACTAGATCTTCATGAGCCCTGAGGACTCAGAAAAAACATCTTTCATTACCAACAAGGCGACATACTGTTATAGGGTCATGCCCTTTGGCCTAAAGAATGTGGGGGCAATGTATCAGCGCATTGTGAATAAAATGTTTGAAGACCAAATAGGGAAGACCATGGAGGTCTATGTAGATGACATGTTGACTAAGATTTTGAAGGCCAAGGATCATGTGGCCGACCTCAAGAGGACCTTTAACACGATGGATAAGTGTCGGATAAAACTCAACCCAGCCAAATGTGTCTTCGGGGTCAGTGCAGGGAAGTAATTAGGGTTCATCATCAATAAAAGATGCATTGAGTCCAATCCTGATTAGATAAAGGCTCTGTTAGAAATAAAATAAATCAGGACCAATAAAGAGGCTCACAGGATGAGTGGTTGCCGTGAATAGGTTTGTATCCAGAGCCACAGACAAGTGTTTATCGTTCTTCAAAATTCTCAGAAAGGACTTTGAATGGAACGAAAAGTGTGACAAGGATTTTAAAGAACTGAAGTTATACTTTGGGTCTCCCTTGCTGTTGTCACGTCCGGTGTAAGGCAAAAGATTATACGTGTACCTCATCGTCTCAGAGTCAGCCATCAATGCAACCATTGTAAGAGAAGAAGACGGAGTGCAGAAGCCTATGTATTTCAACAGTAAGGCACTCCAAGGGGCAGAGAAAAGATACCCCAGTATAGAGAAGTTAACATATGCCCTGATCCATGTATCAAGAAAGATGAAGCCATACTTCCAGTCCCATACAATGGTCATCCTCACTGACTCTCCTTTTAGGTAGGTCATATACAAGACAGAAAAATTGGGAAGGCTAATGGCCTGGGCTATAGAGCTAGGAGAGTTCGACATTATGTATAAACCTAGGGTGGCCATTAAGGGGCAAGCATTAGCGGATTTCGTAACTGAATTTACTTGGGAAGAGGATGAGGCTAAAGATGAGAACCTCGAGAAAACAGGTACCTAGCAAGGCAGAGATATTGACCCATCCACAGAAAAGGTTGAGACAAGCACCGCTAGAGAAAGAGTTATCGAAAATGAGGAAGGAAGATATCTCTTTAGACAAGGATCCCTCACTAAGGGAAATTTCTCAGAACAGGCCGTGTGGAATCTCTTCGTTGACGAGTCCTCTTATGAGAGTGAAAGTGGGGCTGGATTAATAGTATCAGTGCTTGACGGCACATACATTGAATATGCCCCGAGGTTAAACTTTAAAGCCTCCAACAACGAGTTTGATTATGAGGCCCTAATAGCAGGCCTCTCCTTGGATAAGTCTCATAGTGTTGGCCAGATCTTAGTCCATAGTGATTCAAGACTGGAGATGAATAAGATACTAGGAGCATAGGAGGCTAAAGATGTGAGAATGGCCAAATATCTTGAAAGAGTGAAGTCACTATTGAATAGATTCATAGAAGTAAAGTTGAAAAGGATACCTAGGCTTGATAATGGCCGAGCCAATGCGCTCGCTAGGCTGGCCTCAGCAACTAGGACAGATATCAGGAGGACAATCCCAATAGAAATTTTGCTTCGACCAATAATTGAAAAGGCAGATGGAACACTCGGCTCTTGCTTAAATATTAACAAGGAAGCTTCTTGGATTGACCCCCTAGTCAGATACATTAAAGAGTGGGAGATGCCAGGAGAAAAACAAGAAAGGAAGAAGTTAAGATATAGAGCTGCAAAGTTCACGGTCATTAGAGGCACCTTGTATAAAAAAGGGTTCTTGCTCCCTTTGCTCAGATGTGTGCACCTGGATGAAGTTCCACACATCTTTCAAGATGTGCACGAGGGGTATTGTTCAAGCCATATTGGGGACAGGTGTTAGCAAAGAGGATAGTCACCCAAGGATACTGGGGGCCGACCTTAGGGAAGGGTGCTACGGCATATGTAAAGAAGTGTGATAAATGTCAAAGGTTCGCCACCATCGCACACCAGACCCATCAGACTCTTACCTCTATCACGTCCCCATGGCCGTTCGTAGTATGGGGAATCGATCTAGTAGGACCCTTGCCTAGGGTTGTCAATAACTATCGATACTTGATCGTAGCAATAGACTATTTATCAAAATGGGTGGAGGTGGAGCCGATGGTAATGATCACTGAGGAGAAGACCTTCCAGTTCATCTGGAAAAACATTATATGCAGATATGGTCTCACCAACACCCTCATCTCAGATAACGGGACTCAATTTAAGAATGCATCCCTGGAGAAATACGACAAAAAAGTGGGTGTCAAATAATTTTTCTCTACCCCAGGCCGACCTCAGGCAAATTGGAAAATTGAGGTTACAAACAGAATAATCCTAGACGGGATTAAGAAAAAAACTAGAGGAGACAAAAGGAAGATGGGTTGAGGAGGTATACGTTATACTATGGGCCTACAGAACGATGAAAAATACTCCTACCGCAGAAGCCCCGTCCATGCTGGCGTATGGCTCAAAAGCCGTCATCCCCACCGAAATTGGGTTTCTTACTCACAGTGTCCAAATGTATGACCCCCAAAGAAATGTGGAAGAAAGAAGACTTAATTAAGGAGAGAAGAGAAGACGCTGAGATAAGACAAGCAACATATCAGCAGAGGACTGCCACGTTCTACAACCAGAGGGTGAAGCAAAAGCCAATTGCTGTGGGGGACCTAGTCCTTAAAAAGACATGGTAGAAACCTAACAAGCTCCACCAAAATTGGCATGGCCCATATAGGGTCATTGACGAAGTTGTCCCCAGAACCTATAGGCTAGAGAACCTTAAAGGGTAACCCTTTTCGAACCCCTAGAATGCATATAATTTGAAGAATTACTATTAATAATGTTGTAATGTCCTATCAAACCACAGTTGTTTGCTCCAATAGAACACTTGGAATGTTAATTAGAATATTATACTCCTCATCTTGTGTTAGTCAATTTTAATATGATTGGGGTAATTCTTGCTAAATCCCCCTCAGCTATGATGAGGGTGAATGGTAGGGACGACCCTCCATTCACTCTTAATAAAGACGAGGGATGACTTATATTTTAGATCATCATTAATTTGGTGAATGCCACCCTCGGATATGATGAGGGTGAATGGTAGGGACGACCCTCCATTCACTCTCAATAAAGACGAGGGATGACTTATATTTTAGATCATCATTAATTTGGTGAATGCCACCCTCGGATATGATGAGGGTGAATGGTAGGGACGACCCTCCATTCACTCTCAGGAAAGACGAGGGACGACTTGTATTTTAGAACATCATTAATTTGGTGAATGCCACCCTCGTATATGATGAGGGTGGATGGTAGGGACGACCCTCCATTCACTCTCAAGAAATACGAAGGATGACTTTTATTTTAAAAACATTATTAGTTTGGTGGAAGACACCCTCCTCGGCTGGGATGAGGGTGAATGGTAGGGACGGCCCTCCATTAACTCTCAAGAAAGACGACGGGGGTCTTATATTTTAAAATATCATTAGTTTGGTGGAAACCACCCTCGGCTATGATAAGGGTGAATTGTAGGGACGACCCTCCATTCACTCTCAAGAAAGATGAGGGGGGACTTTTATTTAAAAAAAACATCATTAGTTTGGTGGAAACCACCCTCGACTAGGATGAGGTTGAATGGTAGGGACGAAACTCCATTCACTCTTAAGAAAGACGAGGGGGGACTTATATTTTAAAACATCATTAGTTTAGTGGAAACCACCCTCCGCTAGGATGCGGGTGAATGGTAGGGATGACCCTCCATTCACCCCGAAGAAAGACGAGGGGGGACTTATATTTTAAAACATCATTAGTTTGGTGGAAACCACCCTCGTCTAGGATGAGGGTGAATGGTAGGGATGACCCTCCATTCACTCTCAAGAAAGACGAGGGGGGACTTATATTTTAAAACATCATTAGTTTAGTGGAAACCACACTCAGTTAGGATGAGGGTGAATGGTAAGGGCGACCCTCCATTAACCCCCAAGAAAGACGAAGGGGACTTTTATTTTAAAAACATCATTAGTTTGATGGAAACCACCCTCGGCTAGGATGAGGGTGAATGGTAGGGACGACCCTCCTTTCACTCTCAAGAAAGACGAGGGGGGACTTAAGATTGAAAAATATCATATCGAAGGCACAAATCGTAAAAGAGGCAAATATAGAAGACAAGAGGAGAGTAATTCTACTATAAAATCAAGTGTTACAATATTTGTCCAAAAGAAAGTAAAACACAGAGAACATTACAAACATAGGGTATGGGCCACAGACGGACACCCTATTCAGCAACGTCAGAAGGCGGGGCTTCAACATCAACAGGAGTATTTTCGATGATGAAAACATGGGGTCGATCCTCAGATGTGTCGGAACCTTCAACATGCACTTGGGACTCTACATGGGCTAGAGCCTCAACAATAAGGGGGTCATCCAGCTCTACTGCTTTAAGAGAGGGGCGAACAGATGACACGGCATCAGCAAATTTTGATGACCCACCAACAGTCTGTCTTGACTCCCCTCTCTAACTACTCAAGACCAAAGCCCTGGAACTCGTCAGAGAGTTTATAAGCCTCCACAACATCGATCTCGAACCTTTTCACTGCCTCAGCAAGTTTACTCTTTAATTGGACCCCCTGATTGGTCAAGGCCTCTTCCTTTGCTTTTATGAGGTCGTCCTTCGATCTCAGGTCGGCCTCATACTGTTTTACAAGATCATCCAGGACGCTTGCATGCTCGATCCTCACACTCTCCAGCTCAGCCCTGGCAGTCTCCAACTCAGTCTTCAAGCCGACCTCATTCTGAATAGCTCTCTCAGCCTTATGAAACTTCTATTGGTTTGCAGCCATCCACTTGGTGGCAGATGTGAAGGCACAGATAGACTGTATAAGATAAAAGAAAGGTCATGCTTAAGAGTTGAGGGAACAGTTTATAAAATATTGGTAAATCAAAAGCTGAGAGATGAATGCAATACCTGAGCTAGGGTATGAAGACCGTATTCATAAACCTTGGTCGTGGGCATCTTGGATAAGAATTCATAGTCTGCAACCGAGGGTGCCAAAAATATAGAGGCCTTGGCTGCCCTCAAGTTGGCTATGAGGTAGGAGGGTTCGGCCCTAAAGAAGGTTAGGTTCGGAGACCAATAGGCGCCCATGTATGAAGAGGAGCTGGTCCCCTCAGTGTGTGTCTAAGGGACCTCTACCCTTGCCCTCATTCGAAAGTTAGGTCAAGAGCTAGTAGGGAGTTCTGGCTCCTTGCGTTTGCGATTGTCGGCGGTCGACTTTACCTGTATTGACCCCATGGCCTTTGTCTTTTTGTGAGGCTGCTGAGGCTCTTTGCCTTTCTTCCTACCCAGGCCAGACATCAAGCTGGGAGAAGTTATTTCCCAAAGATGATTAGACACATTTACAGAGCGAGCTAAAAAAGAGACGATACATAAAAAATAAGTAGTAATAACGAGGAAACACTTAGAAAGAAATGGAACAAAAAGACACTCACATAATTCTGTCAGGGGGCCGACCCTCAGACCAACTTATTTGAGGAAATGAGGGGTCATTAAATCTTCAAATTTGGCAAGTCCACCCTCTTTCCCTTGTTCCCTCAGATAGTCAATAATATGCCTCTCACCCAAGTTAAGTTTGGGGTCTGACCATGCTTTCATTGAGGGGTTGGACCATTCCCTTGGGACCTTCGGACTGTTTTCTACGGGCTCAACCCCGGAGGGGAATTACCAATCCTCATAAACAAATAAGAACCTCTTCTTCCAATCATAGTTGGAAGTTTGTGCTATATGAAGAAGTTTTTTATCGGACTTCCTCGCCCCTAGATGAAAATACCCAGGTTACTTAGACGAGGAGGTTATATTGTACAGGATATGAACAAATCAGCCGAGGGCTCGTCAGTTAAAGTGTTATTCCAGAGGGAGATATAGCTGAGGATGGTCCTCCAGGATTTAGGAGGAAGTTAAGAAGGAGCAACCCCAAGGGAAAAAAGTATATCAACTACTGCAAGGTGCAGAGGGAAGCTAACTCCTACTCTGAGCATCTGCTCGTAAACAGAAACTTCCCCATCATTCCCCTGAAAGACCTTCTCATCCTCATTTGGGACCCTCATACTGACATTTGGTTATATATCAAAGAGGTGCCTCCACAGTAAGAGGTCACGACCCCTAACAGACGATACATAAGCCGAGGCACTAGAAGTGTCAACTTGATTAGTATTAGAATTCTCACTATCATCCTCAGCCCTCTCGTCCCCAGATCTCTCAGCCTCGTCTCCTGTCGGTAGGCCATCTGGAAAGGCCACTTGGAAGGCAAGAGGGGACAGGGCTATCATAGGGACAGCCTCAGAATGAACTGTACCCTCGGCCTGTCGAGTTGGGCGAAGTGTTGATGTCTCTCCTCTTCCAGAAGGCCCATCAACCATTGGTGACAATGTTCTTTCATTTATTTCTCCCTCTTGTGTCTGACACTCGACTGGACAATAGGAAGACCTAAAGGGCTCAGAGGGTAAAATTTTATCTAACAGAAATGGGAAGATGGGTCATGCCCAAACTGGGTCGACCCCTCGTCTACGCTCGTCCTCTTCCTCTTTTCGTCTAATCTCCGTAAAACACCTCTCCCTCAAAGTTGGAAACTCCTCGGTTAAATCATAAAGTCTTTTGAGCATGAAGAGGGAGACCATACACTTAGTAGAATTTTTCTCAAATGATCTACAAACAAATTAAACAGTTGACCAAGTTGAGTTATGGATCAAACCTAAAGAAATGGAAGTTTTTCGTGGATGAACACCTAAGAATAAGAAGAAATAGGTATACCGGAGAAGAACGCCAAAGAGCAACCAAAAAATCTAAGAAACATCACGAAGAGGCACTGAACCACCATGAAAAGGTGGAGGAAGAACTATGGAAAGCCTAACACCTAATACCTAGCCCTATAATCGCCACAGGAGGGCGGGTTCTCACGCCAGAGGAGTACAAAATAACCATGAAATGGAAAATAAACCCAAAGCAAGAAACTAGCGAGAATGGAAGATAAAAAGGGAACTTAGGGAAGAAAGGTTACCTGAGGATGAATATTGAAACTCAGTGAAGTTGGAACATAAAAGAACAGGATGAAATTATAGAAATGGCGTTTGAACTGCTAAGGAGCTAGAGAGAGAGCTTACGCGCGAAGAAGAAGAAGAAGAAGAAGAAAAGAAATCATTGTTTAAAAAATCATTTAAATACTTTGTTGTAAGTGGGACCATTAATCAAAGTAGTGAACATCCCACGAGAAGAAGCGTGATTAGGGCAAAAAGTCCCAAGCGTAGTGTGCATCCGTCACATCTGGGAAACATAAACGATGATTAACACCTGACAAGATGCCAATAAACTTGACAAATGTCACTCATCAACCTGACCACTCAGTTGGCATTCAAAGGCAACATTACCCCTCAACCATCTCAACAACATCGATGACTAAGGGCTAGGGGTGATTGATATACCGAAATACACCCTCGGCCACACCAAGGGTATACCCATCTAAGACGAGGGCTCGAGTTCACTACACCAGGTCTCACTGAAGAAGGGTGATATATCAAAAGGCACCCTTGGCCGAGCCGAGGTTCCTCTCGTCCAGGACGAGGGTCCAACTTTACCACAGTCCCATTGAAGGAAGGGTCGGCCATGCCGACCCCTCATCCTTGAGTAGATGACCCTAAGATGGGCCGACACCTCAACCTAGGACAGACGACCCTATAAGGGGTCGACCCCTCATCATGGGCCAGACCACCCAGTAAAGGGATGACAATACGAGGCCCACATCCAGCAGGATCCGATGCCAGTATGAACTTTAGACTCGACCTGACATCATAGGCTGAGGGTGACGTCATCACAGCGTGTTATTTGGGAGACGCGTGGGACAATGCGTGTGGGACTCATATAACACGTGTACTAGATCGTTATAACAATATCATCCCCTCACGTGAGGGAATATTATATCATCGTTAATCACAAGTGGCACATCCAGGTGTCAACAAGGAATTGGATAGATCATTATTCATATGCTCAATGCATGCTTGGGGGGTACACTACACCACCCAATCCTTATATATATTTTTCATATTCAACCTTGTAAAGGGATCGATATTTGTAACCCTAGCTAAAACTCTGCTTGTGCACACAATAAGGAGAGAGTGAGCTTATGTGCATTGTATCCAAGGCCATTAGTGTCCATATTCAGTGGATCACACACTCACAGTGAATGTAAGCCTGATTGGTTGAACCACTATACATTATTTCCTTCATTCCTATTATCCTCATCTCCTTCTATATACTTATACACATATATAACTCTATTGCTGCCATTGTTGTTACTATTTGAGCTCATCACCTCTTATCTGGTGGAGCTAAATCTTAGCATCATCAATATATATATATATATATATATATATATATATATATATATATATATATATATATATATATATATATATATACTGACCATATATATATATACTGACCATGTAAGAAATCCCATATCATACTAGTCTACTGATCTCAAAGTTCGAACCGACTTTCCAAATTCCACTTAAGTGTTCACTCACTTGTGATCCGATTCATCTCACTTGAATCTAACTAATAGTTGGCCTAAATCATGCACCAACTCATGACAATCTTCCAACGAAATCCTAATCTACCGAGGAAACACATACACCCATTTATCCAATGCCAACAGGTCAAAACAATGCAAAACAAAATTCGTGACAAACTAGCAAACCGAACCGATTCGCTGGAAGACTGAATTGGTTCAGTCCAGCAAATCGATTCACTCCTTTAGTGAACCGGTTCGATTTGTTGGGCTTCCCTTCGTCTTCAACCTTGGGATTTCACCTCCCAAACCCATAAATGGAGGTCCCGAGCCTCCAAAAATGATAAATTAAGATCCTAAATACATATATAAACATTTTAGATGTATTTTAAACCCGATTTAAACCCGAATCCAATGCTTAATCCCAAGGATTCTTAATCATTAATTCAATTCACTCAGTCTAGAATTAATTAGACTTTCAAACTTATTGATTTAACACTCAATCAATGTTCATCATCTTCATAATCATATTTCCTGATTTAAATCACGAATTTCGTCCATATTAATTCTCAATCACATTAATATGTAAAAACACAAATAAAATCCTCGTAATTAATCTCTATGATTACATCCTCAATTTCTAGATTAATCATTAATTAATTATGAACATAATTAACTACAAAAACACAAATCTAAAGCAAGTAAACACTCGCCTTAATGGATTAAAATTCGAAGCTCGACACGTCTTCGATGAATTAATTTTCGAAATTGGCACTTCCTCTCTTCTCCAAACTTTTCTTATTTATTTTTCTATTCTCTTTTGCTCTCTCCCTTAGTCCCCATTAAGAAGAGGTTAAATGAGGCTGCTATCCACCCCCACTAAACCTTAAATACCTCATAATTAAACCCTAATTTTGTATTTGGGTTAAGCCCTCAGGTAAAAAGATGACCATACCCCTATACAGGCCATTTTATGTTTAAAAAGGCCTCGAAACCCAACTATAACCCCCGATTACCTATTATGGACTATTTTGACTCATTTCTGGATCACCGGTGCACTAAAAAAAGTCATCTAAGTCACTAAACTAAAAATGTTCAATCTTTTCATTAATCAGGCCCAACACATGCATATAGTACGCGTTGCCCTTAAACCATTTAAATCTATCATTTTAATTTTTTGACGGCAATATAATAATTCACATCACTATTTACTTATTACACGCAAATAAATAATTTTAATCATAAGTATCAATCCTAAACTCATTAATTAATATTTATTGAAACCAATTTAATTTCACAATTAAATTAATAATCAATGCACATGTGGAAATAAAATACTCTCAAAAGTACGGGGTATTACAAAAAAGCTAAAGAATTTTTACAAACTCTTATAGTTTCCACCGCCAAAAAGGTATGTGAAGTGACGGTTCTCTTGGGAAGAGAGTTTCACCATCACATCCCTAAGCCATGCATTTCATGTGCAATGATTTCCTATGGAACCCAAACAATTACAAGCATAACCCTAAGTATAGGGATTACATGCAAATAACCCCATAATTGCAATCTCACCAATGATAAATGGAACATGCGAAAATTATTATAGCCTTAATTTGTAACTCCACATCTCTCGTGGATATTGGACAAAAATAAAACTCGGTTGATCAGGCCTAAAGATCAATCACCCTAGTCTGAGGGTATTTGATTGGAGTATGCATAAAAATTCCCACACGGCACCACATGTGTCACTTAGAGTCCAATGTCATCACATTTTATAATCGCCTCGGGACTAATAACTGTATAAAGATAAACCTACAAACAATAACTGCGAGAAAACTAAGTGTGGCCACAATGTAACTAAACAACCTTAAGGATAATATTAAAGATAGAGACTGACTTCACCGAAATACTCAAGGCAATAGTTTATGTTAGATATGAATATTTCATCTCTAAATAATTCCCCCTTGTTATGAGGAGAGAATATTCTAAAAGATATATAACAATATTGTACTAGTGACTTGGACTCTCAATTAGCATTCTCTAGTAATCCAAGTCGTCCTTCATCAAGAATAATAAAACCATACATATATCCCTTCCTATGGACAAAGGGAGAACTGACCTATCTCTTTGGGCAAGGTTTATATTTATTTGGTAACTTAGTAAAGTCCTAGGGCCTTTGACCATTTTTACAGTTATCTTTTATTGATCATATTTATCCCCTCCTTGATTTTTGCAGGTTAGTTTTTTTGTGATGTTTATCACATGATAAAGGTAGTTGACCGGGTTGGTAAGCTACATGATTACTATCCATTTTTTAGGGATTATTTCCCCAAAAAATTGCCTCCAAATCTCTACTGCTAATTGAGGTCACAAAGGTGTGCTCTCATCCTAGGAGTATTCATGTTGAGGTCGTGACTTATCCTGGTCGCTCGATTATACCTTAGTCATAGGATACGAAGGTAACTTTCCTTACCAATGAAAATTCGTTTGATTGTTAGAACTGATGGGCATGCTAGTCTTTTGACCGATTTATCTGAGGGGTACACTAATCATTTGGCCCACTGAGCTAAATCAACATCTGTTTTTTAAGTCATCGTCTTAGGAAACGCAAATCTAATAATGCGGTTTTCACGGGGACTCGATCCAAGTCGCTAAGTCATTCTCCCTTATCACTTGGGCTTCACTTTTTAAAAAATTAAAAAACCTTCGAGAGAACAATGTTTGTATGTGCTTCTCCATTTACTGTAAGTCATATCCTCACTCTCCCCCTTTTTTAATCAAATTTCTGCTTTTCTTTGCCTGTAATTTTTGTAAATCATGATGTATGTAATAAATGAGAACACCATTGAGGTTTTCAAAAGACATTATATTCCTAATTGGGTAGCAGTCGAAATGTAGTCTGGCCCCTTAGACTATAATAATGTTGATGATGTCATCTAGATGTTCTCTTAGTTCGTGGCGAAGGAAGGGATTACTTTATCCCCAAACATACTATTTTTAGAGTTATGTCAATACTTTTGAGGGGTTCTCTCCTAGTGTTTTCCGAACATATGAAGGATCGTCAATGATGTCAACCAACTAATGAGCTTTACAGGGCCCGTTTGGGAATTTTGGAGATCTGTTAGTTCTATATGGGTTTTGACCTCTCAGAAGGTTTATCACCTGAAGGTGAGGAGAGTTGATAGGGACCTCTTTGTTAACTTTCATGATTCCAACAATGTATATTGGTCCCATGGTTTTATAGTGAAAAACAGGGAAGGTTTTCCCATTAATTAGGTTAATAAGCCCTGTAATGCCCCCAGATGACCCAAAAGAGTGTTTGAATGTTGTTGTAATGTTTTTTCATTCTTGACTATGTAGTTTTTTGAAAAATATAGCCTAACCGAGTCGGCATGAATTTTTTTGCCTCTGAGAAAATTTGGGCAATTAAGCAAAGTTAGGGGACTCTGATCATCGGAGGTCGGCATCTTTCTTTCTCTCATATACCTCTTTAATTATATCTTTTATTGCTCGGCTCGTAGATAGATATTTTTAAAATCTTGGAGTGTTACATCGACGATAATCCTTCATACAATGGATTTTCTTAGGGGTTTGACTTCTTTGATCCCTTAGATCTTTGTTTTATTCATGTTATTGACCCGATATCATCTCAAGATAACATTGCCCCGGGGAGGAAGATACCTTATCTTATAGATGATGTCATCTGCCCCACTTATCCCGTTACTCACCCAATAAAAAAGAAGGAGGTTAGGGGAGCTATTAATCCCATCTTCATAGAGGACTCCCTAAACAAAGAATAATAAGCTGACCAATGGTGTTATCATCCATACCTCCACTTCAAGGTTGCATAAAATTATTCTTAGCAAGGGGAAATCCCCTACCAATGGATCTATTGCCAAGAATCTAGAGTTGGCTCTTGGGATTCTAAGAGGATCTTGTCTCCCAGTGACCAAAACTTACGCACTGGGTTGACCTCAAAGAGGTTGTCCATGCATGCCTCTCAGGATCTCTCCCTCGTAAGTTATGAACTTTCCCTCTTACTTGTTGTGAATTTAGTCTATTGATTTATGGCGGTCTCATCACATTTTTATGCCTTTCAGTTCACTGTGTAATTCGTTAATCTTTTTTATCAAACTACCGCTTGAAAGAAGGAGGTTTACGACTTGGGGGCACTCTAGATGACGCAAAAAAGGCCATTGAGTTAGCCAAGGGCGAGGTGACTAAAGGTGAGGACAATCTAAAGGACCAGGCTAAGGATATCCTTCAACTGAAGGCCAATGTGGCAAGATTGGAGAAAGCTAATGAAGAGTTTATCCAAAACTTGGCAGCGTATTTAGAGGCAAATATTGTTGCCCATGACGAAGGTTGGGATAAGGCTTTTGAGAATTCTTAAAAGAAGATAAATTTTATCCAGAGGGCCTTCTTCAAGAAGAGTTGGGATAGAGCTCTGTTAAGATTCAGGTATTTGAGATCTCTGAGTTGTTCAAATATCATGACCTTGTTACTCCCCCCCCCCCCCCCCCCCCAACTAAAAGGAAAGAGATGAGGAGAATTTATCCAAAAGTCCAAGGTTGAGGAGGATTTTTAGCGAAACACCATTGCAGTTTAGTATCCTCAGAGGAATTTTTTGTTAGTGTTTCCTCTTCCCTCTTACTCCTTTTCACATAAGGACCTTGTCCTAAAATATATATATATTTGGACAGAAATATAGTTTTTTTTTTACTTATGTCATTTCTTCTTGTATTGAGTGGTCATTTCGGCACTTTGCACATTACATGTGTTAATTTACATCTTTCTACTTAGTTAGATAATGAGGTAATTTTCTCTATCTCTATATCCTCATGATTGCTTAGCTCTTGTGGCAATGGTCTAAGTGGATAATGACTTAGATTTTGTAATTAGGGTTGACATATGATTGGGATTAATGGCATTCTCGATTGTTTACCAATTATTGTATAAAATAATATCAATAAACGGCGGTAAGAGTGGGAAGGTTGCACATCTTTAGTCCAATCTTGAAAAAATAAAGGGCATTACCACTCTATTATAAAATGAGAATGATTACTCAAGGCAGGATATCGGTAAGGATTACCATGATCTTTGTAAGAGTGAAGCGATCAGAAGGGTCTTAAGCTAAAGGATCATAAGGTTGATATCCCAATTTTGAAAGTAACCCCATCAGATTTTGATGAATGACTATGAAGAAGGTCTCTTAGTTTCCATAATCCACTTAAATGATGCCAAGGGTCTAACCTATACGCACGATTTGTTGAATGCCTTCTCTGTTCTTAGGGTTGTAAGTGACTCCAAACTATGGTATTGGTATGCCGTGGACTCTCCTTATTTCAATCTACCCGCCTTTAGCAGTGAGGACTCAAGAGTTCCAGTTGGTGCGGTTCTATTAGAATTAATTAAAGAGTACATAGTCTATCATCAAAATGATGAAAAATATCCTCACCATATCCCAGAAACTGCTCATATGGTGTCGGGGGCAGGCCTATCTAGTTGTCCTTGTCGATTTATGTACATAGTGGATATTTTAATGAAATAAAATAGGCTTTTCTTTATCCATTTTTTTCATTTCATCTTTTCCATTATTTTGTGTGGGTTCCTCTGTCTTACCTTTTAGGAGGGATTATGACACTCATCCTTAGGCCTAACACCAGTTTTTGGCGAAAATTCATCTATTCGCAGGGTGATCTGCCCATTTAAGATTTTATCCGACCAATATGGTTGGATTACTAAGTGCCTAGGGATCCCTTGTGGATCTTTTTTTGCCTAGTTAATATCTTATGTTTTTTATTGTATTAAAAAAGCATGTAGCCTTAGGGCGGAAATTAAGAGCGTAGACAATCTTAAGAAGGCGTTATCCAAAATAAATTAACAAGTGAAATCTGTGCTGATGTATATAAAAAAAACTTGCTTTATTCATTACACATCACTTGGAACAATCAAAACTAATTGAATTTAGAAACATGAAAATCTAACTACAAAATTAAAAGAATTGATATTTACAAAAGTAAAAGTAAAATTTCTTGAGGTTGTTCGCATTCTATGCCCAGGGTATTTTCCTGCCTTCTGTCTCCACGTGATAGGCCGCTTATAAGTTGTGTCTGGTAACTCTAAATGGACACTCCCTGTTTGGTCATAACTTTCCTCCTCATGATTTTCTCGCATTGTTGAAGATATTCCTTAGGATGTAATCCTCGACCTGAAATTTCCTCGGGTGTATTCCCTTATTGTACATCCTCGCTTACTATTTTTGGTAAGCTTCCAACCTAATTAGTAAATTTTCCCTATTTTGTTTATGACGTTAATATCGGCTCCAATCATTTAAAGGTTAGTTGGCTATAGTTGTTTTTATGGTCGATAACCATAATTCTAGTGATATAATGACCTTTATCCTATAGGCTAAGGAGAAGGTCATTTCCTTTATTGATATCCTAGGAGTTATTCTGTAGGCCCCAAAAATGGGGGGTGATGGGGATCATCCAACCATGCACCTTTTGGCTTTTCCAACCTTTAATGCATTTCATCAAGAATCACTTTGTTGGAAGCATTTTCTTATCCACTATTCTAAGGAGAGACCATTGAACTATAATAATGCCTTATCAGATGATTATTGTAGAAATATTAGAAAGACTTACTTCTAAATTGTGCATCATTATCGGTGATGATAGTCCTTGGCACATTAAAAATGGTTTATGAAGTTTCTCTAAATGAACTTGGTCATATTGTTATCTCTGATGTTTGCTAAGTGCTTCGCTTTTATCTATTTAGTAAAGTAATAATAAGCCAACCAAAATGTAATTTCTATTGTCAGGTGCAGTAAGGAAGGGGCCGACGACATCTAGTCCTGATTGAGCAAAAGGCCAAGGGCTTGTAAAGGAATTAAGGTCGTGGGATGGCTGGTGAACAAATGGATAGAACAGCTATAACTTCTTTCACAATTTCACATACAAGACGACGCCTTTACGCATATAAAGAAACCAGTACCCTACCTTAATTTCTAGAAATGACAAATATCTTCACCAGCATAACTTTCATATATTCCTTCATATAGTTCGTATGGGACTTAATTGACATCGCCAGGGTAGATGCAGGTATGGTCGAGTGAATGATCTCCTATAGGTTTTTCATTATGGGGATAAATAGAAGCAATCATATTTTTCCCTAATCTAACGAGCCTCCTTTTTATTCAGAGGAAAGATGTCTTCATTAAGGTACTTCACTATTGAGTTCGTCCAACTAGGAGATTTTGTAATGGCCAATACTTTCTAAGTGTCTTATTTCCTTTGGATGTTTGACCTTTTTAGGTATTCCATATGTATGACTCTTTTGAGGTCGGACTTAACAGATGAAGACATGGTGTCCAAGGCATCTGTGTGGTTATTGTTTCCCCTTAGGATTTTTTGTACTTAGGCATATTGAAATTGCTTATTTGGGGTACAATCTGGAAAATTCCATTCACCCTAATATTGTGTACTTAGGCATATTGAAGCACTATCACATGAGAATAATATGTATATGATTCGGTAATGTGCCTATATCTATGGGGTGTTACTGTCCCTTTATTAATTGCTTATTGATAACAAATATTACATTCCCCTTTTCCTTAGGGTAAGGGCTACATTTATAGAGAAAATAAAAGAGGTTCAACCCACAGAAATCTCAAAATTAGATACAACTAAACTCACACATGTCTCTTTATTAATTATATCTTGATAATAAAAATTGCATTCCCTATTTTCCAAGGGTAAGCCCTACAATTATCTAATTTTGAGATTTTTTTTTATCGATGTTAAACCTCCTTATCTTCTTGTGTGAGATCAATGATAGGATCCACGGATACATGTTTGTTCCCTATGTGTGGATAAATTATCTCCCACAATTCCCCTCAATATCTTTGCAAATGGTTAGGGATTCAGAAGTTTTCTCGCCTTCCAAATAGGATCCTGATCATGATCGTTGGTAATACTTGGTCGCCTAGGTGCTATAGTCGAAAGGCTTAGTTGAAACTTGTGCCTGATTTTTAATCTCTGTCATTCTTCTAATAAATATTCGGAGGGCTTTTAAGTAATTTTCCTCGATATTGTAAGGGTACGCTGGTAAAAGTGTAGTAGTTAACCCAAAGGGTGGTTGCACATGCAAGCCTTTATTTTGGGGGGTGCCAATGGATGATGACTTTTGCCTCGAGACTTGAGCCACCCCATTAACATCTCTTCTACAATCGATTTGGCTCATTACCCTTCTTCTTCATCTTCAAGTGCACCAAATCTCTTTATGCTTCATTTTCTACAATAAGTTTGCTTCTCTCTCTTTCATTCTTCATTTATTATAAATTGCTTTCAAAAGAATCTATTCCTTTCCTCCCCATTCTTTGTTACTTTGCCATAGAAATGATTATATTATAAATCAAAAACACAATAAAAGATTTCACGAGATGCTACATCCCTGTGTGGGTGACGATTGAAATATGGGATGCCCCTCTAGAATATTATAACATTGAGGAATTCTATTGGTTGTTCTTCCCATTTATAGTTAAAGATGGAAATACCTTTCCCCCAACCCGATTATTTCTTGAGTTTTGCTAATTTTTTTTATGTAATTCATGCTCAGTTCTCTCTTAATACCTGTAGAATTGTTAGCAGTGTCCACAGAATCAATGAGTTATATGGGACCAATATTGGAATCTCTAAGGTTCATTATTGTTACATTTGAGTGAAATACAATGAGAGTATTTATTACTTGAAGGCAATGAAGGGTGTGAGATTTCTTGTAGTGAATATGTTGGACTCCAATAAGGAGTGTTGTTCGCTGGAGTTTGTTGTAAAGGATTGGGAGCATTAACACGGTGAACCCTACAAAGGGCCCATGTGACCAAAATGGGGTTATGATATAAGTCCAACTTGATTTTGACATATTTCTTCTCCGACCACAATCTCTATGATTTCTGTACATGTCTTTTGTGATGTTGTGATTTTTGTTGTGCTGATTATCGTAAGAAAAAAGAACCAAATACCATAGACGTCAATTTCTTTGACTTGAAGAAAGTCAAATCGTTGAGATAACCTTTCACATCTACTGAGTATCCAAGGTCAGCTTCACTGTTATTCTCTTACACGTTTTCCATCACATCATACATTACTCGTCTAGTATATAAGGAGCACTAAATCCCGAAAGGTTTTGTCGATCTCGAGCCTTCAACAACGAGCATTTTAGGTTCATTTGATTTTATCGACGTCTGTACCGTCCCAACAGTCACCCCCTACAACTTCGAAGGAAGGAATGGTGTCGAGAATAAGGATACCCAATTTGATGGAGTGAGTCCTTACCCCTACTTCACCAACTACCCATCCCTCCAACATGAAGGATCCTTGTATACATCAATTTAGATACCCTGATTCAACCTGAGATTCATATTCAAAAATTATTATGAAACCTAATACAAAAGGCTATTAATTCGTATAACAATTGAAAAAGACTTAACTATATACAAATAAGTTACTAATCGGGATTCATGTACCCAAATTACTTTACATAATCGTGACTCAAACACTGAAAGCAAATGTAAACATTCAACATCATAGTGGTGAATGATAACTTTGCAAGACTAAGTGTTTTGTTCGGATAAAGTAAAGATTTTTTTGTTACTCATTCGGTATATAGCCCACAATTTTTACATTAACAACTCGTTATCATTATATTGATAAAGCACTCGTGAAAATATTTTACACTATCCATTGTTTGTATAATAATGATGATTAAACAACCAATGTTTCGTTATATATAACATTAGTGTTATCGAATCGAATCCTGTATTATACCCCCAAAGAATCTTGGCTAATTTTTTAAAAAGTTCCGAGTCATACCTAGTACTCTCGATAACGGACCCTGATGTTGCAGACCAATTTTTTTTACTTTGCATGGCATATAATAATGAATCTACAATGAAGTTTAATGGGTTTTTATGATTTTTGAACAATGATACATGTTTACATATCATGTAGGGTTTCACATCGTGTAGTTTTGGTCGTTCTTCTATTTCAAAGTAAGTTTAAATCATGAAGGGATCCAAACCCTAGTTGCATGCATTATATATAAAAAAATGAATATGCTTATACCTTTATGTGAGAGACGAGAGTTGTTCTTGAGTGTCTTGGTTTTTTGAGAGAGAATATCGGAGCTAGAGAGAGAGATATGGAGGGAAAGTGAAAAATAATTGACTTTATACATGTGGATGCCTTTGGTGGTACAAGGTAATAGTAATAATTAAAGTGTGGTGTTGGTAAACGATTATGGATATGGTATATTATGAATTCATTTATTGGGTCTCAAATGGAGCACCATGTGACACCCACTTATTCTAATAACAGGGGCCAATCCTCTACTAAAATAAGACATGAATCTCAGTCTGGTTCAATCTTATCATCTCTGTCGAAAACAAAATTAATTACTAATACCCTATTAAGCCCGGTGTCAAATTTTTAAAACTTCTTAACCTTCTTGATTAAAACATATAAATAAGTATTCTCCACAGTAGAACATAATGAGTAATGACAACATAATTAAATAAATGATCGAATAAAATCTCGATAAAATCCCATGTACAATAACCAATTGATAAATGAAATACTATAAATAGAGTCTGATGATAATAAAAACCGTCCGACTGTGGGCGACATGCACAAGAGAAATACTGGAATAATCATCCTAACTCGATAGAATGGAAAGAAGCATCCACGTAAATTCTGCATGCATCCATAGTTGTTGCAGCATCGTCTGACTATAATAACAAGCTAAACCTCTTGTCCTTGTGGATGAGTACCTAAAAGGTTTTGAAAATATTTTTGATACGGATCATCACCCAATACATTTTAAAAATATTTTCAATTATTTAAAATGAAATAATGAATATGCAGCAAAATTATTCATATTCATCTTGTGCTGCACTCACATGAGATTATCCTAACGCATGTATTTTAACTTCCTAGTTATGCTACCCCGCCTAACTAGTCTAGTTTCTCCAAACATAGTACAATCCACTAAACCTCTATCCCAATTATGCTACACGTATTTTACTTTATTTATTGCCAAGTAGTTATCACATACGCTATAACGTATTCTTTCTCAATTACATTCACATCGTTACATAGTCAACGTAATTACACACTAGTTATAATTTAATGTTCACATCGTTACATAGTCAACGTAATTACACACTAGTTATAATTTAATGTTCACATATTCATTTGAGTACACATATAAATATAACACTCTTTTATACGTATATACATAGCATCCCCGAGCTGTCTTCCCAAATGCATTCCCTATTATGCTATCAGGCACTAAGTAAGTCCCATACCATCCCTGGGCCACCGGGTCGGAATCTCACCACCGAAATCATATCGCAAACACATATTGGAGGCGTTCATAAACATACATCCGTGGTCGTTCAATAGTACTATGACTTGGGGAGCAATCCAACACATGTTGGTCACGCCAGGGTGGACTGCCCACTACGCGCAGCCACCATTGATAACATAAATAGAGTGGGTATGTTCATATATAACCACACACACACACAGATATATATATATATATATATATATAGAGAGAGAGAGAGAGAGAGAGAGAGAGAGACTAACGTGCATAATGTTTATCGTAGCACTAACCCACAAATCTCGAATCTATCCCGACTGACGATTTTAGTCAAGTATTCACGTACTTAAGTTTAATTCTCTAACTTTATATTTCTGGCCGTCATGCTATTCTACCAAAACACTGAGCCTATTCCTTCCCAAAATTCTAATTCGATTTCATAATTATTATTCGAGTACTTTTCGCCCTAGTATACCCATAATTTCTTATCCAGAATTTATCCCCATTTAATCTAAGGTACTTCCTAATCTTGGGAATAGGTTACTATGAGTTTTAAAAAGTCCTCCCACGAGAGTCCTTTAAATAGATAAAATATAATAGTCCTTATCCCATTGGAACTCTTAAAAATCACGAATTCGCACATATAATATTTTGACAGATTAAACACCTTACTAAAACCGTTATTACTCCATCCACAGAAGTTCAAATGACCCGACACAAAGCTCATTGGAAAGCTAATATCCATACATTTATTTAAATATATGTATTATAGTCAAATTCAAAGTACAAATAAAATGTCACAAATTTGAAATGACATCAAAATTTGCAAAAATAAGATATTCTGATAGATTAAACACCTTTTACTAAAATGGCTATTACTCCCTCCATACAAGTCCAAATGACCTGATCCAAAGCTGATTGGAAAGATAAGATCCATAACGTTTTTACATATATGGATTATACTCTAATTCAAAGTAAAAATAAAATGGCATGCGTTTGAAGTGACGTCAAAATATCTGTCAGATTCTTCAATTGAATCAATACATCATTTAATACTGAACCCTAGTTTGAAGATTCACTATTTATATTTTAAATCAATGAATTTTAATACCCCGTATTTTCATGGCTTTTAAATTTAGGGATTAATTAAATTTAATTGAGATAATTAAGTTAATTTTAATCCAGAATGTTGTTTTAAATATTTACTAGCGTGACGAGAGTTAGTAATTATTGGAAAATTTTTATTTGTTGAATATTACTGGATGAGTATAGTAATATATGAGATTTATTTTTATAATATTGTCACGTGTGAATAAAATGACAATTATGAAAATTTAAGTCGGGACGCGCCTGTGTCGTGTCGGAACTAAATGTTGATTTATAAAAGTGAATATTTCATAAGTTGTTCGTATGGTCATTTTGAGTACGCCAACGCGTTCGGAAGGGTCGAGATAGTCAGAAAAGTGTACCCGAGGGTTTAGTTTGAGTCTCGGGGTTATTTTAGGCTTAATTAGTACCCCGGGAGGGTATTTAGTCATTTTGCATTTTTGGGTAATTAAACCCACGAAATTTCAAGGGTTATATAAGATGTCTAAGGTTGTCTTCTAGGGTTAGAACAACCAAAGACAAGTGACGGACATAGGAGAGGGAAGGAGAGAGCTTCCAAAGCAATCCAAGGCCCGAAATCTATCCGTTTGCACCGCCTCCACCACCAACGCGTAGATCGCGAGACAGGGAACGCAACCACACCAAATTCGGCACCAAACCAGAACGTCAAAAATCCCAGGCAAGTGTTTATCTTGCTTATTTTCGTTGGTGCATCACTCATATTAGTGTAGGAATGATTAGGGTGAGATTTATGGAAGAAAAACCCAATTTGAGATAGGAAATCGCATGTAGTGATGACTTAAATGATATTCTGGAAAACATTTATCATATAGAGGACTAAACCACGAAATTATGATGTTTTATGAGAAGGAAATTCTGGAAAAGATTTGTTAGAACCATGTTTAAGAGAAATCTAGGGTTCTTGATATTTATATGAATTGTGGGCTGATAATCCATGTTTAGTGATAGAAATCTACATGATTTACATTGGAAATATCTGGTATGATGATATAATGTTAGTAGTATAAATTTTGGGACGATTGGGATTGAAAAATATGGATTTGGTGAAGTTTAGAAGATTAAAACCGTAACTGCAAAACTGCAAAAATCACAATACCTGTTTGATCGATCGATCTAGTCCAGAGCTTCGATCGATCGAGCCCCAGACCTCGATTGATCGACCCCTCCTGGCAGACTAAAGTTTCCCCTTTTAAAATTGTTGAATTGATTCGAAATGAAGAAAACTCCTTAGACATTTTGTTAAGATAATTTGGGAGATATTGATGACCAGTAAGATTTATTAATGAATAAGAGACCTTTAATGTAAGGTGGAATCTATATTTTTGGGATATCTTACATAAGGGACAATGTAAGTATATGTTAAAGGGGAGAAACACGTAAGAGGGTTACATTGGAACATAAATGAATACCTACTGAATTGTACCTTTGGAAGGATAGAGTCCATGAGGGCTACATAGTAAGTTGGAGAAACCCTTCGAATTAAAGTGAGAAACGAACCATTATATGTGATAAGTAATAATGGGAAAATAAGGATAAATGTTGTGAATATGAGTTATGAGATAAACCTAAATTGATATAATAATAGTGGTATATTTATATGATTGTGTATGCATATATTATATACTTGTGAAAATCATGCCCGCGCTACTTGCTATCCATGAGGTTACCGCGCTGGGACGATCTTATCCTGTGTTGCCTTACGGGGGATATTGACTCGTACCCTAGAAGATAGAAATCCTAGGTACGGACTATCGGATCGATAGTCGGACGGTCCTAAGAGACGTGAGGGTATGTACTGACCTCTTGGACTTGGAATCTATGCTTCGCCTCAATATTATTTGTGTATGTGTTTGTACAGTTCGAGAGTGATTCCGAACTTGTATTCCCTTTAGTGTGATTGATACGGGGATTGGATAACAGAGTATGCCTGCACCATAGTTTCTATGTGGGGTGTTGTTATGATATATATATTATACGAGTAGTTAATATATATATGAAATTTTGAAATCTGGAACTGCCTACTGTGATTTGATATGTAGGACATGGTTGATGACTCAAATTATAAATACTTGTTTTAAGAAAGTATAATATGACACTGGAAATGCCTACTGTGATTTGATATGTAGGACATGGATGATCACTCAAATTATAAATACTTGTTTTGAGAAATTATAATATGACACTGGAAAACTTTATTGATTAATAAAGTATAAAAGGAGAACTTTGGTTACAAATTGAAATCTTACGTTTTAAATACTTGTGTTGTTCAGTTGTAAATTCTGCGAATAACCTAAGATAAGTTAAATCATTGGGGAAAGATAGTGTGGTATATGACGAGATAGACCATTGGGAAGGTTAGTGCGATAGGTGTGCACATTATAAGAGAGGTGAGAATTTCTCAAGAGAGTGTCGCACTAATATGTTGTTGCATTGGCCTGTAATCAATTTAAATACTTGCTAAACGAATTTTTAAATTATATACACTATCGGGCTCTGACCCGTTTTTATTTCTCTTTCTCTCTTGTATATATATATATTACAGGTGCCCAGCCACAGGGGCGTCTTGCATAGGGTCCTTTGGCAGGAACGAGTTGCAGCTTAGGTGGGAGTTGCAGGCCTGTTGTTTAGACGACTTCATCCATTTCATTCTACTCCTAGTTCAGTTTTATCCAGCAGGGGCATGTGTCGCCCTCTTCCTATTAATTAGTTGGTATTGTCAGAGATTGTAATTCTTTTAATTTCAGTATCTTTATTTCGGAATTGTTACTGTCAGGATGTTTTCCTTAGTATCTTAATGTTGGGACTATTTATTGTTGGGTAAACTCTTGAATGTTCATTTTATTCTCCTACTTATTGTGTGACTCTTTAGACGTTAATGGTTTAAGGTTTTATAACCAGATTTAATAAAATGAGAATAAAGTTTTAAATGGTTTTGACACTTATCTTAATTATTTAGGGTGTTTAAATTGGAAAAGTATTTTAACGACAGTGATGCTAAGAATGAACCAACTGTTCACCTTGATTTTAATTTAATAAAGGAGTGATCGCCCGGTATTTAATTAGGCGGGGTGTCACAGGTGGTATCAGAGCATCAGGTTCTAGTGTCCTTAGCATCTGTACTGCTTATTATGCTTTCAGCGTTGCTTTGTTTGTTATAGATCCCTATGTTTAGGATTGTCGATTCCTTTGACGAGATTTCGTTCTCTTGTTATAATGTGTATACATTAGTGAATACTAATTTCGTTCGGATGTGTGCATGTGCCGAGCGATGACAGATGTCAGAAGAGGACCGTTAAGCGTACATCAGGAGGCAAGGCTCAGTTGAGATTATAAAATATATCCGAGGATGATGACCGTAGTCGAGGTCACCTCCATTATGGCACGAGAAGCCAAGACTCGAAAGGCAACTAAGGTGCAGCAATGATTTTCAAATGCTGTTATAGTCAAATGACGTGCAGGGGTAAACTTACCCAACGTATTACAAAAACGTGTGGAGACTGTAAATGGGAAATTTTAGAAACGCAAAAATTGTATGTGTTTACCAAAGGAGGTAAAGTATCCAAAGGCTTAGATATAGGACGGAGTGTGGCAAACTGAAAGTGAAAATTTAGAGAAAATTTTCTTGGCTTTCGGGATGAAATTATAATGGTCGGAGTCAACCACCAATTTTAGAAATGGAATGCTATGCCTATAGGAGAACCTTAGGTACAGTGTTGACCGTATGTTCCTTCCTCAACTGTTCAGGATTAGAAGCAAACGTGGTTCTGAACTCATCGCGGGAGGGCATGACAGGGGATCATTTGTGAATATGAATCTTAACCGCTAGCGAATTTTGCATCGAAAGATGGAGATACGAGTGAAGGAAACGACTCCAAGTGGGAGACCAACTCGTAATAATAGTTGATAAAACTCGAGGAGGTAATTTTGATGGACGACCGATTCGGAGGTTGACAATATCATATTTTGTCAATATAGATGATAACGCTTCTTTGTGGGGGAAAGTTAAAGAAATCAAAGAATTTAGTCGAGAATAAGACTGAATACAACGGTGGTGATCTATCACCACAAAGGGATGTGGATACACATCAGGAAAAACCATTTAAATACTTCAGATAGTTAAATTCTTACCAAGTGATGGTAAATTCAGTAAGTACTATTATAGATAGTAACATGATCTTTATGGCCTAAAAAGCTAAGGGAACAACCGGGATGGTTAACAGGAATCGAGTTTACTAAATTCCGAGAGAAGGACAATCCTAACCTGGTTAGTAGGACAGGTGGTAAGTGGATTATGTGTTGAGGTATTTTGTGCGGAGTGAGATCGCTCACGATAATATGTTCCAAAGTGAGTATAAGGACAAGAATACGGTGCCTAGTAAAAGGCAACGATTAAAGTAATTTTGTTTGGTTTGTTTAGACGTGTTACGTCCGGAAACCATTTGCACAGTCAAGACGATTGACAAGGTAGAAGTGTAAGTTGTATCCTCAGAGGATGAGGCGTGTTTATGTGACACGAGCGAGTCACTATATTTTGTTCCTTGCTAGATTAGCATGTGAGACGAGATTAATGCATATCATTTTAAACGTTATTATTATTATATGAATATTTTTCCCTAGTGTACCGGGATTTTTCTTTGGTGCTATCCGCGGAGGATGAATGTGTATATTAACAGTGTTGCGTATTTTATTGAGGTTACTCGTTGTAATGATGCGATACACGAGTATGATATTATCTTTGTTAAAACATTATAGAAATGGTTAGTACGATAGTGGGCATTTATTGCAAGACTATCGGAGTGGTTGCATTAGCGCAACATGTTTTACGTTTTATTTTGGCGAGGCTTTACCTGTAAGAAGGTTGGACTCGCACTTATATTATCTATCCTAGAGACTTCGGAGGAGATAGTGGGCTCGAGATATTTGATGCCAAAGTATGTATAGACTTTGTCAGTATAATTTCGTATGTATCGGGATTTACCATTGAGCGAAAAGATTTAACTCAGTATTATGTTTAGCACTCCGGACTTAGTGATGGGAAGAGTGCATTGTTATATTTATCTTTTAGAGATGTGGGAGTTAATATTTATACCCCTATTATTAGGGAAAGGAATTTTGAGAATTCCGATTGTATGTATTCGAGGTTTATGGAATGCTATTACCACCAACCTATACTGAACAATAGTGCAATTAGTGAAACGTTCTTTGTTAAGCATAAATTGTAACTTTTCTGTCAAGGGACGGAATAAAGGGGTATATACTATGGACGGAGGACCTAACGGATTTCGATAACCGACAATGCAAGGTAGTAGTGTATCGGGGGGTTCCTTATTTGGATTTCGCTTTGCGAGACATCCCACGCATGAAACTTAGTGTAAGGTTGGAAATAGGGAGACGTTTGGTCACTATTCCATGAGTTCGGTACCCTGGTCGAAATGGGATCAAGTAATTATGTATGTAAGTTGGAAGATGAATTTTGATTTAAAACCATTGGAGCTGGTTGTGTGGTAAGAAAGCATTGAAAGTTACCCCACGAGTTGAGGGGTGGAACGATGATAAGGAAGATTTAAAATCTTAATTTTTAGGGTGATTAAAGTGTTGTAATCACGCTTCAAGCACCAGGGAAAATAAAGAATTTGTTTATTAGTATGGAGCGTATGTGATGCTTACGCTAGTATGCCCGGTTTATAGGGTGTGTAGACATCCTGGTTAACTGATGTTAAAACTCGTCCGAGATGAAGGGGCGTGGCAATGGACGTGTGGAAAATGTGTTTGTGGGGATAACAGAACGAAGTGTAAGTGATATAGTTGATTAAAAGTCACATGAGGGGCGATAATCCATACATAGGTGTGTAATTAGAATATCACACCCAAATTTGAATTGGAAGACTGTGGGAAGTCATTTAAGAAGAGTATTCCTTAAATGAAGCAGAATTAAATGATTAGAACACTCGGAGCGGAGTTGTTAGTAGGCAAGTATGAGAGCGACTTGTACATACAAAGGGTGATGATGTTGGTATGGTATAGGAGATCCAGAAGTGCGCTTCTTGGAGAGAAGAGCACGGGTGGAACTTTCGGCATACTACAAGGAAGGAAGGGGAGTATTACGTGTCACTTAATGTGAGACATTTAAAGGAAGAATCGATGTTTAGCGGGACATAGTGAGTAGTCTCTACATGCACCGCCCATAGGTAAGGTTTGGTTGAAAGAGGAGAATCAACCAAAGAATTTTGTGTTTATCGACAATTCTTGAAATTGGAAGAGGTTGGTAAAGTCGGTACATTCCTTGGATGGGTTACCATCGTCAAAACAAGATCAAGGGTTCATCCCGAACATATGAATTAAGCCGCTGAGCAGGAAGTGATTATATTCCTTTGGGCTGACTTACAATATTAACTAGTATGCCCCAAACTTCCTTTGAAAGGAAGGATCACACCAGTGCATGGTCCGGCGCAGTATAAATTTCTGAATCAGGACGAGATTAGTGAATCCCACCTTTGATATGGGATTTCAGAAACCAGTGGAGATAAGGTTTCGTTTCGAGTAGGATGTATCACCCGTAGCCAGGGAATAGGCGCACGGTGACTAAAGATTTGTGGAGACACGTGAAGGAGATTTTGGAATCTTGGTACGATGATTTCAGGAATGCTCTGTAGAAGCACTCGTACCTGTTTGTCGCGTGCAAGGTGCTTATTAAGGTTTTGTTATGGAAGAACCTCGACTATTCTTCTCCCGTATGTTCAGAGGAGAGTAGATAATCAGAGTTTTTGGATCGGTCGAGAGAACATCCGATAACTATGATGGAATTCCACGACTGTTTTAGGTGAACAAGAGTGATCAAATGTTCGTATAATTTTGTCAGAATGGGAGTTTTGTATATGAATAAATCCGAGTATTTGTCATGTAGTGAGGTGCGGCCTCCTAATGATAGTGAGATAAGGAAATTATAACGTATAGGCGTGACCTATGTGAATGTTGTCGGTTGGGAGCACAATGTGAAGTGTCTCCAATGAGAATGTAAAACAATGTTGCTGTGAAGAAAGGGATATGGTGATTGAGCGCCGTAATGTGTAGTTAGTTTGTGTACGGAAAAGGATATCCAGAATTGTGCTACCGGATAGGCCTTATCTTTCGTATTTCGGGACGAAGTTCCGTTATTAAGGGGGAAGTATGTAATACCCCGTATTTTCATGGCTTTTAAATTTAGGGATTAATTAAATTTAATTGAGATAATTAAGTTAATTTTAATCCAGAATGTTGTTTTAAATATTTACTAGCGTGACGAGAGTTAGTAATTATTGGAAAATTTTTATTTGTTGAATATTACTGGATGAGTATAGTAATATATGAGATTTATTTTTATAATATTGTCACGTGTGAATAAAATGACAATTATGAAAATTTAAGTCGGGACGCGCCTGTGTCGTGTCGGAACTAAATGTTGATTTATAAAAGTGAATATTTCATAAGTTGTTCGTATGGTCATTTTGAGTACGCCAACGCGTTCGGAAGGGTCGAGATAGTCAGAAAAGTGTACCCGAGGGTTTAGTTTGAGTCTCGGGGTTATTTTAGGCTTAATTAGTACCCCGGGAGGGTATTTAGTCATTTTGCATTTTTGGGTAATTAAACCCACGAAATTTCAAGGGTTATATAAGATGTCTAAGGTTGTCTTCTAGGGTTAGAACAACCAAAGACAAGTGACGGACATAGGAGAGGGAAGGAGAGAGCTTCCAAAGCAATCCAAGGCCCGAAATCTATCCGTTTGCACCGCCTCCACCACCAACGCGTAGATCGCGAGACGGGGAACGCAACCACACCAAATTCGGCACCAAACCAGAACGTCAAAAATCCCAGGCAAGTGTTTATCTTGCTTATTTTCGTTGGTGCATCACTCATATTAGTGTAGGAATGATTAGGGTGAGATTTATGGAAGAAAAACCCAATTTGAGATAGGAAATCGCATGTAGTGATGACTTAAATGATATTCTGGAAAACCTTTATCATGTAGAGGAGTAAACCACGAAATTATGATGTTTTATGAGAAGGAAATGCTGGAAAAGATTTGTTAGAACCATGTTTAAGAGAAATCTAGGGTTCTTGATATTTATATGAATTGTGGGCTGATAATCCAGGTTTAGTGATAGAAATCTACATGCTTTATGTTGGAAATATCTGGTATGATGATATAATGTTAGTAGTATAAATTTTGGGAGGATTGGGATTGAAAATATGGATTTGGTGAAGTTTAGAAGATGAAAACCGTAACTACAAAACTACAGAAATCGCAATACATGTTTGATCGATCGATCCCAGAGCTTCGATCGATCGAAGGTTCGATCGATCGAGCCCCAGACCTCGATCGATCGACCCCTCCTGGCAGACTAAAGTTTCCCCTTTTAAAATTGTTGAATTGATTCTAAATGAAGAAAACTCCTTAGACATTTTGTTAAGATAATTTGGGAGATAATGATGACCAGTAAGATTCATTAATGAATAAGAGACCTTTAATGCAAGGTGAAATCTATATTTTTGGGATATCTTACATAAGGGACAATGTAAGTATATGTTAAAGGGGAGAGACACGTAAGAGGGTTACGTTGGAACATAAATGAATACCTACTGAATTGTACCTTTGGAAGGATAGAGTCCATGAGGGCTACGTAGTAAGTTGGAGAAACCCTTCGAATTAAAGTGAGAAATGAACCATTATACGTGATAACTAATAATGGGAAAATAAGGATAAATGTTGTGAATATGGGTTATGAGATAAACCTAAATTTATATAATAAAAGTGGTATATTTATATGATTGTGTATGCATATATTATATACTTGTGAAAATCATGCCCGCGCTACTTGCTATCCATGAGGTTATCGCGCTGGGACGATCTTATCCTGTGTTGCCTTATGGGGGATATTGACTCGTACCCTAGAAGATAGAAATCCTAGGTACGAGCTATCGAATCGATAGTCGGACGGTCCTAAGAGACGTGAGGGTATGTACTGACCTCTTGGACTTGGAATCTATGCTTCGCCTCAATATTGTTTGTGTATGTGTTTGTACAGTTCAAGAGTGATTCTGAACTTGTATTCCCTTTAGTGTGATTGATACGGGGATTGGATAACAGAGTATGCCTGCACCATAGTTTTTATGTGGGGTGCTGTTATGATATATATATTATACGAGTAGTTAATATATATATGAAATTCTGAAATCTGGAACTGCCTACTGTGATTTGATATGTAGGACATGGTTGATGACTCAAATTATAAATACTTGTTTTGAGAAAGTATAATATGACACTGGAAATGCTTACTGTGATTTGATATGTAGGACATGGATGATCACGCAAATTATAAATACTTGTTTTGAGAAAGTATAATGTGACACTGGAAAACTTTATTGATTAATAAAGTATAAAAGGAGAAATTTGGTTACAAATTGAAATCTTACGTTTTAAATACTTGTGTTGTTCAGTTGTAAATTCTGCGAATAACCTAAGATAAGTTAAATCACTGGGGAAAGATAGTGTGGTATATGACGAGATAGACCATTGGGAAGGTTAGTGCGATAGGTGTGCACATTATAAGAGAGGTGAGAATTTCTCAAGAGAGTGTCGCACTAATATGTTGTTGCATTGGCCTGTAATCAATTTAAATACTTGCTAAACGAATTTTTAAATCATATACACTATGGGGCTCTGACCCATTTCTATTTCTCTTTCTCTCTTGTATATATATATATATATATATATATATGTATGTTTATATTACAGGTGCCCAGCCACAGGGGCGTCTTGCATAGGGTCCTTTGGCAGGAACGAGCTGCAGCTTAGGTGGGAGTTGCAGGCTTGTTGTTTAGACGGCTTCATCCATTTGATTCTACTCCTAGTTCAGTTTTATCCAGCAGGGGAATGTGTCGCCCTCTTCCTATTAATTAGTTGGTATTGTGAGAGATTGTAATTCTTTTAATTTCAGTATCTTTATTTCGGAATTGTTACTGTCAGGATGTTTTCCTTAGTATCTTAATGTTGGGACTATTTATTGTTGGGTAAACTCTTGAATGTTCATTTTATTCTCCTACTTATTGTGTGACTCTTTAGACGTTAATGGTTTAAGGTTTTATAACCGGATTTAATAAAATGAGAATAAGGTTTTAAATGGTTTTGACACTTAGTTTAATTATTTAGGGTTTTTAAATTGGAAAAGTATTTTAACGACAGTGATGCTAAGAATGAACCAACTGTTCACCTTGATTTTAATTTAATAAAGGAGTGATCGCCCGGTATTTAATTAGGCGGGGTGTCACAATGAGGCGACAGTATTGTAGAGTGGAATGAAGAACGACATCGCCGAGTTTGTTTCAAAATGTGCCACTTGTAAGCTGGTGAAAGTGGACCATCAGAGATCGGGAGGACTCCTACAACCATTATAAGCATCCCTATGTGAAAATGGGAGATAATTTCCATGGATTTCATCACAGGGCTGCCCATATCGTAGAGGGATCACGATTCCATATGGGTGATTATTGATCAGTTGACCGAGGTAGCTCACTTTTTGCCAGTCTGAATAAACTATACTACGGGGCAGTACGCTCAGATCTTCATTGTCGAGATAGTGAGACTCCATGGGGTGCCGCTTGATATTGTGTCCGACTGGGACAAGATTTTTGTGTCCATATTTTGGGAGAGCTTCGAGGAGGCCATATGTATGGAGTTACGATTGAGTTCGACCTATCAATTATAGACGGATGGGCAAATAGAGCGAACAAATCATATGTTAAAGGATATACTGCAGATGTGTATCCTTGATTTTGGAGGGGGTTGGGAGCAGTACCTTCCACTGGTGGAGTTTACTTATAATAACTCCTACCAGTTTACGATTAGCATGGCCCCATTTGAGGAATTATATGGTAGACATTATCGTTCTCCTGATTGTTGGCTAGAGGCAAGGGACAAAAAACTACTAGGGCCAAAGGTGATTCAGGAGACTACTACCAGAATAGAGATGATTCGGAGTCGTATACGAGTAGCTCAGGACAGGCAGAAAAGCTACGTCAATGCCAAGCGGTACTTTAGAGAGTTTACTGTGGGGGATCATGTACTGTTATGAGTATCTCCTATGAAGGGGATAGTGCGATTTGGAAAAAAGGGAAAGTTGGCACCGAGGTACGTAGGGCCATTCCCTATCATTGAGCGGATTGGGCCCGTAGCTTACAGACTTGGGTTACCGGAGCACTTACATAGGATTCATGACGTGTTCCACATTTCTTCGCTGAGGAGATATCTTCATGATGACATGGACCACACTCATATTGCTTTAGAGGAGATCGACCTATAGCCCGATAGTTCCTATGAGGAGGGGCTATTTGCTATTCTAGACCGTAGCGAGAGGAAATTGAGGTCAAAGGTAGTATCGTTAGTACGTGATCAGTGGCGACACTGTAATGTCGAGGAGTCTACCTGGGAGCGCGAGGATGAGATGCGCGACAAGTATTCAGAGTTATTCATACTAGGTATACCGTTATTCTTACTCCTTTTCGAATTTAGGAATGAAATTTCGTCGTAAGGGGGAAAGTATGTAACACCCCGTATTTTTATGATTTTTAAATATAGGATTAATTGAATTTAATTTGAGAATCAATTAATAATTAATTCGGATTAAAATAAATATTAACTAGCGAGATAAGGATTAGTACTTATTGATTTGTATTATGTTGAATATTACTGAGCAAATAAAGTAATATATGATTATGAAATTAGAAAAATTCTCGAGAGTGAAAAATATGACAGTTATGGAAATTAAGTCGGGACGCGCGTGTGAGTCGTGTCAGGACTAATTTAAAGGAATTAGGAAGTAAATAAATTATAATTACTTTGGATAGTTATTTACACTGCGCCAACGTGTCCAAAAGGGTCGAGATAGTCAGAAAAGTCTACCCGGGAGTTTAGTTTGGGTCCCGGGGCAATTTTAGGCCAAACTGGCATCCCGAGAAGGCGTTTTGGTAATTTCAATTTTTGGGTAATCAATATGAACGAAAATTAAAAATATAATATATCTGCTACGTGAGTCCAATTAGGGTTCTTATTCATAAATTTCAAGGGAAGCCACAGTGGGTGAAGGAGAAACAAATCCAAGGAACTAAGACCTAGAACAACTACCTTGCAACACCAGGACCACCACTGTGTAGATCGAAGAACGAGGAACACACCCATACCACCAGCATCATCGGATCAGACCATCATAATCAAGGAAAGTGTTTAATACTTGTTTTCTTTTAGCAATAATTGTGTTCATGTTAGAATAGGGATTAAACTCATGATTTAGAATTGAATTTGGTGGATTTAGAGAATTTAAATCATATGTTAGGACTAATTATGATCAAAGATTGAATCCCTATGCATGTAGAGTAGGAATCCTAGAATTTTAATGTAATATGATGAACGAATCTGAGCTTGATTTGATGATTGTGAATGAAAATAAAGAACTAGGGTTTCTTATAGATTAATTGGGAATTTCAAACTTTATTACTGATTGATGATGATTTGAGGGTATTAGGATGTTAGAAATTGAGTATACATGTTGGGTTATCAATTAGTATAGTTGTATTGGTGTTTGGGTAAACTCTGTAGAGGATTGGAGGTTTAAAAATGATGAAAAAATGACTTTTTGGAGGTTAGGGACGAACTGGTAAAACTCGTTCGAACAACCTAGGGAAGTCGTTCGGATGACTTCGTTCAAACGAGATTAAGAACGAAAATTCAGAGTTACAATTTCGTTTAAATGACCCCATTCGAACGACCTCGTTCGAATGACAATCTAGGCATTTCTAACAAGATCTCAGAACTGAGAATTTTTGCCCGACTTGGATTTAAACGATACGTTTTAGCTAATTCAAGAGACAGGGATTTTCTACGATAATTAGAGCCAGATATTTATGGTGAGGGACTTGGGTACACTACTAGGGAAGAGTCACATGGTTGAATCATGTTACGTAAGGTGCGTTAGATATAATAAATCGTAAGATATAGCATATCGAAAGTTTTAGAGAAATAAATGTTATATATGAACCTACATTCGGGTTGTGTGTATACCTAATTATATTAATGGGTGGTGTGAATACCTATAGTATGTTTGATTATGTGTATTGACATACCTAGCTACTTGTTATCATGTGAGGTTTTGAAAACAGTAGAGGGCATTCTTATCCTGATGAGCCTTCGGGGGGATTTTAGATTTGGCACCTCGGAACATATTACGTCGGCTGGATTGCCATTTATGAGAACGATGGTACTGAACGGTCATTTAGAGTGCGTAAGTATGTGCGTATCCCTAAAGGCCTAAGACTATGTTTGCCTCCAATACGTGTGTTTGATTTTATGGTTCGCGGGAGATTTTTGAACCGATTGTCCTTATTTAAGTACGAGATGTACCAGGACTCGATATCAGAGTATGCATGCAGCGCAGCTGAGTCTAGGGGTGCCGTATTAGTATATATATTATAGAGTGATGATTATATATATATACTAGTGATGTTATCTACCGTGTGATATTTGTAGGTGATTAAGATGATGCAATCCTAAGTACCTTAAGATGTGAATGCTAAACTTTAGGCTGATAACCCTCAAACGAATTAATAAATGTTGGAACAGTTAATATAAGTATTTGGGAATGCGAAATACTACTTCGAGGTGTAGTTAGTGGTGTAAGTCTAGAATCTAGTTAAATGAGATTAGGAAAGCTAGATTGGACTAGATATACGTTAGGCGTGCACAATAGTTGAGAGGTGAGAATCTCATGTGAGAGTATTAAAAGCTAACATGCACATAATACAACGATAATTTGAAATATCTAGACTTAGGCTTAAAAACATGTCGTTAAAGGGTGAAAATCCAAACCAACCTACAAACGACCCCGTGAGAGTCACAAACACCTCGCACGGGACTAATATAACTAGTAGGAACTGTCCACGTAGTCACGGGACTTCCGATTTGAGAATAAAACGATAATTTCAAAATATATAGATTAGGCTTAAAAACATGCTGTTAGAGGATGAAAACCCAAATCAGCCCCCAAATGTCCCCGTAAGAGGCACAAACACCTCGCACGGGACCAATGTAACTCGTAGGAACTAATCGCGTAGTCGCGGGACTTTCGGTTTGAGAATACGACGATAATTTGAAAATATATAGTCTTAGGCTTAAAAACAAGCTGTTAGAGGGTGAAAATCCAAACCAACCTCCAAACGACCCCGTGAGAGGCACAAGCACCTTGCACGAGACCAATGTAACTCGTAGGAATTGATTGCGCAGTCACGGGACTTCTGGTTTGAAAATACAACGATAATTTGAAAATATCTAGACTTAGGCTTAAAAATATGCCATTAGAGGGTGAAAACCCAAACCAACCTCCAAACGGCCCCGTGAGAGGCACAAGCACCTCGCACGGGACCATTGTAACTCGTAGGAACTGATCGCGTAGTCACAAGACTTCCGGTTTGAGAATATGGCGTTAATTTCAAAATATCTAAACTTAGGCTTAAAAACATAATGTTAGAGGGTGAAAATCCAAACCAGCCCCGTAAGAGGGACGAACACCTCGCATAGTACCAATGTAACTCGTAGGAATTAACCGTGTAGTCATCGGACTTTCGATTTGAGAATACGAGGATAATATAAAAATATCTAGACTTTGGCTTAAAAACATGCCATTTGAGGGTATAAACCCAACACAACCCCCAAGTGCCCTCGTGAGAGGCACGAACACCTCATACGAGATCAATGTAACTCGTAGGAACTGATCGTGTTATCATGGGACTCCCGGTTTAAGAACTTGACGATAATTTGAAAATATCTAGATTAGTCTTAAAAATACACCTTTAGAGGGTGAAATCCAAGCCATCCCCCAAACGACCCCGTAAGAGGTACAAACACCACGTACGGGACCCATATAAGTCGTAGGAATTGATCGCGTAGTCACCGAACTCCCGATTTGAGAATATGATAATAATTTGAAAATATTTATATAAGGCTGAAAAACATGTCGTTAGGTTTGAATTTTTTTTTAAATTACTTGATTACTGATATCTTTTTTTTGTATCCTATTTTTTGCAGGACAAAAGTTTATCGTTAGCTTTTATCCATGAGGAACACATGAAGAAGGCAACGGTTTACAACAGGAATATCGTTTATTTAATGTTGTTGCCCTTCAAGATTCATTTTGTTATGTATTATGGTCGTGTGGGATTTACATTATGCAGGTTTTATATTAGCAGATTTTATGATGTCCATAAAATAGAAGAAACTCTACTCATTTGTTTTTGCTCTATAAACTATTAAGACTTGTAATATTTTGAAGTTTGTATGTATATTAGTTTATTAACAACATGCGAGATTCACAATTTGTGAGTTTTCTTTATTCTTTTTGCAAATAATAAATATTTTTCTTACTGAGAACGCGTGTAATATCGATTTAAATTAAATTCACAAATTTCCAAGAACCCTTATTTAATTAGCGTCTACTTTTAAACCAAATAAAATCAACCCTTAAACATGCATCTAAATCAACCCATCAAATATAAAGCATGCGACACAAAGTTAAGGAAAAATCCCGGAAGGGCAAAACCTTTTATTTCTAGAACTTTAAAGAATTTACAAGACCATTGACTTACATACAACCTGATAATCGCCCACAAGTGTAACGCACGGTGTCTTCGATAAACCTTCAAAGCAACGGCTAGAAACAGTGTGACACAGAAATACCCGCAGGTGTCGGTTCCTATGTCGACGGCTGGAAATATCCCTTTCCAGGAGGGCTGCAATGAAGAAGAGAAACGGCTTCTCCATAAGGGTGTCGGCTAGAATTTTCCCTTTCCAGGAGGGCAGCAATGAAGAAGAAAGACGGCTTCTCCACAAGGGTTGAACAAACTCAAAGTTGTGTTATAGGGTTACCAAAAAGATTCACAAATGATTGAAAATTTGTGTGAATCAAAAAACCTACAGTCTTGGGCTCAATATGTGAAGACTTAGAGTATTTAGGACTCTGAATATCGTCTTGAAAAGTCTTAAAAAAATACACCATCGGAATAGTAATATATATAGGAAATATAAGATGGTGGGTAAAAAACACACGGAACTGCTCGAGTTTATCCCAGCGCGGACCGGTCCGACTTGGAGGCGGATCGGTTCGGTTGACCGGATCAGTTCTTTTATTGCAGACTTTATCGGTTCGCTTGCGGTCCGGAGTATACAGGATCTGCAGCAAGCGGATCGGTCCGGTTGAGGGGCGGACCGATCCGGTTGCGGATCGGTCCGGCAGGGAGGCGGACCGGTCCGGCTGCCAGAATTTGATTCCTCTTCTTCTTTTAATATTCGGATCCGTTGATGAATGTATGAATCTTGAATTTCTTCAACGGTGTAACGACGTGCGACATAATAAATTGTTAATGGACAAAAATTTCTTTACAAATATCCCTCTATGTCTATGCCGGTACATACATAAAAACAAACATCCGAATTATCAAACAACTAAAAATGCCTATACAAATCTACCCTTCCATGAACCCAAAACTGGAAAGATACAATTAAATAAGTCTACAGCGTTTGCTCTTCAATTCTTCAGGAATCATCAAATCTCAACACTTTTCTCATCAGGGTGTGCAATCCAATGATAATCCATGTAGTACCTACACACATGAGAAAAAGCAAAATACCAAGTGACATATCGAGTTTGAAATGAGATAATATATGATAAAAACATAAGCAACATCTCAAAAACTCCCCCAAAATTCAAACTCCCCCATACTATGATAATTCTTTCTCCCCCTTTTTATGATGTCCCCAAATAGACAGATGAGAAGAATGAATCAAATAAGCAAAATCGGGGTGTCACGGTATACAAAATAGAGCATCAAATAATATGGTAAACGTGTTCTTGCAAGGAGATGCTCAAACAAAATCTTCACAAACTATTTTTGAATTTTTCAAATTTTTCGTACAAAAATAAGATACTAATTTGAACAAATATGAAACAAAAATCACACCATGGATTTAGACTCAAACAACCAAGTCATGGAAATGGAATGAATGGGTGTGAATACATTCGATAGGTAAATCAACTCAATCAATCATATGTGCACGATGCATATGTGTACCCCTAACGAATGAACATCAAAAGTATCCTTAGGTGTAAAAATTTGTTGAATTTAGATGACATCGTCTTATGCAAATCAACAAATCAAAGTCAAATGATTTCCACACCAATAACGTCCAAAACTATATAGCGCATTTTCAAGAATTTCAAGGACGTGCAAACCCGTTTTAATTCTCCAACCAAACTCCCTCATGCATATTTTATTTTAGAGGTGATCTAAATTCTCAAACTTTGGAGAATTGGTGCAAAAACCTAAATGGCCCCTTTTTTGGCATGAATATCTTTTTATTGTCTTTAAATATTTTTTCGGGCTCTTTTAACCTCTTTGGACCTCGGATAATAAAACTCCTCAATTTTTTAGGTCCTTTTTAACGGTGGCTTTTGTGCAAAGGATAGATGATTACCTTTCGCAGCCCCTCCCCGTTATCAAACAAATCACACAAACGGTTTTTATATGCACAATTTTCTTATCAAAATTTATCGCGCTTGGTTCATTTTAAGGACAGGATTGAAGTGAAAACACCCAACCAACATGTGATAAGACAAGCACAATAATCAAACAAATCCGTGCATGTGTGCAATAAAGGAAACATGAGTCAAACATGTAAGAATTAACACTTAATTACATCTTAATGACTCCATACATTATAAAGCACATGGATGAATTGACCTATTGTCTCAAAACACTATCAAATAGTCACATGAAAATAATGGAATGATGTTGTGACTCGGTCATCCTAAGTGTCCATCCATAAACGGTGCAACCAAAAAAAATATCTTTTAGTATTTTTCAAAATTTTTCAAAAAAAATATATACAAAAAGTACATGTCACAACGCTAGCAAAAATATATCAAAAAGCATAACTAGCGTATGACAAACATGCAAACACAATCATCTATATGATATGGCAAGAGAAGAGTCATGTGCAAGCAACCGGGAATCAACTTGTCTAAAATCTAGTGCCTCTAAAAGTGATTTTCTAACCCAAATAGATGTGAAACATCGCGTGGGGGCTTTGGAAACCACGGGAACACTAGACATAAACTTCCTAGGACTTTTTCCAAGATCAAAACAAAAACGCCTAAGGTGACCTTTCCTACCACAATATGAACATGTGTAAACGGGTGGAATGACACCTAAAGTGTGATCTTTTCTAATGTCCTTGGGATTAATTGACCCTCTAAAACAAATAATGGTTTTGGCTTTAGCACTAGAAACATGAGAACAAGATGAGCCATTACCATCACAATCAAATCTACTTGAATCGTTTAAATCATTTTTTAACTTCAAAATATTTGGTTCAAGCAACAAATTAGACTCTTCCCAAGACAGGTATTGCTTTTTCAAATTTTCAACAATTTCTAAAAGGGTGTCCCTCTCCCCCTCAATTAAAGCAAACTTTTCCCTAAGAGTCTCTTCACGTGCCACAAACTTATTGATTAAAATATTTCTTTCATCTTTGGCACAAACACAAACCATCGAATTTTTAAGGTCCTCCAATTCTTTCTCTAAAAATAGGACCCTATCATCACTCTCCTTTTTGGACAATTTTGAAGAATCAAAATCAGTACACAAATTACCAAAGTGCTCACGACAAATATCACTTTGAGTTTGAAATGCTTGCAAATATTCAATCTTACTTTTAAAGAGAGATTTTTATTTTTCCAAAACTTTAATTCTTTTGCAAAGTTTCAAATTCAAACTTTTTAATTTTTCAGCACGGTCGTGAACTTTTTCAAAAATAGGCTCCTCATTAAACGAGCGTTCCATTGAAAAAATTGCGATTTTTCACAAACTTGATTTAAAAAAAAATCAATGTCACACGATTTTGCGAAAAATAGGAATACGCGATAAATTAGCGTAACCCGCTCTGATACCAATTTGACGCCGTGAGAGGTCAAATTGTATCAAAAAATAAATCCTTTAAAAAACAGGATCACGCGATAAATTAGCGTAACCCGCTCTGATACCAATTTGAGAACGCGTGTAATATCGATTTAAATTAAATTCGCAAATTTCCAAGAACCCTTATTTAATTAGTGTCTACTTTTAAACCAAATAAAATCAACCCTTAAACATGCATCTAAATCAACCCATCAAATATAAAGCATGCGACACAAAGTTAATGAAAAATCCCCGAAGGGCAAAACCTTTTATTTCTAGAACTTTAAAGAATTTACAAGACCATTGACTTACATACAACCTGATAATCGCCCACAAGTGTAACGCATGGTGTCTTCGGTAAACCTTCAAAGCAACGGCTAGAAACAGTGTGACACAGAAATACCCGCAGGTGTCGGTTCCTATGTCGGCGGCTGGAAATATCCCTTTCCAGGAGGGCTGCAATGAAGAAGAAAGACGGCTTATCCACAAGGGTATCGGCTGGAATTTTCCCTTTCTAGGAGGGAAGCAATGAAGAAGAAAGACGGCTTCTCCACAAGGGTTGAACAAACTCAATGTTGTGTTGTTGGGTTACCAAAAAGATTCACAAAGGATTGGAAATTTGTGTGAATAAAAAAACCTAGAGTCTTACGCTCAATAGGTGAAGACTTAGAGTATTTAGGACTCTGAATATCGTCTTGAAAAGTCTTAAAAAAATACACCATCGGAATAGTAATATATATAGGAAATATAAGATGGTGGGTAAAAAACACACGGAACTGCTCAAGTTTATCCCAGGCGGACCGGTCCGGCTTGGAGGCGGATCGGTCCGGTTGACCGGATCGGTTCTTTTATTGCAGGCTTCATCGGTTCGCTTGCGGTCCGGGGTATACTGGATCTGCAGCAAGCGGATCGATCCGGTTGAGGGGCGGACCGGTCTGGTTGTGGATCGGTCCGGCAGGGAGGTGGACCGGTCCGGCTGCCAGAATTTGATTCCTCTTCTTCTTTTGATATTCGGATCCGTTGATGAATGTATGAATCTTGAATTTCTTCAACGGTGTAACGGCGTGCGACATAATAAATTGTTAATGGACAAAAATGTCCTTACACTTACCATATTTGGAATTTATTAATTTTCCTCGTTTGTTTTCAAATAATATTTTTTTTATTAATTGAAAAATCTGGCACGGTTTAAAACCGTGCCAAAAGCGGGCTAGAAAATGAAAATCTAGCACGATTTTAAATCGTGCCAAAAGCATGCCATATTCAATATCTGACACGGTTTAAAAATGTGCCAGATTAAAATTTGGCACGGTTTAAAAGCGTGCCAGATTGGGCAATCTGGCACGATTTTAAACCGTGCCAGAAAATCTGGCACCCCTGATTCTAGTACGGTTTTAAACTGTGCCAGATTGGTTTTGACACGATTTTAAATAGTGCCAGATTTCTGTTTTTGGTGTAGTGAAAGCTATGAACAAATGTCAGAAATTATGCTCTTATAAATCCAACACCTACTGGTCACGCTAGGGTGGACCACTCACTATGCGTAACCAACAATAGCATAAATAGAGTAGGTCTATTCACATATAACCAATCATAATGCATAATGTCTCTCGTAGCACTAGCACACAAATCCCCAATCTATCCCAACTCCCGATTTTAGTCAAGTATTCACATACTTAAGTTTAATTATCTAACTTCACGTTTCTGGACAACATGTTATTCTACCTAAGAACTTAGCCTAATCCTTCCTAAAATCCTAACCCATTTTCATAATTATTATCCAAGTACTTTTCACCCTAGTACACCCGTAATTTCTTATCCGGAATTTATCCCTATTTAACCTGTGGTACTTCCTAATATTGGGAATAGGTTAATATGAGTTTTAAAAAGCCCTCCCATTATCTCCCTTTAAACAAGTAAAAATATAAGAGCCCTTTCGCACAAATCTAATATTCTGACAAATTAAACACCTCTTACTAAAACGACTATTACTCCCTCTACGGAAGTCCAAACCACCTGATTCAAAGCTCATTGAAGATATAAGATCTATATATTTCTTTGAATCTATGGCTCATAGTCAAATTCAAAGTAAAAATAAAATGGCATGCATTTGAAGTGACATCAAAATTCACAAAAATCAGATATTTTGACAAATTAAACACCTTTCACTAAAATAGCTATTACTCCCTCTCTAGAAGTCCAAATGACCGGATTCAAAGCTCATTGAAAAGCTAAGATCTGTACCTTTATTTAAATTTATGGCTCATAGTTTAAATCAAAGTAAAAATAAAATGGCATGCGTTTGAAGTGCTGTCAAAATTTGTGTCCGATTCATCAACTAAATCAATACATCATTCAATACTGAACCCTAGTTTCAAGACCCTTCTCTCTTTTAAATCAAATAAGAACCTACCTTTTTCATTATAATCACATCAGATTTACATTTTTATCATTATTAGGTTCATCTTCAATAGTTACTTTATTCAAAACCCAATTTTGCATGGTTCTCTCAACCTAAAAATTGTGTGTTTTCCTACACCAATTTTGCATGAATATTTGAAACTACAGTTAACATCAAATCAAGTTAAATACTTGCCTTGAGAGCTATGAATTTATGAGATTTTCTTTTTGAGGTCCTTTCTTTGAAATGATCTGGAACCTGGATGAACTTGTTCTCTAACCCGGACCCTTTTTTCTTCAATTTTCTCTCTTTTCTTCTTCTTCTTCTTCTTCTTCTTCTTCTTCTTCTTCTTCTTCTTCTTCTTCTTCTTCTCTTTTCTCTCCTCTCTCAAAACTCTATCTCAAACCCCTAGACTCTTGAATGGTTGGATATCTTCCCCTTCTATCCACCTTACTTAAATATAAATCTAAGCACTCAAAATTCCAAAATTAAGTCAATCCTTATTGGTAAAATGACCCGAATACCCTTTTACGACTCCCGTTTAACCTAAAAGCCCCTGAAACTCAATTACAACCAGGGGTACTTATTTTTAACTATTTCGACCCACTCCGGACCATTGGCGCACTCAAAATCGCCATATGAGTTATCTAAAATTAATTTCCATATCATGTTCGACATGACTTTATTCACATGCCCGAATGAGATACCGTTAAACTCATCGCTTTAACTCACTTACGATGTAATATAATGTAACACGCTTTCATTTACTTACCACACAAGTAAATATAAGTACACATAAATATTAATCCTTTAATTCACTAATTAATATTTCTTTTTTCAATTTAATTAAATTACGTGTACACATGTACTTTAAAATATGGAGTGTTACAAATTATAGTATATAACTAAAGTTGACAGCAGAATCAGGTGTCGACATTTGTCGCTTCTACGGAGAGCCACATGGATAATTTAATCAATGTTATTATTTAACAAAACCATTCATCTTCGTATACTTTAAGGAAGGGAGAGGACGAGGTATGGTAGAAATATGAAAAGGCAATGGAGGAAGTTCAAGGGCGTTATCCTTCGAGTGGATGTATCTCCTCCTATTAAGGCATTTGGTAGGCTGGAGAAATGAAAAAAAGAGAAACAATTCTACACAACCTCAAACTCTCCATACAATAGAATATGATTCTGTAATTCTCTTTTCTCAGAAACCTATATACTTGAAAAGAATAAATTCACCACCAAAGTCAAAATTATGAAAGTCAAACCCTAACTCAACGTTTTCCCCCATTTTTTTGGTTCAAACCTCATAAATGGAGCCCCCACCGCCTTTATCCACTTATATACCGCATAATTACAAGTAACTCTCCCCCCCACCCCCCCCCCCCCCTCTCTCTCTCTCTCTCTATATATATATATATATATATATATATATATATAATGATCTTTGTTATTGTAAAATAATGTAGGAAAATAGTATTTCCTAGAGGTAGTTCTTCTTTGTATATGGACTCCGAGGTGGGCGAGATGTCTCAGGTGACTTATTCGACTTTGAATTCTGAGGCTCTTCATCTCAAAGATGTAAAATTCGTTGAGGTGAATGCTACAATTTGAACTGTTTATGACCTAAATTTGTGTTTGTTATCACTATCTGCCTTTGGTGGTTTTGTTGGATGGTTATGGTTATTCGAACTTCTTCGTCCTAAAGTAATTAATATTCGAAATTCTTATTTCGATATGTACTGGCAGGGGCAAAATTTGGTGGGTATGATTCATTTTTACCCACATATTAGCGGTCTCCTCACCCAAAGACTTCTCAGAGAGTTCAGAATTACATCGCACGTTTATCTCTCTCTCTCTCTCTCTCTCTATATATATATATATATGAATGTATTGAAAACTAAACTGTTGTAATTTGCTATTGTTATTTATTATGTTATATCTTTTTAGGATTAAAAATTCCACTTTAAGTCTCATTTATATTTAGGGTTAACCTCGAAAAATTTCTTTGCATATGAATTTATTTTTCACTGAATAATTTTTATTTTTTATTTCACAAACACTTTTTTAATATATATTTTAACAATTTAGTTAAAAAATACACCTTGGAATGTGTTAACTTTCCACGGAAGTGAATAACGGTTGGATCGGAGGCTTGGGTGGTAAAATCTGGTCCCAGATTTATGGCGACATTTACATAGAAGCTTAAACAAACGTCTGTTTCCTGTTGTACATTTACGTTGTTGTCGCCATGACCTTGGAGATTAAACTTTCCCGGCCAAACCGTATCTATTGCCCTAATGTAAATTCATCAATCACCTCATTCTCTCTCAAATCATCAAAACCACTTTAATTTAATTTAATATATTGATTGATTGCTTGATTTCAGGAACCTCTTGAAGGCAAAATCATCACTAACCTGTCTTCTTCAATTTCCCACCAAGGAATTCGCCTCACAGTCAACGCCTCTGTCAACTTGCAGGTTCTAATTTCCATCGGAAATTTTGTTTTAGGGACTATAAATTATTTTTTTAAAAAATATATTGGACTAAACATTAATTAACCCATATCCCTTCTTCGTGTCTAGGTTCGAGGAGGATCAGCTGGAGTGATTGAATCATTTTATGGCGTTGTCAAGCCTATCCCCATTGTGTTAGTCTCTCACTGTAACAACTGATTCAGATGTAATGCATGCTCAATTCTTTTTTATTGCTTACAAAATTATTTCAATGTTTGTTTGGATTTGTATTCTTCTCAATCAATGCATGCTGTATATATATACATATGTATATTTTAAAACTATTTTACATTAGTGTCTTTTTAACACAAATACAAATCGTAATGGAAAGAAATTTCATTAGAATTCAAAAATGTTCATGGAACTGATATTTTTAAAATTTAACCGCATCTCTCAGTTAGCTAAAGGATGAAAAGTTGAGGAAACATTTCATATCTAGTAAACGGAACTGAATTTTTGGAACATAGGTTGATAAAGTATGAACGTCCAACTCAAAACGAATTGATCATGAGTATAGTGGCCCTATGATTGTATATCGCTTTGCAAGGCTTATATCCTCTTAACACGCCCTCTTACGAGATGGCGTGACAAGTGGAAGAATTATATTGGGTTTCGTGGGGTGTTGGGGCCGTTCAGTGGCGGAGCTAGGATTCGGAGTTTGTGGGTGCGAAACTATCTGACGTACTCCGGGGGTTCAGGTGCGGGAGCCCCCGAGGCGATTTTTTTTGGGTTATTTGTACAATTTTGGGCATAAATTTAGTACTAAAATAGGATAGTTATTACAATGCAACTTTCCTAGACTTCATTTTCTGGAAAAATTGAATGATATGTTCAGTGTCAATATCATCCAACACGTCTCTTTCAAGATATTAATCAAACAGATTTAATCTAACTTAAACAAGTTATTTAAAATTAATAGAATTAATGGAAAAGGATTAATCTAACATAAAAATCAGAATTAATCTAACATAAAATTTGTTGGAAAAAGATTAACCCATTGATGTTGAAATTTATTTTTGAATTTATTTAATAAATTAATTCAGTAAAATTTTAATCACTTTGTATGATTAATCATTTTGTAAATTTCAGTAATAAAATCAATGTAACGGAGGAGAAAATTTTTAATAATAATTTTTATCTTGAACTAGGGTCCGTGATAATTTTCAGTTATAATTTCAGTAAACTAGGACCGTTCATTTTTAGGAATTTTTTATCTTGAACCCGTTAATGTGTTGTAGACTAACAAAGACTTACATTTTGTTTTGTTCTTGAATAGAGAGAGAAGACAAAACTTTGGTTGGGTTGAAAAACTAAGGCCGGCTACTATTGTATATATATTGACTTAAGTTTCAAAAATTACCAATTTTAACCTTAATATTTAAGTTATTACACACATGTATATATATAAAAAAAAAAAATCCCAGAAATCCAGTGCATGCGCCCGCACCCTCTCGGGTGTGTGTGGCTCCGCCCCTGGGTCCGTTGATGTGAATAGTTCCAAGCATTTCGCAGGTAGCTCATTGACACCCGCTGCCCATGAGGAACTCGCTGAAAGTTCGGTAGATAGTTTGTTGCTCGCATAGATTAACATAAACTTGGGTTTTGAGGGGATGAGAATATTTACAATACCTATAAATTATACCTTAATTAGTTCAAAATGAATAATTCATACTTCATATTATGTCCCATGTGTGAGTGCGTTACTCTTTTGTATATTATGCTAATCTAAGTTACATATCGTGTTTGATACTCATGATTTTGAATTTTCACTTGAGTTCAACTATGAAAACCTTAACTTCTGTCTTATGGTGCTATCTTAACACGTGTGTGAGCTCATTGGTGCCCGTGTTCTTTTTTCATCATTTTATAATCTTTGTATTTTGATAAATTTTCATGTTTTTCAAAAATTCGACGTTTTTTACCAGGCGTGAAATGTTTCCTCAACTTTTTGGTCCTTTAGCTAACTGCAAGACTTTCTAAGGATAAGTCATTCAGCCATGGCTCACGTGAGTTCATGTGTCTCAGTGATAAACACGCGCATTGCATCCCAATCCGTTCTTCAAGAAGAAGAGTATGAAATTTAATTCTCTCTTTATCTAAAGAGGTCTACCGGTATTTGTCAACATCGAATTAGACATAAAGCTTCTTTAATGTTTAATATAGGCATGGTTTCACTTATTCTGTATATGATGAGTATAGCAGGTTATTAGTTATATTATAAGTCAATTATTGAAGTATTGTCTTCCATAGTAGTTTGGAGTTCATATCTTTCTAGCCAAGCTCAACCTAATCTTACTTTAAGATATGTTGTATTTTTGTTTCTGTGCTTGGACTCCTTTGTGTTTATTTTTACACTGTGAGATGATTCCCCACATCTGATTACCTTTTAAACCTTGCATTTTGGCTTGATACAATGTATGAATGAGCCTCATATCATATCTATATACTTATGCCTTATTCCTCAGTGTTTGATCATATTCTCCGCTCCAAAACAGGAAAAAAAGTGTTGAAGTCCAATCTTCTGGAAAGATTGGTTCAGGTACGACAGAGGTATGATATTAGAATGGAATTTTCGTAAATTTGAGGTCATCTTAGTATGAAATTATGAGGCTTTAATTTCCTGTATACAGGTCACGTCCACCTGCTAAATTTGTATCTTCTGGTATACAGACACATGTTTTCTTGCTTCTGTAACATAGTATCTTATGTACCCTCTTTGAGTTACATCTGTTACACAGAAGTAGCTGTTTTTCTATTTATTTATATATTTAAGTTTTGAGTAGGTGAGCATATGTTGATTTATTATCCAGGATTTAGTTGAACTCGTTGGTCATTTTTCCCATTTTCTCATTTCTCTTAGTTTCAGGCTTTATATCTTTTTAGTACTTGCTGCTTGTACCAAAGGTTCCTTTTTAATGTCTCCAAAACGGGGTTGATTGTTATTTTCATATTGGAGCATACCTTTTTACCACCACTTTTTCAAATATTTTACCCTCATCATTAGTAATAAAGGAAACTTCAACAGCAATATGTTGTATTTTCAAAGTATCTTCTATAATTATTTTTTAGTCAACTGGAAATTTTGAATATTCTTCGACCTGACTAGTTGTTTATTTCAATAGATACCATTTTCAATGATTTTGAGACATCCACGCGAAGATAATTTGGAAAAATTTTATGAAACCTTTCATGGAGGGGATATTAGCATCCAGGTAAAATTTTCTTCAGAGACTTCTTTTTGGGCTTGCCTGATTTTCCATTATTTAATACCGTGGTATTATTTCTATGAACATTTTCTCATACATCATGTCTTATAAATATGGTGATAGTATCTGTTAGTTGTAGATGTGGTGAGAGGATACCTACACAAATCATTATCTGCAACAGTGGAGTTCATAATCAAAAGTGAAAAATGTACAATTCTACTCTTTAAGTCTTAGCCTCTTATATATATATATATATATATATATATATAGGGAGTCTCTCATGTGGACACTATATCATACATACCTGCATGCGGTCTTAAATTTACACACACAATCTAATAAAACACAACACTCTCTCTCCTCTCTCCTTTGTCACACGATATACCCAACACTCAACAAAAGCAATAAAACCCAAATTGGAACCAGCCCTGCCCTTTACCGTCGCTACCAACTCCGACCAACAACACTCTGGTTGGATCATCTTCCTCAGGTAAGGAAAAAACTTAGCTGCGAATTTTGCCTTGTATAAACCCATTGCTTGTTTCGTTTTTGACCTAGACCCACATCCCTTGCTGGGTGAACCCATATAGAAGCTTGGTTGTTGAGGATTTCTATGAACAGTGTTGAGTTCTTTCCCTCCACCAATGTGTCGCTCCGGCATGGATTCCGCTGGGGCGGACCCAATCCGTAAGAGAGAGGGTCGTCGACGTGGTGGTTGTTTGGTGTTCTAGATGTTTGCCAGAGGAAGAGACGATCACTCACTGAAGAAGGAAATGAGAGAGAACCGGGGAGTGAGGTAGGAGAAAGAGAGAAGGATTGAGAAATTTTAAGCCTGCACCGAGGTCTGCATTTTTAGGGGTCCACACAAGAGAATTCCCCCCCCTATATATATATATACAGTCCCGTTCCAATACGTACCTAAAATGAGGTCCTAAGTTGAACCCCAATTTTGGAAAAATAGAAAAAAAAATATTTTGGGCTGAATTTTTTTACATGATATCTTATACATTCCATGGATGCCCTATAAAAAAATTGAGGTCAAAATATTTTTTTTTACTATTTAAAAAAATATGGATCGTTTAGATACCTTTGTAAAAATAATTAGTCCAAAATAAATTTTGTTGCTATTTTTTCAAAATTGATATGCAACTTAGGACCTCATTTTATTACCTCATTGGATCCTGGATGTGTGTGTATATATATATATATATATATATATATATATATATATATATATATTATGCACTGAACCCACCTTACTTTTTTATGTCTTGTTCTCCTCAGCTAATCTTTCTGGGAAACCAATTTCTCCCGAAATGGTCATATTTTATATTACTCAGGACACACAAAGGCATTCATTACTTCCCAAACTAAAATCAGGTTGCTTTTTCCCTCCCTCCCCCCTCCCTCTTTTCCAGGTTTATATATTTATCTATAATATATGGGTACGTTTGATTGGTTTCAATTCAGAAAGTAATTGCCGGTAAAACTTTTACTTGTATTTTTTCCCCATGGAAAATGCTATTTTCCATATTTCTCATCTTTTATCTGTTTGATAGCAGTGGTAAAAAATGTACTTATTCGGCTAACAAAACTTGGGGCAAGGTGGGAATTTTTCTCTTCATGAAAAACAAATTAAGTGCAGCTTTACCAAGTTGTACCTAAAGGGAAGTGGCAAAAAAGTTTGTGAACAACCTGTGCTATCAAACATAATAAATACTTAGATATATGAAATATTGAAGTAATTGAACATATTCCATGAATATGTGGTTTATCAAACATTTCCAAAACTTGAAAAATATGGCATCTTGGACATTTTCCATTAAAAATGTGTACTATCAAAACACACCCCACGCATCATAGTATAATATTGTCACCTTCCACGGCATCTCCGTGTTTCTTCTATCGCCTTACTTTTATTTTTTTACTTAATATTTGATGAGCATGAGGGTCATTTTAGCATGAAAGAAGTGCAAGAACGAGTGTGGAGCATGAGGGTCATTTTAACATCATGAACATGTTATTGACAACTGCTATTATTGAAAAGGTGGTTTCCGTGTAACTGGTAAAATATGTACTCAATGTTCGTTATCGGATCCTATTAGTGGCGAGATAATAGTTGAAGCGTCTGCTGTTCCAATTCAATCCATTGACATCCACCTTCTTCGTGTAGAATCAATTTTGGTGGGGGATAAGATAGTTACTGAAACCTCATTGATTCAGACCACTCAGGTATGGAACGTTTCATATCTTTCTCAGGCAATTGTATGATATATTTTTTTAAATTTTAATTGGACTTTTTTTTCCTGTGAATTTATCTTCCATTTACTAGATAGCAGATGGAGATGTCTGTCATAGCATGCCCCTGCCCATCTACATCATACTTCCCCGTCTTTTGACTTGTCCAACCGTTTTTGCCGGGTGAGTTGCTGATATATGCACAGTTTTTCCTTTCAATCATTTCTTGTGTATACTAGTTGTTTTTCTAAGCTTGAGTACTAACTGTTGCCCTTAGTATAACTATTCACTTCTCCATTTGCATGGATGTACGATACATCCATGATGAAGTATCACCCAACCCCACCCCACCCATCCGCACACAAAAAGATAGAGAATAAGAAAAAAGAGTGATCATTAACAGATAGAAGTTGTATCAGAGTCGCTACAAAAGGGTTTGTGTGTGTGAGAGAGAGAGAGAGAGACGCTCTTGTCTAAATCATCTTCTTTTTGAACTTCTATTTTTATCTTCCATTAAGACAATATATGCAGGAATTTCTAAGAATCCCGGCGCAGAACGAACTAATCCGCTTCAAGCAAGTTTTCGGTGCCGAACTGAATGGAATTATTACTTTCCAAAAATGCTTGCTGAAATTTAAAGAGAGAAGGTGCTTTCTCCCACGTAGTTTGTCAGTTAAACCGGAGATTTTATGATGTGAATCAAGAATGCGGAAGTGTTACCATTACACTACACACTAACTAAATACACCAATAAAACTAAAAAAGAGTTTCTCTCTGTATTCTGATTTTCAATATTCAAGTCTAATTACAAATGAAGGCCAAGGGCCTATTTATAGGAGAAATTAGCTTGCTAACCAAGTTAAGATCCAAAAGGACTAAAAAAGGCAACTAATAACTAAAATTGACTAATTAGCCCCAATCATATTTGGAAACTAATTAAACACTAAAATTAAAAGAAAATGACAATAATATCCTAAACTAAAAACAAGGAAAAAAAGATAGTCTTCTCCAAGGAAAATAGGGAGCACAACCACGCGCCACGTGCCACCAATATACATCATTCTCCCCATCTTCGAAAAAGCTCGTCCTCGAGTGTGTAGGGTGACTCATCAATGCCACATGATATGAACCAAGAAAAGCTTTGGACCTTAATCAAACTCAATCAAAAGTGGGCAGCCCAACGGGAATTAGTCCCATGTGTATGAATCTCATCAATAATGGATCTAAAAAATCCAAATCCCGGTGATGTTCCTCTACAAAATCCGAGCAACCAAAAATTGACGACCATATCCGCGATCTAGACACCACAAGCACATGGTTGCTACTTGGTGTGGTGGACCCTTGAATCTGACCGAACGGTAACTCCGATGATCGCACCTTTGCGAGTACGATGCTGAAACGAGCGGACTGAAGACGACGACATTCCAAAAAGCCGGACTAAAAAATGGCAAATAGTTGGAAATAGATCCCAAGTGGGACGCATTTCATGGAAGTCTGGAGTTGTCACAAATAGGCCATAAGACCAATTTTGACCGGATTTAAGGTCAAATAAGGGTGGGGGATTGGATCGGAGTAGGGAAGCCCATTTTGTTAGGTTTGATAGTGGTTGGACATTAATGAGTGGGGAAAAGGGGAAAATAGGGTAAACATAAGGGTGTGGTAGATTAGGGGAAAACTGGGGATGGGTTAGGGCTTGTAGGTGGGGTTTAAACAGGGGTGGGGGAGGGCAGCGGGGTGGTGTTTGGACAACTAGGGTTAGAGTTCTTTGGGCGAGGCAGTAGGGGGGCTGCGAGGGTTTTGAGTGGGGGGAAGAACTTTTTGGTTTTGGGACTCCGATGGTGGTGGTTGTGTGGCGGTAGGAGATGGAGGAAGGTGATGGTGGAGGGTGGGGGTGGAGGACGCTAAAAGGGTTGGTATCTCCCCTTTTAGCGGTGATGGAATTTAGGGTTTCCATCCACCCGATTCTCATTTGGACATTTATCAATTCACTTGATTGATGGGTTGCACGAGTTGGAATCTCAACTCGATACCCACTTCACGTACCACGACGAATACCAAGAACAAACACGTCTCTGATACCAATTGATCTGAATCAAGAATGCGGAAGCGTTCCTATTACACTACACACCAACTAAATATACCAAATAAAACTAAAAAAAAGTTTCTCTCTATATATTCTGATTTTCAATATTCAAGTCTAATTACAATTGAAGGCAATGGCTTATTTATAGGAGAGATTAGCTTGCTAACCAAGCTAAAATTCAAAAGCTCTAAAAAGGGCAACTAATAATTAAAAATGATTAATTAGCCCCCAATCATATTTGGAAACTAATTAAACACTAAAAATAAAAGAAAATGACAATAATATCCTAAACTAATTAAACACTAAAAATAAAAGAAAATGACAATAATATCCTAAACTAAAAATAGAAAAAAAGATAATCTTCTCCCGTGAGCACAACCACGCGCCACGTGCCACCAATATACATCATTCTATTCTCAAAGTAATAAACATATTTTTTTAGTTACACTTCCATCAATACAATGAAAGAACAATCTCATCCTATTTGTTTGTCCTATCTTTAGGGTTTAGGGTTGGAGCCTGTGTTTATTTTGCTCGCAAATAAATGGAAATATATAAACACAGCTTTGGGGATCCAGTTTCAGGTTTTTAATGTGCTGGAATGTCTTTATGCATATTTTCAGTACAGTAAAGAGCAAACAAAATTGTAGTTGGTAGACAGTTTTACCAGAAAATGACATAACGAAAAATTGAAGAAACAAAGGAGGAGGAGATTTATTGATGAGTTCCACCTTGAGTTCCATAGGAGTCATCTCATAAGGCAATATTGCATTATGCATTGGCGCTGTCACACAGAGAAGATATATCACACATCTTAAACCAAAATATATCATTTCTCAAATTTGAAAGCAAAGTATTTCTAAGAAGTGAAAGGATGGTGGGTAAGTGTACTTGCTGATGTAACAGTCTTGGTGTACATGTCTAACTAGAGGGCCTTGACTTCTCTATGGACCTTCTGAATTCATCAAAATTCTCTCAAATTATATAAATAATCCCCAAATCAGAAATTGAACATTGCACTCTACCTACAGCCCATTACCTTTAGCCTCTAAACCAAGAAAATGTAAATAAAATAGTAATAGTGGCATTATATACCCTTAAAGTAACAATTTAACTTGGAACTTGATAACCAAGGTCTTAAGCAGATTCCTTGTGAAATGTCAATTTGTTATCAGTTTTTAATATATAATCTTATCATAATGTGCATCATGCCCCCCAATATTAGAGGAATCTCATACATGAGCTTTGTAGTGTTTCAGTATAATAAATTGTAAACTTCAAAGATGCTTCCTTTAAAGCATGAATATTCAAGACAATATGCGAGTCCCTTTATGTAGAAGCAAAAGGGTGTCCTTCAGGCTATTTGGTATGGCAAAAAATCAATGGTTGAAGCAAAATCAGGGGACATCCTTCCACTTTCCATGATAGTCACTTGTATTCTCATCTCTATTCTGACTTCCTCTGTTTTAGTTTTTTAAATCTCTTGATCTTCACATTCTTGTGCTCTCTTTACATTAATAGGTTCGATAGCAATGTTAAAAAATGCGTTAGATCAGAAGACGGGCGGCAGGAGGCCTCCTAGTGCCTAGACACTTTTTATTTTTAAATATAGGAATATAAATGTACAATTAATTATACATAAACCAAACCAATAGCCAAGTATATATCTGGGGTTGAAAGTTCATTTTTTTTGCTGTCCTTATCATCACCCCTTGGATTTTCAGAAGGAAACCATGATGGCCAAATGACATATAAGGGAAACCTGTAATTGAGAAGATTGAATGCCGCATTAATACAGAAGATGTTCTCAGAGTTCGGCACACTGTTAGGGTTTGGGGTGATAATTTAACTAGGTATTTGAGAATACTGGAATACATAAACAAGGTTATGAGGATCCTATTTAGGGGTTGGAAGGGGTGAATAACGGATTTATGTGTGTTTCAAGGTTTGGCTATTTAGTAACTTTATATACACGAATTGGAAGTCGTGGTATCGGGGTCAGTTTTAAGGAACCATCTTTTGTTAACGAAAGTTATAATTGCATGTATAATTGTCGAAGTGGAAATTTCAAAAAGTAGGTTTTTTCTAGACGTTGTAGGAACTTGATTTCAACTGTGGCTTTAAAGGAACTTGGTCTCAACAATGTATTTATACATAACAAGCCTTCTTCTTGATGGATAATGGACTTTTGAAGCTCAATTTATCAGAACAAGAGGTATTGATAAGAAATTTGATTATTTCTCTGGGAAACAAGTTCGTGCCTGTATAATGTGGGCAATTCTTTGTAGAATTTTGACCCTCTTTGAATTTATTAACTAGCTTGACTTGGTTTTCTCCCTCAAATGGACATCTAGTTACATTTTTCATAGTTGTGCCTAATGTGCATGACTTCATTTATTTCCTCTGTCTCTCCCCTATCCCCATATTCTAAGTGGTGAAGAGGATAAAAATCCTGACATTGATGCGATATCGTTCTACCTTTTCATAGATCCCCATGTACACAATCGTTAACTGTGTTGTTTTGCAAATCTACTATGTTTTCAGTTATTTATTGATTTCATTTATATGTCTCAAAATTGATGTATATTGTCTAATATAAATCCTTTTTGCAGTCCGTTTTCAATAGAGTTTAAAGTCACCATAACCATTACCTTTCAATCGGAGCTATCCAAATTGCATCCAATATATGATCCCAAAACTCCTAGACTATGGGTAAGCATCAATTTTACCTAGCGATATCTCCCCCCCCCCCCCCCAAAAAAAAAAAAATAATAATAATAATAATAATAAAAATAAAATAAACAAAAAATATGGTAAATGAATTGGCCTACTTGTGTGAACACAAACTTTGTTGTAGTGGTTAGCAAAGGAGACTATCTATTGTATTTAATATTGTTTGTTTCAAATTTCAGGTGGCAATGGAAAGTGTACCATTGGAATTGGTCCGGACATAAGTGAGGCATCTACGAAATAAGTTATCTTTGTAAAAATTTTAATCATTAAAACCAAAATGAATTGGCAATGAGTGGAGGGGGGCCAAAATATAATTGACGATGGGTGAAGGCTCTAGAATCTTATTTATTATGGTGCAAGGCTTTGAATTGTCTGATGCATCGTCTTTTAGTGAGGGGCGGTCATTGTACTTGTGTGTATTTTTCCTTAGTATGCATTATTACATTTTGGAGAGTATGAATGACGACTTGAGAGACTTCCTTATTTTCGTTGTTTTTTTGTAATTTTATTAATTGCTTGCGCTTACATCAAATTTGCTATTAGAGTATGGCTTGTTCTTCAGACATCTCCTCTTTTTTATTTTAGGGTTTGATCATAGAGGAGATTTAAAAGGATTGGGACAAGGGCTTAGAAAGCCTATCATAGATTTGTCCTTAGCACCTCTCACACCAATCGGATGCAACAACTACCAAAACAACCCCTAGTAGGCCAGTGCGACATGCAACCCTATAGTAGGAGAGAGGGCATTGGAGGGTTCCCTTACCCGCCACACCTCCGACCAACCTAATGGAGGCTTGGAATTACACGACCCACCTCTAAGCAGTTCTTATGATGCTTTTGCCTCTTTTCCCCACCCACGACCTAGGGTTTTGACCCTAACTAATACCCCAACAACTCGAAACCCTTCCAAACCCCCAGACACCAAACCCCAACCCATTATTAAACCCATTCCCCTTAATACCCGCTTTTGATTTTTGCTTAATTTTTCGTCGTCGGATTATCCACTCCCACATTCAAATTCGGCACCTTACGAGCATAACACCTCAACATCAAACCGAAACTCTAGATACCACCCCATCCAAAACAACCCAACGTCGAGAAGACACCACATTGATATACCACCGCACCCTCCTAGCCCCATCCCCAGTCAAGAAAGAATCCGATTGGGCATAACATATTCTACACGCAATGTACATCGCTGGGACGATTACATGCGATGATTATTGATGGAGATCCAGTGAATTTTGTTTCGACATCGATGATGACGATACTTTACCTGCTGGTGGAGCGGTGGCAATTCGGGTTAGTCGTGTCATTTTCGGGTCGCGTTGATTTTTATTTGGGTATAAGGTTTGGATACTCTTAAATCTATACAAGTTAATCGGGTCATTTCGGGTTATTACCATAAACGGGTTATCGTGTCAAAAATTGCCAGCCCCTGTATCGTATTAAGTGGCTTAGCGCCGACAACACTTTGCTTCCTAACCAACAGTTCCAATCCCATTATCAATTGGATCTTAGTCTGATTTTGTGTTATGCATTGTAGTGGGCATGACCATCTGCCACCTCGTACTGGGTCATTCATGGTAGTTTGACCGAGGTACCGTGCACGACGGTTGAGCATAATTGCGTCCGAGTAGAGTTCCTTCCGATGCGGTTTCCTCGCGTTCCTTCCCCGATCGTTGCCTTGGTTATGACGCCTACTTTGATTTCTGAGGCCACATAATAAGGATATATTATGCATGTAATACCTCGCACTTTTATGGGAAATTAAATTCAATAATTAAGTGTAATTTGGGAATTTAAGAATTATTGTGAATAGTAAATTTTGGAGTTTTCATGGATTAGATGATTTTCGATGGGTGTTATATTTACTTTTGGGGTTAAGTAAATAAGTTGGAGTATTTTAATTATATGTCGCAGCTGGGTAAGGCGACGGAGGATAATATTTAATGGGAATACCGCATTAAGTTGTGTGGGGTTAAATTAGTGAATTGCGGTCAAGTACCTCGGATGGAGATTTTGAGTGTGCGGTTGGTCTCGGAATGACCGAGATAGTCAGAATAGAGTATCCGGGGGTCGTAATTGAGTTTCAGAAATTTTTGGATTAATAGGGACTCACAATTGACTAAGGGCCTGTTTGGTTCTCTATTCAGAAAATTCGATTTAAACACTGTTTTTAAATACAGTTTTAAAATTCAGTTTTTTGTGTTTATAATTATTGGTGTGCGTTTGGTAAAGTTGTTTTTAAATACAGTTTTTTGAAAATTTGACAAAATTGACAAATATGTATATTTATATCATACATATGCGTGTGTGTGTGTATATATATATATGTATGTACATATAAACATATATAAAACTTTCATACATACATGATACATGAATGTATACATACATACATACATCATAAATTATATACATGTACATTTAATAACATGTATTTTTAGGTATATTTAATGAGGTATGTTGTGGAGTTTATATATATATATACAGGGGCGGATCCAGCCCGGGCCGAAGCGGGACGGCCGCCCCAGTTCATTTTTCAAAAAAAAAGAATTTTTTTTTTTTTTTTTTGGTAAAAAATTAAACCTGGAGGTGACTTGTAATTATATTAAAAGTTCAGGGAAAAATCTGTAATAAACAAAAAAAACATAACTTAAAATGGTGCTCTCTCTCCTCTCGTACCAAATTAACAGAAAAACCCTATTTTCTAAAGAGTCCGCCGCTCTCTCCACCCGTTTCCCTCCACCACCGCCCTGCTACTCTCCACTCGCTGCCTTGCTGCTTTCCACCCGCTGCCCTGTTCTCCATAAAAATTTTACATCTATGTGTGTTGAAACCCTATTTCATCATTTATTTATTTTGTGTATATTTGTTTATATGTGTCTGTTTATATGTGAAATTATATTTATACTACTGAAATTATACTAAAATTATTTATACTAAAATGAAATTAAATTTATAATGTGAATTTATAAATTTATTTTGTGTATTGTTTATATGTGTCTGTTTATTTATTTTTGTGTAAATTTATATAAATTTATATGAAATTAAATTTATATGTGAAATTAAATTAAATTTGTAAATATTGGGAATCAATAGAGAAATTTTTTAAACGAAAAAGAGAAGACAATGCACCAACCGTATCTGAAGCTGAGGTTCAATCATCTCCCACTTCAATCAACGTTGAAAATGAATATAATGCCCAAAAAAGTAAAAACAACCAAAAAAATGCTCGAAAAAACTCGACCCCCCAAAAAAAAAAAATCGCCTCGGGGGCTCCCGCCCCCGAACCCCCGGCAACTATTGAAACTTTCGCCCCAGTTCACACAAATTCCTGGATCCGCCACTGTATATATATATATAAAACTTTCATACATACATGATATATGAATGTATACATATACATACATACATACATCATAAATTATATACACGTACATTTTTATATCATGTATTTTTAGGTATATTTAATGAGGTATGTTAGGGAGTTTAACTCTCTCTCTCTCTCTCTCTCTCTCTCTATATATATATATATATATATATATATATATATATATATATATATATATATATATATATATATATATTTATAATGATGTCGCATATATAATTCACTATAAAATTATATACATACATGAATTGATAATATTTTTTAATACATATGTACTATATGTATATTTTATATTATTCCATACATTAATAATATATGTATAAAACTATATATAAGTATCATGTATCTATTGATAATATTATTTAACTTTATATTATTCTATACGTAATTTTGTGTATATGTACATATATATTTTTTATTTATAAGAATTACACACATTAATGTATTATGTATGTATATTATATATTAAGGTATAATTGCTTTAAAATATTAAGAATGAATAATTTTGAGTTGAAAAATAAAAAAAACAGATGTTATAAAACACCCAAAATCTGTTTTCTGAAAAACTTGATTATAACACAGGAATATTATAATTCTGTGTTTAAAAACAGGTTGCCAAACGAAGATTTTTATCAGAATTGTATTTAAACACAGAAAACAGAATTATAGTTGCAAACCAAACATGCCCTAAACGAGTCATTTTTTGGTTTTAAAGGGATAGACCCTTATTCTCTCCTATATAAGACATGAGAAAGTGGGAGAAAGAAAGAAAAGGAGAGAAAAGAAGAAGGGAAGAAAGGAAGAGGAGAAAAGAGGAGAGGAAAAGGATTTCCGGGCAAACTCCGCGGGATTCGACTCGGGGTCGTCGGATTTTATCCTCCAGGCAAGTGTTTACTTGCTTTATTTAATTTTGAGCATAAATCTCATATCATAGTTGGTAATAACAAATTATATGATTTTGGAATTTGGGTTTTCGTGGATCAAACGGGATTTTTGAAAGTTTAACGCTTGAAAATCGAAAAATGTCAAATTGGAGAAACTTAGAAAATTATAGAAATTAAATTGTTGATTCTTGGTTTTAGGATGTTTAGAACCTATTTCCTTTGTGTATATTTAGTTGGGTGTAGCTAGATGTTGGTGGAAGAAGAGGTATAAAGCTTGGTGGGTTTGTTAATGGCCGAAACAGGGGCGAAGAAGAAGTTGCCCTGCTTGATCGATCGATCGACGACCAAGGGTCGATCGATCGATCAAACAACAATTTTGGCAATTTGTGTTGGTTCAATTTATATGGGATAAATTCTCAAATTAAGGATTTCTAGCCCATTTAATTGAGGAAATAAATAAACTTAACTAAGGGAAATATATTTATCCAATTGGGAAAATTTATGGGGGTTAAGAGAGTGTTTTAAGCGTGTGACACTATAAATTATATTTTTAAGAAAATAGAGAAATTGAGGAATTAGAGAGTTGGGGTTTCCCAAAAATAGAGTGGGGACCTCCAAATTATTAATTGGACAAAATGTAGTCCTCGGGTTCATGGAAATGGAATCCACGACCTATTTAAATTAAGGGTGGTTGGTGACGCATATTCCTTGGGATAATTTTAGTGGGCATTTAGTCTTATATAATTATGCGCGTAGAAAACATAATTATAATGATTGTGGTTGAGTATATCCTGCGAGACTATTAGGATGAATTTGGGAAAATGCATATTTACTTGGTGTGAATTGGTATAGTTGGAGAAATTATATAAATCCTTAAGTGTGAATAAAGTACAGGTTAATTATCAAGTGCGGGAATACTTTTAAGTTTAGTATCGTGAGTGTGCAAATACTCGAATATTATTATTTATGAGAATCTTTGGGATTATTGGTCATCGTTATGTGTGATTGGCGATTATGGACATTTATATATATTTGAGGAACAATGTGGAATATATATATATATATATATATACTATGTGATTAAAGTATATATATTATATGATATAGATTTGTATATATTTCTCCATGTGGATGGTATATATATATGTGAAGCATACCCCCTCTAATTCTATCATGGGAAGTTGCGCGATGTGGGTGAGGCCCCTGGCTTGAGGAGCAGGGAGCGTATAGTCCTCAGGTCATAGCGTCCATTTTTATATTGTGTGATTTTTATTAGGGGTGAGACGTGGTGGGTATGTTTCGTATCACTTTCGGGGAGGAAGTATGGCCGCTTCCCAGGCGATGTGACTTATGGCCGCGATGTCGGTGATATTGAGTCCGACCGCTGGTCTCCAGGATGGTATGTGAGTGATGCCCTAAAAGATGATAGCATTGAGAGACCGCATCCTCGAGTTATAGCTCATTGGGATAGTTATCGTACTTGTGTGTATAGTACATTACTTGTGTATGAGAACAAGATATTATATCTCTGCTAGAGTAAAGAGATAAATTGAATATGAAATGAATTCTTATTCCGGGAGATTTTACCAGACTTAAAATGTGATATGTATATAAAAGTGAGCATGAAAAATAAAGATGAGTATGTTATGTATATTTATTTATATGAGTATATATAAGTTGAGTACTGAGGGTCTAATAGATCTCGACGATCGACCTTGCCAAGTAGTAGTGTATCGGGGGGTTCCTTGCTTGGATTTCACTTCACGAGACACCCCACGCATGAACATGGCCTAGTGATGAGACTAGGGACAAGTTTAACCCTTAGTGCTCTAGTTTTGGGTTCTTCTTCTTATATATATATATATGTTGTGTACTGAGGGTCTAATGGATCTCGACGATCGACCTTGCCAAGTAGTAGTGTATCGGGGGGGTTCCTTGTTTGGATTTCGCTTCGCGAGACACCCCACGCACGAATATGGCATAGTGTTGAGACTGGGGAGAAGTTTAGCCCTTAGTACTTGGTTTGCTAGGGATTTCTAGAGTTTGGGGGTGACGGATTAGTTAGGCAGTGTAGCTTGACTAGGATGTTTAGAGAGATTAGCTAGGTGTGCACTATTAGAAGAGAGGTGAGGGGTATCTCATGGGAGTGCGATACCAATTTAAATATGAGATAAAACGTATTTTTGAAAATAAAGCATTTATGCACTTGCTAAATATTTTCACAACTCGGGCTCTGACCCGTTTATATACTTTTCCTCTCTTTTGCTATATATATATAGGTGTCCAGACACAGGAACGTCTGGATGATGATCCTTTCAAATCAGACGTCTGCTGCAGCAGCTGTGGATGCATGCAAGCTTATTTTTGGACGCTTCTATTCTTGTGATCTAGATAGGAAGCATTGTAGAAACTTTCGGGCCGAAAGCCCAATTGTATTTATTTACTCTTTCACCGCCTTTTAGTGCGACATTCGATTTGGTTGTATTATATTTGAACCAAGTGTTCGGTTAATTTATCTCTTTCCAGTTTCATTTATATAAACTGTGTGAATGTTTTAAAAGATTAGTTAAATAAAATTTTGACGCCAGCCAAATAGGTTATTAGTAATTAATTTGGTTTTCGACAGTGATGCTGAGAATGATCCATATGCGACTCCTGTTTTAATTTGATATAGGAGTGATCGCCCGGTATTTTATTAAGCGGGGTGTCACAACGCACTAGTGAGTATGTTGAGCACTCGAGAGCTAGACATCCCCCCTGCCATGAAAATTGTCTTGGAGACTTTTGAGGACGTGTGTACCCAATCAGAGGGAGTGCTAGCATGATATTGATTTTATGTTAGGGGCTCCCATGCCCAATCTTCCCTATTACCGCATGCCACCAACATACGGAGTTGTAGCGACATGTGTCCGACCCGCTAGGCTTATTGAGGGATAGTATGTCCCCATGTGCTGTTCCCTCCCTTTTTATTCCGAAAAAGGATGGTAGTTGAATGATGTGTGTTGAAAATCGTGTGATCAACAAGATCACGGTTAAGTACAAATTTCCCATTCCCCGACTGGAGTACATGTTAGACCAAATTAACGGGACTTGTGTGTTCTCCAAGTTATATATGGAGAGTGGGTACCATCAGATATGTATGCTCCGCAACGAATGGCGACCTCTATGAGTAGACAGTCATATCGTTTGGTCTGTCCATCTCCCCGTTGATGTTCATGAGGGTGATCACTCGGATGCTATCCCCATTCTTGGAAAAATTTATGGTTGACATTCTCATTCACAACCATTCAGAGGAGAAGCATTTGGATTACGCCTGCCATGTGCTTGAGGTACTTTACGGCCATTAATTCCATCTACAACTGCACAAATGCCCTTTTACGGTCCCATCAGTTATTTTTTGGGGGTATATTGTGTTTGCTTAGGGAGTGAGGGCCGACGATTCCAATGTCCAATCGATTGTTGATTGATCGGTTCCCACCTTGGTCACACATGTTTGTAGTTTTCATGGGTTGGCTAGTTTCTACAGACAATTCATTTATGGTTTTAGCTTCATTGTGGCGCCAATGATGACACTTCTGGGGTGTCTTATGTTGACTTTTCATTGGATAGAGGATGGTGATTAAGCGTTTCGCCTCATCAAGGATCGTATGACCACCGCCCCAATTCTTGCCCTCTCGGGTCACACCCAGTTATTTGAGTTATCTTGCGATGCTTACAAGATTGGGATTGACGTTGTACGTAGTCATAACGGCCGCCCGATGACTTTCTTCAACCAAAAGCTCTTCGGCCCCATTATGAAATATTCGGCGTATGATGTCTAGTTTTATGCCAATTTTCACGGTGCGACATTTGCATGGAGATCTCATTTATCGGGAGATCGTCATCAAATCAGATCACAAGGTGTTATGATTTGTTAACAATATCAGTGACATGTATGCGAAGTCGTTTAACTTCCTCCAATGATACACGTTTCACCTTCAGTACCGGTCAGCGAAAGAGGACCAAGTTGGCGACACTCTGAGTTGTCGACCTCATGTTTTGACTGTTCTCAAAGGCTCTATATTTGGGTCTGATGAAAACTGTGCCCTTTGTGATCGATAAGTATTTTGGACCTATTATAGGGAGGCTAGTGCAGGGGGCATCGAGTGTTTTTTTTCTTCAAGATTGGTTTTTGTTTCGTGACTCCGCCCTTGGTATTCTCGCATCTTCCTTGTGGGAGAAGATTACTAGGGAGGCTAATTCAGGAGGCCTAGTTGGTCACATGGGAGTTTCCCACACACTAACGACGCTTTGAGAGATTTTTTTGGCCCACTAACACCGTTATTCAAAGTAATTATGTATGCCAGATAACAATGGGCGTCACACCAATGCCGAATTATCCTTGTCGCTTCCTTTCCTGAGAAGGCGTGGCATGACGTGTCGATTGATTTCATATTGGGACTACCTCATACAACAAGGGCCATAACTCCATTATGTGGTGGTTGATTGGTTCTCGAAGATGACCCACTTCATTTCCTGTAGTAAGACCACATACGCCTCTCATATGACAATTTTATGTTGTTTTGAGATCTTTGCATGGCTTCCGCGAAGCATATTGTTTGACAAGGGTGTTCATTTTTATCGGTCATTTTTGGCGATCTTTTTTGTAGGGATTGCAGTGTTCCCTTCAGTTTTCCACTATCTTCCATCCTCATACGACAAAACAGAATTTGTCAATTTAGTGTTGGAGACTTGTTGAGGTGTTTAACTTCAGACAACCTATGGAGTTGGGGCGTCATTGTTACTCAAGTCGAGTTCGCCTTTAACAAGGCTATTAATCGTTCGACAGGGCATTTACCGTTTCAAATTGTCTTGGGTTCCAGCCGTCAGATGCATAATGATCTTGTTGAGTTTCCCCTTCACCACACGGCATCCATCCACGCCGACATGCAAGCTCGTTTGACATGCATGTATGGATCATATAAGGAGCTAGTAGACGCGCATCGTCAAGAGGTTATTTTTCAGCCTAGGGAATTGGTCATGATTTATCTTTGGCGAGAGAGACGACATGACAATGATCATAAGCTTTAGATGAGATGGTTTGGACCCTTCCCCATCGTACGCGCTCACAGGACAAACACATATAAGATTAACCTCCCACTGGAGTTTCGTATTCCCCGCACGCTCAACGTGGTGGATCTTTCACCTTTTAAGGGTTACCATGTTCTGTCGATTCCTTTGTCGACTAATGATTCCCAGTTGTTCTCTCCCATGTTGATCGTGTTGAGGGAGTTTAGAATTCAGAGACGTTTACATGCCCAATTGGACATTTGATTCAGTGCTTGTTTAGTTGGGCCAGACGCCCGATGCTTGTGGATTACAAAGGCTAGCTACAACACTTTGATCTTAACTTTTATTCCCTCCTTTTCGAGTACTTGACTTCCAAGTGATGCATGTCCATGGTTATCTTTATGTAATTTCTTTTAGTGAAGGGCATTATTATACTTGTTTGTATTTTTCTCTAGTATTATATTTCATTATTACATTTCGGTGAGTATGAATGATGACTTGAGAGAGAGTTTCTTCCTTATATCATTTTCCACGTGGGATTTTATATCCTCAACAATCTTTTGGTTACGATCTACTAGCAAATGAGAACCACTGTATATCAACTCATTCACAAATCTATTATGAGTAGATTTGGTATTAATATGACATTTGATAACGCGATAAACATCTCTTGATGGGAAATGTATACCTGTTACCACTATAATGTGGTAGCTACCACATAATTAACATGGCGCACAATGTTTGTCTTTTCTTCAAAACAAGGTTGTGTACCAAGTTTTTTTGTTCAAGTTTTGCATCCCAGGTGCATTAAACGGTTGTACTCCAAGTGTAGGTACAACCATTTAATGCACTTGAGATACAAACTTGGTAAAAAAAAATTGGTACCTATATCATTATTCTCTTTCTTTAGATGTTCCATTTGTTTACCAACCGGCACTGACTCAGTTTCCATAAACGCACCTTAGGAATCTAGTAGTAGGAAGTTCAAGAGTGTTTACACATCGGTTCGAGGAATACATATTTTCTGTAAAACTAATGTAGTGATGTATTTGAAAAGAGGCAAATACTTCCATCATTATAAATGTATTTGAAAAGATGCAATACTTCTATCATTCAGATGAATATTTTATTAATTTTATATTTTAATTATTGTTCCTGTATTTTCTTTTTATTTATAATTTGGGTAATATGCTTTGTCCTTCATATGGGGAATTCTAAGGGCACCACATAAATTGTGTAATACCCCGTAATTTTTACGACTTTTAAAATGGGTTATATTTTAACTTAATGGATTAATTGGATTTTATTATTAATTAATTCATTTGGGTTTTATCCGAATTGTGGATATTAAAATGGATGATTCTGAATATTACTTAAAGATATTTAGGTAATATATGAATGTGATGTCATTGATTACCGGTATGATATAAATTCGGTAATTTGAATTTTTAGTCAGACGCGGTATGGGACGTGTCGGGACTAATTTATTAAATTAAAAAGAAAATTTATTTTTTTATCGACCTTATAGTCATTTTGACTACGTCGTTGCGTCCGGAAGGTTCGAAATAGTCAGAAAAGTCTATTTAGATGTTAATTTTGAGTCTCGGGTCATTTGGAAATGAAAAGACAACCCAAAAGGGCATTTTGGTTATTTTTACAAGGGGGATGAATAGTGATTTCGGGTTTTGTCTTATTATAAGTATTTGGAGATTAGTGTATGTAGGTTCATTTCATCTCTTTTACAAAAAAATTAAAAGTCATCTTCTTAGAGAGAGTGGACGGTTGTTTGAAAAGAAAAATAAGTTTGCTTGGGAAGGAGGAGAACCAAAGGTCAAAGGTCACCACCACCATCACCACCTATGTTATTCAACCCCAAAGCATCAGATCTTCAGTAAAGTCAAGTGTTTGATATTTGCAATTTAAGTTCGTATATTGTCCATGTTAGAATAATTATGAAAAGAGATGATTTTTCATGTTTGGAAGACATAATGGAGTTGTTTTATGGATTTCTAGAAACTGAAATGATATAGGAAGTAAACTCATGTTGTAGGATGATAATAATCCAATAAATATTCATCAATATGTGGAAGAAATTCTGAAAATAATTTAGTGTTCTTGAAGATAATATGTTGATAATTTTCTGGAAAAAGAGGCAAAAACGAGTGGAATGAGAAGAGCCAATTTGGAATGTTTAGATCTTCTTTTTTAGTGCATTTGGATGAGATTTAAAAAAAACTCAAAACACATACCTGACAGTAGAACCCAAATCTGAAGTCGGATTGATGATTTGAATAATTTTTGGATCTGATTTTTCTGAGTATTTAAAATATGAGAATTCATGATGTTGTTTCTTTTTAATGTTGGTTCTTATCCCAAAACTTTTGTAGATCTTCGGTGATTATTAATTGGATATTATGGGACTTAGAGAAGATCAGTAAGCCCTAGTTAAGATTTGAATTAATTTGATTGGGATTTAATTGATTAGAATTATGATAATTAAAGTTAAAGAGATTTCGGTTGCTAGATTCATGTGTTGGATTCTAATCTGTTTGTATGAGGATTAAGGATAGTTCAAGTAGGGGAGATTTAATATAACACCTGGGTAGCCTTAGGGTTACAATTTAAACATCAAAGACTGAGTTTAAGCTCATTATTGATTTCGCAAGGGCTGAGTGTAGTACAAGAGCGTAGTGGTATGGCTCCTGGATAGAGATGGGATTTTAGAACACATTTGGTTGAAAGAGGGGATGAGGTTATTTCGATCGCATATTTGAAGTTGACGAACCTCCTCGATCGACAAAGTTAAGTAGTAGTGTATTGGAGGGGTTCCTTGTTTGGATTTCGCTTTGCGAGACGCTCCGCGCATGAACCTTAACGACGTCGGGAGTGGAGAGATGTTATAGGATGCGAGGATAATTAAATTATGAAGTAAAGATATGACATTTTAATACGTGGGATTTAAAGAGATATAATGCTACGTAAGGGAATAATCTAAGGTTAATGTGAGTACCTTGTTGTTAGTATACTATAGGTATGATAATACCTATTTGATTGATTGATGATTTATGTGTATGACATACCTAGCTTACTTGCTATTGGTGGGAGGTTTGCGCGTGAGGGCAGTCATATCCTGATGAATCCATGGGATCTTTGATTTGTCGCTCGAGAACATAGGTCTATGAAAGACTTATCGGGGAGTTGATAAGTCCGCTGACTATGGGTACGTAGGTATGTGCGTGACCCATAGGTATGAGAACTATGCTCGCCTCCAATGATTGTGTTGTTGTTAATGGTTCGAGGAATCTTAACGAACCTTTAGTCCCTTATTCGGCGAAAAGCGATATTGGGACATGATAGCAGAGTAATGCATTGCACCGCAGCTGTGACTCGGGGTGCCGTTTTATATATGAATATATATATATATAATGGATTAAATGAATGAATGGATATTTATTATGGTTAAATCTATCGACGGTGATAATTGTAGATAACGGTGAATAGAGAAAGATAATTGAATTAAGTTAATGAATGTTTATTGAAAAACTTAATTCATATTAATGAGAAATGATTCATGTTAATGAGAAACGATGAGAAATATAAATGAACAATAATGTGACATATGGTATGGGACATACGTGGATTATGATATTGGGATGAAATTATAATATGGAAACTAGAAAACAGGAACCATTAACTAGGAGGTTAATAGGAAACGTTAAGTGTGCACTCTAGTTGAGAGGTGAGAATGGCAAGTGAGAGTTAGGTCTAACATGTACATAATAAAAGATTTATTGCACTTATTAAATACTTGTTGTTTTGGAAATCATTTTCACAATCGGGCTCTGACCCGTTTCCTTGCATATTTTCTTTTCTATTGTATCTTCTATATTAGGTGTCCAGCAACAGGGACGCCAACCTTAGCGGATTATGATAGGCTATGGATTTATGGAGTTTTGCTTAGACGCCTATCATCATTTGATTCAGAGTATTCTCTTAGTAGGTCATGTCGCCCAAAGGATTCAGTTATCTTCTTCTATCGGGGTCAAATACTATGGTATTCGTGTCATTTTAATACATTTAATATTGTTGGGATTACTGTAATGGATTAATATTATTTGGGAATGTTTATTCCAATTGCATTCAAATTATTTTGTGTTATCTAATTGGTTATCAGTGTTGTAGAATAAAATGTGTTGTGTTATTCTTAAACTGGAAATGGATTTTGTTAAATTAAAATTTGAAAAGTTTTTAACACCAGCTTAATTGAGTATTGGGTGAGTTGTAAATGTTTTCGACAGTGATGCTAAGAATGAGCCAACTGTATATTATGTTTTAATTTGGTATGGGACTGGCCACCCGGTATTTAATTAGGCGGGGTGTTACAGGTGGTATCAGAGCATGAGGTTCTAGTGTCCTTTAGGATCTGTATGGCTTACTGTGTTTTCAGCTTAGCGTTCTTTGATATAGAGCCCTATGTTTAGGATTGTTGATTTCTTTGGTAAGATTCCGTATATATCAGTGAATCTTATTTACGTTCGGGAGTAATCGAACAAAGAAGTATAACAGATGAGGGCCATTGAATGGATAGCGGAGATCGTACTTAGGAGATTATGAAGTATGTTCGAGTATGATGACCGTAGTCGAGGTCACCCCTATTATGGAAAATTGAGGAGAGATATCAGTAGAAGTTCTTGAAATGCGGGAATTGTGTGTGTTACCTAACGAAGGCAATATATTCAAAGGCTTGGGCATATAATGGAGTGTGGTTAACTAGAACTGAAAATTTGGGGTAAAATTTTTCTTGACTTATCGGAGCAGAGTTATAATAGTGGGATTCAACAACCACCACCCACGAATGAGGGTATGTTCTCTATCTAAGGAATTATGAGGCGTATTGATTTTTGTAGCAATTAATATTGTGTGGGCAAAAAGGGTTGCTAAACTTAGCTTATAGCATCGTTATTTACGTAGACTCACTGAGGGGTGTGGGACACCTATATATTACATGTTATCATGTGGGTTTGATTTTTATCATGGGATTACTTACTTTGGGCATGTCCGAGCGTGATGTAACTATCGGCGTGCATTGACTTGTGGTATACGAGAGCGTATGTACTACTACTATCCTGCATCTTGTCTTCTATAAGAGAGTAGATGCGTAGACTCTATTTGAAATCGATAAAACCTAATTTTTTTTTGTTTAAATCGATAAACTTGATATTTTTTTTTGATAAACCAAATTTTTATATACTATTGACTAAGGACCTTAGGAGTTTCGATGACCGACTACTTTAGGAAGTAGTGTATCGGGGTGGTTCCTTGTTTGGATTTCGCTTGCGAGACACCCCACGCATGAAACTAATAACCGTCGGGAGTCGAAATAAGTTAGGTCTTTGGGATATGAGTTTATAACCTTTGCGAAAATGTTATTATAATGAAAGTTGTACGATAGGGTGTATGGGCGCCCTGGATGATTGGATTGTAGTAGTTTTCAAAATTGTGAAACAGTAAGTAGTTGTGACTTCAGGATTTATTTGTTTAATAAGTGAGGATCATTTTTCCCAAACTTTGTCACGAGGACGGTATAGGGAAGATTGGGTATAATTTAAATTTGATTCAGTTGGAACTATATGGTGAGACTTAGTGTAACATCGATGGGGATTTTCGTTAATGTACTGTATGGGCGGTACTACTTAGATTTCTTGCGATGAGAGATTTATACTCGGAGTTGACCTTACCGATATGATTTATATTCCTGAATTTCGGGACGAAATTCTTTTATAAGGGGGGAGTATGTAATACCCCGTAATTTTTATGACTTTTAAAATGGGTTATATTTTAACTTAATGGATTAATTGGATTTTATTATTAATTAATTCATTTGGGTTTTATCCAAATTGTGGATATTAAAATGGATGATTCTGAATATTACTTAAAGATACTTAGGTAATATATGAATGTGATGTCATTGATATGACGGTATGATATAAATTCGGTAATTTGAATTTTTAGTCAGACGCGGTATGGGACGTGTCGGAACTAATTTATTAAATTAAAAAGGAAATTTATTTTTTATCGACCTTATAGTCATTTTGACTGCGTCCTTGCGTCCAGAAGGTTCGAAATAGTCAGAAAAGTCTATTTGGATGTTAATTTTGAGTCTCGGGTCATTTGGAAATGAAAAGACAACCCAAAAGGGCATTTTGGTTATTTTTACAAGGGGGATGAATAGTGATTTCGGGTTTTGTCTTATTATAAGTATTTGGAGATTAGTGTATGTAGGTTCATTTCATCTCTTCTACAAAAAATTTAAAAGTCATCTTCTTAGAGAGAGTGGAAGGTTGCTTGGAAAGAAAAATAAGTTTGCTTGGGAAGGAGGAGAACCAAAGGTCAAAGGTCACCACCACCATCACCACCTATGTTATTCAACCCCAAAGCATCAGATCTTCAGTAAAGGCAAGTGTTTGATATTTGCAATTTAAGTTCGTATATTGTCCATGTTAGAATAATTATGAAAAGAGATGATTTTTCATGTTTGGAAGACATAATGGAGTTGTTTTATGGATTTCTAGAAACTGAAATGATATAGGAAGTAAACTCATGTTGTAGGATGATAATAATCCAATAAATATTCATCAATCTGTGGAAGAAATTCTGAAAATAATTTAGTGTTCTTGAAGATAATATGTTGATAATTTTCTGGAAAAAGAGGCAAAAACGAGTGGAATGAGAAGAGCCAATTTGGAATGTTTAGATCTTCTTTTTGAGTGCATTTGGATGAGATTTAAGAAAAACTCAAAACACATACCTGACTCAATTTTTCGTGTAGAATCCAAATCTGAAGTCGGATTGATGATTTGAATAATTTTTGGATCTGATTTTTTTGAGTATTTAAAATATGAGAATTCATGATGTTGTTTCTTTTTAATGTTGTTTCTTATCCCAAAACTTTTGTAGATCTTCGGTGATGATTAATTGGATATTATGGGACTTAGAGAAGATCAATAAGACCTAGTTAAGATTTGAATTAATTTGATTGGGAGTTAATTGATTAGAATTATGATAATTAAAGTTAAAGAGATTTCGGTTGCTAGATTCATGTGTTGGATTCTAATCTGTTTGTATGAGGATTAAGGATAGTTCAAGTAGGGGAGATTTAATATAACACCTGGGTAGCCTTAGGGTTACAATTTAAACATCAAGGACTGAGTTTAAGCTCATTATTGATTTCGCAAGGGCTGAGTGTAGTACAAGAGCGTAGTGGTATGGCTCCTGGATAGAGATGGGAGTTTAGAACACATTTGGTTGAAAGAGGGGATGAGGTTATTTCGATCGCATATTTGAAGTTGACGAACCTCCTCGATCGACAAAGTTAAGTAGTAGTGTATTGGAGGGGTTCCTTGTTTGGATTTCGCTTTGCAAGACGCTCCGCGCATGAACCTTAACGACGTCGGGAGTGGAGAGATCTTATAGGATGCGAGGATAATTAAATTATGAAGTAAAGATATGACATTTTAATACGTGGGATTTAAAGAGATATAATGCTACGTAAGGGAATAATCAAAGGTTAATGTGAGTACCTTATTGTCAGTATACTATAGGTATGATAATACCTATTTGATTGATTGATTGATGATTTATGTGTATGACATACCTAGCTTACTTGCTATCGGTGGGAGGTTTGCGCGTGAGGGCAGTCATATCCTGATGAATCCATGGGATCTTTGATTTGTCGCTCGAGAACATAGGTCTATGAAAGACTTAGCGGGGAGTTGATAAGTCCGCTGACTATGGGTACGTAGGTATGTGCGTGACCCATGGGTATGAGAACTATGCTCGCCTCCAATGATTGTGTTGTTAATGGTTCGAGGAATCTTAACGAACCTTTAGTCCCTTATTCGGCGAAAAGCGATATTGGGACATGATAGCAGAGTAATGCATTGCACCGCAGCTGTGACTCGGGGTGTCGTATTATATATGAATATATATATATATATATATATATATATATATATAATGGATTAAATGAATGAATGGATATTTATTATGGTTAAATCTATCTACGGTGATAATTGTAGATAACGGTGAATAGAGAAAGATAATTGAATTAAGTTAATGAATGTTTATTGAAAAACTTAATTCATATTAATGAGAAATGATTCATGTTAATGAGAAACGATGAGAAATGTAAATGAACAATAATGTGACGTATGGTATGGGACATACGTGGATTATGATATTGGGATGAAATTATAATATGGAAACTAGAAAAGAGGAACTATTAACTAGGAGGTTAATAGGAAACGTTAAGTGTGCACTCTAGTTGAGAGGTGAGAATGACAAGTGAGAGTTGGGTCTAACATGTACATAATAAAAGATTTATTGCACTTATTAAATACTTGCTGTTTTAAAAATCATTTTCACAATCGGGCTCTGACCCGATTCCTTGCATATTTTCTTTTCTATTGTATCTTGTATATCAGGTGTCCAGCAACAGGGACACCAACCTTAGCGGATTATGACAGGCTATGGATTTATGGAGTTTTTCTTAGACGCCTATCATTATTTGATTCACAATATTCTCTTAGTAGGGCATGTCGCCCAAAGGATTCAGTTATCTTCTTCTATCGGGGTCAAATACAATGGTATTCGTGTCATTTTAATACATTTGATATTGTTGGGATTACTGTAATGGATTAATATTATTTGGGAATGTTTATTCCAATTGCATTCAAATTATTTTGTGTTATCTAATTGGTTATCAGTGTTGTAGAATAAAATGTGTTGTGTTATTCTTAAACTGGAAATGGATTTTGTTAAATTAAAATTTGAAAAGTTTTTAACACCAGCTTAATTGAGTATTGGGTGAGTTGTAAATATTTTCGACAGTGATGCTAAGAATGAGCAAACTGTATATTCTGTTTTATTTTGATATGGGACTGGCCACCCGGTATTTAATTAGGCGGGGTGTTACAAATTGCTTCAAAATACCACAAGGAAAATAAATCGGACTTTTGCTAAGGGCCACCACCTCATATATAAACACACACACACGCACACTCAATTACAACACAAAATACCACTTTATTGTGACACCCCTCCTATCAAAATAATGGATGGCCAAGTCGCTACCGAAATAAAACAGTAGTCTCATATAGCTCATTCTTAGCATTACTGTCGAAAAGTTAATTAAATTACTTACCACCTATTAGTTTAATAAGCAGTGCCAATTTTAATCTTGTTATTACATGCAACATAAAACCATCCATACATAAACCATATGAAGTAATGCTAAATGATATATCACATCCAGTAGAAGTCTAAATGCATAATAATAACTGGGTGCTGAATAAGTTGTCGGTCACCATAAATCCAGTAAAAATATCCAAAATGAAATTAATAAATTGATCACTAATGCCTGAATAAAAGGAAACATGCCAAACTGATAACTGAGATGGAATCAAGTCTAGGAAACAATAAATGAAGCGGCTATACTGAAACTCTGCAAGGCTCTATATCCGCTCCAGCTACGCATCCCTGGAACGAATGATCATCCATGGTGTTCCTGTGGTTGGACGCCTAAATGCTTTTGAATTTTTTTTTGACACGGGTCAGAGCCCAAAACATTTTGAAAATATTTGCAAGTGATTAAAATGCAGTAAGATTTTCATACTTAAGCCGGTTTCGCACTCTCATGAGATTACCCCTCACATCTTAACTATTGTGCACACCTAGCACATACATCTTAACCCGCCTAGTTACACTACCTTGTCTAACTAGCCCTGCGGTAAACCTCACGAATACGCCACTCTAGAAACCCGAGTATTTTCAAATGTTCATTACTAAGCTATTTTTCTCGTTAGCTTATTTAATTATCTCATTATCTCTCATTGATATAACTTTAATCCAATTATTTCTAAACATTCACACTTAATGTATTAAATCTATATATAATTTATCACTCTATTATATACATATAGTTACACTGTAAGAGTTACACATATAATTACTCTTTATGTGTTAAATCCGCATATAAATTACTACACTATTATATACGTAAAGGATATACCACAACAAACACACATATGTCGAGTATAATTATAACCCCCAAGGATTAACTCATCAGAGGTCCCCAGAGTAAGAACTCATCGTAGGTGTTTTTCTACAATGCTATCATCACCGAGGCATACTCACATCATCCCGTCTACCGATGGTCAGAATCTCACACCTTGGAGGCGGCTATAGTCCTTCGATAGTGAGTCATAGACATACCCTAAATTACCTCACTTGGAACTTCAACCTTCGCGAGGGAACATGCGTGGCGCTATGACCTGAGGATTATACTCATCAGAAATGGTATATATATATACCATTTCAGGCTAAATTGTGTATGTCGCTCAAAGCACTAGCCTAATTACTACGAGTCTACTTCCCCGACTCTTGAACATATTTTAATTCTCATTCAGAAAAATTTAAAATTGTGGCATCACTCCTCTATACCCTCGGACTTTCCCAACCAACCCGTACGTCAAATAAATCACGAATTAACCCACCCAATTTGTTAATAAAATTAATCACTGATTTATTCTCGCATTATCATAATTTTCCATTTTAGTTTCCCACTCAAATCGAGGCCATATAATTCTACCTAAATTACCCAAAGAAGTTTTCCTCATCCTTACGAGTCAAAGTCTCTATTGGAAATCCTTCTAATTAACCCCCAAACGAAATAACAAAAACTGAATTTTTAGGTGGTCCGAACTGATTCGGCCAGACACCCGAACAGGTTCGCTCAACCAACCTGAACTGGTTTGCCCCATATCCGAACCGGTTCGCTATACCTGAATGCGAACTCTTTTCTCCATATATGATCCAAACGTTTTCAATATATTACCCAACCTCCATTAAAACACAAACAATGTAATGGGACACAAATATGATGATTCTAACACTTCTAAATCATCCTAACATCAGAGATTGGACTAATATTAATGATTTAATCAATCAATTGGTTTATTTTCAAATCTCTTAACCGAAACCCTAAGCTAAGTCCACAAATCCGAATTTAGATTTAATAAATCTATACACCTCATCAAAATTAATTTTCCCAGCAGTTATAAGTCATCTAAATTCATCAATTCATCATTTAAATAAATTAAACATTGCAAGAGATAAATTCAACCCCAAAATCACCTTTTTGTGTGAGAGCCCTTCCCAAAAAATACTTTTCTACACCTACTATGATATGAACACGAATTCCACATAAATTCACATCAAGATAACCACTTGCATTATACGATTTGTAGGGTCTGAAATTCCGTTGGAGAAGATAAATTGCTCTTGAGATAGGCTCTCCAAACTCTTTTTTTCTTATACCTTCTTCACTTTACCGTCTTTCTTCACTTGGTTAGGGTTTATAATTGTGTTTAGGCTACCTCAAAACCTTAAACCTTGATTGAACAGTCCTAATCCCTAAATTATTCTAGTGGGACAAACCCAAATGACCTAAACACCCCTGTGTGAGCCTGATCTAGTCTAAAAAGGCCCCAGAACCCAATTACAACCCCAAGGTACTCAATTTTGCCTATTTCGACCCATTTCGGACCAACCGTGAACTCAAAATTACCATCCGAGTTGTCTAACATAAATTTCCTATTTTAACCTTGAAAATAATCTCCTGTCATTCCCACCCATGACGACGTATTACGATTTACTATATTTTATTTACTATACACACTTAGTAAATTTAACACATAAATATTAATCTAAACTTCTCCAATTAATATTAGATAATTTCAAAACATTTCTTTTTTAATTTAAATTACTTCACACATGTAATTTAAAAATACCATAATTAAATGAGTTTTAAATTATTCAAAAAAATACGGGGTGTTACATCTACCCACTGCACTCCAAACTCTCCCTTTCTCTCTCTATCCTCCATACTCCAAGCTCTGCCTTTTCATCTTCACTTCACCCAACAAATTTGTCACCATTAATCCATCCAACCATCTTCAATAACATCTTCAACAACATTATTAAAGTTTTGTTCCTATGGTCCCCACACTCCATTATTAAAGTATTGTCCCCCACACTCCAACCATCTACAATAACATTACTAAATAACTACGATTTGTTTTTTAAATAATCAAATACTAATAAAATTTCCACCATTAGATAACTATAACACCTTAAAAGCAAATGAAAACTCTACAAATCCCATTTTTGAGGTAAACTTCGGGCACCATTATATAGATATTTGTTTATTCATAAGGATTGAAAATTTGAAAAATCCCATAAAACGTATAGTGGTTTGGGATCGGGCCCCGATTTCAAGGGAGAAACTTAGGGTAAATTTCCTAAACAAACTTTAAATCTTTTTTGTTCGAACTCAGTCTATTCGTTATAAACCTACCGAATTGATGCACTGTGACACCCCGACTAATTAAATATCGGGTAGCTACTCCTTTATTCTAATTAATACAAAATGTCAAGTTGGTTCAGTTCATAGCATCACTGTCGAAAACATTTATTTAAACAATTACTAGCCACCTAATATTTAAAAAGTGAGTTGTTAAATTTTATTAAATTAAATTAACATGCAACCAATTAAAATTATTAGCTAAATGATACCACCATCACATCACAGTCACATCAAAATAATAATGGAATAATAAATGAGTCTGGAGTAACACTCCTCTGAATAGTCCCAAATACTGAATAAAACCAAATACAACGTCTGAATAATAAATGAATTAACTCCAAAACTGCATTGAAACTGAGTATGATAAAACGGTCTCTAAAAGAAATGGGGTGACATGCCCTAACAACTGAATAAGTCTGAAATATAATCAATATAGAATGTGGAGGCGTCTATCATCAAGATCCTATAACTTCCACAGCAGTTACCGCACGTCACTGAAATGGAACTCCTAAGCTTGGCATCCCTGTGGCTGGGCACCTAAAAGGTTTTTCAAGAAAATAGATTTGAAAGCAAACGGGTCAGAGCCCGATGTGAAAACAGTTTAAAATATAGCAAGTGTTTAATTACATTAAACAATGAATATTAAGTACATGTTAGTTCCGTGCTCTCACATGAGTTTCTCACCTCTCAACTAATGTGCACACTTAACGTATATCCATAACCCATACTAGTTATGCCGCTAACTAACTAGTCTATACTGCAACCTGTCCTCATGTGATAATATAGGGGTTTGTTCAAGACATTCCAATCTAACTTATATGAATCTACCTTTTCATCTCTTAGATTAATTTTTATTAAATCATATAGCGAATTCTCAATTCTATTTTACTCAAAGTGTCGCAAATATTAACACACATTAATAAGGATATTCACCCACATTAACAAGGAGTCTGTTATTATCACTAATATATAAATTTCAACATAATTATATAATTAGGGCACCCCTAGGCTAAGCTGTGGTGCACACATACTCTGCTATCGAATCCCGGTACATCATGTACATAAGGACTACATATTCCGAATCTCTCAGGAACCGTTTTAATAAGCAAAATCACACATATTGGAGGCGAACATAGTTCACATACTCATGGGTCACGCACATACCTGCACTCCCATGGTCAGCTGACTTATCAACTCACAAATAAGTCATTCACAACCCTATGTCCTTACGGTACCAATCTAAATCCTCCCGTAGGCACACAAAGATTAGATGGCCCTGTTTCGAAAGCCGACCTCTCGTGATAGCAAGTATGGTAGGTATGTCATACACATATAAATCCATTTACTAAGCATTTACACAACTTAGATACTTTATAATATTATTAAAGGTATATTCTCAATCCCTATACCATTAATCCAATTAGTACATTTTTATACTTCCGGACAGTTATATAATATAGTCCACCGACACATCTCACGTCGTAGTTTCAAGTACTTAAAACCTAACTCATAAAGGTTACTAAGTCTCCTATTATTCCCACGCTTTAATCCAATACTCTTAAGTTCCATATTTTTGCCACTAACCTTATATTACCAACTATATAGATTTAACTCATTTAACCGCAGTCTTTAATAGTACCCCACTCGTCGAACCTTATTAAGTCTAACATAACTCCCAAATTTTATTCTGATAATAATCCGGGTCTCATATACATGCCTACTGGTCTTCCTTAAATCTAAAAGTGTTCACAAGGTCCCCACCAATAATTTTCTAATGTCGAAATTGCTGAAATTCAATAAGGGAAATATCACAATTTCTGGGAAGGTCGATCGATCGACCTATGAATGTCGATCAATCGATCGCACCAGATGAGGCTACGGACTGCTTCATTTTTTAGTCCCAGATTTGTCCCAAAACTCCATTACAAGGTATGAAATTCTAAACTAAGGATATGGGATCATTGTACAACCTAATTACAATATTTTTAACGTTCCGAAACCATTAAATCATCAACAATTAACCTTATATGGATCAAATCTTCATAAAAACCCTAGTTTTCTATTTTCTTCAAGAACCATGATATTTCTCTTCTTTAATTCGTTTTTAATCCATCAAGGGTCAAGTTTTGGTTACTAAATTTCGTCTAGAACTAATCTACATGCAATTCCTATCCAAGATTTAGAGTTCTCCACTAAATTTCATGAGTTTTCATCATCTTTCAAGGTTAATAACAATTTCTACACTAATCATGGAAGAAATATTCGCTGAAACTAATGGAATCAAATCACTTGCCTTAAGATTGTTGTTCAGATTCGTTGGTGGTGTCCGAGGGCTGATTCTTCCCTTCTTTCTGGTCACAATTCCGTCGAAAGTGGTCGTGGTGGGTGGTGGCTAAGGTTTGGAAACCTCCTGCAACTTCTCCTCTAACTCACGTAACCCACTCTTTGTTTTTGGCTGATAATGGCCCTAATGGACTTCCCAATAATAAATAAATAAACCCTAAAATTCGTGGGTCTTATTTTCTTAAATTTTAAAATGACCAAAATACCCTCTCGGGTTGTCGGTTTGGCCTAAAAATACCCCGGGACCCAAACTAAACTCCCGGCTAGTGTTTTCTGACTATCTCGACCCCTCCGGACACGTTGGCACACTCAAAACAATGATACAGTTGATAAAATTTATAATTTACTTTTTAAATCTAATTAAATTAATTTCTGACGCGACTGACATGCGCGTCCCAACTTAATTTTCTAAATTGTCGTATTTATAACTCGCAAAATATTTAATAATTTCCATAGTCATATATTACCATATATACTTAGTAACACTCAATATTATCATCATAATCAAATACCAACTCACGTCTCGCTAGTATTTAATCCGAATTAATTTCTAATTAATTTCCATTTAATCTAATTAATTCCATTAAATAAAATCAATAAAATTACGGGGTATTACATGCACTAAATTTGGTATATTCACCCCGAACCAGCTATACATGGTTAGTTAGATTTACCCTAAGATGCTGATATATATTTGGTATATTTACCCCGAAATAATGAAATAAATTCGGTATATGCATGCCGAATGGAATACAAACTTATCGAAGTGATGCAAAGATGTGGTGGCCCTTAGTAAACATACAATGGACTTCAAACATTTAATGTAATTATGTTATCAATTACATTACAAGTATGTTATCAAATACATTTATGTTGTCATAAGGGATGGAATTTATTTACACCAAATAATAATTTTACCTATGATGGATGCCTTCATGGATTTCAACTCCATGTTATTTGATTAGGCTTTAGCGAATATTGATATACTCCATAACGGGGAAGGTGGTTCGGTGTTAGTAGATGTTAATGTAACGTTCTTTACGGAGCCGGTATTATAAAGTCTATTAGTGATGTAATAGATTTATATATTTGCAATTACAATGCACTCATTAATTATATTCTTTATTCTCAGGTATTTTCCACTCGGCAAGCATTGGTTGCTTGGTCAGTAATTGTTATCATCAAGTCAGATGCACCTCCTGCAACGCGTAAGGGACATCTGCACATAGGTTGTGAGAAGGGTGGTGAGCACCATGATCATCACGGGAAGAATGATGGGAACGAAGGGAGTAGTCAAGGGGAAAAAAGTTAGAAGAGGGACATGGACACTCGAAAGTGCGATTGTCCGTTTCTGTTGAAGGGCATTTCACTTGAAAATGGACAATGAATGTTGTTAGTTGTTAGTGGTGTTCACAATCACCAATTGTCGAAAACATTAGTTGGACATGCATACACTAGTCGACTCACTTCGAAGGAGAGAAACATTATTGAAGAGATGTCCTTGAGTGGGGTAAAGTCGGTCGCCATTCTACTGATGATAAAAGTTGTAATGTTCCTAATGTTTTGACCATGAAAACCATTTCTAATGCGAAAGAGAAGTTGAGGATTTCCAAACGAGAGGGTAGAACACCAATGCAACAGTTATTGAAGTTGCTTGGGTTAAACACTACGACTATTGGTATAGACCGAATGAGTCTAAAATGGAGGTGTAAGACATTTTTTGGGCTCTTCCAAACTCAACCCAACTGGCCAAGTGTTTTTCATCCGTTGTCATTATTGACTGCACATACAAGACCAATCGATACAATATGCCTTTGTTCGAGATGGTTGGTATAACATCATCCGAAAGGACGTTTAATACTGCATTCGCATATTTAGCAACAGAGAAGTAAGGGAACTATCGATGGGCATTAAGACGTTTAGTATCCCTATTCGATTCGTTTGCATGTCCCACAATTTTCATCACAGATCGGGAGTACGCGTGCTCTTCGAGGCGAGATATATGGTTTTCACTTTCCACGTTCATCATAATGTGGATCTCCATGATAGAAAAGAGATCCACGACGAGGATTCTGAAAACGTGGAGCTTTTCTGAATCAATGCTCTGATGCCAATTTGAAATGGGATAGGCCCCAAATTTTAAAAACTTTTACTACACAAAGTAATTTCCTTTTAGATGTGGAAGCGTAGATGGTTCAATATTAAACAAATTAACAAATACCAAATTTTAATTTCTTTCAAATTAAAATTAAACCAAAGTGAAATTAAATTAAACGACACATCGATATTTCACTTAAACCAACTTAATTCAATCCAATTCCTAGAAATTTGCCTAAGTCATATTTTCAATATTATCAAATTATGCCAAACCAATTTTATCAAATTAAGTGATGACTTGAATTAAATTAATTAAACATTACCCAAATTAATTTAGCACCAAATTAAACACGTAGTGATTTAAACCAATTTTATCTTTTTACCTAAGCAGGCGTTCTAGGTGAGTTATTGTGAAAGATAAAATAAACAATGAAATCACTACGCCGCGATGTAGGAGGAAAACCCACAACGGGAAAAATCCTCGGAAGACCCTAGCCTTAAGTCCACTAAGTATGGTTTTACAATTACAAGATATATGACTTACTTCCTCGACTCGACCCCTTTCAAGCCTTGATGCGTCTTCTTGTAAACACCTCCGCCTAGTCGATAACCCCAGAGCTCCATCGAAATCTTGGGATTCACTAATGAGACATAGGTACACCGTCAACCACACATAGTGCCTTTCACCATGTGAGAATGCCGCAGCAAAATAAACTTCTTATTCTTTGAGGGATTTATAAGTAAACCCAAACAATCTCTTCAATGAGGTAGAGAAAACCCGATGCCAAACACTCCAAGCAAGATGTATATATCTTGAAACGTGGAATAAACAAACTATGGGTGTAAAACAGAAGTGTTTTAAGAATTTTTCTTTGAAAAATGAACACTCAAACTTGAACTTTTTCCTTTTGGAATTTTGCTCTCAAACTCTCTCTTGGATATGGAAAGATGTGAAAAAGTTGAACCAAAAAAGTTGGTTCCCGCACTAGTTAAGTTCTGTCAAAAGTTAAAGGGGTAAAGAAGTGGAAAACATGGAAAAACTGCTCAAAGCTGCCAAATAAACTGTTCCCGCCAAATCTCGTTCGAACGAGCTTTCTACGAAGTTCCAGTGTATAAAAGTTAAAATCGTTAGAAATCTCATTGAAATTCTCGTTCGAACATCATTCTCGTTTGAACGGCAATTCGAACGACATTCCAGTGGCCAATGGAGGAACTCTTTGGCAAACCTCGTTCGAAAAACATTCTCGTTCGAACGACAATTTTGAATGAACTTCCAGAATGTTCAAAAATTCGATTTTAGCCTAGAACCATTATTTTAAAGTTTTAAAGTAACCTTCTGAAAGTAAACAACAGTTTAAGCAAAATACACCCATATAACTATTGTTCCAAGCTTCTATATATATTTTCAATGCATTCATACCTTAGGAGCAATAGAACCAATGTTGGTGACGTAGAAACAAGGCACATTAAACACGGCATTTGATGAAGGTATAATATCTTGGCCGCTACGTCTTCAACAAACATGTCATGGGCTTGAATGGATAAACTTGAACTCTATCTTATGACTCAAATATTTTTGTCCGGAATTGATCCAAAACTATAAAGGACTCAATTGGAATTTTGTGTCCTTACAAATCTCCCCCTTTGGCTATTCCGGGACAAAAACTAAACAAAAAAAATCCTAAAGGGCCGTTAAACTCTACTAGACATAGAAAAAATGTACCACCCAAAATAAAAAATACATAGCTTGACTCCAATAACCCAAGGATCAATATCTTTGCCGAAGATGAAAGTTGCCATTTAGAAGAATTCCTTCACACTTAAGCAAACACATTAAACGCATAGGGAATATTAAAATATTAAATGCAATATAAATAAAGACTCCCCCTTAATTAATTATCTGCTTTATCAACTATGATCAACCTAAGAAGATAGAGCTCTCCTCCTAAGTAAAATCTCCCAAACTAAGATAAGATGACAATAGGATTAAATACCATTTCTCCCCTATCATTCTCCCCCTTTTTGTTCAGGAATAGACAAAGGCTAAAGAATCAAAACGTAACTTATCTCCCCCAATAAAAGCATATACACCCCTTAAACTAAACAAGGGATAAATAGAATGGGATAACAAGCTAAACATGCAATAGTGCGTAAAGAAATTAGAACATTAAAGCACAAGAGCAACAAAATCATAGCTAATCCAACAAATAATAATGGATACTAACTAAAATGCAAGAAAATAATACTAATATGATACATAAAGTATTAAGCATGTGATATCAACAAAGAATGTACCAAAAATAGATACCAATTATGAATTAAAGCATAGATGGACTAGAAAGCAAGGCAAAGACAAACAAAATACCTCGTATATGAGTACATAATAAATATCATTAACGCACACGCACATATACTAGGTATAAACACCACACATGACATAAAATAAAATAAGCTTTCACACTCGTATGACAAAAATGTGTCATATGAAAACGGAAGTGTTGGGGTGTGAACTAGTAACAATTAAATTTAGACCCAATCACTTAAAACATGTTCACGGAGTTCTCAATTGATTGCAAACTTCATCACATTTGAATATAACCTCATGTGACAATATAAATTGAACTCAATAAACAAACATACAAAATGCATACAAGCCTATAGTTTTGATGATTCTACAAACCAATAGAGTCATGACATTGAAAGCGTAACTAGGATAAACGGACATTGTGCAAACCGTTGATATACCATCCAATCTCCCTCAATAAGCATATATATTTGAATGAATATATCAAACAAAAATAGGTCTTGGCAATTATTTTTCTTTTTAATGACATATTCTATTTTTAGGTCTTTGGACCATGTATTGCTTTTAGGTCCAAACCAAATGGTGGCTTACTATTCGCAAAGTATAATAGATCCTTTCGGAGCCCTTTCCTGGGCACATTCATATATATCATTTTTATAACTCACACAAATCTTACGTGCAACGAATTTTAACATGCACTAGTCCTCCTATGTCACAAATATGTAGATGACTAGATTGGTAGGAGAACACCTCACAAAGCGCAAATATACATATGAAGTTAAATTTCAAAAGAGCTCGTGCATGTGTGAATTGAGGCATATAAAAATAGAATCCATTTAATCAACGCAAAATCTAACTACTCCGTGTAAGCATGGTAAAGAACGTAATAAGGATTGACAATCTAAACCAAAAGTTCTATCCACGTGGGAGCGTAAAAGATGGGATTCAAACACAAGAATATGCCACATAAAGTGTGTCAAACTAAAATACACACAAAAAAATCTTTTTGAGTTTTTGAAATTTTTTTAAACCAAACAACAAAAATATTTACTCAAAAGACACACAAAAATCATTTGTATTTTTCATTAAGTTCAAATTACTAACAAGGTAAAACACAAATGATAAACAACAATATTTTTATATTTTTTCATTTAATGAAAACTAAAATGAAGGAAACATAATACAAAAGATAAACAAGTCATGATTTCTAGCATAAGATATGAAATAAAGCAATGACTAGAAAATGACTAAACATGCATACACCTAGCAATGATATATAATATGAAGCACCAAAAAGCTAGAGTATGTAAATAAAAACTAACACATTCAACCTTTAAATTTAGCAAGGGAGGTTTCATGTGAAAGCAAATGAGAATCAACAAATCTAATATCTAACGCGTCTAAAAATGATTTCCTAACCTATATAGATGTATATTTAAAATGATGGGATTTGGGAACTAATAAAATTATAGACATAGACTTCCTAGGACTTCTTTTAAGATCAAAACAAAATGACCTAAGGTGACCTTTCCTACCACAATGCAAGCATGTGAAAACACGAGGAATGATACATACGATGTGACCTTTTCTAAAGTCCTTGGATAAAGTCGACCCTCTAAAATAAACAATGGTCTTAGCTTTAGCAACGGAAGTATTTGAACAAGATGAGCTAGAACCATTACAAATACTACTCGAGTCAAGTAAATCATTTTTCATTTTTAAAATTTCAGACTCAAGTAATAAATTAGACTCCTCAAATTTACGGGACTCCTTCCTTAAATTTTCTATAACTCCTAGAAGGTTATCACGCTCCCCCTCAATGTTAGGAAACTTGTCCCTAAGAGTCTTTTCTCGACTATCACTCTCTTTCTTGGACATTTCTAAAATATTAAAATTGTGATTTATGTCCATGAGCTTTTGACAAAAAATATCTTTTTGAGATAGGGAGATTTGCAAAAACTCAACTTTAGTTTTAAAACAAAAAATTTCATTTTCAAGAAATTTAATTATTTTTGCAAATCTCAAATTTATCTCTTAATTTTTCATTACACTTATTAAGCTCAATAAATTCATCTCGAATAGCAAAAACTTCATTATCATTAGAAATGGAAAAATTATCATTAAGATGTCCCATCGAGAGATGCAAAAACAAAAATGAGAGTGAGTAAAAAAATGAACCACCTAAAAATACAAGGAGCACAAAAATTATAAAAGCCGAAAAACGGCTCTTTAACTCGATAAATTAGCGCTCCGGCTCTGATACCAATTTGAAAAGATGGAGCTTTTCTAAATCAATGCTCTGATACCAATTTGAAACGGGATAGGCCCCCAATTTTAAAAAGTTTTACTACAAAAAGTAATTTCCTTTTAGATATGGAAGCATAAATGGTTCAATATTAAACAAATTAACAAATACCAAATTTTAATTTCTTTCAAATTAAAATTAAACCAAAGTGAAATTAAATTAAACGACACATGGATATTTCACTTAAACCAACTTAATTCTATCCAAGTCCTCGAAATTTGCTTAAGTCATATTTTCAATATTATCAAATTAGGCCAAACCAATTTTATCAAATTAAATGACGACTTGAATTAAATTAATTAAACATTACCCCAATAAATTTAGCACCAAATTAAACACGTAGTGATTTAAACCAGTTTTATCTTTTTACCTAAGCATGCGTTCTAGGTGAGTTATTAAGACAGATAAAATAAACAATGAAATCACTACGTCACGATGTACGAGGAAAAACCCATAACAAAAAAAAACCTCGGACGGCCGTAGCCTTAAGTCCACTAAGTATGGTTTTACAATTACAAGACAGATGACTTACTTCCTCGACTTGACCCCTTTCAAGCCTTGATGCGTCTTCTCGTAAACACCTCCGCCTAATCGACAACCCCGGAGATCCACCGGAATCTTAGGATTCACCAATGAGACATGGGTACACCGTCAACCACACATGGTGCCTTTCACCATGTAAGAATGCCGTAACAAAAAAAAACTTCTTCTTCTTTGAGAGATTTAGATGTAAACCCAAACAATCTCTTCAATGCAGTACAGAAAACCCGATGCCAAACTTTCCAAGAAAGATGTATATATATTGAAACTTGGAATAAATAAACTATGAGTGTAAAACATAAGTGTTTTAAGAATTTTTCTTTGAAAAATGAACACTTAAACTTGAACTTTTTCCTTTTGGAATTTTTCTCTCAAACTCTCTCTTGGAGATGGAAAGATTTGAAAAAGTTGAACAAAAAAAGTTGGTTCCTGCACTAGTTAAGTTCTGTCAAAAGTTAGTGGGGTAAAGAAGTGGAAAACATGGAAAAACTACTCAAAACTGCCAAATAAACTGTTCCCGCCAAATCTCGTTCGAAAGAGCCTTCTAACGAAGTTCCAGTGTATAAAAGTTGAACTCGTTTGAAATCTCGTTGGAATTCTCGTTCGAACACCATCCTCTTTTGAACGACAATTCGAACGACATTCCAATGGCCAATGGAGGAACACGTTATCAAACCTCGTTCGAACGACATTCTCGTTCGAACGACAAACTCGTTCGAACGACAATTTCGAACGAACTTCCTGAATGTTCAAAACTTTGATTTTAGCCCAGAACCTTTATTTTAAAGTTTTAAAGTAACCTTCTGAAAGTAAACAACAGTTTAAACAAAATACATCCATATAACACGGCATTTGATGAAGGTTTAATATCTTGGCCGCTACGTCTTCAACAAACACGTCATAGGCTTGAATGGATAAACTTGAACTCTATCCTATGACTCAAATGTTTTTGTCCGGAATTGATCCAAAACTAGAAGGGACTCAATTGAAAATTTGTGTCCTTACAGATTCATTGAAGAAGTTCATGAGGGATTGGATACATTTGATTGAATCCCCCACCGAGAATGATTTTAACAAAATGTGGACACAATTTAACTTTAATTGGGTTGCATACCCCAACACACTTCATTACATATATTGCACATGGTACAATCTAAAGGAGATCTTCATTCATGCCTGGACAAATACGATTAAGCATCGAGGTAATCGAACTACCAACCGTTGTGAAGGAGCATATGGTAAGTTGAAAAGGCACTTGGAGAGTTCTCAACTTACTTTTGACAAGGTTTTTTTTTAGGATGCACAACTACATTGAGTTTCAAGTGATCGAGATCAAAAGGGAGTTTGAGTATTCTTTGCAAAAATTAAAGCACTCCCAAAATATTCCTATTTTGCGTGACCTCATCGATCGAGTTTCTCATTATGCGATTGACCTAATTGTTGAGGAACTAAAGACTTGTGATACTGTTGGCATGGATGTTCAATCGTTCCTACACTTGGCACTCAATATCTATGATGTGACGTGCATTCACGAATTGTTCATCTGTCGGATGGAGGGTAGGGCAATACCATGGGGGGATATCGATGCACATTGAAGCAAATTAACAATGGTGCCCGTATTAGCGAGGTACCACATGGTCGATTACGAGCCGAAAATGATACTTTTTAAACAGGGGTGGGAATGGTTAACTATCGATGAGTAAAGGGCCATGTTATAAAACTCAAGGACATCGGTTGTCCCACCACTATTAGGTTATTTGACCATCCGTGCTTAAGCAATGCAAGGGTCAGACGAGAGGTCAAAAACCAATTTCTTGAGAGCAAAAGGATGGGAAGTAAACTAAAAGGGATCCCTCAAACTTCAAATTTGCTAGGCAATCAATGGAAAAGGAGCACCCTACGATCCAAAGGCCTAAGAAGAAAATTGATTTCACAGAGTTCCCCCCCCCCCCCCCCCCCCCGGCGCCTCATGGTGCCCTAGTTGTTCCCCTGCGTATAAAAAGTATATCAATGAGATACTGGACTTTTATAAAAGTTTCATAGAAGATATTGTGGAGGTTGATGTTGATCGCAGTTGTGGGTTTAGATGCATTGCTAATTACCTAAGATTTGAACCTGGTGGAAGGAGAGAGGTGAGATCGGACTTGATGGAAGAAGTTATGGCAAATAATGACTTCTGTGCACACTGCTTTGGTGATTGATTTTTGGACACTATGCTATATATGTTAGACGATTATACAAGCCCTTGTACACCGAAGTCTTGATTAATCATGACAGAGTGTGGCTATCTTTTGGTTGAAACTTAAAAATGTGTGTGTGTCCTCATCTTGAAGATATAGTGTCTCACATTTCCACCGATGATACATGAACAAACCGTGCACCCAATGTTCATAGAGATAGCTCGTGTTTGCGGGAATCACTTTGTAGTTTTGAAGTTGAAGTACAATTGTTTGATTCCACCAGTAGCAAGTCACTGGCATAGTTGTTCATTACCCAGAGAAAAACCTTGGATTGATAAATAGGCGGATCAAGTATCAGAGTTTCGTAAAATCTTCCCAAAGGATGTAGCAACCCACGATAAACCTATCGAGATCAACTAGTTGTAGATGTCATTTATTATACGAAATCATGTAAAGTTTGGCGGTGTATTTTTATTAAACTTATTGATAATGAAATGAAGTTGAATTGAAATGAAGTTGTATGAAATGAAGTTGAATTGATAGTTGTATGAAATGAAATAAAGTTGTATTAAACTTGAATTGTTAGTTAATGGAAATAACATAAAAGTTGGTGTCTTTCATAAATTGAATTGATAGTTGTTGGAAATAATGAAAAACTTGGCAGCAAACTTATAATGAAAATAATGTATAACTTTGCAGCAAACTACATTGGAAATAATGAATTAATATAAATAATGTATAACTTGTTCTTCAGTTTCTTATCAAACTTGTAATGAAAAAAGTGGCCTCGTTCGCTACAAACATAACAATTTCTTAAGGATTATTCGTTATGATCATAGCGAATGAATTCTTCCCCCATCAACCTACACCCACTGTTAGGGAGGTTTATCCTGAACCAAATCCCAAGTGGAGTTTTTATAACAAATATTGTGCATTGTGTCTCTATGTTCGTAGCGAACGAACCTTTGACAACAACATGGATTACCCACTATCAGGGAGGTTTATCCCGAACTAAATCCCATTCGGGGGATTTATAACGAAATATGTGCACTCTGTCGCTATGTTTATAGAGAATGAACTACAATCAAGTTTCAAAGTCAAACCAACTGCATGTAGTTTCAACTACAACTTGTAAAAATAAAACTGGTATCCTATCGTTTTCTTTTTCATTTTTAAGACCCCCAGTAACTTTCTCCTTGACTTTACCCTTCGTCTTACTTTTCTTTGTAACCCGCTCTTCACTGACAATCAATCGACCGACCCCAATAGCCACAACAAGGATATCGTAAGCTTGGACATTGGGTGCGATCAATGTACCAGGATCTGCAGTAATTTCATCATCCATGTTATTCTTCAATTATTCCATCGCCTTGCATACCTCGTCCGCCTATCGAAAAGATCATACCATGAAATTAGTAAAAGCAAACTAGTTAACACATTTGAAATTAGTAAAAACATTTAACTTACCAAAGATGTTTGCGTTTGTTTGGACTTACGAAAGGAGAGGTTTTGGACTTTGGGATGGGATTTGGATAGGAACCACTCTATATAATCGTTGCTACAGTCCTAGGGTCTCGATACTGGCACCGACCTAGACTTCTCAGATGGAAGGTGGTCTTGCCAGTTTTGCCGGTACCATTTCTGCATATCAATTTTTTCCTTATATCGAGCCACCTTGTTTCCCCTCTCGTCTTTCAAAGGTGTCATGGGCTCACGGGGTATGATTTGGAGCCAGCCAAATTGTCTCAAACATCGTTTTGGGTAATAGGGATCCCCAACATCAAAACAAATCATAATTCCACTATAAAATGATACTTTGAGAAATGGATAATCAGTCCTAGCATCTCTGTAGGGATCCCAAATTACCTACATATGAACAATACATAATTGGAATTCAGAAAATATCAAAGTGAAAAGAAAACACAAGAAACTTACACAAGAAATCACTTACATTCCCAATAGTCATTTCATTTAACTGCTAGCGATAGTTGATTAAATTTTAAAATGCATTCTTCTGAGAGGCGAATTTAAATGACCAAGGTGCAATCCTGGGCATTATGTCATCGAACTCCATGGCGATGCATCCGCCACCCTGGAGAAGTGCTCATAGATCCATGACCGCAATACATACATAATATGAATTTACAAAAAGAATTTAGAAATTTATAAATGATATTATAATATGAATTTAGAATATTAGTTACCCTAATAAGAGAGAAGCAACCACTCATTTGCTTCACACCAGAGAGAGAGGCAAGGACTAACTGCCTATAGACATGCACAAGGATACCCCATTCCCCAGGCTAATTTTCCCAACTTCTTCACGCCTTTCAGAATATGAAGGTAAAAGACTGAAATCTTGTTCTTTGTCTTATCAGGGAAAACTGTGCACCCGATAATGTATATTAAGTATGCTCTGGCACAATAGTCTTTGACCTCAGTGGAGGCATTAGTATCCCTCAATTGTTCCTTGAAATTCGTCGTCATTTAGTTCAATCGGACAGTACAATGCTCACCACATTCTTGCTGGGCAATATCCCTGCTAACGCCTAACGTCTCCACTACTAGGTCAACCGCAGACGGTACCTCTATATCCTCATCCTCCTCAACTTTGGGCTGAAAGCTAAAAAGAGGTAAACCAACTAGCAGAACGCCTAAGATCTGTGCTACGTTGTCGAGGAAGATAGCCATCTCCCCGAATGGCATGTGAAATGTGTTGGTCTCCAGATGGCACTTATCGACAAAAGCAGAACAAGGACGTAGTCTATGTCGGTGGCTATATTTTATAAGCCCATCAAACTTAGTCCATTTTACCCTTGTGAAACCCCTCCTAATTAAATACCCGGTGATGAATCCTTTATTAAATTAAAGCAAAGTATCCGGTTGGTGCATTCTTAGCATCACTGTCCAAAAAAAATTTCTTTATTTATCACCTAATAAATAACTAAGCTAAATGTCAAAATCTTTAGTTGTATGAATTAAGTCCCAACAATATGAATTGTTAAACATACATCATTTTAATAAACATAAACGTAATAATGAATACCAAACCATCCAAATGAAATAAAGAGGCTAGATTAATCGTTCCCAATGAAATATCTCAAATCTAAGGACAATATAATTAAAATAATCCCAACTAAAAATCGAGTACTAGAAAATAAAGAAGTACATTATCTCTCTGAACTAAATAGAAACTGAGAATATCTAACATGACAAAGTGAAGAGCTGAGATAACAAGAATGCAGTCGTCTAAATGCAAGGGCCTGCAACTCCCACACTACATGCAACACGTCAAACAATCCAGACATCTAAGTCTGGCGCCCCCGTGGTTTGGTACCTGTTTATACATACATATATATATATATATATATATATATATATATATATATATATATATATATATATATATACAAGATAAATAAGAGGTGACAAGAAGCGGGCTAAATCCCGATAGTTATAGCATTAAAACAGTTTAGCAAGTATTTAAAATGCTTACAAGTAGATACTCCATACATGTTAGTTGCGTTGCCCTCACTTGGAAATTATCACCTCTCATCTAGTGTGCACGCCTAACATACTACTAAATTATTCGATATGATGCTAACCCAGTTAATTATTCTAAACCCAGTCTCCTCTCGTCAATCCTTACTCACGTGATTGCATAAATATAATTTATACAAGATTAATTTCTTAATTATTACCAAGTCAGCTATATACATCTCACTACGATCTTAAGTTCTCAAACACTTAAATTATTTAATATCATTATTCAATTTTATCTACTTACAAGCACAATAGATGAATCACAAGTATATACATATTTATCACTTAGGATACATATACTAATAAGGCACCCCAATACTAAATTATAGTGCAGGCATACTCTGCTATCAAGTCCATGTACCTCTCGTACAAATAATTGAATTACTAGTTATATCACCCTGGAACTGTATTAACACAAACACATAAATTGGAGGCAAATCATAGTTCCAAGTCGCTAAGAGGTCAGCATATACTCTCACGTCTCTTAGGACCGTCTTCTCTACCACTAATAGATAGGTTGTGCCAAGGCTCTATGTTTTAGGGTACTAGTCCGTATTCCCCATAAAGGTCACATCAGAATAAGACTGTCCCAGCGCAAAAACCTCCGTGATAGCAAGTAGCACGGGTATGATTAAGCACAGATATTCATATAATATATATACATACACTCATATATATATTTACATTATTCAGATAGGTACACCCACAACCCATAACATATTCTAACTATACATGGCACGTAATATCTGAATCCTATATATAATTAGTTCATCCTTTTATATTCTCATTTACCGTAAGTTCCCAAGTACTTCTCGTCCCTCGAAGTGTATCATTTTGATATGTATAATGCCAGTAGAGGTACTCTAGACATCCCACTGTTCTAAGTCATCATTAACCTTCACAACATCCAATTTATCACACACACGATCATAACTTATTTTATATCCTCATGACCCCACAGTTAAATCTAATATAAAATCGCACTACCCGAACCTTACCCACAACCCTACTGGTCCTTTCCAAGTCCTATCATGGTATTTAAATTATGTCTAAGGGTTCTTATAAATTGGGGCTGGATTAAACATTAAACAAAATAAGATTCAAATTCCAGGAGGAGTAGATCGATCGATGGAAATAGTCGATCGATCGATCAATTAGATATTGACCCAGTTTCTGTAAGTCTTTGCCTACGGGTTTCATCAAAGTTTATCCTCAAAACCTCTAGTAATTCAACCCAAACTCCCAACCAAATATCACAAACATTATAGTAACAGGTATGAACGATTTCTAACGTAAAATCTTGATTAAATCCTTAAGGAAACATCATTAAATATGTAAAATTCATGAATTTGTCTCAAACCTTAGTTTACCATATTATTTCAAAAACGACATAATATTTCCATATTTCTTCCTCTAAGAATCATTAAAATTCATGATTGATGTTCTACATGTAATAAGGATATCAACTGAACATGGTTATATTCAAACATGTGAATCCTAGTCTTCCAAATACATTAAATCTCCGTAAAAACATATAATTGTTTCTCCTATTCTAATATGGATGTTGTGTCAACACAAGGTTATCAAAATAGATACTTGCCTTAAAGTTGCAGGTTTGATCCGACGAATTTGAGTAGTATAGGAACGATCCCCTTCTTTCGATCTATGCTTTGGTGGTGGTGGAGGTGCAAAATGGGTGGTTTTTGGCCTTGAACACCTTAAAAAGTTTTCTCCTTCTTCTTCCTATGGTTTCCTTCAGTTTTTTTATTCTAATAACTCTAACTTCCTCTACACACCATCTGATATAGCCTTAATAATTTCCTAAGTATTTAAGGTCCTAAAATGAAAATTACCAAAATGCCCTCCTAGGTTGCCGGTTAGGCCTAAAATCGTTCTGAGACCCAAACTAAACCCCCAGGTATACTTTTCTAACTATCTCGACCTTTCGGACACATTGGCGCACTCGAAATGACCATACAGGTGACTTAGAATTAGTTTACTTTTTATTTCATTTAATTAGTCCCGACACGACTGACATGCGCGTCCCGACTTAATTTCTATAACTGTCGTATTATTCACTCACAACAATTTTTAATAACTTCATATCACATTTTACTTTACTGATTAAGTAATAATCAACATAATTCCCATAAAAAATTACTAACTATCTGGATTAACTCCTATTATTATTTAAAGTCATAAAAACATGGGGTATTACATACTCCCCCCTAACAACGGAATTTCTTCCCGAAATTCGAAAAATAAATATACCAGGTAGGAACAAGTGTGGATACTTTTTGCATATATCTGCCTTGCGCTCCCAAGTAGACTCCTATATATTATGATGCTCACACTACACCCGCACGAGTGGAACTACCTTCGACCTCAACCTCCTCTCATTATGGTCTAGGATGACCACTTGTCTCTCCTCATACGAACTGTCAGGATGGAAGTCAATCTTCTCTATCGCAATCTGGGTGTGAGCCAACTCATCTCGGAGATACCGTCTCAGCGAAGAAATGTGGAACACATCATGGATACGATGTAAGTGCTCTGGCAACCCAAGTCTATATGACACCGACCCAATCCTCTCAATGATAAGAAATGGTCCCACGTACCTCAGAGCCAATTTCCCTTTCTTCCTGAACCTCATTATCCCCTTTATAGGAGACACTCGCAGCAACACTTGGTCCCCCACACTAAACTCCCTGAAGAACCATTTGGCATCGGCGTAGCTTTTTTACCCATTATGGGCTACCCGAATATGGCTCCTGATCATCTCAATCCTGGCTCACGTGTCCTGGATCACTTCTAGCCCGAGTAGCTTATTGTCCCCCCCCCCCCTCCAGCCAATAAGCGGGTGACCGACAAGGTCTTCCATACAATGCCTCAAATGGGGCCATGCCAATCGTAAACTGGTAGGAGTTATTATAAGCGAACTCCACCAGTGGAAGATACTGCTCCCAACCCCCGCTAAAGTCAAGGACACACATCCGCAACATATCCTCCAACATCTTATTCGTTCGCTCCATCTGCCCAACCGTCTGCGGGTGGTAGGCCATAATCAATCTCAACTTGGTACCCATGGCCTCCTAGAAGCTCTCCCAAAATCGGGACACAAAGATTTTGTCCCAATCGGACACAATGTCAAGGGTCACCCTATGAAGCCTCATTATCTATGCTATAAATATATGGGCATACTATCTCGTAGTGTAGTCTGTTCGCATCGGTAGGAAATGAGATACCTTGGTCAATCGATCCACCACTACCTATATAGAATCGTGACCCCTCTGTGATGTAGGCAACCCCGTGATGAAATCCATGGAAATGCTCTCCCATTTTCACATAGGGATCTCTAGAGGCTGAAGTAACCCTGATGGTCTGTGATGGTCCACATTTACCAACTGACAGGTGGAACACTTGGACACGAACTCTGCAATTTCCTTCTTCATCCCACTCCACCAGTACTGTCGCCTCATATCCTGGTACATCTTATCCCCTCCGAGATGTATCGCAAAATCGAGATCCATGCGACTCTGTCATCACTGAAAGACGTAAGTCCTCCCCCACCGGGACCACTAACCTCCCATTAAATCGCAAACCCCCATCTGAACTCACGAAATAGGACTCTGCACCCTCAGCTAGGAGCCGTACATCTGATCCTGGCAGAACAAATCGATGGCTTGGGCCTGGATCACTCTTGTGACAATCTCTGGTGTGACTGTCATGACGGACATAAATGATCGGGCCACTGCATCCTGATGTCCCATCTCTTTCCATTTTGCCTTCCACACCTCCGCTACCTCACCTACTGGCCTATGGCTCAATGCATCTGCAACTACATTAGCCTTACTCAGGTGCAACTGTATCTCGAACTGGTAGTCTTTCACAAACTCTAGCCACCTGCGCTGACGCATGTTCAACTCTCGCTGAGTGAAAAAGTATTGCAGTGACTTGTGGTCTGTGAACAGGAAAATTTTCTCCCCCAATAAGTAATGTCTCCAAATTCGAAGGGAAAACACGACTGCTGTTAACTCCAAGTAGTGGGTTGGGTAATTTTTCTCGCGAGGCTTAAGCTTATGGGAGGCATAAGCTATAGCCTGATCCTTCTGCTGAAGTACCCCACCAAGTCCCTGTAGGGAAGCATTAGTATACACCAGGTACTCCACTCCTACCCTGGGTAATGTAAGGACTGGCGCTGAAGTTAACTTCTCCTTCAGCTCGTCAACAACCAACTGACAAGCGTCATCCCAAACGTACGGTACCCCCTTGCGAGTCAAATTAGTCAATGGACTCGACCCGTTATCTTCGAGCATCCCCGAATGAACCGTCTGTAGTACCCTATAAATCTCAAGAAACTACGAATCTCTGACGGTGTTGTGGGCTGCCCCCACTCCCTCATCGCAGACATCTTCCTCGGATCTATGAATATTCCCTTGTCGGAAATAATGTGCCCCCAAAACTGGACCTCACGTAGCCAAAACCCCCACTTCTCATACTTTGCATACAACTGATGCTCTCACAGAGTTTGAAGGACCCGCCTCAAATGCTCGGCATGCTCCTCCTGAGTCTGGAAATAAATTAGAATGTCATCTATAAAGACAATGACAAACTGATCTAAGAATTCTCTAAACACCCTATTCATTAAGTCCATGAATATGGCTGGAGCATTGATTAGCCCAAACGGCATAACCCGAAACTCATAGGATCCATATATCATCAAGAAATCAGTCTTCGACACACCCTGCTCCCTAATCCATAACTGATGATATCCCGATCTCAAGTCTATCTTTGAGACGAAGGTTGCTCCTCTCAACTGGTCGAACAAGTCATCGATTCGGGGCAACAGATATTCATTCCGTATCGTGACTTTATTCAACTCTCGATAGTCCACACACAACTTAATGAACCATCTCTCTTCTTCACGAACAGCACGGGAGCACCCCAAGGCTAGGTACTCCTACAGATGAAGCACTGTCCCAATGGCTTCTCAATCTGATCCCATAACTCCCTCATCTTAGCAGGAGCCATACAATAGGGTTCACGGGCTATTGACTAAGTTCCCGGCGTCAAATCTATAAAGAAATTTATCTCTCGGCTAGGTGGCAATCCCGGTATATCCTGGAACACATCGAAAAACTCGCGAACGACAGGAATTGAGTTAAGGGGAATCACTATCTCCTTAGAGGGCTCATCCTCTATGTAATATAAATGGGTGGATGATCCTCCCTCGGGACGAGGCATCACCACCAGAAACATCTTCTGACCCGGTATAGTAAAAATAATGCTCCTATTAAAGCAATCTATCATGGATCTATAAGCAACAAGCCAATCCATAACGATAATAGCATAATACTCGGACATATATAATATAAGCATGTCAGTGGGTAAAATAAGTCTCCCAATCTCTATTCCCCCGCCCCGACAGATAAAGTAAATCAACGTCCCATTACCCAGTGACGAGTCAACAAACGTAACAGTACTCTCGGTTGTATCTAAGAACCCCAAGGCACGTGCAAAACTAGTGGCAATAAAAGAGTGTGAAGCTCCCGTGTCAAATAATATACACCCCAAAGTCCCCTAAATAGAAAACATACCCTCAATTACGGGTGGAGCCTATGGGTCTTTGGCCTGATGGACGTTGTAAACATGCCCATACTGCAACTACCCCTGCTGAACTGGGACTGCTGGAATGGCGGGCAAGGCTGGTATTTGAGGTAATGCTGGGAGGGCGGCTGGGAAGATCAGTCTTTGCGGCTCCTGAAGAGAACCCTACTGTTGTGGGTCCCTATCCCCCTCTGGGAAATCCCGACGTCTATGGCGATTTTTACCACAACCAAAGCATCTACCCCTGAAATTTCCTCCCCTCTGTCCCTGCTTTCCTCATCCCTGTTGGCCATTATCACCCCTACACTAGCCCTGCTGATACTGCTGTTTCCCTACTGGTAACGCTGTTGGCCCTATCTAAAACTCCCATATCCCTGGTTAGAGTCTCTAGAACGAAATCTCTTAGCGGGGTCCCCTTGATGGGAACTCTGCTCACCCTGACGGACCTGCCCCTGGGCTGCTAGTGCCCCACTAGCACTACCACCTCTTGTCCGACCTTGATGGTTGGGCTCCTAAGATCGCTTGCTTTCCTGCTGATGGAAGTGATGGCCCTAGCAGTGTAATAGAGCGGAGTTGAGCACATCAGTATAAGTACCCAAAGAAAGATTACCCAAAAGGTGTTGGAAAATCCTCCAGGTCAAGCCATCCATGAACATCCGAATCCTCTTCTCTTCGATAGGTACCTCATCTGGCACCAAAGTAACCAATCTTGTAAACTCCTCCTTATACTTTGCAACCGTTATCCCTTCCTGTTTGAGGTTCATCAGTTTTTGCCTCATATCAGTTTGAACGGCAAAAGGGAAGTATTTACGATCGAACCGTACCCAGAAGTCATGTATCGTCAAAACCTCACGCTCCTCTGTTGTGGTAGTGGACTCCCACCACTGTAACGCTGCTCCAACCAGCTTGAGGTAGCTAAAATCTACTTTTGCACCTCCATGCACTCATATATCCGAAGGTGTCTCTGTATGTCCTTCTTATATTGGCTAGCCGCCACAACATCTGAGTTTCCCGAGAACTCTGGTGGGTGTGCCTTTTGGAAGGCGTTTCAAACTCGTTTCCAAGCAGAAGGGAATACATGTACCGGGGCAGGTGCCACTGCCTGCACCTGTGGTGGGGCGTGTTGAACCACTACTAATGCTGCATTGACCGCCTGTGCAACTATAGCGGCTACTTCCGCAACATTTATTTTCCCCTAATCTTGCGGCGGCTGGGGATTGGGATAGTCATTTTTTCCCGCGGTGCTCGTCTCGAAGGCATCTGAAACGAGAAGGAATTTATAAGTCCACAGTTAAATGAATTTTAATATAGTTGAAGACGTATACAAAATTCAGAATGCAACATATCTAATAATAGGGGTTTATATCAAACAAAGCTAAGCTGGAAGCATAATAAGCCGTATAGATCCTAAAGGATTCTAGAACCTGATGCTCTGATACCACCTATGACACCCCGCCTAATTAAATACCGGGTGATCATACTTTATTAAATTAAAGCAAAGTATCTGGTTGATTCATTCTTAACATCACCGTTGAAAAATAAATTTTTTATTTATCACCAAATAAATAATTAAGCTAAGTGTCAAAATATTTAATTGTATGAATTAAGTCCCAACAGTATGAATTGTTAAACATACACCATTTTAATGAACATAAACATAATAATGAATACCAAACCATCCAAATGAAATAAACAGTCTAGATTAATCGTTCCCAATGAAATATCTCAACTCTAAGGACAATGTAATAATTAAATAATCCTAACTAAAAATTGAGTACTGGAAAATAAAGAAGTACAGTGTCTATCTGAACTAAATGAAAACTAAGAATGGGAAACTCATTCCCTACCTAACACGACTAAGTGAAGAGCTGAGATAACAAGAATGAATTCATCTAAATGCAAGGACCTCCAGCTCCCACACTAGCTACAAAATGTCAAACAGTCCAGCGATCTAAGTCTGACGCCCCAGTGGCTGGGCATCTGTTTATACGTATATATATATACAAGAGAAAGAATAGGTGACAAGAAACGGGTCAGAGCCCGATAGTTACTTTATTAAAATAGTTTAGCAAGTATTTAAAATGCTAACTAGTAGATACTCCATACATGTTAGTTGCGTTGCCCTCACTTGGGAATACTCACCTCTCATCTAGTGTGCACGCCTAACGTACTACTAAATTATTCTATATGATGCTAACCCAGTTAACCAGTCTAAACCCAGTCTCCTCTCGTCAATCCTTATTCACGTGATCGTATAAATATAATATATAGATGATTAATTTCTTAATTTTTACCAAGTCATCTATATACATCTCATTACGGTCTTAAGTTCTCAAACACTTAAATTATTTAATATCACTATTCAATTTTATCTACTTACAAGCACAGTAGATGAATCGCGGGTATATACATATTTATCACTTAGGATATATATACTAATAAGGCACCCCAATACTAAATTATGGTGCAGACATACTCTGGTATCAAGTCCTTGTACCTCTCGTACAAATAAGGGAAATACTAGTTTGGATCACCTCCAAACTGTATTAACACAAAACACATAAATTGGAGTCGAATCATAGTTCCAAGTCGCTAAGAGGTCAGCACATACCCTCACGTCTCTTCGGACTGTGTGCTCTACCACTCATAGATAGGTTGTACCAAGGTTCTATGTTCTAGGGTACAAGTTCGTATTCTCCATAAAGGTCACATCAGAATAAGACTGTCCCGGTGCGTAAACCTCCGTGATAACAAGTACCACGGGTATGATTAAGCACATATGCTCATATAATATATACACATACACTCATATATATATTTACATTATTCAGATAGGTACACCCATGACCCATGACATATTCTAACTATACATGGCACGTAACACCCGAATCCTACGTATAATTAGTTCATCCTTTTATATTCTCATTTACTACAAGTTCCCAAGTACTTCTCGTCCCTCGAAGTGTATCATTTTGATATGTATAATAATAGTAGAGGTACTTTCGATATCCCACTATCCTAAGTAGTCATTAACTTGCACAACGTCCAATTTATCACACACACGATCATAACCCATTTTATATCCTCGTGACCCCGCAGTTAAATCTAATATAAAATCGCACTACCCGAACCTTACCCACAACCCTACTAGTCCTTCCCAAGTCCCATCATGGTATTTAAATTATGTCTAAGGGTTCTTATAAATTGGGGTTGGATGAAACATTAAAAAAAATAAGATTCAAATTCCAGGAAGAGTCGATCGATCGATTGAAATAATCGATCGATCGACATTCTTGAGTTGATCGATCGATCGTTCAGATATTGGCCCAATTTCTGCAAGTCTTTGCCTACGGGTTTCATCAAAGTTTATCCTCAAAACCTCTATTAATTCAACCCAAACTCCCAACCAAATATCTCAAACATTATAGTAACATGTCTGAACAATTTCTAACATAAAATCTTGATTAAATCCTTAAGGAATCATCATTAAATGGGTAAAATTCACAAATTTTTCTCAAACCATAGTTTACCATATTATTTCAAGAACCACATAATATTTCCAAATTTCTTCCTCTAAGAATCATTAAAATTCATGATTGGTGTTCTACATGTAATAAGGATATAAACCTAACATGGTTTCTATTCAAACATGTGAATTCTAGTATTCCAAATACATGAAATCTCCATAAAAACGTATAATTGTTTCTCCTATTCTAACATGGATCTTGTATCAACACAAGATTATCAAAATAGACACTTGCCTTAAAGTTTCAGGTTTGATCCGACAAATTTGAGTGGTATAGGAACGATCCTCTTCTTTCGATCTATGCTTTGGTGGTGGTGGAGATGCAAAATGGGTGGTTCTTGGCCTTGAACACCATGGAAAGCTATCTCGTTCTTCTTCCTACGGTTTCCCTCACCTTTTGATTTTGATAACCCTAACTTCCTCGACACAACATCCGATATAGCCTTAATAATTTCATAATTAATTAAGGTCCTAAAATGAAAATTATCAAAATGCCCTCTCGGGTTGCCAGTTAGGCCTAAAATCGTGCCGAGACCCAAACTAAACCCCCGGGTATACTTTTTTTACTATCTCGACCTTTCGGATACATTGGCGTACTCAAAATGACCATACATGCGACTTAGAATTAATTTACTTTTTATTTCATTAAATTAGTCCTGACACGACTGACATGCGCATCCCGACTTAATTTCTATAACTGTCGTATTATTCACTTGTGACAATTTTTAATAACTTCATATCACATTTTACTTTACTCATTAAGTAATAATCAACATAATTTCCATCAATAATTACTAACTCACGTCACACTAGTAAATATTATTTTAAATCTGGATTAATTCCTATAATTATTTAAAGTCATAAAAACACGGGGTATTATAACCCTCTTCGGTACACTAGGACTAAGATCACTGAATTCCCATTAGCGGACCTTCGTCCAATTATTGATGAACAATAAAGGCACCCACTCCACCAACAATATAAGCAAAAATTTTATCAAAATTTATCAAACTAATGAATGATATAAAACATTAATGATATAACTTAGTTCAGAAATGTAATTACTACTGAACCCGTCTAAATGTCGTAAGCCACGTGATCCTTGAAATGTTTCAACAGACTCAGATCATTGGGCCACCCATAAGCCGCAGTCGAAGGGCCTTCTTCTTGCTATACTCAGCAGTGGTCATGTGTAACATGCTAAACGGGTTATTCGACCAAAAGGGTAATACACCTCCGTCAGTGGGAGCAACATCCTCTTCCTCGGCATGACCCTCTTCCACGCCATGACCCTCCTCATCTTCATGAACCTCCTCCACCCCATGCACCTCCTCAGCCATCTCTACAATAGGGACATCCACCTCCATCACATCCAGGACATCTCCCTCTAAGGGAGTAGCTGGGACATCTTCCTCTAAGGGAGTAACAACAGCAGCAAACTGAGCGTGGATCTCTTCACGACGCTTCCTCTCTGAGACCGTAACTGGCTTCTTGTTCTTGCGAGAGTAGCATAATACTTTATCTATAGAATACCTACATTAAAACAAATAATAGAATGATGAGTACAATGAAATATAGCATTTCACATTGAATTTATAAATCTAAGTCAAGTATGAAATTGATTATCATACACAAGTATTCATTGATAATCATAAGAGAAGCCATAAACGTAAGTCATGTATTGTTGTAAATATAAGTCATAAACATAAGTCATGTATTGTTGTAAACATAAGTCGTGAACAAAGTCAAGTATTGTTGTATCCATTCGCTATGTTTACACTGAGGAGAAGGTATGAGTTCGGGCTGAATGCAGCGAATGGAAACTAGGTTAAACCTAGATTCATTTGGCATAAATATGCCGACAAATGGGAGTGCATTTAGGGTAAGGATAGCGAATGATAACTGGGTAACATATCACAATGCAATCAGCATAAATATACTGATGTGAGGCATTTAATTCGGGGTCATTATAAAGAATGAAACCCTAGTTCATAAAAAAAATTATTCGTCATAAACATATCGAATAAATAGAATTCATTCGGTATGCTCATAACAAATAAAACCCTAGTGCGTATCCTTAAATTTTTTCAACAATCCAGACGAGGGTATAATCGAATAAGTAGAATTCATTGGAACTTATGTTCTGAAAATAAAATAAAAATGGATTTCAAGTTTGTTGGTTCAGTGGGTAACATTAAACATTGTTATTGTAGTCATATTAACCTTGAAACAACAGAGTTATAGCAAATGCTTCAATCGGGAGTTCAAATCCTTGGAAAAGAGGTTGAAACAACAGAGCAAATGGTTCGATCGCTTACTTGAAGGATTTCTGCCTCAATGATGAAACGAAATTCCTTTAATTAGTATATATAAGTTCAAATGGTATTCAAATGAAACAACCTAATCGATGGGTAGTTTAAAACTTTTAGTATTCAAATGGGTAGTGTATTCAATGTACCAACCTAATGTTTAATCTTTAGCTGGAGAATAGATTTGAAGATGAAAAGTTTGGAAGCTTAAGATGAAAGGTTTGAAGGTTTGAATGTGTAGAGAGATGGAAAGAAAGCGTGTAAATGATTTTTTAGAACTTTAAATATATGGTGGCCCTAATGTGGTATTTGGAAGTAACTATTAGAATTAAGCAGTATTTTGTAGTAAAAACAAAATTGTGATATGTTGGAACAAAAAATGCAATGCCCTTAGAAACCACCTAATATATTCTTTGGCATTGCCCTGTTATTGTTGACCTTTTAGTTCTAAAGAACACCAAGTCCAATGGTCGTTATTAACAATGATATTTTGTAATCTTGAAACTCTTGTTCGTGTTTGGGTTCAGTGGTTTTCGTATTAATTAGTTGGGATCCAAAAGTGACGGAATATCATTAGTTAACCCCTCTTTTCAACTAAAAAGACTGTTTTGCCCTGAATACATTAATATACATTACTATATTTATACATCTCATATATAAATTCATTAATGCATATTAATTTTAATACATTTATATTAATGTATAAATATATGAACGTATTAACATAAATATACATATTAATGTATTTATAATAATAGATGTCTAAATATACAATGTATAAATATAGTAACATATATTAATGTATTCAAGTGCAAAGCAATATTTTTAGTTGAAAAAAGGGGGTAACTAATGGATTCCGTCAGTTTCCAACTGATATGAAAACTAGTGAATCCTAACCCTTAAATAATGAGAACTACTGGACCCCAAACACTAAATGACCCTTTTGAAAATATGAGATCTTGATTTGGAACTGTCATCTCGACCTAAATAAATCTATAACAATTGGATTTGGAATCTTACATCTAAAAAGTTTGATCTCGAGTAAAATTACCTGCTAACAAACTCCTATTTTCAAAATAGAAGTGATAGAACAATACCACGAATGGCAAAATCATACTCTGGAATTTGTCGATGCTTTTCTTACCAATGAAAAAAACCATATGAGCTACCCTTTTTCAGATGCAATGATTGCAACAATAACACTCTTTTCATGTTGTGGTGTGTGTGTGTGTGTGTGTGTGTGTGTGTGTGTGAGAGAGAGAGAGAGAGAGAGAACAGCTAGCGTCAGTGTTTTGATAACAATATGAGGTCAAGGCTGAGATGACTCAAGAAACAGTCTCCATATAGATTATATGATATGATACATGCTTGCAAAGATCAAAACTATTAGCTTTGAAATTATATGATAAATGCTTGCGAAGGTCAAAACTAATAGCTTTGAAATTGCTAAGGAAGAGAACTCACTTGTTTGATACACGCAATCCAGTGAAAATAAACACAAATTTATTTTATTAATATAAACTTCTAGTACTTGATAATGCTTGAACAATGAGGCAAAAGAGAAAACAACACAAGGAAATACATTTATATTGGCTGGAGACTCGGCTGTGATTAAAGTTGCACCTCATTACATATTCAAGGATACCACTATTGCCAAATAAATACCGTATGGTGACAACCAAACTGCTCTGCCAACAGTATTAGAACTTCAGCACGCTTTTCTTGCTGATCCAAATAGACGCATCTTCGTGGTGACCACAGCTTTCATGGCTTCCTTAGCAGATGCCATCACATGGACCAGATCTTTCTTAGGGTTGCTCAGTGATTCCATGTAAGCATTCCTCACCTCAGTGTTCACATTGAACTTCCTAACACCGCGTTCAATGCATTCCTGCTCAAAACATTCAACCAGTTATATAAACATAGGCCTCAGATCTCTCTTCACCAACCTCAGTTCCAGCCCTGAGATCTTGGGGCCCGGGGCAAATTCTTGAAATGGGGACTCATGCATATTAAAAGGAAATTGTTAAAAAATTCATGAAATCTCACTTATGTTGGTTTTCGGAAAAAGTGATGAAATTAAATCAGTTTGGGAAGTGACTATCAGTTTAAGACTGTTCCTAATAATATGAAATCAGTGTCTTCGTGGTTTGTAAACTGTTATATTTGTCGGTTTTTGAACAAATTGAGTTTACTCAATATTTTGGGGGACCCCTAATTAGTTTAAAAAATTGGAGTCTCTAGGCGGTCGACCTTTTCGCTTCCCTCAAGGACGGTGATGTTTAAGGAGAATATTGTGTATCTCAACATCTTAGAAGTTTTATTAGCTGATTTCTAAGACATTAATGCCACTGGAAACTGAATATCACGTTGGATCATTTGAATAAGTATACCTTGATGAGTTCTGTGGGCAAGCCAGAAGCTCCATGAAGAACAAGATAAACTCCTTTCTCTGAACACAAATCATACAGATCCTGGAAAAAGCAAAGGTTGAATTTAGCAATCTAGCTTACAAGGATGGAGTGAAAACTGTTGAATGAATATACTCCCAAATTAAGAGTCCATTATTCCCTTTTGGTTTGTCCCAAATAAATAGTCCACTTTCCGTTTTTGGACATAATCAACAAACCAAATTCCAGGATAATTAATAAGTGTTGATGTTGGTCATTGATTAAATGTATCCTTAATATATACAAAAGAAAGTTAGGGACTCTTAATTTGGGCCGGAGGGAGTATGCAATAAGCTCATAACCTAGGAAGCAATTCATAATGAATTTGTGAGAAAGGTACTACCAATAAGTTGCAAACGTGCTATGGCCATTTATGTAAGGGAAAGTAAGGATGATAAATTACAGAAACCCATCATCATATACATCCATTACGAATTTAAAAAAGGTCCTTTTCCTTTACTTAAATAAATAGATTGTTTTTTATGTAATTAATCTAGCAGAATGGTGACAATTAACTTTAGTACCCACTCACATTCTTGATGCGAAAGCTCAATTTCTCAGTTTCACAATTTTGTCTTAGACATGAGAAGTTTCTGAACTCTGGGAGTCCACTGATCATCAAGGTTCCATTATGTGTCGGATAAAAGACCTTTAATATCACCTCTTAGGTGAGATTGTTGTTAAAGTTCCTTAAAACACGTTCCTTAAAACATGCCATGTTTTATAGGAATCATTAGTGTAAAAATTTGACTATCTTAGACTTAATCTTAGGCATATATTATGCTTGTATATTCTCCTTATTTACATTGTAAGAGCTATATATAAAGGCTTCCAATTGGAGAATAATACACATAATTTCTATCTTTTACATGGTATCAGCCTAAATACCCAATCTTCACCTTCTTCCCTTTTCTTTTTTCCGATGAATTTGTCCTCTTTCCAGCGTTCTGTCGGTGGCAAAATACCTTCTCTCACCTCACAAACCCTTACAGTACATTTTCCTCTACAACGAGCATTGTTCACCGCCGGCAGCACGGTTCACCGTCGGAATCACTGTTCACTGTCGGAATCACTGTGAACAGTCGGAATCACTGTTCAAAAAATCGTCACTTTTATTCTTCCGAACTTTAATACCCTTAGTCGAAAATCACTTTTCCTGCGAACCCCTTCCGGCAATCTCTCTCCCACCCTCACAACTACTCTATCCCCACCCCACCCCAGCTGCAACTTTTCCTCATTACCCAAAATCCAACATCTAACATCATGACCCAATGCCAACTCTGCTTTGCCTTCGAGCACTATGCTCGCAACTCAATTACCCACATTTACTCAATCACTGTATTCTGCATCTAATGGCCTCTAGATTGCTCCACCACAGGCATATCACTCCGAACTCTTGCCGGCCCATCCAACATTACCATCTTCGGACTCTAGCTGGTATCCTAACACTGGTGCTTCTACCCACATGATTGGCAATCATGCACTTCTCCACCAATGCACACCCTACACTGGCTCTCACACAGTTTAACTTGACAATGATGATCAACTTTTGATTACTTATACGAGCAACATAGCACTTTTTGTTGATAAATCCTCTTTCCGTCTTGATAATATCTATATTGTTCCTTCCATGCATAAAAACTTACTCTCCATTGCACAATTCTGTCATGATAATAAAGTTTTTTGTGCCTTTGATGCCAATCACTCTTATATCTTTGATCTCACTAGTGGGTCTTTACACTATTAGGGCCTTTCCAAGGACGGTCTTTACAAAATTCCAACCCTTCCATCTCGCCTCCATGCTCTTATTGCCTCCCATAGTTCCTCCTCCCTCTGGCATCAGCGACTTGGCCATTCCTATGCCAAGGTTCTCTCTCACTTAAGCTCAAATAAATTCTTATCCTCTACTTTCAAAAATAATTTTTCCTTTTGCCAAGGATGTGCCTTAGGTAAATCCACCCAACTCCCTTTTCAATCATTTAATGAAGTAAAAAGTCACTCTCCTTTTGATTTAGTTCATCCTGATGTATGCAATCTCTTATTCTTTCTGTTTCAGGTTACAAATATGATGTTTTATTCACTGATGATTACACTTGTTATTCATGGCTCTTCTTCATGAAAAGAAAATCTGAGCTCCTCATCCATTTTTAAAACTTTGTCACCTACATCCGCACTCAATTCTCCTCCACTCTCGAACAATTCCAAAGCGGCGGTGGTCGAGAATATGAAAGCGGTTCCATCAAAGATCTATATTATTCTCTTGGTATTCACCACCACCTATGAAGCACAGATGCGGGTGCGAGATGGTGCGGGTGCAGCGATTCGAAAAATCTTTAAAAAGTAGGATTTGGGTGCGTTAGGAAATATAATAAAAATATAAACATATTATTATATCCCTTAATTTTATGTAGATTGTACATTAGGTTTTACACAAATTAATAACTACTTTTATAAATCTCCAACATAAAAATTGGACGAAAAAGATTTAAGTGATAAAGCCATTCTTGAAAAATATTTATTCTCAAACAACTTGCCACTACTTAATTTCAGCTTTCGTAAAATCTACCATGTATCTAACTTCCGAACACCACTTCTGTAAATCATGATTGAACTATTATTCAATGTCACCACTCGAGGTCAAAATATGTTGAAAGCTGATTTGTAATAACACGACAATGTTGAGCTCGAAGATCCAAATCAATAAAATCCATGTCAATGATTTTCAATTCAATACGTAGTTTTCTAACTCTCAAATCTTTGTATTTGGCCAACTCTCACCCTCTCTTCTTCTCAAAGTTTCATCTAATCTTATACCTATATATCCTCAAAGCTTCACAAAGGATGTTGATAAAAAAAATACCAGAAAAATTGGTTGACCTAAGTATTCTTCACGAGAAAAATCGGGATTCTTACAGAATTCATGAAGAATCCATAATTAAATTTAATTAAAAAAATTGGATAAGCAGTGGGTGCGAATCGGGTGAGAATTGCACCAGATTCAGGTGCAATTCGGATTCGTTTACCATTTTGAAGAATCCGTGCTTCATCTCTTGCCCTCATACTCCTGAACAAAATGGTCTCGCGGAACGCAAACGTCGTCACATTGCTAACATGGCTCGTACTCTTCTTCTCTTCACCAGCTATGTTCCTCTCTATCACTAGCCCGAATCCATTTCTACCGCTGTCCATCTCATCAATCGCCCCCCATCTCCTCTCCTCTAATGGTCTTCTCCTTTTTCTCGTGTCTATGGTCATTCTCCCTCGTACTCTACCCTGCGTGTGTTTGGATGTGCCTGTTATCCCCATTTAGGTGCTTATGTCACTAACAAACTTTTGCTCTGTGGAATCTGTGTTTTTAGGTTACCACTTACAACACAAAGGGTATTGCTGTATGGATCGCAAAACTGGTTGTGTCTATATCTCTTGACATGTTCGATTTGACAAACAAATTTTCTCCTTTTTCAAAACACACCAATCTTCAACACCTTCCTCCTGAATATCTGTTCCTATTATCCCTCCAACTCCACTATTACCACCACCCTTGACGACTCCACCCAAAACCCACTTGATCCTGAAACCCACAATTTCCCATAAACATATGACAACTTTCCCCTATCACTATCAACGTCGGCTATCTTATCACCCAATCCCTACTTCCCATACGGATACTAACCTACCACCTTCTCCACCATTCATATCTCCCTCTCCAGCAAACCTCTCCATCACCTCTTCCCAACACCCCATAATCACCAAACATCAGGATGACTCTCATAAACTTCTTCACCAAACAAATGGCACTATTAGATATCCTCTTCCCAAAGCCCTTTTCGCTTATCTCCCCTCCCCCACCGCCAAACCTACTTGCTACTCACAGGCCTCATGCATTCCTGAATGGCGCTAGATCATGGCCAATGAGTTCAATGCACTGTTTAAGAATGCTACCAGGGTTCTTGTTCCTCCTCCTCCTGCTCCTCAACAATATGTGGTTAGCTGCAAATGGGTTCTTATATTTAAAAGACGAGCAAATGGGTCCATTGATCATCACACGGCCTGACTTGTTACAAAAGGCTTTCGTCAACAAGCCCGGGTTAACTTTGATGAAATTTTCAGTCCCGTCATTAAACCAACCACAGTCCGTGGTGTACTTAGCATTTCCATCTCCATGGGTTGGTCTATCCATCAACTTGATGTAAAAAATGCATTCCTTCATGATATATTAGATGAGAATGTTTACATGAGCCAACCTTCAGGTTTTGCAAACCCCAATCACCCTCATCATGTTTGCCTCCTCAAGAAAGCCATCTATCTTCTACAATTGTAATATCCAACAGGAATAAGAAGCTAGGAGAAAAATTGTTGAATATATATGTTAACAACTTCTGGAATGTGCATCTCCTATAAAGTCCATACTGGCATGTCATCAAAATGTTGGCAGGCCTACCATATGCTCGATAATGTAGTCGCACTAAATATTTAACAAAATTGGCGAAATAGAAACAAATAGTAAAAAAAGTAAGAGTACCCTAGTGCACAGAGATTCTGTTACTGTGGGTTGGGGTGGGTTACATGTGCGTTGCCTTCACGAAGAGACTACTTCTGTCACACAAACCTGTGAGGCTATGATATTTGAGTCACATTATGATAGGAATCCGTTGTTATTTTTCTTTTCTTTTTTTCATTTTCATTTTTATTTTCTATTTTCTATTTTTAGTTCTTTTTATGCCTTTTCTTTCCTTAATTAGTTTCCAAACATGTTTGGGACTAATTAGACATTCTTTTGTTTTTAGTTGGTCATTTTAGCTAATTACTTGATTAGCAAGTAATCCTCCCCATATAAATACCCCATGTTAATCTGATTTGTACTTACTTGTTGCCAAATTCTTGAAATATAAGGCAACTTTTGATTCCCTCTCTAAAATTAGGGTTTAGTATTTCTTTTTAGCCATTTTACGTCACATTAGAGCAACATTACTGTTATGCTAAAAATTCAACCTCAAAAGAATAACAAAAAATCAAATCAATAACGTTTAATAGCATCAAGCATGGTGTGAACAGGGAGGGAGACCTTAAGATACCAGAAGCGAATATCTGCAGGTAAGTAACCCAAACAATTGTTGTCTACTATTTTAAAGGTGAGATGCATATAAATCAATCAGTTTCTATTATGGAAAAAAAAATTGCAACTGTGCCCATCTGTAATCTACCTTGAGCAAATCAAGTCGAAGGTGTGGGCCATCTGCAGGGTATTTTCCATGAACATTTCCAATGCACACTGCTAAAGCATCTATACTCGTCTCATCGATGAATTCTCGAGCCTGAAATCCATATAGAGTAAAATGAGATGATGTTGGAGATGTTTAACAAGAGATGCTGATTTCAACCAACTGGAAAAAAATATATACACAAGTAAATAACCTGATTAACATCTGTCAGCCTCGCTTCGTAATCCTCCACAGTCAAGTCATCTTCCGTTCCTGACAATCTCCCCAATTCGGCTTCCACGAGCATATCTTTTGAGTGAGCCAAGCATGAGATATTTTTTGTATATGATATATTCTCCTTGAAGGAAAGGTGTGAACCGTCTACCATGACTGAATCAAAACCCTAGGATGGTTCATATTTGGAAATTCAATGCAAATAATACGTTAAAGTTTCATAGTAATAATTTGAAAATCACAAGACTGATAATGAGAAACTATTCAGGATAGTGAACATAATGAATTCAATAAAAACTAACAGGCTCACTTACCAACTCAAGAACTTCCACCAACTCTTGCTTGGAATTTCCATGATCAAAGTGAACTGTGATTGGGACCTGTCACACATGCATATATTTTTACATCTCAAATAGTTACGTCGCTCGAAGTACATTTTGATGTATGTATGATTACCACCAATATTTAAGCTCTTTACAAAGTAGACAAAACTCCATGTAACAGAAGGTAATACATTGAAGGAGATATATGGCACTTTTGAGGGTCTCAAACAATTCATATGCCCAACTAAAACTGTTAGAATGAAATATCAGATAGGGGAAAGCGACATCCAACAAATGAAATTTTTTTCTCATTCTTATAAAATGCTCCCCTAGGAGTGACCATTAAATAAAAAAATTCTTTTTAAATTAGGGATGGAGAAAGGAAATTATTTTGAAGGGGCACAAAAAAATTACAGCATTATCAGTGAAAAATATACCATCTATTTTTAATATCTGCGTAGATACTATTGAATTATAAACCATTGCAATGAATAGTATCAAAAGATGAGGTGCACTCACGTACTTATGAAGGAAATTTTAGTGATCATATGCTTTAGCATAGCGATCAGGAGTCAAAATCTTGCCGCCAACAATCATATAGGAAAAGATTAATGCTGAACTTTTGGAGGCATATTCACACTAATAATTAGCATCTTGCGTTCCATTGTGCCAGCCAAATTATCAGGAAGACAAAATTATCAATTCCTGTAAGGACATATTTTTACAAGTCCGTTATCAATTTATTATGTCATATACCGCTGCACCATCGAAAAGCATTCAAGAGCCATCTACATCAAGACGGATCCGAATTAATCAATTTCTTCATCAAAAAGACTCCGCGAAGTTTACTTTGGTAAGGTCTTGTATTAAATACCGTAACTTTCCACTTAGGGCTTTTGGGATATTTTTATAAAATATTTTCGCAGACCTTTTTCGTCAAATTTAAGAATGAGTAATTTTTTCTAAGTGTTGGAGCGTACCTCGGTTTTGACGCCCAGGTCGTTCAAGCAAGAGAGCAATCTCGATGTAGTTCAAACGACATATGTCCTTCGTTCACGCGAGATTGCTATCTCGTTCGAACGAGCACAGTTTTCGAGGCGGCGTGTTTTTCTATAAAAACTCATTCTGTGGTTTCGTTTTGTTTAAGAAGTCCCAGCGTTTTACAGAACAGAAAAACTGCGAAAGCAGAATCCTTTTTGACTTCTTCTTTTAGGGTTTAATTCCTCTTTGTTTACAATTCACAAAAATTCCAATATGCTTTAGTGAATTGTTTTGATGTTGAAGAACACACTTTGCTGTGGTTTAATATTTGTGGGGAGAACTCTACAACCGGAGAGCTGCGTGCTATTGTGGAGGGAGTCCTTATAAAGTTCACACTTGTGGAGAAGCCGTTTTCTTCTTCATTGCTGACCACCTGGAGTTCTTGCGGGAGATTCCAGCCAACGTTATTTCTAGTTGTTGCTTTGGAGGTTTGACGAAGATACCGTGCGTTACTCTTGTGGGCAAAAGCAAGATTGTATGTAAGTCAATGGTCTTGTAAACTTGTCAGAGTTCTAGAAATAAAAAGTTTTGCCCTTCGGGGATTTTTCCTTATATTTGTGTCGCATGCGTTATCTATTTATGGTTTGACACATGCACACACATTGATGCATGTTTAGGGGCTGATTTGATTTGGTTTGAATATGGTTCTAATTAAATAAGGTTTAATTGGAAACTTGCGAATTAATTTAAATCGGTATCACACACCGCGTTTCCTACGACTTTTCAAATTGTTATCAGAGCGGGTTACGCTAATTTATCGCGTGATCCTGATTTTTCAAGGATTTATTTTTTTTTATACAATTTGACTTCTCACGTCATCAAATTGGTATCAGAGCGGGTTACGCTAATTTATTGCGAGATCCTGATTTTTCAAAGATTTATTTTTTTGATACAATTTGACTCTCACGTCGTCAAATTGGTATCAGAGCAGGTTGCGCTAATTTATCGCGTATTCCTATTTTCCGCAAAATTGTGTGATATTGATTTTTTTTAAATCAATTTTGTGAAAAATCGCAATTTTTCAATGGAGCATTTATCTAATCGGATGCCCCCCTTTGATGACACGAGTCAGAGTTTTGATGATATAAATCGTTTGAATTTGACGTTTGCTAAAAGAATTGATTTTTTGGAAAAAGAAAATTCTTGTTTTAAATCCGCGATGGATCTTTTGCAAACGGTTCAAAATCAAAGAGATTTTTATCGTGAGAAACTTGTTTCCTTGGACCATGACTTTGTATCTTTAAAATTGTCCAAGAAAGAGAGTGATGATAGGGTCCTATTTTTAGAAAAAGAATTGGAGGACCTTAAAAATTCGATGGTTTGTGTTTGTGCCAAAGAGGACAAAAATATTTTAGTCAATGAGTTTGGGGCACATGAAGAGACTCTTAGGAAAAAGTTTGCTTTAATTGAGGGGGAGCCAGATAACCTTCTAGGTTCGATTGATAATTTAAAAAAGGAGTCCCTTAAATTGGAAGAGTCTAATTCTTTGCTTAAGTAAAAAATTTTGAAGTTACAAAATGATTTGACAGACTCGAGTAGGTTTGATAGTGATGGTAATGGCTCATCTTGTTCTCATGCTTCTAGTGCTAAAACCAAAACCATTATTTGTTTTAGAGGGTCAACCGTTCCCAAGGAAATTAGAAAAGGTCAACCCATAGGTGTGGTTCCACCCGTTCACACATGTTCATATTGTGGTAGGAAAGGTCACCTTAGGCGTTTTTGTTTTGATCTTGGAAAAAGTCCTAGGAAGTTTAGGTCTAGTGTTCCCTTGTTTCCTAAATTCCCCACACAATGTTTCACATCTATTTGGGTTAGAAAATCACTTTTAGAGGCACTAGATTTTAGATAAGTTGATTCCCATTTGCTTGCACATGATTCTTCTCTTGCCATATCATATAGATGATTGTGTTTGTATGTTTCTCATACACTAGTTGTGGTTTCATGATATATTTTTGCTAGTGTGATGACATGTACTTTTTGTATAAATTTTTGCTTTTGAAAAATACAAAAAGATTTTATTTTGATAAAATTTTTGAAAAATCCAAAAAAGATTTTTGTATTTTGTTTGCACCGTTTATGGATGGACACCTAGGATGACCGAGTCACAACATCATTCCATTTATTCATGTGACTATTTGATAGTGTTTTGAGACAATAGGTCAATTCATTCATGTGCTTTATAATGTTTGGAGTCATTAAGATGTAATTAAGTGTTACTTCCTACATGTTTGACTCATGATTTCCTCTATTGCACACATGCACGGATTTGTTTGATTATTATGCTTGTCTTATCACATGTTGGTTGGGTGTTTTCACTTCAATCCTGTCTTTAAAACGAACCAAGCGCGATAAAACTTGATAAGAAAGTTGTGCATGTAAGAGTCGTTGGTGAGGTTGTGTGCTTTGTTTGAAAACGGTGAAGGGATACGAAAGATTATTTTTTATTATTTGCGATTAAGCCGCTGTTTAAATTGGACCTAAAAAATTGAGGAATTTTATTATCCGGGGTCCAAAAAGGTTTAAAAGAGCCCGAAAAAATTTAAAGGCATTAAAAAGATATTCATGTCAATTATGGGCCATTTAGGTTTTTGCACCAATTCTCCAAAGTTTGAGAATTTAGTTTAACACCTCTAATAGAAACTATTTTTGAGGGAGTTTGATGGGAGATTTTATAACTGGTTTGCACGTCCTTAAAAGTCTTGAAAAAACGCTAAATAGTTTTGGACGTTATTGGTGTGGAAATCACTTTAACTTTGATTTGTTGATTTGTATAAGACGATGTCATCTAAATTCAACAATTTTTTACACCTAAGGATACTTTTGATGTTCCTTCGTTAGGAGTACACGTATGCATCGTGCACATATGATTGATTGAGTTGATTTACCTATCGAATGTGTTCACACCCATTCATTCCATTTTCATGACTTGGTTGTTTGAGTTTAAATCCATGGTGTGATTTTTAGTATCTTATTTTTGTATGAAAAATCAAAAATTGTTTGTGAAAGTTTGTGGGATATACCTTTGCATCCGCGTAGCTTGATTCTGGTTTGTTATGCACTTTATCGTGACACTCCATGTTTTAATTGTTTCTTCTTATCTGTCTATTTGGGGACATCATAAAAAGGGGGAGAAAGAATTATCATGTTATGGGGGAGTTTTTGCATTATGGGAGAGATTTGATTATATTGACTGATTTACTTTTATATCATTTCAAACTCGATACGTCACGAAGGTTTTTGCGTTATCTCATGTGTGTAGGTACGAAGATTCAAGATCATTATGTTGCACACCCTGATGAGAAAAGCTTTGAGATTTGAGACGAAGATTTTTGAAGAACAGTTTGAGAACTTTCAAATTAATTCATGGGAGGGTAGATTTGTATAGGCATTTTGGTTTTTGATAATTCGGATTTTTTATGTACGTATCGGCATAGACATAGCGGGAGATTTGTAAGGACATATTTTTATAAGTCCATTATCAATTTATTATGTCATATACCGCTACACCGTCGAAGAGCATTCAAGAGTCATATACATCAAGACGGATCCGAATTAATCAAGTTCTTCATCAAAAAGACTCCGCGAAGTTTACTTTGGTAAGGTTTTGTTTTAAATACTTTACTTTCCACTTAGAGCTTTTGGGATATTTTTATAAAATATTTTCTAAGTGTTGGGGCGGACCTTTTTCGTCAAATTTAAGAATGAGTAATTTTTTCTAAGTGTTGGAGCGTACCTCGATTTTGACACCCAGGTCGTTCAAGCGAGATAGCAATCTCGTTCGAACGACATGGCAGTGTCGCGCGATGTCGTTCAAACGACATCGGTCCTTCGTTCTCGCGAGATTGTTATCTCGTTCGAACGAGCACGGTTTTCGAGGCGGCGTGTTTTTCTATAAAAACTCATTCTGTGGTTTCGTTTTGTTTAAGAAGTCCCAGCGTTTTACAGAACAGAAAAACTGCGAAAGCAGAATCCTTTTTGACTTCTTCTTTTAGGGTTTAATCCCTCTTTGTTTACAATTCACAAAAATTCCAATATGCTTTAGTGAATTGTTTTGGTGTTGAAGAACACACTTTGTTGTGGTTTAATCTTTGTGGGGAGAACTCTACAACCGGAGAGCTGCGTGCTATTGTGGAAGGAGTCCTTATAAAGTTCACACTTGTGGAGAACCGTTTTCTTCTTCATTGCTGACCACCTGAAGTTCTTGCGGGAGATTCCAGCCGACGTTATTTCTAGCCGTTGCTTTGGAGGTTTGACGAAGATACCGTGCGTTACTCTTGTGGGCAAAAGCAAGATTGTATGTAAGTCAATGGTCTTGTAAACTTATCAGATTTTAGAAATAAAAGGTTTTGCCCTTCGGGGATTTTTCCTTATATTTGTGTCGCATGCGTTATCTATTTATGGTTTGACACACGCACATACATTGATGCATGTTTAGGGGCTGATTTGACTTGGTTTGAATATAGTTCTAATTAAATAAGGTTTAATTAGAAACTTGCGAATTAATTTAAATCGGAATCACACACCGCGTTTCCTACGGCTTTTCAATTCCTCTCTCTCTCCCTCTCTCTCTCTCTCTCTCTCTCTCTCTCTCCCCCTCCCTATGGAAGAATTTGATCTCTTGAGAGGTCAAGGTTCTCTGCTTCACTGCCAATAACAAACTTCCTCCGATTCTCTCGCATGGTTTTTTCTTTGGTCTCTCTCGGGCCCTGTGTGAGTGCTTGTGTAACTGGGCCAAACTGTTCACATTCTTAAAAGGGATTTCAATAGGGAGAACATATTGAAGGGCAAGGAAGATCTGTTTTGCATGTTGTAATCTGGTCCACATCTTTAAATCAATTCTTGAGGTTCCATTGATTCCCTCTGTGACATTTGATACTAATTTTTCCATAGGAAGATGAGAAACTTTTGTTTCTGTGAGGCTGCCAGAAAAGAAGGGATGGCTTTGTCTTTTAAAATTGCACCGAGGATAACTTTTCAGCTTGCACAACCATTTTACTTATGTTATTTGTTACAATGTTCTTTTACAGTATATGAAATGGCACTTACACTGGCTTGTTCCGCAGCAGATATGCAACAAGCAACCAAAGGAATTCCTCCAAGTTTTAGGGAACCAGGATGGATCTGGAAAACAGAAAATGTTTTAGAAAATTTTGCTAGACTATATAATTCATGAATATACAATACGATGGATCAGCATTTCAATAATGAAGAAAATGAATTCCTCAGTAACATTCACAAATTGAAGAAGAGTAGGAGGATTAGCTCTAAGGAAAAGAACAATCAGAAAAGAAGTGAAACTACTACAAGAACTAAGAAACTAATAATCAAACTAATATCTGTAAAAATCAATAAATACTAAATATAAATAATTACAAATAAATAAATACTTACAAATATCCTAAACATAATAAATAAAATCCATTATCAGATAAATAAATCCTCATCCAACTGCTACACATTTCCGTTAAGAAACTTGCCAATAAGAGCCTCATTTCTCTCTTTGAATGCATAAGTTATATAACGAACCCATATACTGCAATTATAAAAGCTAGAATCCCCCACTCGGATGTGGTACAGTTTCATTCTTTATTTAAGTCATCATATTATGTCAATATCATTTCATGCAGGAAGGATGATAACAACAGATTAGTTGTAGACAAGGTTTTGAGTTTAAGAAAAGAATATAATTGAGATAACACTTAGGTTACTGACGTATCATATATTTTCCCAAACACACTGTTTACAGCTATACCCTCAAGTTTACCGTATTGTGATATGTATGAGAGTTCCCAGGAATATAATTGCATGTTCATTCATTTTATTATGCGTCTTTGTAGGTTATGATGCAGGAGCATAAGGACATGGACGTCCTTTTTCATATTCTTTTATTTTGTTCTTTTTTTTAGCCTTTTGTATGTTTAGTATAAATAGGCCAAGGGCCTTCTTTTATAACACTTTTGCCATTTTGAGATTAAGAGTTTAGAGAGAGAAATAAGAAAACCTCTTCCATTGTTTAAGTAGTTGTTGTTGTTATTGTTGTGTAGATAACTTCCCTTTTTTTACGCTTCCGCACCCTAGATTACATCAGATTGGTATCAGAGCGTGGTTTGTTCTTGGACCAGCCATGTTCATAGAAGGTTGGGACTCCCATTGGAATCATCCGGATGATGTTCGAACAAACCCTAACCCTACATCAACCACACCTAATGCCACCATCCCCGGCAGCTCTTTTTCAACGGAATGGACAACAGAGGTTGGCCAGAGGTAGGGCCCGCAACCACCGACAAACCCTCTGGTTGTTTCCGCCAACCATAGTTGTCAAATCGCGAATCGTATCGTGAATCGTTTACCCCCCGAATCGCGAATCGTGAATCGAATCGTATCGGTCGAATCGGAACCAAACGATAAAAACGTAGTAAAACATATGTAAATGGAATTTAACACTATAGAATTGGTAATTAAGCGTAATATGACACAAAACTAATCATAGCACATGATAATATACCAAAATATATCACAAAAATTAACCGTAGTACATGTTCTCATCCATTTTAAGCTTAAAAATGTAAAAAACAAAAATATTTCATAAAACAACCTACATATTAATTTAAAACACCCTACATAAAACAAATATATATATATATATATATATATATATATATATATATATATATATATATCATAAAGAGCCTATATATTAATTTAATGTAAAAAAAAAAAAAAAAAAAAAAAGTGAATCGGACCGAATCGTGAATCGGACCGAATCGGACCCGAATCGGAAGATTCGAATCGTGAATCGCCGATTCGGTCCGATTCTTTAGACATTTGCGATTCGAAGGTTGATTCGAATCGTTTTGGTAGTGAATCGAATCGAATCGTCCGATTCGAATCGCGAATCGGACGATTTTGACAACTATGCCGCCAACAGCCCTAACCCGAGACCAGTTATGCCACCACTGGAGAGACGTAATCAGTCAAGGGCCCTCGGCACAACAACCGTGACCGAAATTCGGCCCGTCGTTCTTGCTTGGGGACGCCACCGAACAGTCCGGAATCTCCTACAGGTCTACCCGGAATTCAGCATCCACCGGATATTTCAAAAAGTCTTAAATGTGACCAAGATTCATGGCCGAATGATTCCAATCAATTCAAGACCATTTCTATTGCAAACCCTAGCCAAATCCAACACCACAAAGGTAATGCCAAACCCTATTTACCCCAATCCCAAGAAAACTTAATTCTTGCTCCATCTAAAAACCCTAATTCTCTTTACAAAGGATGCGCCTCTTTGGGCATCCTCCCCATTCCTACCAATATTCCATTACTTACCACTCAATCTATTTGCCAACAACGAGATTCCTTTTGCCGGACTCCAGCAAAACTTGTCAATATCTCTACTACCTACACATATACCGTGATGATAACACCCGTGAATCCTCAAACACCCCCACCTAACGATGATACTCGGGTCCGATCGAGTATTTTTTTATTCGTTGCACCGCAAAGGGGAGATTATGCACGGTGATTATTGATGGAGGAGCTAATGATAATTTGGTAGCACAAGAGATGGTTGACAAGCTAAACCTTCCCACTGAATCATTGCCTACCCCGTGTCGTATTGGATGGTTGGAAACGAATCCACTCTAGCTCCTAGCTGACAGTGTTGAGTGACTTTCCATCGGGGACTATCGTGACGAGGTTCTATGTACTGTGGCGGACATGCGAGTGTGTCACCTTCTTTTGGGAAGGTCATGGCAATTTGATCACCGCAGCATGCATGATGGCCGAGCCAATACCTATTCATTTATGCATGAGGGGAAGAACTTTCTCCTCCACCCTGTGCGACCATTGCCGATGTCTCGACCTTCTACCCTGATAGTTTCACATGAGGAGTTAGCCACAGAGGCCGCGGAGATAGGGTTGTGCTATGCTCTCAGTAGCCCTATCACCACCCCAGAGGCGACTGTCCCACCACGTGTTCAGAGTTTATTGGATTCTTTTGTCTATGTGTGCACACCCCAGATGATCTTCCTCCTCTCAGGGACAGACAGCATGCCATTGATTTTATCCCCGGGGCGTAGCTCCCCAACCTTCCCCACTACCGCATGTCCCCCACGGAGCACGCAGAGTTACAGAGATAGGTCACAGAGCTTTGTGACAAGGGCCATATTTGGGAGAGTATGTTTCCTTCTGTGGTATCCGCCCTGTTAGCATCAAAGAAGGATGGAAGTTGGCGTATGTGTGTTGATAGCCGAGCTATTAACAAGATCACTGTAAAGTACAGATTCCCTATTCCTAGGTTGGAGGATATGCTAGATCAACTTTACGGTGCGAGAGTTTTCTCCAAGTTAGACTTGAAGAGAGGCTACCACCAAATTCGTATAAAACCAGGGGATGAGTGGAAGACTGCCTTCAAGACGAAGGATGGGCTATATGAGTGGACGGTGATGCCTTTTGGCCTCTCCAATGCTCCATCTACCTTTATGCGAGTGATGACACAGATTCTGCCCCCTTTCATGGGCAAATTTGTAATTATTTATTTTGATGACATCTTGATCTACAGCCGATCGGAGGAGCACTTAGACCATGTGGCTTAAGTATTAGAGGTCCTACAAGCCGAACCCTTCATCCTTACGTTGAAGAAGTGCGCTTTTATGGTACCATCAGTGACCTTTCTCGGGTATGTGGTCTCGGGCTATGGCATCAGGGTGGACGATGCCAAAGTTAAGGCAGTAGTGGATTAACCCCCACCCTCTTCGATCTCTCAGGTGCACAGTTTTCATGGTTTGGCCGCTTTTATATACGTAATAGTGTCGGGTTCAGCACTGTCATGGCTCCTATTACAGATTTGATGAGTACTTCCTCGAGTACCGAGTTTCGGTAGACACCAGAGGCGGATGCTACCTTTGAATGCATCAAAGAGCTGATGACAACAGCCCCTATCCTAGCCTTACGCGATTTTGATAAGTTATTTGAATTGTCTTGTGATTCTTACAAGACAGGGGTGGGTGTTGTTTTGAGCCAGAATGGAAAGTCGATTGCATTCGTCAATTAGAAATTGACGGGTGTCGTCCTCCATTATTCTACTTATGACCTCGAGTTCTATGCGTTGGTTAAAGCCGTGAAGTTTTGGTCACCGTATCTCCTCCATAAGGAGTTTGTCATCAAATCAGATCATGAGGCCCTCCGTTTCTTACATAGTCAGCGGCGTGTTAGTGATCGACACGCCAAGTGGACCGCTTACCTCCAGCGCTACACTTTTCATTTGCAATACCGGGGAAGGAGAACCAAGTGACAGACGCTCTTAGCATAAGGGCACAAGTGTTGGTGACTATGCGGCATCAGGTATTTGGATTCGATGAGGTCCGTGATCTTTACCCGACGGATGTAGAGTTTGGGCAAATCTTCCCAGCTTGCCAACAGGGTAATGGAGTATCGGGGGAGTTTCTATTACAGGATGGGTTCCTACACCGAGATATGACCCTCTGCATTCCATCTTCGTCCCTATAGGAGAAGATTATTTCTGAGATCTATGGGGGAGGTTTAGCCGTCCATCTAGGACAGGCATGTACTCACACGACGTTGAGGGACCGATTTTACTGGCCGACGATGAAGAGAGATACCAACGCTTCCATCAAGCGTTGCTACACTTTCCAGACGGCCAAGGGCCAGCACACTAATGCAAGCTTATACACACCGTTGCCGATTCCAGAGCGCCCATGGCAGAATGTATCGATGGATTTTATAGTGGGACTGCCCTGTACTTCTCGTGGCCATGATTTTATTCTTGTTGTGGTGGATAGGTTCTCCAAAATGTCCCATTTCATCCCTTGCTCTCGCACGACAGATGCATCTCATGTTGCTTCCTTATATTTTGAGAGATTGTTCGTCTTCATGGTGTCCCCGTAGCATCACTTCAAACAGAGATGCGCAATTTACAGGGCATTTCTGGCGTACACTTTGGCGGATTTTACGGATGAAGTTATAGTTCTCGACAGCTTTTCACCTCCAGACGGATGTCCAGATTGAGGTGGTCAACTGTAGTGTGAGTGACCTATTATGGTGTCTATCTTCCAAGCATCCCCGTAGGTGGGACGTAGTGATTGCACAGGCCGAGTTCGCCTTCAACAATGCCATTAACCGCTCCCACATCAATCACATCGAGGGATTTCTAGGCTCCGAGCTCGTGTCTTCCTCATCAGGAGATTATACTCATTATTTGGTTCGTTGGATTAGCCGTCCCGAGACAAAAGATTCCTAGATCACAGAGGCTACCCTTCAGCACATCGACCCCGATTTCTATTGGCAATATACAGAGTATATGGCGCCTTCTAACAGGGGGGAGAGTGATGCATGAGCATAGAGACATGGACGTCCTTTTTCATATACTTTTATTTTGTTCTTTTATTAGCCATTTGTATGTTTAGTATAAATAGGCCAAGGGCCTTCTTTTATAACACTTTTGCCATTTTGAGATTAAGAGTTTAGAAAGAGAAATAAGAAAACCTCTTCCATTGTTCATATTGTTGTTGTTGTGTAGATAACTTCTTTTTTTACGCTTCCGCGCCCTAGATTACATCAGGATAATATTTTGCGAGAATACTTTTAGTGTGCCATGTTTAGTCTTTTTATCCTTTCAGTTATCTTGGCTAGCAAGATAGCTTTTGCCGATAAATAAGGCCATTGGCGAATAATTGTAGGCATGTTTTTTAGAATGAACGAATTGAATGAGAGAGATAGAAACTTAGTTATTTTTCTATTGATTTGCTTCCGTGTACATCAAATTGGTATTAGACTGGCGTTCAGTCCTAATGTGGTCGCATAGTTATTGTAGAGTCATGGATAAGGCTTGAAGGAACCAGCGAGACACTCCTCCAAACAAAACCCCCGCCACGTGTGGTCTTGCAGCACCACTTCTATCGTCACCATGAACAACCACCAAAACCCTCCAAACCATATAGATCTGGCCACTACACCACCTCGTTGACAACCTGCAGCTCTTTATGATGTCCGGCGAGGGTTGGCGAAATCCTAACAATCCTCTCATCATTCTCTTCTAACCGAATTTTAGATCTAAAAAACTTAGTTTCTCTGCAAATTGGTCCCCCAAACACCCCTCATTCTTCACGAAAACCTATATCCGAATGCGTCTCATGGATTTTGGTGCTAGCGATTGCGGGGAACTCCCGCCAACACAAACCCAAGTAACAAACACAGTCGCAAAAAATAATTTTAAGGGCAACTGAGCTTACCGCCCACTCCCACCTATTCACCGACCACCAACAAACACTTCCAGTCTCGGCTGACACACCTGTAACTCCTCTCGATTGCGAAAGTATGGGGAACACTCATTTTGTTGGACCGACATATCCAATCACAGTGAGGACCCAGTCCATTAATCCTAAATGACCCAAAACCCTTACTCTGAATACTCACCCTCCTTAAATTTTTCAAAAAAACCTCAGAAATGTTAATCCCCAACTTCGTTGTGAAAATGAAAATTCATCCCTGCCCCCACTAAATTTTACCCCTATTCCCATTATACTCCATCCTTTACCGTGGGAAATTATTAAGACCCCTCTCCTCTCACAAAAATTACATTTTAACCCTATACTTTCTGAACTTTTCAAATCTATCCCTGAAATTCTCAAATTTTTTAACCCCCCCCCCCCTCATTTTCGAAAATTTCAAATCACCCCTCTTTCGACTCTAGCTTCGTGAGCCCATCACTCTGGAAATTATATACGTAGATTGGAGGTTGCTTACCAAAAAAACCTCGAGGATATCACGCAGGGGATCGAGTTGTGGGAGAATGACAGAGCATCTTCGTACAACGAGGCTATGGGTAATTATTATGGGTGGATCTCAGCTGACTACTACGAGGAGTACTGTCCATAGGTATGCATCGGGTTTATCGGAGATTTGAAGGCGGAGTACGATGACGTCAAGTGAGTGTAGGATGGAGTAATATGAGCTATGTGCCTCCGACAATGATGTTGCCCGTCGATTACCCTTTGAGTGAGGCGTCCATAGTAGCCCACGTGCACGTTGAGTCTAGCGATCATCTCCCCTCTGTTCCTGCTGCTCTAATTGACTTTTCAGGCGTGCTGAGGATTACCGAGTACTACCTTAGGGATTTCTTCAATATTTAACGAGCACCTTTGGATTACTCGGGTTAGATATAAGGAGGTTGAGGTGTTCAATCTCGGGGACTTATTTCCCATCTTCGGAGCAATGAGGTTGGATTCATTATCGAAGATTTCTTCAATATCTTTGTGGAGGATGGTTGGGTGACTTGCACTCAGTTTGCGATCTAGAGTGGTGGAATCGTATTGTATCAATGATTTCTTCCCACTTTTAAGGAGTGGTGATGATTCGGCTGAGATTGTTTCTTCGGGTAATCATTCTGCGATTCATTCATCATTATGGAAGGATGTGACAGATCATGGGTATGTGGATCTGTTTTGAGATGAGTTTGAGACATCTTCGGATACTACGTTTTAGCGACTGGCCTTGAGGTTGTTCATCATGGTTGACTTGACTCTCGTTTGGCATCGTTGGTCCTCTCGAGGAGTTGGTGTATTGGTTTTCATTATGGCAAGGACGGACCGAGTTCATGCTCTTCGGCCATGGTTGGAGTATTTGATCACTTGTCCTCGCCCTTTTGCTAGCAAGTACGCTAGACGTTTTCATAGAGTTTCCCTCTCAATGGGGGAGGAGAGCAGTAGTGTTTGTATGCTTTCGATGACGAGAACCCCAGTTATTTTCACGCTCGGGTTGAGCTTTTCTCAGTTGGGGAGAGTGATGCGCGCGAATATTCCCAGTATAAAGAGCTCTATGGTTCCCCTATTGTAAATCCATTCAATACAAGTACAAGAGAGGAGCCCCATACCATGGATGTAAGACGTTTAGATATCCTGTTCCGTTCATTTCATTATTTTCATTGTGGAATCTGTAAAACAATTGCAAATTCGAAAAATTAGTTTAATTATAAAAGTTGATTCTTATTGAAGAAGAGGACGAATGATTGTCTCCAAAAATAAGTTATACTATCTTCCTTTGATAGTCAATATGGTGCAATTTTGGGTTTCCTTTAAAGCCACTCCCAGGACATATAAAGCCAATTGCTAAGACCTATTCCCAGATACAAAATGGGGAAAAAAGAAAGAAAACCGGTTATCACTTGCAATTCTGGCTGCAATAGGCTCATCACACCAGATCAATTTCCTCACTCGTGGCTTCCCCTTCTTCACTTTGGGTACCCTTTTCTCTCTGCATACGCTTAAAATCTTATGTGGGGAGCTTGTGAAACTGAATTGTGTATGTTCTTGACTCATTCCATGTCAAACATTAAGTAATTCATATAATTGGAAAATATCCTATCCTGATTCTTTTGATTTTATTTTAGTCGGTCTCTAGATGCCTGAGTGCCCATTCCATTTGTTTGATTCGCGACATCCTTGATCTGCTGAACTTCATGTTGACATCATGCCTTGACTACATTTAGACACCTTAATACCCCTACCCTTGCACTTAAAAACGAATTTCAGATAGAATCGAAAGTATTTTGGTATCTAATACTGAGTCCTTAAACCTTCAGCAGTCATGCAAGGCTAAAATGGAGTGTAACATAACAGTGCCTACCATGGATTTTAGCATTTTGAGAGCACAATTGTGAAAGCTTCATAATTACTTTTGTTGATCTCAATTTGATGACCAATTAAGAAGATCAAACCTACATCAATTTGAGTGAAGATTTGACGTTGCGGATGCATGGAGAGTGGATTTCTTCTTCTAATGATGAAGCTTTGTGGAGAATTCTATAAATGGAAGAGTGTTGATGGATGAGGCATTGGAAGACTTGTAAGGATCTCAGGTCTAGGTTTGTCCTCTACATCATATTTAAATTTATATTTGAAGCGAATTACCTAGTATGAAATTACTTCTATGGAGAGAGAGAGAGAGAGAGAGAGATTGTTTATTCTGGTTATATTAGGCCTTACGCTTTGTGATTTTAGGGAGAAAACCTCAAATTTGTAAGATGTATGTAATCTTGGGGGAAGATTAAGAAGTAAAGAGAGCATTTAGAAAAAAAAATCATTCTTGTATTTTTCTAAACTCTAATCGTCAAAGAAGTGGGAATAATTATTGTTGTCACGGACTTGATTCTTTAAACTTTATACCTAATTCATATAGTTGTACAAATCTTTGTTGAGTTCAAATAGATTCATCCCAACTATGAGGGCCCATCGTAAAAAGTAGTGAATTTCTCAATGTTCAGAAAAAAGTTGTTAATTTAGGCTCATTTAACTCTCAATTTTTTATAATGGCCGTACATATAATTGACATGTCAGCATGTGGTGTAAATACACAGCATCGACCACAATTAAACTAGAAACCTGTAAAATAGCAGGACTCTGTTCGTCCTCTGCTGCAGCAATAACTGCCTCAATTCCCTCCAAATTATAAACATTGAATGCCCCAACAGCATATCCACCTTTTTCTGCATTCTTTACAAAAAATGATAGTCACTACCTGAATCTAACGGCAATTTTAATATGTTTAGTAAGAGGTCTTACAACAAGGAGCTCCTTAGTTGATGAAATTCTGACTGGGCGAGACCAACATTTCACAACCTCTGCCAACGCTTTACTATCACCAACGTTCCCTACGAAAGATGCAATTTTTTTACTAGTGAAATGTTTAGAACATATTCTGCAAGGACGTAGTGATGTGAAGTAATATAAGAACTCAAATGTACCTGGGAAAACGATGTATGGAACTCCTGGATGTCTACTCTCAGGACCCAACTGCCACAAGGGAACACCAGCCAACGCTTGTCCAACTATTTTGGCACGTTTTGCTTCTAGAGCTTTTGTAGCAATGTCTGATGAGGTAATTCCACCCTAATGAAGAGAACAAATGAAATGATTGTATACACATATTTACATGGAAATGATGTTATCACTATTAGTACTCTAAAAAAGCCTGAGACATTCCATGCCCTTACTCATGATAAAATTTTGGTCAGAAAGATAATAATTTCATATAAAATCAAATAAAGTACCAAGGTAGTGGGCAGATGTCCAAAAGGCATAAACATACTAGAAAATATAAACTGTACAAACAAAAAAACAATTCTTTATAGATGTGAATTAATTAATTTATATCTTGCTTCAGCGAACTATGCTACCGCTCTTTATACCTATTTCCATCCCAAACAGCCTCCTTTCAACCCATTGTCATCAAGAACAGAGGAGTGTCTTTAAATGGTTTTACTTTAGAAGCCAAAGAGATGCTATGAACTTTATCCTCTCCCACATCCACCACTCTTCTTCTCTTCCTTTGAAAATTCTGATTCCAAAAGATTGCCAACATCAAGCACCTCCATAAACAAATAAATTTGCATCATCCTCCAAACCCTTAAATTCCCAAATGCGCATGTATGATAGTCTAAGTAGAAAAGCCCCCACCACCTCGTATTCCTCGAACAGTTTCCTCCAAATAAAATCTATCGTGATAGTGAAAATTTTATGTTTTATAGTACCAATAACATCAATCTAACATAAATTGTTTTCCGGATTAATAATATATAATAAGGGAACAACAGCAATGGATAAGTAAGTTGCATAGCTAAAAAAATGACTTTTTTTCTTTATTGGTCAACTTCTTCCCCCAACCCTCCAAACCTATGTACTTGCAACACAGAGAATCCCATTCCTTAGCAACTGTAGCTCCAACTTTTCTATCAATAGCATGAGGCAGCTTGATTTCTGAACCTCTATACAACATTCGGAACAAACAACTTCTGTATAACACTTGAGCAACCACACAGAGCAGTGTATTTGTTTTTAGATGATCATAACAAATGCATGGAACCAATAATAGTGACCTAATACAACATTAAAGGGCCAAAGTAAACAATTAAAAAAAAAACTTAAAGAAATGGTCATTTGAATAAACAGAAGTACCTTCGCAATGATATAACGGGGTCTCGTAGTTATTCGCCTAACTATTTCCACCAGTGCAGAGCTCACCTTAAAATTGATCTCCAAACTCTCAGACGGGGCTGTTTTCACATAAGGACAATCAGAATTTAATTTTATTTCGTTGTTAATTATAAACATACTTCTCATTGAGGGGATTGGATGATAACGAAAACAGAGCTTTATGTTGAAATATTATATACAAATTGGGAAAAGAAGAAACTTTACTGGATAATCCAAGAAACTCACTTTTCCCGGTGATAAGCTCCCTACTGGTCATCACTAGAGTGTCTTTACAAGCCCCAAGGGAAACATCTGCCAGTTCAGCTGCTCGATTGATTTCCTCCTCCCTCTCTTCTAACGACTTCATGGCAAGTTTATCCACAGATATCTATTTATAATGGAAAGAAGACCAATGAAGGTCCTTACACCAGTGATCCAATTAGCATATGATAAATACTTTAAAATAATATAAATAGACATTTAGGATTTCAATCACCTCAATACTTCTTAAGATGTGGCCACATTGTAAAGTAAGTTCTTCAACCTGTGGGTTGTAAAAGTTTCAGTTCTGATTTATAACCAAATATATTAAAGCTATAGGGTTAGAGAATCAAGAAGTTTCAGAATGATTTTGACCTGTTTTGTCGTTTTTGGAACGTAAGAACCCACCACTATGAGTCCACCACTCCTTCCTTTATTTATAGCAAGATCCTTGGGCAAAATTGGAGCTTTGGGGATGATCCCGATACGAGCAGAAACGAAACTAGCAGCAGTGCGGCATAAGAAACGTTTTCCCTTAAGTTCTGCCTGCCAATGGAAAACAGACCAGCGGAAAGTAAGTTTCCTGTCTTCTTACAGGCAACAAAAAGCACAAGGACTTCAACAGAGAAACGAGGCAAGATATTTTACCTTGATCATTCCAGCTGCAAAGACGGCCATGTCTCTTTCGCTAGCGGCATTAACTATACATGTCGAACCCTGTTTCATCAAATAATTGAGGCATAATTGGCAGAAATTCAGTATTCTAAAGTTGAGCATGGAGTCAAAAAGAAGTAATCTTTTATAGAAAGTGATTAAGCATGTAATTTTTAAAAAACAGTTTCAATAAGTTGCATCGCTAGCCAGTCCTGTCCTTCCATTCTCCCTTTTACTAATAACAAAGAATAATCCGGCTCACTTCATTCCCACCACTTCCCAATCTCTGAAGCTGGTTTTCTTGGAATATTCTATTTGCTTCTCCGCTCCTTACCCTCTCTTACGTGTCAAACAGGTATTTTTCAGTTCCAGCCTCCCCCTCAAATACATAAGGTAGATAGGGCTGGGTGAGAAACGTATCCCAGTTGCCAATAATATATCAACTAAAACACAATGCTGACATTGCATTTCCAAAAAATGTTTATAAAAGGAACGGCCACAAATTGTGGACAAGGTTCAATGTATTGGCCAAAACTGATACAACTCAGCCCAGTTGAATGGGTATCGAAGGGCACCAAACTGAGTTCCAGTCATGAGTCGTGCAATAGACACAATAGTACTAAACCAATCTCAATAGGACTCAGCTAAAATATTGGCAGCTTGGCCTAAACATCAGGGACTCGAAGCGACCTAAATTTTGGCTTCCAGTCGTGACCCGCTCGTTTGTTTCCTATGCGATTCTTCTCGTTTGGCTGTAGACATTTTAACTTCTGATATATATTAATTATGTTTATATGCATAATCCAAATATATAATTAAACAAATAAGTTTATAGTTTGCAATTTCTTTATAATTCATTTATAATTAAAAATATTTGGAGATCGTGTGCTTATAACTTTTGGAACAATGCAACTGACAAGTTCTCCATGCGCAATATTATCCACTAGACAATGCTATGCATCCTAAAAGTTGATTTTGTAACTATATAATTGATCTATGTTATCAAACTTAACTTTCTAAACTTTATGATTTTTAGAGAAACTTTGGGCTCTATAAACAGCATAGCGTTGGGTACCGATAGTGGGGTATCTAATTTTGCAATCAAAGGTATCTCACAAAAAAACTTTGGAACAAGTTGATGCAAGTGCAGCAGAAATTACACACTCACACATAAGGGTGGCAATTTTTGATACAAACCCATTTTACCGACACAACCTAACTATTACCCGACATATGACACGTTTATTTAAACATGATCATTGTAGATTTATTTTTACTTGAAACTGGTAATTAAACACAAAGCAAAATCACCCGCATATAATACGACTAACCCGAAGTGCCAACCCTATTTAGAAACAGTAGAAGATAACTCTCAACTCTTTTTCATAGATCAATCTCTCTAAAAATGTAGTAGTGTCCTGCCAAATGAGGGAACACTCAATATATCTCTATATATAGGGTAGAAGAGAATAATTGAGAAGCTTTTAGAATGTGATGACGTCATGGGTGATGCAAATGTATTGGGCATCAACCATGACATCACTAAACCTATCTAGCCTATTGGATATTTGTTTATTCTAAAAAATCACTAAAAATAAAAGTAAAAAGTACAATCAATTTCTCCGGGCCTGCATAAACAATCAATCTCTCGGTCAACATCTCCCACTTGTAGTAAGGGAGGGCTCAAAGTGTTGGGGTTTGTTTTGAGACATTTGGGAGTGTGCTGGGGATTTTGAGGGGTTAAAGTTGAATTTTCAAAATTTGAGGTGGGCGGACAGCAATATAGGAAAGTCAAGGTGTGGATATCAAAAGTAACAGGGGCTCTTTTGACGTTTCAGAAGGTTTTGGGGCTGAAATGCAATTTTGTGGGAATTTAGGTGGGGTAAGGATGAACTTTTCAGAATGGGGCTGGCTTTCAAAAAAAAATGGGGGGGGGGGAAGTGGAATTCTGGGACTTTGAGGGAAGGGTACTATGATTTCATAATAAAATAAGGGGTCAAGGTTGGAATGTTGAAAATGAAGGGAGAGGCCCCCAAATCAGCCAAGCCGGGTTGGTAACCTTTATTCCCACCCAAACCCACATTGGAGAGAATGGTTCGGGGTCCTGTTGGGGTCACCTGTGGCCGGCAAACCTCGCCAGTGGTCAGCGATGACCGTGTGATATCGTTGGTAGCAGATCGGAGTGGTTGAGGGCTGGATCTAGAATTTCTCATGTCTCACTGTTGTGCTATGGAAGGCAGACCATTCCCACAGGCTTGCGACCATCGGAGGGGATCCCTGGTGGGTCGGTGGGAGTACCTGGTGACGGTGACCTACTCCGGAAGTCAGCGGTGGAAAATCAGGTGCCCAGGTGATCATGCCTAAGACTTTCAGTCAGATTCAAGCTGTTTGTAAGCCTAGGGTCAATTTTGTGTGGTGGCTGATAGTGACAGAAAGAACGTTGGCATGAGGAAGGGAGGGCTCGATGGAGCTCACCAATCATCGGCAAGGGTCACTTGAAGCCGGCGAGGCGGTGAGGGTATCCAATCTAGCTGTTTGTGAATATTTTATGAAATTTGATTGTGGCTGAAGGGTTAGAGTTTTGTGGGTATAGTAATGGGTTTGAGGTTTTCAGACTAAAAGGGGGTCACTCGAAATTGCTGGTGCTCCAGCAAGGGTTGCATTAGAGGACGACGCCGGAGGAGGCTGAAATCGTGAAGCAAAATGGGGAGACAGAGCTGGCTTCGCTTGTCTACGGGCGGCGAGGGTGTCTTTTGGTGGTGTGATCCGACGAGCCTTAACCGTAGCTCTATGACGTTTGCGTCAACCATATTAGGAGTGAATGCCACTCGTATACTAATTTGATGTAAACGCAACGGAACTTACACACACACATGTAGAATACATATAGTATAACTATCACCAACTTTTCATATTATTCATCTCTAAAAATGTAGTAGTGTCCTCCCAAATGGGGGAGCACTCTATACATAGGTTATAAGAAAATGATGGGGAAGGTTCTAGAATATGAGGGTTTCATGGCTGATGTCACGAGTAGTGGGCTTAAACCATGACATCACTAAACCTATAGCCTATTTTAGAATATTCCAAAGGAAAATTTGTTTATTCTTACAAGAAGCACTAAAAATAAAAGTAAAAAATACAATTAATTTCCCAGAGCCTGCATATACATCAATGGTAAAACTGAAACAAAAAAGCACAGAAATCTAGGAAGATTGTTTTACTAAACAGTTGCATAAGTAACTTGCTTCAAATAATTAATGCAGATGTTTGTCCCTTGTACCTTCGGCAAACTGCAAAGATACTCACAAACAGCATCAGGCCCGCCTCTTCTTAACAGTTGAATAGAAATAGATGCAACACTGCCAGCTGGTATGCGGCCACTAGTTTTCTCCTCCACCCACTATATTCAGATGAAGAAAATACAAAATCATAATACTATATAAATTTTGAATATTCATGACTACCATACGTTTCATGTGTTGGAAAATTGGACTTAAATTGGAATTAAAAAGCTGTCCAGAATTTTCTGGACAGAATTTTGAGCAACTTTGAGCTCAAATTTAGCTGGGACCCACACTACGAAAATTGTGGGACCATATACGAACGCGTTCTCCTCCGCAAGGAGATTAACGTAGTATATTCATATGTCCAATTTCAATAAGTTATGAATGATAAATATGTCCCCAAAGTGACTCACAAAGCAATGAAAGTTAATGAATTGGGTATGTTTTAATTCTTGTCCCACATTGGAAGAGTAGTGGAAAGTTGATGTGTTAAGAACATCCCAAGTATGGACTAAGGCTTGGATGCCTTGGGGTATCCCAACTCTTTGAAGGGGAGATGGTCTACACTATGCATGTGTTGGGTTTGGCCCAAAAGCCCACACGCGCGCCGGCCGGCCGGCCGGCTCGGGCTTGGGCTTATATCTCCTACATTTTTGGGCCAAATTAATTTAACTTTCTGGGCTTTAATTATTAATTAATTAATAAACTGTTGGCAGTTATTGCCAACAGTTAATTTCGTTTAACTATTTTTGTCAGTTATTGCCAACAGTCACTTACTTTGCTATAAATAACAATGCTTCACTCCGTTTTTAAATTAAAGAAAAATTTCCCTCTCCTATTTCTTCCAACCAGAAATACTGTTCTTCATACTTTATGGGTTTCTGCATTCTTCTTGTCATACTGTTTGGCTGAGTAAATACACAGATTTGTGTTCGACGGGATTAATTCATTGTCGTGCTACATGAATTAATTTGAAATTCGTTCTATCTTGGGAGACATTTATTCGTTAACCTACAGTACTTGGGAGGGAATAAAATTGTCTTAAGGAAACTGTGGTATCACACAGGGCTTGAATTCAATTTCTTATTCTTCTGAATTATACTTTTCTTGTACCAAGTAAGTAATTCTAATTTTCTGTAATTTCGTTTTAATTCTGTAATATTCTGTAATATTTATTTCATTAATAATTCTGTACTTTTTGTTAATTAAATAGTAGACATAACAATCTTAAGACAATTTTAATTTGTTCTACTGTTTTGTAGTGTAAAAAAAATTTTATTACTGAAATTTATTTGTTGAAAATAAATCTGTTAAAAATGAATTAAATTATTGTTTTATTACAGAAATTAATAAAACAGTTTTGGTACAAAAATTAATTTCTATACCGTTTATATATTCTGTTTTAGAAAATAACATTTTATTTGTAAATTTTTGTTAAAATCTGTTTATGTAAAAAAAATTTAATCTTAAAATTATAATTCTGTTTTGTACGGAATTCCTTTTATTATTAAAAATTAGTGTGACACAGATTTTATTTTGTATAAACTTCTGTTTATATTATAGTTTAATTCTGAATATTATTTGGAATTCATTTATTGTGAATTATATTTGGAAAAAAAAATTGGTGCACAGAATTTTGTATTCTGTTTTGATTAATTCATTTCTATATGAATCTTCTAATATTCAAACTCGATCCAGTAGTAATTTTTCAAAAGCTATTAATATTGTTGTAGACATATGGTGCAATTTTTATTCTAGAATATTAGGGGGTTGCCAATGGTCCCTCTATTCGTAGACTTATAAGGTTAATTCGAATACATCCAATTGAGGTTTGGGCAATTTTGGAATCGAAAATTGGTGAGAATAATATTGAAAACTTGTGCAAAAAATTAAATTTTGTGGGTGGTATGGCCAACGCTACTAACAAAATGTGGGTGCTATAGAAAAATAATTAGAGGGTTGATTTAGCAAAAAATGGGGAGCAATCCTTATCACTGTGGATAAGTAATGGGGTACTTCAAAATCCCTTCATTTTAACAGTGATTAGGAGCTCCACAAAACTTGTGGGGAGACGCCTTACTTTTTGCTAATTACATTCTCAATAAAGTACCTCACAAGAAGACTCACAAGACACCTTATGAATTATGGAAAGGTCGAAGACCTTCCTATAAATATTTATGAGTGTGGGGGTGCTTAGCAAAGTGATGGTTCCTAAACCTAAAAAGGTAAGAATAGGGCCAAAAATCGTGGATTGTGTATTCATCGGTTATGCTACAAATAGCAGTGCATATCGATTTCTAGTTTGTAAATCTGAGATTTCGGATATTCATGTAAATACGGTTATTGAATCAAGGAACGCTTCATTTTTTGAAAATGAATTCCCGTATAACATGACCCGAGAATCTGGTCCTTATAAAAGGACAAATCAAACTACTACAAGTGGTACTCATCAACCTATTGAATCAATAGAGGATGAACCAAGACGTAGTAAAAGAGCAAAAACCTCGACTTCTTTCGATCCGGATTTTCTAACATATTTGCTAGAAAATGAACCTCAATCGTATAAAGAAGCCATATCCTTACCCGATGCTTCCAATTGGAAAGAAGCAATTAATAGTGAAATTGAATCCATATTACAAAATCATACATGGGAACTAGTGGATCTTCCACGAGGAACAAAACCGTTAGGTTATAAATGGATCTTCAAAAAGAAGTTGAAGGCCGATGGATCAATTGATAAATATAAAGCTAGACTTGTAGCTAAAGGCTATAGGCAAAAGGAAGGGCTGGATTACTTCGACACATATTCATCGGTAACAAGAATAACGTCCATTCGGATGTTAATAGCAATAGCTGCTATTAATGGACTTGAAATACATCAAATGGATGTAAAAACTGCATTCTTAAACGGTGAATTAGACGAGGAAATTTATATGGAGAAACCTGAAGGGTTCAAGGCTCTCGGATAAGAAGGAAAAGTATGTAAGCTTGTCAAATCACTTTATGGATTAAAACAAGTACCTAAACAATGGCATGAAAAATTTGATAATGCAATGTTATCAAATGGTTTCAAAATTAATGAATGCGATAAATGTGTTTACTTTAAATACATTCAAAATGGATATGCCATTGTATGCCTCTATGTTGATGATATGCTTATCATGGGTAGTAACTTGGAAATTGTCAAAACTACAAAACAAATGTTGAGTAGTAGATTTAACATGAAAGATTTGGGAATCGCCGATGTTATATTAGGAATTAAAATTTCTAAAACATCGGATGGACTTATATTATCTCAATCTCACTACATAGAGAAAGTACTTGAAAAATTCAAGAAGTATGATATTAGTCCTACCAAGACACCTGTAGATGTAAATTTACATCTAGCAAGAAATAATGGTGAAAGCATATCTCAACTAGAATATTCTCGTATTATCAGCAGTTTAATGTATATCATGAACTGTACACGACCGGACATAGCATACTCAATAAGTAAGCTAAGTCAATTTACGAGTAATCCAGGAAAAGATCATTGGAAAGCAATATTGAGAGTTTTGGGTTATTTAAAATATACTCAAAACTGTGGACTGCGCTACTCAAAATATCCAGCTGTTCTTGAAGGACATTGCGATGCAAATTGGATATCCGATACAAAAGACTCTAAGTCTACGAGTGGGTATGTGTTTACCCTTGGAGGTGCAGTCGTATCTTGGAAATCCTCAAAACAAACATGCATTGCTAGATCAACAATGGAATCTGAATTCATTGCACTAGACAAATCTGGAGAAGAAGCTGAATGGTTTCGAAATTTCTTAGAGGATGTTCCAAATTGGTCTAAACCTGTGCCCGCAATATGTATACATTGCGATAGCCAATCAGCGATTGGAAGGGCACAAAATCACATGTATAACGGAAAGTCACGACATATTCGTCGTCGACACAATACCGTTAGACAACTTCTCTCAAACGGAATTATCTCAATTGACTATGTAAAGTGAAAAGATAATATAGCGGATCCACTTACAAAAGGTTTAAACCGAGAGCAAGTTGAAAGATCATCGAGAGAAATGGGTCTAAAGCCTATAAATAAATAAGAATCAATATAGTGGCAACCCAACCTAGCTAACTGAAGATCCCAAGATCTAGGTTCAATGGGCAAACCGAACTACGTTGTATTCAGTAAGCACTTGAGGATATTTAATCCTATCCATTCCAAAGATGAGACAGTGCACATCTGCCGTGAAATTAGGATAAGTTATGCTTTTAATGACTTCTATATCTTAGTACGTCTAAGTGGGGTATTGCAGGATACTCTATATAGAAGTCACCTACGTGAGTAAGAAGGGGGCCACTTCTATGAGAATAATGAAAGGCATATTCTCTAAAATACTCACGGAACCAAGTGGTGTTCATGGCCAAAATGAACACAAATGTTAGAACCAACTGTGTTGAAGAATTGTTGTGTGAATACTATTGTCTAGGTGTAATACCCCGTATTTTTGTGATATTTATATATGGGATTAATTGAATTAAATGTGTATTAATTGGAAATTAATCCGGATTAAAATACTACCGAGATGCGAGTTGGTAATTGATTATAATGTGCATATATGATTATATATGAATATTGAATTATGAAATTTGTCGTGAGATTGAAATACGGCAATTTGGAAATTTTGTTGAGACGCGTGTGACAGTCGTGTCAGGAATATATTTATTTTAATTAAAAAGTGAATTTTACTTCTATAAACCGTATGGTCATTTTGAGTGCGCCAACGCGTCCGGAAGGGTTGAAATAGTCAGAAAACACTAGCCGGGGGTTTAGTTTGGGTCCCGGGGCATTTTTAGGCCATGCCGGCAACGTATAAGGGTAGTTTGGTAATTTTAAATTTTTGGGAATTAAAACCTACGAAAATTGGGAATTAAAAAGCTGACTTGGTAATTACCCACTAAACCCACTAACCACATCTTAGGACTTAATGGGCTACGGGGGTTATTAGAATTGTTCCAAAAAGTTCCTAAGGCAAAACCCTAGCCACCATTCACCTTGGAGAAGAAGGCTTGTAGAGAGAGAGGAGAGGAGAATTCTGCAGAGAGAGAGATAACACTTCATCAGATCCACATCAAAATCAGAGTTATACATAAGGCAAGTGGTTTAATTTCGTTTTTACAAAGAATGTTTCTTCCATGCGTAGGAAATTGACAGAATTTGTATTGTTCTTGGGAGTTTGATAAAAACCCATTAATTAGAAATTAGAACTTGTATTTTGATGAAAGGATTGCATGTAGAATTGTGTTAGGAGGATTATTCTGATGGAAATACACCTTGTACAATATCAAAAACGGATTTAATTATGCCCATTGGTGACTTTAAAATTTTAGGGTTCATGTTCATATGATTTGGGGATAAATGACGGGGTTTGATTGATTCAATGATGTTTAGGAGAAATTGGCCCTATATAAACGATAATATATGACCTAAGTATGTTTAGGAATGATTAGAACCCATGTACAATGGTTGGTTTGATGTTTAGAGGAGATGAGAGGTGAAGAAAAGTTGGAAAAACGAGTTAAGGAAAATCTGGGCTCGAAACTGGTCACTCGTTAGAAGACCTGCCCAAGTCGTTCTAACGAGTTGACCTTTGACTTCTAACGAGGGTGAAGTTCGTTCGATGATTTCGTTCGAACGAGACCTCGTTAGAAAGCCCACTTCGTTCGAACAAACTCTCGTTCGAACAGCCTCGTTCGAACGAGACTTCTAACGAGCTGACAGTTTGGGCTTTTTAGCCTGTTTTAATCCCGAGTGTTCCGTAACCTTGTTTATATGTAGAGATAACACTTCCTTGATGAGTAATTGATATACTAGGGATATTTGGGATATAATGAGTAAAACCTAGAAGTGTAGTTTAAATCTAAGGGAAATTATGAAGTAGGACGTGAGTGTCTATTACGATGCGAGAACTATTGACGGTCTAAATTTATTATATTAATCGGGAACATATAAATTGTGTAGCATTATATGTCGGTACGAGAATGAGATGTGTACCACCAATATATTATGGTGATTATTAAGATGTGTGCATACTTAGTATATGTATTGATTTTATGTGTATGACATACCTACCATACTTGCTATCACGGGAGGTTTACGTTCGCTTAGGGCCCTCTAATCCTTGTGTTGCCCGGATTTAGACTGGTACCTCGATGAACATAGGTCAGAGAAGGACTTATTGGGATATTAATAAGTCTACTGATCGTGGGAGCGCAAGTATGTGCGTGACCCATGTGATGTGACTGTGTTCGCCTCCATTATTTGTGATGTTATCTGAGAACGATTCCTGAGAGATTCAGATTGCGTGATCCCTATGTACGTGATGTACCGAGATGGATAGCAGAGTATGTGTGCACCGCAGCTTACTCTCGGGGTGCTTGTATTGTATATTTATGACGTGAATAATATACACTTAATTAATGGGAACTTTCATGTTGGTATTGTGAATAATATTATGGTAATGTTTTGAGAAAACATAACGGGTTAACCGATAGTGAATTGTATTACTAATTGAGAATCTGAGTTTAAGTAAAGCCCTCTACTTAATTGATAACGCTAGAATGTAATATGGGAATCAAGTAGTATGGGGTAGAACTTATTACGGTTTGGTTAGATATGTATGTCATTTAGATGGGTACGGTACATTAAGAGTGCACATGTAGTCGAGAGGTGAGAATTTCATGTGAGTGCACGTCCTAACATGTATTTTGCATTTAATGTTTTAATGTTATTAAAACACTTGCTGTTTTTAAAATGATTTCCACTTTCGGGCTCTGACCCATTTTCTTTCAAATCTATTTTTGTAAAAACCATTTTAGGTGCCCAGCCACAAGGACACCATGCTTAGGATCCTCATTCAGGTGACGAGCTGTAGCTGTTTGTGGAAGTTACAGGACTTTGCTTGTAGACGCTTCATCTGCCTTGACTCTATATTCAGCATTTTATCAGTTGTAGGGCATGTCGCCCATTCCTTTTAGAGACATTTCATTTATTTCAGTTATTCAGACTTCTGGCATGTAATTAATTCAGGATTCAGACTTGTCATATTAATTTCAGTTGTGGGATTGTTGTGAGGAGTTTTCCTCCGGGCTTATTATTATTTGTTGGTTATTTCATTACTTCGTTATGGTGAATGGATTATGTTGTTATTCCATTATTCTTTTATTGCATGTTAATCAGACTTAACTTAAAATTTGGCAACTTACTTTTTAAATACTAGGTGGTTAGTAATTATTAAAATGTTTTCGACAGTGATGCTATTAACTGAACCAACTTGGCATTTTGTATTGATTTAATAAAGGAGTAGCTACCCCGTGTTTAATTAGTCGGGGTGTCACACTAGGTTTACTATAACGGTTGACGGTTCAAGGACGTGAAGTCTACTGATTAACCAAGTAAATCCGATAGTATATCACTAAGGAAAGTTCAAGGCCACTAGGCTACTTTTCCCGATGCAATAAGTCTTCAGTTTTACTCAACCTGTGTCTGCATCTGTATTAGCATCTGTTATGTTTTATTTATAGCGATATATCATTCATGTGGTGGATTGTTGAAAAATTGGACTTAAATTGGAATTAAAAAGCTGTTCAGAATTTTCTGGACAGAATTTTGAGCAACTTTGAGCTCAAATTTAGGTGGGACCCACACTACGAAAATTGTGGGACCATATACGAACGCGTTCTCCTCCGCAAGGAGATTAACGTAGTATATTCATATGTCCAATTTAAATAAGTTATGAATGATAAATATGTCACAAAGCAATGAAAGTTAATGAATTGGGTATGCTTTAACTCTTGTCCCACATTGGAAGAGTAGTGGAAAGTTGATGAGTTAGTAACAATGCAAGTATGGACTAAGGCTTAGATGCGTTGGGGTATCCCAACTCTTTGAAGGGGAGATGGCCTACACTATGCATGTGTCTTGGCCCAAATGCCCACACGCGCGCCGTCCGGCCGGCTTGGGCTTGGACTTGTATCTCCTACATTTTTTGGCCAAATTAATTTAACTTTCTGGGTTTTAATTATTAATTAATTACGAAATTAATTAATTAATTAATTAATTAATAAACTGTTGGCAGTTATTGCCAACAGTTAATTTCGTTTAACTGTTTTTGTGAGTTATTGCCAACAGTCACTTACTTTGCTATAAATAACAATGCTTCCCTCCGTTTTTAAATTAATGAAAAATTCCCCTCTCCTATTTCTGCCAACCAGAAATACTAATCTTCATACTTTATGGGTTTCTGCATTCTTCTAGTCATACTGTTTGGTTGGGTAATTTCGTTTTAATTCTGTAATATTCTGTAATATTTATTTCATTAATAATTCTGTGCTTTTTGTTAATTAAATAGTAGACATAACATCATGTAAATAGAGAAAAGGCTAGACCTCACGGAGGTTTGAAGATTTATAGCCGAAAGAAGCATCTTTCGCAAACTCTGTCTCACCTGCAGGAACAAGCCTACCAACACCAAGATTCTTTCAGTGTCAGTGTCCTGCATGTTGAACCAAGATCTACTATATGATATAAAAGAAGAGAGCAGATCATATTACCGATCAGAATCTGCAACATAGTGGACATCTCCAATGGTGAAACGGCCTCCTTGTAGAAAAAAGGGGCAAATGATCCATGCATCCATCTCACCTAGTACTGAAACAGCTGCATCTGCTTCCTATATGAATAAAATAGATACATGTTAGTAATAGAGATTAAAAGAAAAAAACATGCTTACACAGTTAATCTCATATTCTAATAATGATAGAAGGTCCCTGTATTTGCCTCTGGGAAATGACCTCGTAATGTTGAATCACCCCTTAATACCACTGTATAGTCAATGTTCTCAACCGACTTAGCTGCAGTACAGAGGTTGTGACAGATCTCAGCTATCAGTGCACTGGCCTGCAAGAAGAAGAATTTCTACTCAGCATAACAAATTTAAAAGAAGGGGCAAAAATTCAACATGTGCTTCCTTCGATACTCAATATCTATAGGTTTCTCCTTGATAATAAACACACTTCTATTTCTAAAGATATATGTTTAGGAGGAAGCTTTTAACCTTGTCAGTAGTCATTGCCCGGGAGTTAGTCAAAATGAAAAAGCATTTATGCCTTTTTCCAAACTGTTCAACAAGTGACTCAATATTCCTGAAAACAAAAATGTAACATCACTAGCCATTAGAACGGAGTTATTGTCTGGTGTAATGTTATTCATTTTCTTTCCTAAGGTGATTATTTACATGATAGATAAGAACATAAAAATAGTAAAAACACTAATACTACGGAAAATGCAACATGCACCTTAGTGAGATAACATATTTGTTCATTCAAGAAATTATAGCATTGGCTTAATTAATGATCATGCAAGCAAAGCAATCAAAAAATTGATTGACAATAATAGACTCACCATTCTGTCAATACATCAATATCATGCACGGTTTGAGTTCCAGTTGGATCATCATCCAGAACCACCAAAGTTTTTGAATTGCTCTGATCCAATCTACGTATATCCTCAATTGGATCCGAAGGCCACTCAGACGGAAGAGATTGCAAGACAGATTCTTTTCCAATAATAGGAAGCTTTCCTTCGACTTTGACACCTGTGAGTGTCTCATAGACCTGTGAAGATTTTGAACTGATTGAAAATAGATATCTAACCATTCAATTTCAGTCACAACCATATTTATTAACTCAATTTTCTTCACTGGGTGCAATTTACATTATGATCATGTCGTGTCACAACGAAAATAATACTTCCTCGGTCCCCGGTTAATAGTCATTGTTTGAAAGTAACATTTTAAAGAACAAATTTCATTTTTCAAATTATCCTCGTTAAAAGGACAAATACCTTTGAATGCAAGACATGCACTTGGATCATTGTTCTCTCATGGGTATTACTCGGATAAGTAACATCGTAATCTCACTAATTTTAAGTCCTATTTTTAGAAATAGGACTATTAATATAGGACAGACTACAAAGGAAAGCGAGACTATTAACTTGGGACAAGGGGGTAGCATTTAAGCTGTAATTAGATATTTGAATGATACAAGCAGAATTCATAAAAGAATAGAAATGTAGTTACAAACTCTTAACTTAGTGTCGACTTATTCAAGCAGATTCTATACAACAGGGCACCTGCTCCCACCATGTGAGGGTAACACAAATATCAAGAGTCCATACCTTAACAACAGCAGAATCATCTAACTGGCCCCATCCAGCAGCAGAACCTATTAAATGGAAACAAAAGGAAATATTACTTATCTTTGAGCTAAGAACTCTGGATAAAGAGGACGCCGCATAGATAGTTTGACATGTGGAAAGTTTTGTAGTGTGTGAAAAGATTGATACCACACACACATAGTCAGCTTATGTACTAAACTACTACTAATATTTTCCATATTCATTAGCAACAAAGATATAAAATCCGCATGGCAAGAATGTCTTGACTAATTTTCCCATTCCTTTATCTCTAAACTCTAGGCTAATGATTCGTCTTTTGGAATGTGAAAAACAGGTTGATTACCCTATAAGGAGGACAGCTAGAGTCACCTTAGGACCACATGACAACTAACTTTTCTTCTTGTGGCATAGGGACACGCAACTGACCGGCTCTATAGGAAAGTGAATATTAATTAATTCAAACACAGAACTAACCAGTTCTACCATCAATCATTCTCATAAAGACCAGATTACTATCTGCGATCAGAACTTCATAAATCTCAATATAAAATAACCAAGGCATCATATATATATACTTATGTTCACGTATCTTTTTTCTTTTATGTATATATAACACAATAACGTATGAAAACAGTCATAGAACAACATTGAGATAATTTATAAATTTTTCTTCATTTTTACTTTTAGCTGTTAAGTTATAAAAGTGGTGAAGACAACTCTTCACACTAGCTGCAATCAGACTTCGCCGTTCCAATGTAAAAGTTCAAACTCATTTGCATCTTTTAAGGTTTTCGCAACTGATCTTAGTGAAAATTTGACAGGAAACTGGCATGCTACAATGAATAGGTTAAACATTGCATTTCAAAGAACATAATAGACAGAAGTATCAACCAATCTTCACTCATTCAACTGCACCTGACAGGAACAGTTGGTGTGCAATTGTAGCAATATGAAGTGGAACTCTTCTGGATGAACATTCACGAGAGACAATGCCCTGCAAACATTCATTATGAAGGTTAACAAATTATAGGAGACGTGCAAAACAAATTGTTTCCATGAATAAAAAAATAAAAATGCAAGGGGTGGATATCGATCTGACCAAATCCTTAACAAAGATGTCAAGAGCAGATAGCGGTGTATAATCATTGTCCACCATGTGCGGAACACGATTCTCAAACATCCTGCAACAGATGTAAAAACATTCACTTCATTTATTAAAAGTGATATAATTGTAAACTTATGAAGTAACCAAACCCTAGATTATGTTTATGAGAGCTTAAGATATAAAAGAGGAAAAAGAGAGCAGAGAGAAATCTGATATGGGAAGAGGAGAAAGAATGAAAAAAATTCGGTCATCTATTCTCCTATCTCATTCTATTTATAACATAACGTTTCAGTAATTACACATAGGTACCCTACATAATAAAAGTAACATAAACAAGCTTCCCAATAAGTCCCTGACAACACTCCCCCTCAAAATGGTGCAAAGATATTTATCATGCCCAGCTTGACTAACATATACTGCAAAGTAGCCTTGTTCACACCCTTAGTCAACACATCGGTCACTTGTTCACCGTACTGACATACGAAGTATAAATCACTCCAAAACGAAGCTTTTCCTTAATGAAACTTCGATCAACTTCCACGGGTTTTGTTCTATCATGTTGAACCGGATTGTGGGCAATACTAATGGCAGCTTTGTTGTCACAATACAAATTCCTTGGTTCACGAATAGGGTGACCCAACTCGATACCCTTTTTTAGTGACAGAGTAACCTAAGAACACCCATTGAACTTCTTTAGGGTCCATTTTATCCGTACGGTGATGAATATGAACATAACAGACACAACCAAATACTTTGGGAGGAACGATAAACAATGAAGAATTATTATGCAGGATATATACGGGAGTTTTATATCCTAAAATCTTAGAAGGCATGCGATTGATAAGATAGGTAGCGGTTAGGGTGACATCAACCCAATAAGGTTTGGGTACTCCCATACCTATGAAAAGAGAATGACTCATTTATATAATATGACGATATTTTCATTCAGCTATACTATTTTGTTGTGGTGTATCAACACATGAGGTTTGATGGGCAATCCCATTATCAATGAAAAAGGAGGCAAGACCACCATACATAAACTCCCCTATATTATTGGATTGAAGATTGACAGAGCAATCAAACTGATTGATTGCACACCATTTTGTGAAAGTTCTTGAAAATAGAGTGCACTTTCACTCTTATTTTTTAGAAGATAAAACCAAGTATAACGACTAAAATTATCAACAAACACCACATAATATCGAAAATCAAGTAAAGAAGTTATAGATTCAGGACCACAAACATCATAATGAACAAGTTGTAAAGGTGAAGTAATTGCATTAAAACTGATAGGATAAGGAACACGACGTTGTTTTGCAAGGATACAAGGTTCACAATTTAATTCAAAGGGTTCAACAAACGCAAACTGAGACAGCACAAGCTTCAAAACAGAAATAGAAATTTGACCTAGTCTATTATGCCATTGCATTAACAAACCTTTATTCACACTACTAGCCTTAATACTACATTAATTTGCAGCATGAAAAGAAAAAGGTTTGATATTCAGTAAGTACAAGTCATTGTCTAGACGTCCACTCCCAATCGTCTCCTTCGTGTCCAGGTCCTGAAACACATAATGAGAGCTAAAGAACGTCACACTACAATTTAAGTTTTTACTAATGTGGTTGACAAAGAGAAGATTACTGGTTAATTTTGGAACATGGTTAATTTTAGAACATGAAGGACAGAGAGTAGGTTAATATTAGGAGAGGCTGAAATATTACCTTATCCCGGAATAGAGTAAAACGTCTCATCAGCCACTCTAATCTTATCCCCACCTGAACATACACTATAGGAAGAAAAACTAAAGGCCATACCAATCATATAATCAGTGACCCCTGAATCAATGATCCAAGATAGCGCACCAGAATTTGAAGAAACATGGTGTACCGAATGATAGGTACCCATTTGAGCAAAGTTGGAGGCGGAGGGTGTATCAGAAGGGCGGTGTGGATCAAGTTGAGATATCCTATCTCGGAGACAAGATAGTTCATAGCAAAGGGAATCTGTATCTTGAACGAACAGATTGCTAGAGGCTCATTAGTAGCAGTGTGAGCCATATGTGGCCTCCTAAATGGAGATGGTGCATAGGATGCCTCCTTAACTGAAGGAGGTCGCTATCTAGCATTGGCTCCAAGCTTCCCGTGAAGGTTCCGACAAGTTTTCCGAGTGTGATGGGTCCAACCACAATGGTCAAATTTCAAATTACTTTTATCATCTTGTCCCCCCCCCCCCCCCCCCTTTTAGGGAATGTTTATGTTCCACTGCTGACTAACAAGAGCAGACCTTTCAGACACGAGCACTTTTGGCTCAGACTTTAAACGCATAGCCTTCCTCCTGCTTTTTTCAGTCTGAATATATGAAAAAACCTCTCGGACAGAGGAGGGACCTAGAGATCTACCCAACACTTGGATCCAGGCATGCTCAAACTGTGGGTGCAGACCACACAAAAATGATAGATACGATTTATTTCCATCTAAAAAGCAGTAACATCAGCTGCACAAACAGGGACAGAGTCTTGATAATAATCGTACTCTTCCCACTTTTCATGAAGAGTGTGATAGTATGTAGCGAGGGAAAGGTTGTACTGTTTAAAATTTCCAATCTCGTGTTGAAGCTGATACAGCTTTGTAAAATTACCCAAGAAAGAGTAAGCCTCTTTAACAGCATTTCACAACTCCTTGACTGTCTTAACAAATAAAATACCCTTGTTAATCTATGGTTACATGGACTGTAATAACCATATCATAACCAATGCATTTTTAGCCGTCCAATCATTATATTTAGGATCGTCCAGGGAAGGGTACTTAACAGTCCCATAAACGTGGAAAATCTTCAACGATCGATAATATACATAATAGCAGATTGAGCCCATTGCATATAGTTTGTTTCATCCAGCCTAACAGCTGTGATACACATGCCGGGAGGATGGTCATTACTACTTCCCATCGTTACATTCTCACAAACAGAAGAGATACCTGCTCCAGAATTTACTTCAGACATATTATCAAACAGTTTCTAGGCAATACAAACCTTAGAACAACTCGAGCACAAGCACAAAAACTGCAATGGATAGTAAAAATCTCTTAGATCGTAACACGAGGTGCTTGAGTAACGAACAGTACTAATCGACGTCGAGCAGGTCGAAAAAACACAATTCTGAATTTGCGAGCAGAAAACGGGTCACAAAAAAAATTGGATCCATGAAGGTTGTGGATGGGATTAACACTTGTCATCTTCAACTAACCCTTTATACACTAGGGTTTCTTTAAATCAGTCCTAGGACTCCATATCCATGTCTTAGGGCTTTATACATCATGCTCTGATACCATGTTAACTTGTGAAGTAACCAAATCCCAGATTATGTGTATGGAAGATTAAAGTATAAAAGAGGATGAAGAGAGAAGAGAGAAATTTGATATGGGAAGAGGAGAAAAAGTGAAAAAAATAGGTCATTAATTCCCCCATCTCATTCTATTTATAACTTAACATTTCAGTAATTACACATAGGTACCCTACAGAATAAAAGTAACATAAACAAGCTTCCAAATAAGCCCCTGACAACAATAATCGCATGTTGAGATTAGATGAAATAAACTTGTACGCTGTAAAGATTATCTTAGTGCAAGGACAACAATCACTCTATTGCAGCATTGATGAACATACCAGGATGTACCCTTACTATTTGTGATGACATCAAACAAGATTTTTGTATTTAGTCCCAGTCGAGCACCAAACGCCATTGCTTCAGCTCCTGATGCTATATGAACTCCGGCAAGCAGTTGATTAACCATCTTCACACCACTGGAAAACAGATTTAAGAAGGATGAGACTCTGAAATATTGCTTCCCCAGTGATTTCAGCAAATTAATATACCATCTGTTTGTCCGAATAATATACTGATTGTATTGTTCTTATTTTGCGACCTTATAGAAGCCATGTATAGGACAAATTTTTTAACTTGTTATAAATATGGTTGATTGAGTGGATCACATCCATAAAACGTCCAAAAAATCATTTTTGTAAATTAGAAAACTACAATGATTCTATCTTATGGGGACATCCAGATGCCCATAACCGAATCATGATATGAAATGCAACAATATGTTACATGTGTAACACATGTTCACAAGATGTACGTATGTTAATCTAAATGGCCATACTTGTAAATGCTCTCGTTACCAATTGAAAAACAATACAATGTATGAACAGACGAAGATCATCTATGAAGTACCTTGCAGCCCCGCAACCCCCATTTATAATATATAGCTTCTCACTTAACACTGTTCATAAGATGCAGCCAAGGATTTCATAAAGCAAGACATCTATTTCAAAAGCTTTCGAACCCAGAAACTTACAAATCATCCATTCAAATTTACCCATAACGCCCATTACCTGAAAGAACCAAACCAGCATGTTCAAGAGCATCATCTGTACCTGAAGCCATTACCTATAATAATGTTTAACTTCCGTTAACTCCTTAGTAAGAAAATAAGACAAGAAAACAATTTGAAGAGCTTAATTGGTTAGTAAATTTTTTATCCAAATATATTGATTAATATTAAAGGTAAATATGCTCTAAATTAAGATAGATGAGAAAATATATCAACTTCCACACCGTAAGCGTTCCTTCAGAGGCCCTCTTAACACCACCAGAGACAGGAGCATCCACCAATTTCAAATTCTTGTGTTCATCTACACAAATTTAAAGGGGGAATTATTTCATGGACACTATGAAAATAAAGTATGAAACATGGCAAAGATTTATGAAAGTATTAGGAACATTTCTATGCAAAACTGTAGCACCGTAATCCGTGTTTTTGCTTAAGGGTGGGAGCTCATAGGGTAGGGTAAGGTTGGGGTAAGGTAAAGGTTGGAGATCTGATCTGTGGAAGAGGAAATAGGCCTAGGAGTCTAACCCTAGAAGCTTCCAGTTAAGTTGTTTGAATCAATTATAGTTTGCACTGGGCAACAAGTTATCATTTGGGGGTCATCTCCCATAGTGTGTCCTGGTATGTGCAGATTGGAGGGTCCAAAAGGATTAGTCAGGTGCTCAAAGAACCTGGAAACCCCAATATATCTAAAGAAAAGTTAGTGGTGGTGCTGGAGAGAGGGATGAACGCACTTGGTTGTAGGTGAATGAGTGATCCCCAATGTTTAAAAAGGCGAGGCGAGGCGTTTTAGTCGCGGGGAGGGGAGGCGTAAGCCTCGAGGCGTTTGAGGCGTAAGCCGCACCGAAAAGGAAAAAAAAAGAGCAATATAATACTACAAAAATACTACTAAAACCATAAAAATAAAATAACAAAGAAATATAAAATAAAACTACAAAAAAAAAAAAAAACATCCTTGAGGACTTTCTCACATAATTTGACATTTTTTTGTTCCCCCTAGATAACTTAAAAAAAAAAAGTATTTTGAGAAAATCAATTTTAACATTATGATTTATTTTAAAATATGACAATAAATTAATCAATGCAAAATCATATTGGCAAAATCATTTTTTTTAGCTTCATTCACATATTGGTTATTTTATAATATGACAGTAAATTAATCAATGCTAACAAGCAAATTTATTATAAAACATTGATTTTCAAGCTAAGATTAAAAAAACAGCAATTTTATTAAAAAAATAATAAAACATATCAACCTAAGTTTATTAAAAAAAACAACAACCTTTAAAATATATTAGTTTCTTAATATATATTTAGTTTAGTTAAAGATAACATATTAATCTAAGTTGAAAACCAAAAAACAGAAAACTTTTAAAAAAAAGTCATATTGAAATTAATTTAGTACATTTATTTCAAACAAAATCAAATTGACAAAATCAGTTTTTTAAGTTTCATTAACATATTGGTTATTTTTTAAAAATTTCTCTCAAGTTACAATAGTAAATAGTATAAGTTAAGTGTAGTTTTAAAATAAAAAAAGAACAAGAGTTTTTTTTTTTTTGCGCCTCGGCAAAAAGGCGCGAGGCGAGGCGTGAGGCGCACCGAGGCGTAAGCCTCGAGGCGCATTGAGGCGTAAGCCTCAAATTCAACCCTGAGGCTTAAGCCTCGAGGCATTTTTTGCCCGCCTCGCCTCGAGGCGTAGGCCTCAAACGCCTTTTTAAACATTGGTGGTCCCTAAAGAGATACTAGCACTTTCTTCTTATCCAATGTATTTTCGGAAAATGAATCGATAAATTTAGAAAGCGTAGTGAAGCCTCCTTAGCTATAGATAGCAACCTTGGAGAGAGACCAAATGTTGAAATTTCCAGAACAATATTGTTTATTTTTCTTCTAATATGACACATCAAAGGGTTGCGGGAGACCTCAGAGGTACGAGAGACAACAATTTAAAGTAATTTTAGGAGAACGAACCTTATATAGAAAAGTTGTGGTACGCAGTTGACAAGCCAAGGAGAGTTAGGCCAATAGGCTTAGGCTGAGGAATGATCTATACTTGGTGAATCTTGACTAGACGTTGTCAAGGTTAAAGAGTCTACGTGAGCTAGGAGCCTAGGTCACTAATGTGGGGTATGTGGACTAATACGAATCAATGTTGGAGAACAAGTTTGGAGACTCTAGAATGTTCTCCAAACCAGAAGTTTATGAAGCTTATTTTGAAAAAGTTGGTCATTAATGAAAAATTCGAGTGAACCGTAAGCTTTAGAAACAGGTCATGCTTAGTTAAAAGGGTTGCAGATCTGAAATTCTTTCGTGCGAGAGGAGGGGAGGGGGAAGGGGGGGAGGGAGGACAATGAAGCTATTCGAGTATTATTGTGAGTAGAGCAGGCCGAGTTGTGGACTATGGCGGAGGGTAAAGAAAGGTTGTTCAAAGATGAGTATTCATCCATCATCGGATTGAGCTTTCTGAGGTAAGAAATTCTTGTTCATCCCCCTTTCTTTTGAAAGCTTTGATTTTGAGCATCCATTGATGAATGTATCTTTGTAGCTTATTGAGATTTCTGGAATCTTTATTATATGTCCTACGAATTGTATTATAGTTCATACTTACGTTCTTCGTATCCATATTCATTTTGTGCTGGTTAGGTGTTTAATCTTCCAATCTGGTTTTATGAGAGTGTTTGTAGTAAAAACTTTCACTTCAAAAAACTATCCTTTCCACCTCGCTAATCAGGGGTTCAAGCCCCTTTGAATTGAGCGCGGAGTTGTAAGCAATGTTTAAAAAGGCGAACGAGGCATACGCCATGCGCTGAAAAAAGGCCTCGAGGCTTAAGCCTCAAGGTTGAATTTGAGGCTTACACCTCGATGCGCCTCGAGGCTTTTTGCTGAGGCGCGAAAAAAAAAACTCTTTTTCTTCTTTCATCACAAAGTCTGTTTTTTTAAAGGTTAAAGTTCTTTCATTTTTCTAAAGTTGCACTTAACTTTAAAAAATGTTGTTTTAATCTACTAACTTTCTTCTTTTTTTCTGGCTTTAAAATTGCACTTAATTTTATTTTTCTTTACTAGTTTGTTTGAAATAAGTGTATAAATTTGTTTGAAACTATATTTTTGTTATAAATATATAGTTTGTTTGAAATAAATGTACTAAATTAACTTCAATATGACTTTTTTTTAAATGTTTTTTGTTTTTTTTAAAAGGTTTCTGTTTTTTGGTTTTCAACTTAGATTAATATGTTTTCTTTAACTTAGACTAATATATTTTAAAGGTTGTTTTTTTTAATAAACCTAGGTTGATATGTTTTATTATTTTTTTAATAAAGTTGCTGTTTTTTTAATCTTAGCATGCAAGTCAATGTTTTTTTAATAAATTTGCTTGTTAATTGATTAATTTATTGTCATATTATAAAATAACCAATATATGAATGAAGCTAAAAAAATGATTTTGCCAATACGATTTTGCATTGATTAATTTATTGTCATATAGTAAAATAACCAATATGTTAAAATTGATTTTCTCAGATTACTTTTTTTTAAAAAGTTATCTCAGGGGAACAAAAAAATGTCAAACTATGTGAGAAATTCTTCAAGGATGTTTTTTTTGTAGTTTTATTTTATATTTCTTTGTTATTTTATTTTTATGGTTTTATTAGTATTTTTTTAATATTATTTTACTCTTCTTTTTTCTTTTCGGTGAGGCTACGCCTCAAACGCTTCGAGGCTTATGCCTCATCTCCCCACGATCAAAACGCCTCGCCTCGCCTCGCCTCGCCTTTCGCCTTTTTAAACATTGGTTGTAAGGCAGTGTTATTTGTGCCTTAGTTTCTTTATATAACCTCTTGTATTCTTCATGAGACAGGACGTGACCTTTTATAGGCCTCATTCACTGTGGGGGTTCCTCTGCTTCATGCTTGAGGATGGGAACAAAGCCGACATGTTGTCCTAGACTCACATCTTGTTGTTTGCTTCAGGCTGAGAAGAGTGATAGCCTTTAAGGGGTAAAATGGCAGACGAATAGGCCCGGAGGGTTGGCCCTTGGCAAGTGTGAAGGATGACTACTGCAAATTGTTCATGGCGTGACATAGTAGGAGAACTTTTATCAACACTGCGGGACTTGAGAAGTCCAATAGAGTTCAACGAAAGCCAAGTCGGGATGCAGACAAACTGAGGTAGCGACAGCTACGACCCAAGGTTGCAAAGCCTTAAGAATACGGCAAGGTCATTTGACCTAACTCTCCAGGCCACGGTGCCCCTCGAGACAAATTTCGGCTCAGTGTCATATCATACCCGTAGATACGCACATTCTTAGTTTTAAGACCTCTATTTACTCCTGTGGATTTTTGTTGTAAGATATATTGTTCATCATTCATTGTTCAATAATTTGTTGGTTTTGGGTATTTATTGAACTAATTATCTTTTAAAAATTGAGTTTTAGAGTACATATACTCTCATACTAAACCATTTGAGCACCCATAACCCTTATTCTTTGACTACCTCAGGATATTGGGATCTGATGGTTAAATTCATGAAGGCCTTTAAGAGGCCTGCGTTGGATATTTTGTTGTAGTAGCTTACATTGTGGTCATTTTCATATGGTGTATGTAGCCGATGACCTTATTATTTTGATACTACCATGACTTGAAAGATGTGAGAACATGATGCATTTCCGGTTTACACGTTTATTTTTTATGTCGCGGACTTTGTAAATATATTTATTATGGTTGAGAACTTTTTAATCCTTAATCGATATATATATATATATATATATATATATATATATCAGTACTGCTCTTGTGCGGACCAGTTCGCATTTTAAGAGTGCAGACCGGACATGTGTCACTTGGCGGTGAGCCTACAAATTATCGGCTAAATTGTAGGCGCACTCTCTCTCTTTTCTGGGCTCACTGCCAGGTGATACATGTCTAGTCCGCACTCTTAAAATGTAGACTGGTCCGCACAAGAGCAGTACTAATATAATCCTGTTTTATTTTTAGTCATGTGGTGATTGATTATGATGATAGTGATGAGATCGTTTAATTTACGTATTAACTTTCGTGTGATTAATTAAAGCATGCATCATCTTAGGATAGGCCGCGTGAAGGTCTTAGGCTAGCCAATTTCTAAACTTAATCGTGTGACCCTAAGTGATCGTCACCCAAGGCCTAAGTTGACTGGGCTTAGGGCCTGACATATGTTGCATCGTTTCCGCACTATGGTAGAGAGAGAGAGAGAGAGATGGAACTAGTGGGGTTCAGTTTGCAAGGTTGAAGGTGGTAGTGTTGGCTGGAGCCAAGAGAGATCTAACAATGAGTAGGAGCTGAGAACTCCATTGTTTGAAGTTTGGTTTGAGATGTGTGGTAAGGAATCTATCATATTTATTGCGCTTGAGTTACATTTATTTTATGAGGAATGCCAAGTGATGATCCATTTGTTTGTTGGCGTGTCAAAGTATTTGCAAAACAACCATTTTATAAAAACTCTTATACACCTTGAAAAACAGGTACTCGCGAACCCTTCGCTTGTTCGAGTAACCAGAGTTGTTCCACGTCATGCTCGAACTCTTCTGCGATGAAGGCCATAAGGTGACTTCACCGATTCCTTGTTCACTGTGGGTTTGCCTCTCACCTACTGTGCTGAAGGCCAGTGAAAAGAGTCGACATGTTACTCTTGATGTGTGCTTGGGATGGACGCCAAGGTCAATACATGGCTTAACCAATTAAAGAACTTGAAGTATAAAAGCTTAAAACAAGCTCTCAAGCAAAAACTTCAATCAAAATTCTCTCTATATTAATTAATTAAATTACACGAGAATGAGTGCCTCTTCAAATATGCATTACAAAACTTGGAGCCAAAGACCCCTAACAAATAAGGAATCTAATAACCTAATATAACTCAACTACATAACATGATAATAACAAATTACCTCGTATAAATCCTAATAGGTTTTTCCTAATATTTATCCTGCTTATTAGCTACAACGTAATACAACAACAACAACAACAACAACAACAATAATAATAATAATAATAATAATAATAACTTATATATAACACATTATTCCCAACCCAAAATCTAGAACTCCTTTGGACCGGCCACCAATGAACTTGTATACGCCAGAGAATGTTCAATGGAAGCCAAGTTGGGTCACGGATGAACAGAAATAGTCGAGGGTTATTTGGTCCGACTCCAGTGTAGGCCTATCTTTCGGCCGGAGCAGATTGGAAAATGCCTATTCGAAAAAAAATTCAATTTTTCGGAAATAAAAAAATATTTCTGAATCCGATTCCTAAATTTTAGGAAATTAAACTTTTTCCGAACTCGGAAAAATAGGAAATCAAAAAAAATGGGAAATTTACAAAATATACTGAAAGGTCATTAATTTCGAAAAATCCAAAAAACCAAATTTAGAATTTTCGATAACTCGAAATTCTCATTCTAAAGATAACAAAGAAAAGGTTTGAACCAACATGTAAATACATGAGGATTGACCCATTTTCCTGTTGTGTAAAGGTTAAGAGGAGGGGTGCCTTTTATAGACCACTAGTTTGAAACCCCCAAGCTCTCAGAACCAATGTAGGATATGACAAAGCCTAAAAAATCAGTTTAAAACGGAAATCGGAAAATAATTTGGAAAAAATCAGAAATAATTTGAAAAAATCGAATCAGTATAGTTTCGAAAAATTCGGAAATTCAAATTTATTTCCAATTCCGATCCGTTTTGGGGGAGAAAATCCGAAATTGGAAAATTGGAAATTGGAATATTCCAAAATCGGAAAAAAAATGGGATCGGAATTTTAGAAAAATCAAGTTCGGAAAAAAAAGCACACGCCCCTACTCAGGTGCAAAGCCTTGCGAAAAAGGATGAGGTCTAAGGAGCAACCATTCTGGGTAGCAAATATACTACAGATTGTTTGACTAACCCATTCTTGCAAATATTGGTTTTTGGTCGACTACTTTACTGAGTCATTTAAGCGTTCAATTACTTTCTTGTCTTCCTCGAGGTAGGAGGTTGACAAGGTACTTTAGAGGCTTTGGAGTATATATGTATAAAAGTGGAGTGGTAGAGGCGTGTGTTGTTGATTTCATTTGTAACTAATATGATGTAACTGTCTTTTGATCATATACATGGTATAAAGAACTGACGTATTCCTATAAATTCTATGATGGTGTTATCTTGTGGCTGATGACGTTAATGCTGGATGTGATGATAGATGTACATTTACATTTCTGTCGTATTGATTATTTATAGATGAATATCAAATAGCTATGTTGACGAATATCAAATTGTTATTCCAAGCTGTATAAATTGCTGAGGACTATGTTTCTGAGGTGTTTCAGAGGGCCACGAACATGGCCATAGGCTAATTTGACCTTAGTGTGTCACATGAGCTTAAGTGTAATCACACCGAGCACCAAGTTGCGCTGAGTTCGGGGCATGACAATAATTCTCAAAATGGCACAAGTAGGATCATCAATTGCTTAAAAACAAGCAATCATAATATGAAATTTAAATGAACAAAAAATGCAGATGTTAGAATTCATTAAAGATGTGTATGTTCAGTTCTTAGGATCAATTCGAGATGATCAATGCGACACACCCATCATCCCAAACTGCTAAAGTACATACAAACATGAAAGAACACCAAGTTGTAGCTTCATTGAACAGTTTGTTAAAACTTCTTACACGGATTCAGTAGGTTAAGTTGACTAGAGTTAATCATAAAATCGCTATCTATAAAATATCCAGAGCCAACCCACATGCTTAAACCTGTTTTTTTTTTCTTAGAACATAACTTGCCGTGATATTCTCTGAGATGAGATATACATGTACAATGAGGAACGAAGAAATAGAAGAGTTTTTATGATATTTTTTACTTGATTCCTTTTCCACATGGTTTAACATCAATAAAACATTGAGTTAATCACCCCACTCTACACCCCCCCACCCCTCCTCCCCCTTCTCGCCCCCCCCCCCCCCCCCCCCCCCCAACACACACACACCCTTCCTTTCTTCCAGAATTAGAGAAGTATCGGAAGTCCTTCCTGCTGGACTTCAGTATGCACTCAACAATACTAGTAAATAAAGTTTTCCCTATAATAATAATTTATTTAACAGATTTCAAGTCATATAAATGTAGAGTGAGCCAAAAATAACACAGTAGTAAATTGTGAAATTAAACTGAGCTACTAGAATAATTAATTGTAAAGATTAAAAACGAATATATGATTTTAATATCTAATATGCACAAACTAAAGCTAGTGTATTCATCATTTAAACAAGGGGAAAGCACTCTTCGGTCCCTCACGAACAAATTTTAAACACTAAAGGAAATTTGACAAATTTTAAACACTTAGGTCCACTAATTCTCTTCTTGTAGACGTCCACGCTAGTGGCATAACAAGTGGACTTAATAGTAAATTGTCCTTAAATGTTTAAAAATTGTTACCAAGGGACCTAATTGTAAATTGCCCTTTAAACAATGGACACCTACACCCCGAATATAAGAACGTACTTTTTAATCGTAGCTCAAGCTGACTGACAAATGCAGGAGAAACAGTGGATGAAAGGATAACAGATGCTCCAGATGGAAGTACTACAAATAAAAACACTTAAGGTCAGTACTGATCATAATATATAGAAGTGTAAGTGAATTATACCTCGCACAGCACCAAGATCACCATATAGAACACTTTCAGCTTGAACTTCATTAGCGACCATGATTACAAGTATATCTACATCTGGAAGGATACTGGTGTCAGAAACAAGGTTCTCAATTGCAAGGTGGCTATTAAATAATACAAGGAACAATTTACTGCACATCTAACAATAAGTCAGAGTACCAATTTACAATTAGCAGATACTTCACGTGCCAGTGATAGATCTTCACGCGCCGGTATTGATTACAGTTTGCTGATATCATATTTTTTGTCGAAGGTTTTTGCAAAGTAGAAATTCTCAGTTTTACAGATCTGAGTGTTGTAGACTTTATTGAGTCCATATCTTGATTTTTTTTTTCCGGGTATAAGCTTGTGTTCTATTCTACTCTCAGATTTCTTCTATAATTATCCATAGTACTGTTAGACGAAATTGAAAAAATCCTCGGGGCCATATTTGAAACCTTTTGAAAAAAAAAACATTTCTTCTATCCGAACCTATTTGATAAAATATACGAACCAAATTAGATCTGGGGTGCATCAATCGCTGGGACTTGGCTTGATCTTCATTTAGGGATCTGCCTGAACCGTGGCTATAGTGCTCTTGGGAGGGTATACTGGGTGTTGAAGATACAGGACCGGTTTTGTTAATCTCTAAGCCTGTGGAGTGTTGTGGATCTGGCTCTTTTTGCGGTTCGGGCCAACCATCAGACAGTTTCCAAGACAAGCGGCAGTGAATGCTTATAGAACTGAGGTTGAGATTAGTTTTTTTTTTACGAGATTTGAATCGTAATAGTACGTTGGGTTTTGATTCCGAGGGGGAGAAAGAAGTGTAATCGATTTCAAGGTTGTAGAGGGGGTTTGAAGGTAATCTTGAGTTTAGAGATAACTTCCCCATTAACAACACCATTTGGGATTAAGGCAGCGTTACGGCTCAAAGCGATAGAGCTCAGTGAGGCAGCTCAATACGAGGTAGCTCAGTAAAGCAGCGTTGCAGCTCAAAGTGAGGTAGGTCAGCGTGGCAGCCCAGAGGAATCTCCAATGAAGAAGCTGGCCGAGAGAACTGATCCTTTAATTTTATTGTTTTACTTAGACTTGTTGTATCTCTTTATTTATATTGACCACGAGTTGTAACGATTATAATGATTTTTTAGTGTGAGGTCGAACGGTACTCACGAGAGACCAGGCTTGGCAGGCCTAGGAGAGCTTTCATGCTCTATCGAACGACCTCACCGTGGGAACTTCAGAGGAACTTGGTTTGGAGGATTGAGAAGTGAGCCACCGTTGGAGCTTGTCCTGACCATCTTAGATACACCTGGTAAAACACCAAAAGTCTTCGAACGTGGAACCTTGGGCGAAGCAGCCTTGAGTTCCATCGGGCGTTGAGTTGTGAACTAAACAACCCTCTACTTAATGTCACATCTACTGTAGATGATGTCACTAGCCAGCTAGGCAATGTCAAATCTGCACTTGAGTAAACCACTGTGGTATTTGGAGCTGTCAGACAGTTGGTGAGCCACCTCTGTGACGAAAGCCACCTGACACACAATGGTTAGGCAAAAGGCATGTCTTGGCATTTAATGTTTATGACGTGGAACTAACTAGTGCATCAGGCATTTAATGTTTGTGACATCAAGTTTGAGGGATGTCTTTCACAGTTATTAATGACTGAGTTATCTTGGGAGTGGTGTGGGGGCTATTTAAGGACCCCAGCCACCTCTGAGGAGAGGATGTTCTTTTTTAAGAGTTCAGAAGTTATTACTAGAGAGAATATACATCAGAGAGAGATTTTCATTACAAACCAGAGAATTTATTTACCCACCATTGTCATTTATTACGAAGCTTTAATACTTGATAGAGATCTTAGAGGGTGGTAGGGGTGTTTCGCCTACCAAGGTGTATCTAGGGTGCCTACTTATCTCTCCCTCCAAATGAGTTACTTATGAGTTCGTTATTATCTTCTGAGTTATACACGAGTGATTTGTGAGTTCAAACCGAGTTTATCTTTAAGTTGTGAGTGTGGTCTTTGTAATTTAATTAAGAGTGTCTCCGTTTAACTTACAATTAATATACTCAAAAGGGGTCACGCCTCCATCTAATCTAAACTACCCTCTTACATTTGGCGACTCCGCTGGGGAGGCATTCTTCTAAGCAAGGAGTATGGCGCAAGATAACATTAATCGAAGACTTAACTTTGATGACATTCAACACAATGAAGAACAGGCGGCGAGAGAGCTGGAAGCCTCAAGGGACGGAGCTCCTCGACTGGAGGTACCTCCAGTTCAAAGGGCGACAGGCGTTCCAGGGGTGACACAAGCTTCCACGAGCGCTGGGTTGGGACCAACCCAAGTAGCACTCCTCGTGAACAAATTTTATGAGTTTTTGCAAACCCCGCAGCTACAACGGTGTTGGGGGGATTTAAGGCTAACTCCTTCGTGACACCAGGGGCAGCTCCAACGGCCTCACCAAGTGCAGTTTTAACAGGAACGGTCCCAGCAAGTATACCCCCTATTGTGAATCCAACAGTGGAAACTCCAAGAGTACCAACCGTTCCAACTGTGATGATTGCTCTGGGTGCAACGGGCGCCCCGCCTATGGTCCCCCTGGCCGTTCCTTCAACGGTATCAGCTATGGAAGAGATGAGAAAAGAAATGCAGAAGGACATGCTGAAGTTCATGCAAGCTTCCTCGCAATCTGCTGGCGAGGTAGCTTCGGTTTATGACGACTTTCGGACACCATACCCTCAGGAGTATAACAATGAACCTTATCCAAAAGATTATATTCCTCCTATCTTTGAAAAGTATACAGGAAAGGGTGGGAACCCGAAGGAGCACATTAAACACTTCGTTGAACATTTGGGGGCTCACTGCAACAACAAAAAACTCAGGTTAAGGGAGTTTTCCAAATCCTTAACCGATAAAGCGTATACTTGGTATTCTCACTTAGCTCCTAAAAGTGTTTCCACGTGGGAGGAGATGCACGTTTTGTTCGTCCAGAAAGTCTTTCTGGCGGAAGATGAGTTCACCTTGACCCAATTAGGGAGAGAGAAGCAACGACCAGGGGAAGATGTGGTGGCATATGTTCGTAGGTTCAGGGAAAGGTCCCTCGATGTGAGGGAGGAGGCCAAAGAATCCAAACTACTGCAGATCTCTGCGGAAAGACTGCTTCCTAAGTACATCTGCCATCTTACTAATGAGGCGCGCGAGGGGACTTTTGCGGCGTTCCTCAAGGCAGCAAGGAACATCTCGCTGGTGATACGACCGAACCCTGTAGTGGTGCCAATGATGTTCAGACAGCCGATACAACCTGTAGGAGGAAGATCCCAGCTCCCACTGGTGGGATATGCCGAAGGAACAGGCGAGGGTAAACATGCGAAGAAGGATAACAAGAGGAAGTTCGGACGAGACCGAGAAGACCCACCGCCACTGCCTTGCACGGTCGAAGAAGTCGTGAGTTGCTATAACGAAATGTTGTTGGGGGGAATGGTGTATGAACCTAAAGGCGTCCCCACCGAGGAACCAGATGCGGCAACAAGGGCGGATCCCAAGTATTGCCAGATCCATCGGAAGATCCAACATCCAACTAGAAGTTGCTTCACGCTGAGAAAGATCATTGGCAAACATGTGAAAGCTGGGACTTTGCAAATCCCATCACAGAATATCAACAAAAACCCACTTCCAGCACACGGGGCCATTATGGTAGTGGCTTATGATGAGGAAGCAGAGGAAGGAGCAATAAGACGGGCGAGGGAGCAAGAAGGGTTTGAGGAAGCATTGGAAGGTTATGCCAGAGGGATGGAAAACGTGGTATTAGCCTACGACGAGGCAAGTGCTAGGGATATCGAGGAAGCCTACAATGTTGAAGGTGAAGAGGTTGATCCAGCCTTGGAGTATTGTGCTGTTTCAAGATCCCCAAAGTTTACATGGTTCTTCGGCCAAGTGGGGATGCCCAAAGAAAGCAAATTGGAAATAACTCAAGCGATTCTTGATATTGCAAGGAAGAACGCAGTCCCCTCGCTAAAATGGAGGGGACCGATGGCAAGGATGGTGAGAAAGTTTGTGTCCGAAATCACATTTAGTGATGTAGACAGAGCTGTGAGGTTTCCTCACAATAGACCGTTATACGTAACAGCCAGCATTAACGGAGTCAGCTTTGCAAGGGCGCTCATGGATGGGGGTGCCTCGATAAACATCATGCCAATCAGCTCCTTCCACGCAGCCAATATTCCCGAAGAGAGGTTGGTGCCAATGCCTTTAGTGATCTCTAGTTATGATAACCAGTCTTCCAAATCCATCGGATATGTGAGCGTGGGGATTGTAATGGGAAATTTGAGTTCTCATATTAAATTCCATGTAATAGAAAGTGCAACTTCCTACCACTTGTTAATAGGAAGGGTGTGGATGCATAATCAGGGTCTATTTCCTTCGACGTATCATCAATGCACCAAGGCCAATATCAAGGGAACTGAGATCACTATTAGGGCAACGAAAAGGCCCTTCGCTGTTGAGGAGGCCCACCTAGTAAACGCAGCATTCTACACAAAGTTGGAGGAGGGCGTCAAAGTCTTAACTAGGCGAATGGAGGGAGCATGGGTTCCCTCAATCAGGGAAAGAATGGGGACCCGTGAATGGTCAAGAGGGAGAGATGATGGGCAACACAGGAGCAACGGAAGATGTCCACCACGTGGTTCCTCGACCCCAGTTCTCGAAGCATCAAAAAGACAAGGCGAGGCCCAGAATGGATCCAATGGAGCGTAGATGCAACGACAAAGTGTGCTAAGTCGATTTTCAGGAGAAAGAGTTCCTGAAGCTTCCGGAGAAAAGAAGAGGAAGGCAGTTGCAACTGCCACCAGGCAGTGCAAGAAGGTTGTTACCGAAGAGGGAAAGGTGATGTATCGGTTATAATGGTGTGAACGGGGAGTCGAAGAAGCTGATAAAGAGGTTGACCCGATATATGAGTGCTTTATGGTGGATCAATGGGAGCAATGCATGGTGATAGACAACTCCAACATACAGGAGTTTGTGAAAGATGTCGCCAAAGAACCAGATTACATGGCAGATCAACCGAAGCCACAGATACAAGAATTGGAGCACCTGAACCTGGTGAAGGAAGGAGAGGACCCAAGGCCTATTTTCATTTCGAAAGATCTTAGCGAAGAGAAACGAGAGGCCTTGGTTGAGTTGATTCGGGAGTTTGTGGACGTCTTTGCGTGGAAGTACACAGAAATGGAAGGTTTAGACGAAGAAGTAAGCTGTCACAAGTTGAACGTGATGCCTTCAGCCATTCCAGCCAAACAAGCAACGAGAACATACAAACCTGAGTTGGACTTGAAAATTAAGGAGGAGGTCCAACGTCTGTTGACGGCGGGGTTCATTAAACCAATACAACACCCTCTTTGGCTATCTAGCATCGTTCCAGTAGGAAAGAAAGACAAGAATCAAATCAGGATCTGCGTGGACTTCAGAGACTTAAATAGGGCTTGCCCCAAAGATGAGTTCCCTCTACCTTCCATTGATAGCTTGATAGATGCAACGGCTGGGCACGAGATGTACAGCTTCATGGATGGGTATGTAGGGTACAACCAAATAAAGATGGATCCCACAGACGCAGAGAAGACAGCCTTCTAATGCCGTTTGGACTGAAGAATGCAGGGGCAACGTACCAAAGAACGATGATGGCCATTTTCCATGATTTCTTCCACAAGTTCGTGGAATTTTATGTAGATGATTTGGTCATCAAGTCGAAGAAGGAAGAGTCCCATCTAGATGATCTAAAGAAAGTATTTGTCAGGTGCAGGAAGTATAAGGTGAAGATGAACCCACTGAAATGCGTCTTCGGGGTCACTAGTGGGAAATTTTTGGGTTTTGTGGTGGATCGACAAGGGGTGCAGATGGACTAGGACAAGCAACGAGCAATCTTAGAGATGCCAAGCCCAAGAATGGCGAAGGAACTGAAGAGTTTCCTCGGCAAGGTTTCCTACCTTAGGAGATTTGTCCCGGGGTTAGCTGAGATAACACACCCGTTGATGCAACTGCTGCGAAAGAATACGAAGTTCAAATGGGAGATAGCTCACCACGAGTCTCTTACCAGGCTAAAGAAGTTGCTCGTTCCACCACAAACCATGATTCCTCCAAAAGCAGGAATACCATTGCAGTTATACCTCACATCCACCACGAGGTCTGTTGGAGCTCTACTGGCTCAAGAAGTGGATGGACAAGAACGACCAGTCTAGACTATCTGAGTAGGATCATACATGGGCCAAAGGTCAGGTATAGTAGTTTGGAAAGACATTGTTTAGCCCTAGTCTTTGTAGCACAAAAACTTGGACATTATATGCTGTCTTTTACAATTCATATTGTAACAAGATGTGATCCCATTAAATTTTTGTTAGCAAGAACTATATTGATTGGCAGGGCAGCTAGGTGGTTCCTCATCCTCTCAGAGTATGATTTGAAGTGCGTGGTCCCTCGCGCAATCAAGAGCCAAGCATACGCGGACCTCTTGGCAATCTTCCCCTCTGGGACATTTGAGCCACCTAGAGAAAGCATTCCAGAGGATGATTTACAGGCCAACCACTTAGACGCGAACGAGAAAGAATGGACGATGCAGTTTGATGGATCTTCAGCAGAAAAGAAAGGAGGAGCAGAGGTTATTCTTTCAAAAGGAGCCGAAGAAATTTGTCTCTCCTACAAGCTAGATTTCCCTTGCTCCATTAATGAAGAAGAGTATGAAGTGTTGGTACTAGGATTGTTAGAGGCCCTTCGAAGGGGAATTCGTTCACTCTGCATCAAGGGTAATTTGAACTTGGTAATCCAGCAGGTAAATGGGGAATATGCATTGAAGCACCTCAGTTTGGCCCCTTACAGAACGATCATTCAAAGGCTCCTCAACCAGTTCCATCAGACAAAAATCAGGAGGCATCCCAAAACGATGAATCGCCATCCAGATGCCTATGCCACTATTGCCCAGAAAATGATTACGAAGGAAGATTCAACTACGATGGTGATCCAACGGAGAACAGCTCCCTCTATGGTACAGTCAATCCTGCCGATGGAAGATGATTCTGACTGGAGGGGAGTGATTAGGAAGCAACTGGAGTCTGGAGAAAGAAAGATGGAGCTAAAGGAGGTGGCCCAATATTTTACAAATCAGGGAAACCTCTACTATAAGAACGCATGAGGATGGTTGTCAAGATGCATCGGTCCAGAAGAAGCATAACGAAGATTAAAGAAGACACACGAAGAGCACTGAAACAACTGAAATCCATCTTTACAGAAGAATTCAAAGAGAGGGATACTTCTGCCCAGGATGAAGCAAGACGCAACAGAGCTACAACGAAAATGTGACAAGTGTCAACTTTTCTTCGAGGCAGCTGAGTGCCATTTCGTTGAAGCTCAACCAGATTGGAGCCAGACCTGTATTGATTTCATAAACGATGGAGTTGTCCCAATAGAAAAGATTGACGCGATGGGACTCAAGAAAAGGGCCCCAAGGTTCTATGTTCAAGGGGGACAGCTGTATCGAAGAGGGTACTTCAATAGGCCATTGCGTTGCATCACAAAGGAAGAGGCAGCCGAAGTCCTAAAACATGCTCATGACCCAGCTCACATAGGAGGGGCAAAGTTGTACGATCAATTGATGACGTTGGGTTATTATTGGCCAATGATGGAGAAAGACCCTGCAGAGTTTGTTCGAAAGTGTAAAGCTTGCCAGCTACATGGAAATATGATCCATGCCCCATCGGTGGACCTGCATTCCCTATCAGCTTCGTATCCTTTCCACACTTGGGCGTGTGATCATGTGGGGGCAATACACCCTTCTTTAAGAGGGAAGATTTGGATACTAGTGGCAACGGAGTGCTTTACAAAGTGGGCCGAGGCAATACCACTGAGAAGAGCAACTGCGGGAGTAGTAGTCAACTTTATCAGGGAGTATATCATTTGTCATTTCGGGATTCCAAAAGCTATTCTCTCTGATAACGAAACTCCATTCGTTAACTTAGAAGTAACAATGCTGACGGAAAAATACTCTATCATTCATCATACCTCAACGGTGGCATACCCGAAGGGGAACGGACAAGCTAAGGTAACCAACAAGACGTTGGTCAACATTCTAGCAAAAATGATGGAGGATATTCCAAGATCGTGGGATGAAAAGATCCCAACAGTGTAATGGGCATATCGCACGACGAAGAGGAAGCCTACGGGGTACCCCCCGTTCTCCCTTGTTTGTGGGGCGGAGCCAATCCTTCCAATGGAGTTGGAAGTTCCCTCAGCCCGATAAGCCTTGCGAAGTAGTATGCTCTCTCAGAACAGACATGTGCAATTGGAAGCGTTGGACGAGCACAGAGACAATGCGATGCAACACTTCCAAATGTACACGAAGCAGCTTTTGAGAGCGTATGACAACTTGGTGAGACCAAGGAAGTTCGTGGAGGGAGATCTTATTTTAAAGGCAGCAGTAAAGCACATCAGGAGGCTTCCTCTGCCTAAGTTTGCAGCAAATTGGGAGGGACCTTTCATTGTAAAGGAGGCTCGTGATTCAGGTTATTGCTTAATTTCTAAGATGGAAGAAGATAAACCGTTTAAGATTAACAATAAATGGTTGAAGGCCTATCATGTATGAGTAGTTAACTTGGGATAACTGTTGTATCTAGTGATTTTGTTATGAATATACAAGCCATTGTTCCTAAAAAAGATGTCTTTTATTGCAATCTGAATGAAGATGAAAAATGGCAGAGTTTGATAACTTATGTAAAGTAGTCACAGCACAACGAAAGGGCATAGAAAAAAATATGCAACACTTTTTCTTCTCATTCATATACGTTGGGACATTACGAAATTGGGAGCTATTACCCAAGAATTATATAAGGAAAAACCTACGCAAATGAAAAAACTATTTTCACTGACCCAAGAGGAACCACAGGTCCGAAGCAGCAAAAAATTCTCTAGGCAACCTCGAAGAAGCTTCCAGGCATGACCGTTCGGCGTTAATAGAAACATCCAGCCTAGTTTGAACTTGTGCCCGCTCGATAAGGAGCTCCTCCCATTCTATCTTTTTTACACGAAGAGTTTTTTCGAGGTCCTTTATCTTCTTATTAGCAACCTCTAGTAGGGATGCTAGTTCGGCCAGTCTAGCTCCCTCAGTTCGTTGGGCCTCTCGATGCTGCAGCAACAGCTCCATCTGGCCTTCCAACTGTTGGCTCTTTAGAGTTTTCAAATGTCGAATTAGCCATTTGAATTGGAAGCCATCTCTACCCAACTCCTTTAAATAGCCCAGGAATTGATTGAGCAGTGGCCTAGTGACATTGGAGGTTGGGGTGCTAACCAAATCCATGACAACTATGGCCATTCCTTGAAGTCTGAGGCTCATCACTAGAATGTTTGAACGAAGACAGTCAACAGTGAAAGTCTTAGGATGATGGATGGCAATTTGTTCGATAACTAAACGGTGGCTGGCAGACATCTGAGGAGAACGTTAAAGGACCATGAGGCAAAACTCATCGGAAGCTAAGGCAGGTAGAGGAAGCTCACAACCAGATTCGCTATCAGCCGCAGTACCTGTCGTGGAACCCTGGTCGTTAGGACTAGAATCTTCTAGAATAGCTAGTTCCCGATGGGGCGAAGCAGTAGGCAAAGAGACTGGGGGAGACCTCTCTCCAGCTTGAAGAGACTCGCTAGCAACCTGAGAACGGTTAAAACAGGTAATGAGTATATATAAAATCTTAACAAGTGTTTAGCATTGTTAAGTTACCGTTATTGGTGGAATTTGACGAAAATCTTAACAAGTGGTTGTCATTGTTAAGTCACCGTTACGGGTGTCACCGTTAGAGGTGGATGTTGCGAGAAAATCTTAACAAGTGGTTGTCATTGTTAAGTCACCGTTACGGGTGTCACCGTTAGAGGTGGATGTTGTTAAGTCACCGTTATTGGTGGAATTTTGACGAAAATATTTACAAGTGTTTATCATTGTTAAGTCACCGTTATTGGTGGAGTTTGACAAAAATCTTAACAAGTGGTTGTCATTGTTAAGTCACCGTTACAGGTGGATGTTGCGAAAAAAATCTTAACAAGTGTTTATCATTGTTAAGTCACCATTATTGGTGGAGTTTTGACGAAAATCTTAACAAGTGTTTATCATAGTTAAGTCATCGTTATTGGTGGAATTAGACGAAAATCTTAACAAGTGGTTGTCATTGTTAAGTCACCGTTACGGGTGTCACCGTTAGAGGTAGATGTTGCGAAAAAATCTTAACAAGTATTTATCATTGTTAAGTCACCGTTGTTGGTGGAGTTTTGACGAAAATCTTAATAAGTGGTTATCATTGTTAAGTCACCGTTATGGGTGTCACCGTTAGAGGTGGATGTTCAAAACAAATCTTAACAGGTGGTTTTCATTGTTAAGTCACCGTTACCAGTGGAGTTTGAATGTTTGAAAAAAAGATCCTTCTAGATAGTACAGTGCCAAGTAAAAAACAAACAGTGAGAAAGGAAGAGAAAGTAGAGAAATACCTCAGCAATAGCTGGAGACATAACGGAAGCCCCCATAGAACCCCTAACGGTGGGAAGCTCCACGTGCGCTGAAGCTCCTACGCTAATAAAAGGTACCAAGGCCAACATGGGAGTAGTATCGCTTGGAGAAGGTGTTTGACCTCCAAGGGATGCTCCAACGGTAGTGGATGCAGAAGAACCACCATGTTGGGCAGAAAAGTCAATGTTGGCCTTGGGAATAGGTAGACCACCAAGAGAAGTTGGTGGGACAAGATCTGGAGAAAACTGCGAAAATGAAGCTAAGTGTTAGAAATAGGGAATAGGTACAGAAGAAAGAAGAAATATCTCTAGGTTTTACTTACCTCAATTATGGTACTGAAGAGGGGAACTGCAGTTATGGGTCTCGTCAACACAGCGGGAAGAAGGAGGTTAGCCAATAAAGACGCCATTTCGACCTAAGGCATCCCAACAGATTAAAGTTCAGCGTGGTAAGCACGAAAAAGGGGCGGAAGAGAGAAAAGACGTCAGACGTAACAATAATTGAGAATGTGTTACCTCGGGGGAACTTTCTGCAGCTGGAACGATGGGCAAAAGAACCTCGGGCTGAAGTGATAATTCAGAAGAAGCTGGGAGAGTTGTCTCTGGTTGAGAAGAGATTCCCACAAACTCAACGGAATCACCCCCCGCAACAGCATCCTTCCCACGTTGTGAGGACAAACGGTGAGAGTAGGTAAGACCTATCATGGGCAAATGGGGAGGAGATGATTCGGTGGGGATATTAATGAGGATGCTACGAGTAGAATATCAACTGGTTGGATGAAATGGAGACGAGCAAGTGGGGTGTTATGCGATAAAAGGATAACTAATAAATTGAAAAGAAAATTTTATAGAACAGTTGTTAGGCCAGCAACCCTGTATGGAACGGAGTGTTGGGCTTTAAAAAATACATGAACAAAGTTTCTATGTTAGTGAGATGAGGATGCTCCGATGGATGATAGGAATTACTCGAAAGGACAAGATAAAAAACCATTATGTGAGAGAAAAGTTAGGAGTAGCTCCCATTAGCGATAAATTAAGGGAAAGTAAACTGAGATGGTATGGACATGCGTTGCCAAGACCAATAGATGCACCTATAACAAGAGGAAGATTATTGGAAATAGAGGGCAAAAGAGAAAGGGGCCGCCCTAAGCTATCGTGGGCAGAAATTATTAGGAGAGATCTTAAGACATTAAACTTGAATGGTTATATTGCTTATAATAAATTAGAATGGAAAAAGAGAATCCATGTGACCGACCCCATGTGATGGGATTAAGGCAAGGATGATGATGATGACGAATATGGTATAGAAAACAAAAGAGTTAAATACCCCAATGGCCCCTAAACTATACTACACAGACCATTTTGGTTCCTAAACAATTTTTTTAAACCTAGCGGCCCCTAAACTATGCAAAACGAATTATTTGGCCCTTCCTTTAGTTTTTCAATTAAAACTAACAGAATTCTTGTTTTTATTGATTCTTCTGATTAAGACTTTATTTGGGTCGCACTAAAATACGACAAAATTCTTGTTTCATATCGGTTTTTTTGGGTGTGATCGTGTTAGGTAATAAAAAAAGTTAGTGTCTTGTCGGATTTAATTGGGTGATCGTGTTTGTTAAAAAATAAAAACTAGTGTAGTCTCTTGTCACTTTTATATGTGTTGTGATTGTGTTAGGTAATAAAAATAAAAATTTATTTCGTGACGCATTTTAATTGGGCTATGGTCGGCAAAAAAATATGAATTTTTGTCGTCGCGTGTAGCTTTTATTTGGATCGGGTTCATGTAAGATAAAAAATGAGATTTCATGTCATTGTATTTTAATTGGATCGTGTTCTTGTTCGGTAAAATATTGGAATTCATATCATCTCATGTTGCTTTTATTTGGGTTGTGATCGTGTTAGGTAATAAAAATAATTCGCGTCTTGTTGCATTTTAATTGGGGTCGTATTCGTGTTTGGTAAAAAAAAAAAATTGTGCCGCCCGTGTCAATTTTATTTGGGTTGTTATTGTGTTACGTGATAAAAATAAAAAAATTTGTCGTGTTGCATTTTAATTGGGTTGTGTTTGATAAAAAAATATGAATTTGTTTCGTCTCGTGTCATGTCGTGTCGCGTTTATTTGGGTAGGGTTCATGTTGGGTAGCAAATAAGATTTCGTCACCCATTTTTAAAACTTATAAAAAGAGGTTGGTGAGAATATTTGGAAGCATTTTGGAACCAATTTTATGGAGGGAAAGTCCTCTTTTCTTTTTGGCTTCAAATTTTGTAAGGTTACTTGCATTTTAGCAATTTTATTAATGAGGAGAATCAATAAACAAGAATTCCGTTAGTTTTAACTGAAAAACTAATGGAAGGGCCAAATCATGACGTTTTGCGCAGTTTAGGGGCCGCTAGGGTTAAAAAAATTGTTTACGAGCCAAAATGGTTAGAGTAGTATAGTTTAGGGGCCATTGGGGTCAATAACTCAAAACAAAATGATCTTCAAAATAAATGGGAAAGTGGGAGATCCCTAATCAATGAAATTCATAGTCTGAGTTACCAAAAAATAAAGATAATTGAGCTTGTTTCTATTGCTCCTTTTCCTTCACCATTTTGACAGTATTATATTGTCATTTCCTTAAAGAGCATTATGCAAAAAATTGGCCCTGGCTGGCTCTAGTTTTCACACAGTATGATACATGTTTATTCAATAGAATAGATTAACAGGATTATTTCCCAAGCTAGATATACAAAACCAGTGGTTATACCAACTTTGTACAGTACACTGCTCATTTTGTGTGTTAAACATCATACAGCTAGAACCGAACCAAAACCTGGTCTAGTTATTTACAAACCAAAACTATAGTTGAGGTTTTTCAAGATTCCCTTTTAAATGAAGCAGAAGTCACATTTTAACAAGGCTGGATGGCCCGTCTTGATCATCTAGAGAAGTAATTTCGATGAACTGCAGCTCTATTATATAACCTCAGATAAGAATCGTTAAAACCCTCCAGCTATGTGATGTTATACTAGATAAATGTCCAAGATGCAACTATAGGAAAAACTCCAACACTCTTGGATAGGATTCAACATACAAAAAGTTATTGAAGGAGATGTAATTCCCTGACAACTTGCAGATTAACACGTGGAACCTTGTAAGTCGGCCTTATCCATTGCAAGGTGACTGACCTAATGAGAAGTGTATATTGGTTGGCCTTCCAGCCCAAACTGGAAATCAGAACCATCCACCAATTAGACTAGAAATGGAATTACTAATTGTAAAGTGAATGTAACTCTAGTATTACAAATAGGGGCCTCCATCAATTGACAGAGAGCCACTGCATTCTGCAGTTTTGTATTCTAGACTTTCAGCTAGCAACTCTCACCCAAGAAACCTGTCATCAATAAAGAACCACCAAACTCCTCTACCTCGTGGACGTAGACAAGACTCGAAGGATAGGATAGGATAGGATAGGATAGGATAGGATAGGATAGGATAGGATAGGATCGGCTTCACCCTTCATTTATGATACGGAAGACAGAGCCTCAAAGACAGTTCTGAATGCCCAAGAGGCCAAGATGATTATCTATGCTGGAATGTCAATCCAACAGACCATACAATGCTCGTATGTGTTGTGATTATACTTACACATTTGGAGAGATCTGAAGTGGTTTGAGAAGTCGACCCTCGGTTGATATCCACGTTTATCGAACTAGCTAAATAGTTTACAACAAGGTTTACCACTAATAGTCGGGCATCTTAGGGAGGTTGACTTCCTCAGCTCTATGAGAAGCGGGGAGAGACACATTGGAAGGATGCCCGATACCACCAGAAACATATAATGATGTCGAAAACTATAATGAGCAGCTAGCGATCTCATCCTTCATACTCGGCCTACATCTTTAGCAATCCCCGACCAAGAAACTAAACAATTATATGGACGACCAGCTGGCCAAGATTGAAAAGTAAGTTAAGGTTGTGAACATACTCTACCTAGCCCACTAAGATAATAGTAGGACGACTAAGACACTACACAATGAAGATACCAGGAAGAGTGGAAAATACAGAAACAATGGCTCAAACGGAAAGAATGGGGAACACAGAGAAATCTCCTCCTAAGGAAGACTCATTCCTTAAGATCCACACGGTCTTCAAGGAGACAATACACAAAAAAATTCCCTAAATTAAAGACAAAACCTACTTCAGACTTGGGAGGAGATCCCAATAATAGAGGTAAAGAGTCTTAGGTGTACATACCACAAAGGTCAAAACCATAGACCCAGAAATTGTCACTTTCTGAAAGCACAACTAGAGGAGTTGGTAAAAATTAGACACCTTAGGTATTATATAAATCTCGAGAAACATAGGGTTGGGCAAACAATTCTCAAAAAAGGGACGATGAGGACGGACGGACTGCGGGGTGGGCTAATTCCATTCATGTATCACTCTTAAGGCAACTAGAAAGAAGTGGATGGAAAAGATCATTACAACCTCAGGGTATCCAAGAAGCCTTATAGATTAAGACTCTTTCAAATCAGTTTTGGGGAAGATAGAGAGAGAGAGAGAGAGAGAGAGAGAGAGAGAGAGGTAGGAGATCAATTACAGGAAAGTAAACGCTTTCTCGAACGAAGATCTAGTCGGAGTGCACCTCCCTCACAATGATTCTCGTGTCAACTCTGAGCCTCCAATTTCGCTGCAAAGAGAATCCTTGTAAATCAACAAATATCTTCCAAAATCTTGTACTTGGATATTCGACTCGTGACCATGATACAAAGTTCGGATCTTTCATCGGCTTAAATGGCTTCAATGGGAACGCTTAAGCGCACTTGGAAAAAATGGGAAAAGTTAACAAGAAAGATGAATTCCAGGTGGTCGGTCATGAGTTTCTTTATAATGGTATACTAGACCTCAGATGACTTCATATTATGAATATCATTCCCTATTTATATCACTAGAAACATAAGTTTTTGACTGAGAAATCACGCAATAGCTTGAAGCCACTTCACGGTGGCCATCATAAACCCTTCCACCAAGAGCGGGAAGAGATTTGATCACATGCGCCATTTCGATCCGTTTTGTGAGGACAACGCCTATGAGGTGGATTTACAACCTGACTTCCGCATGGACCACTCATTCAACGCGGAAGATCTCTCCCCATTCCACAACACACATGTTCCACCGATTCCATTGCCACCGGCATAGGACCACTTATACCGACCCCATGTTGACCGTATTGAAGGGATCCTTGCCTTGGAAGCAGTTTCTTCTCCTTCCAGGGATCATACCCACTTTCTCGTCCGTTGGCACGAACGGCCTGATGCAAAGAATTCTCGGATCACACTCCAATGCGTTGACTCGTATTTTTACCTTCAGCGTACGGAGTACTTGGCGAGTTCTTATGGGGGGAGAGTGATGCAAGAGCATAGGAGTCGAGTCCTTCCTCTTTTGTTTACATTTGTCATTTTTAGGCTTTTCTCTTTTGAGAGTTAGCTTGACTAGCAAGCTAACCTTTTCCTTAAATGACGCCTAACCTTTTCCTTAAATAATGCCTTACCCTCTCATTTGTACTCACTACAATATTTTAGGAGATGAATTAAAGATATAAATTGGGCCTTTAGCCTCTAAATGTTATTGTTGTTGTGTACTTTCTAGATTAATCGCCTTCGCTCCCCAACTACACATTAATTCTCCAATAAGATCTCGCAAGGGTTTAATTTCCAAGCGTGCACACGAATTTGTTGCCCCGACGTACGCACGGTCTCTATTTTTCATCTTGCCTATTTAAATAGTTTTGGCTTGAACTTTTGAGAGAGGCACCTAATATTCAAAACACCCTAGTGTTTTAGAGCATTTTCACCGTCAGCAATTTTCTCTCCTTCCACTCTTTTCCCAAGCCCTAGTGTTTTTATTGCATCTAGAAGTATTTTTTAGTTAGATTTTGAGTGGTTGCTTCACAATTCACAAAGCCTTACATCAATCCTGATTATACACTTATGTAATTTATCTAGAGTGAAAGGACATCAAATAAACGATGGGATTCTTCATTGGAGGGGGGATTCAATTGATGTGCTTGCTTGGAAGATGGACTCCTTCTCAATTGTGATGGAGCTTTGCAATTGATTCTCATTGGATGGAGATTGTATTGATGTTCAAAGCAATCACCTGTAAAGGATCTCAGGTATAGATTTGTTCAATTGCATCTTGTTGTAAATTATATTCAAGTTTAGTAAGAGAAGGCATACATCCTGAGGTTTTTTCCTCTAGGTGGGATTTTTTCTCGTCGATCTTTGGGTTGTGGACATTTGTGTTATTGTTATTGTTTATTATCACTCACGCACAATCACATCAGATCTAGGTTGTGATCATCCTTAATTAAGTTCAACTGACTAACAATGGCTTCAACCTACTTGATTGACCTAAAATTGGGAATAGTTTTGAATTGCATTGTGGTGTGTAATCATTTTAATATGAGATCTACACTTAATTACACTCATATAATCATTTGGTTAGGAAATTGAACATCAAAATCTGTTTTCAAGCTTTCTCATCAAGTGTAATCACATTTCTGCACTAGTAACTTGATTTTTACAGACTAATTGCTTACGCAGCGTGAAATTTGGTAAAAGTCATATTAACCCCCCCCCCCCCCCCCCCCCCCCCCACACACACACACCGACTATGTTTAAATTCATAGAAACCCACACACTCAGAAACGATGTAGTCAACTGTGAACTACTCTTATTGTTCTGCTTACGGCTACTATGTTGAAGGTTTAAGAAAAGTTGAATGCATCTTGAATTACCTTTTGATACTTCTGCAGGAGAGGATCCGATCAAACCACCTATATTTGCAAATCGAGTTTGTGTCGGCTTGTACACCTATCATTTTAAGATGATACATTTAGAAGCATGAGTACACAGACATGTACCCTTATAAACAACAGTTACTCAGAAACTGAAACCACCGATTATATTGAATAAAAGAATTGAAGTTTCATTTTATTTCCATCGAAACAGATGGAACAATCCCGTTTCCTAGTAAATAGGAACAAAACATAGTTTTTGGTTGAAAACGAAACAAAACATAGGTGAAAAAACTAATATTCACATGTTTCGACCATAAGAGTGTAACATGATCAAAACACATAACAAACTGAAATGCTAAAATTATTCATATATGCTAACAATGAACACACATAAAACAGGCCGTATACATCTTTTTTTCCAAAACAAGGAAGATTCTAGGCTGGTCACCATAAAATGCGATAATATATATATATATATATATATATATATATTGATTTCTCTTAAAATAGCAGGCACAGCATAAGGGTTTACTAGCCACTGAATCTTTTTATTATTGACTTACTTTTTTTATTAAATAAACCAACACGGATGATTAGCGTTAAGCTTATTCCGTGTTAAGTCAAGTCAACTTGACTTAATAGGTTTTTTCTTTTAAGTTTTCTCTACCATACCCACTTAACTAAGAAATTACTTCAGTGTTTCAGGTCTTATACACTGAATGGGGTTATGTTTGGCATGCATTAGAATAAAATGGCTGCTCACATGCTCAAATATGCATGCTCATGCATGCCAGCTCAATCTTTTACCACTGCACTTCATTATATTAACAATTTTAGCACATATTATATGAAAGACGACAATTGGAGAAAGTGAGATCATTCCACTTTTTGCTTGCAAGGAACTGAATCTGCAACGTAATACAATAGCAAATAAAGGGGAAACATTACGTCGTAACCAAGAACGCAGAAATTTGATCTCAGCAGGTGGGCTGCCATTCCAAAACCCATTGCTCCAAGGCCAATGAAACCAATTCGGGTTACAGGATTTGCTTTGGCCACAATTTGATGTGCCAGTTGCTCAGGGTTATATTTTTCCGCATTAGTTGCATCTGTAATATTCACCCCTAGTACATTTTCCCAAACCTGTGCCAAAAATGTTATGTATACACAAAAGATTACCATAAATATTAATATAAAACAAACAATTGTAGTATATTATTGCACAATGAGAGAAAAACTTTTTTGGGGTGGGGAGTGGAGAGGGACTTCATAGCGTGGGATCAAACAACCACCTTGACCAATGTAGCATCATCATCGTCTTCCCGACCATTTGAAGACCCTGTTAGAAATGTGCAAAAGCAATTGAGCACAAACCAGGATGCTTCCAATTTTTAACTATTCACAATCGTAAAAAACAGTATATAGGTTAAAATAATATAGACGGTAGATCCTTACCTGCTATTAGTTGTTGATGAGCAACCGCCAAAAGTGGAAGAGGAAAGGTAAGTGATTTGGCCATATCCAGAACAACCCCCTACCATTTGAGCAAAAATGAATTAAACTCACGTAAACTTGACAAAAAACACTCAACCCAACAAAAACATTTCATAACACCCTAATTGAAAGACATTATTCTTAAGAAGGTGTAATACCCCGTATTTTTGGCTATATTTATCTTTGGGATTAATTAATTAAATGCGTATTAATTGGAAATTAATCCGGGATAAAAATACTAATGAGATGCGAATTGGTATTTGCTTGTGTGCATATATGATTATATATGTATTTGGTATTATAAATTTTGTCGTGAGATTTATATACAGCAATTTGGAAATTTTATTGAGACGCGTGGGACCGCCTCGTCACGGTATAATATTTTGATAATAAAAGTGAATTTAAAATCTGTAATCCGTATGGTCGTTTTGAGTGCGCCAACGCGTCCGGAAGGGTCGAGATAGTCAGAAAACACTAGCCGGGGGTATAGTTTGGGTCCCGGGGTATTTTTAGGCCATTCCGGCACCATAAAGGGTATTTTAGTAATTTGGTATTTTTGGGTAATTAAAAGTGACGAAAATTGAGAGTTGTAATCTGATAAGGAATTGACCCAACCAACCCTTATTAACCCAACAAGCTACGGAGGTTTATTAAATTAGGTTTTCATAAGTTTCCCCAAAGCAAACCCTAGCGACCATAGCCTTTTGGAGAAGAAAGCTTGTATTTTAGTAATTTGGTATTTTTGGGTAATTAAAAGTGACGAAAATTGAGAGTTGTAATCTGATAAGGAATTGACCCAACCAACCCTTATTAACCCAACAAGCTACGGAGGTTTATTAAATTAGGTTTTCATAAGTTTCCCCAAAGCAAACCCTAGCGACCATAGCCTTTTGGAGAAGAAAGCTTGGAGAAGGAGAGAGAGAGAGAGAGGAATTCTGCAGAAATTCCACACCGAATCCACACCAAATTCAGAGACAAACAAGGCAAGTGGTTTAACTATGTTTAATTTCAAAGGATGTTCTTTCCATGTTAGAAAATTGATGCTTTACAAATTGTTCTTGGAAGATAAATGAAAACCCATGTTAATTGGACTTAGGATTTGATTATTGAGGACCATTTGTACGTAGAATAGTATGGAGACGAAATTATATGATGATTATACATGATTGGGTGAAACAAAAACGGATTTAATTTGATGAATTGAGGGTTTGAAAATTAGGGTTCTTGTTCATGAATAATTTGGGGGGAAAGTTTAATATTTGCAAATTTGATGGATGATTAGGATGAGTTAATCCATAAAAACGTGATAGGATGTGGTTATATTGTGTTTAGAATTGTTTAGATATCTTAAATCAATCATTGGGACGTATTTTGGAGAAGATTTGATGAGTAAAGATGGCGAAAAACGAATTGGGGAAAAATCTGGGCCGAAACTGGTAGCTCGTTAGAAGCAGCCCCCAGGTCGTTCGAACGAGCTTCTAACGAGTTGACCAGTCGTTATTAACGAGTAGGGATTTTCGTTCGATATCTCGTTCGAACGAGATATCGTTAGAAGGGTCAGTTCGTTCAAACGAACTGGGATCTCGTTCGAACAGCCTCGTTCGAACGAGACTTCTAACGACCTGACAGTCCAAACTCGTTCGAAGCCTCGTTCGAACGAGACTTCTAACTAGTTGACAGTTTGGTCCTTTTTGGACTGTTTTGATTTTTGGAGTCCCGGAAACTGGTTCGAGGGTAGAGTTAACATTCTTTGATGATGTAAGGATAGATTTGGGACTTTTGGGGTTATTGAGAGGAGTATTATACACTAGAGTTATATTCAATGAACCATTTGGGTTGAGACGTGAGTGTCTACTACGATGTGAGGATGAATTATGGCGCGTATAATTACAAACCGGAATACTACGAATTGTGATAATTATAGTTAGTACGAGAGTGCAATATGTACTACGATTAAAATACGGTATTACTAAGATATGTGATTACTTAGTATTGGTATATGGATTGTGTGTATGACATACCTACCATACTTGCTATCACGGGAGGTTGCGTTCGCTTAGGACCCTCTATTCCTTGTGTGCCTACGGGGGGGGATATAGACTGGTACCTTGATGAACATAGGTCATAGAAAGACTTATTGTGATATTAATAAGTCCGCTGACCGTGGGAGCGTAGGTATGTGCGTGACCCATGTGATGGTGACTGTGTTCGCCTCCATTATTTGTGATGTTGTTATCGGTAAACTATTCCTGAGAGATTCGGAATATGTAATCCTTATGTACGTGATGTACCGGGATGGATAGCAGAGTATGTGTGCACTACAGCTTAGATTGCGGGGTGCTTGTATTGTATATTTATGATATGAATAATATACATTATATTAATGGGAATCCTCATGTTAATGTTGTAAAAATATTACGGTATTATTTCGGGTTATATATGAGTTAACTGATAGTTATATCAATGGCATATTTAGTAACTGAGTTTACGTTAAACCTCTATTTAATTACGAGCGTTGTTATGTTAAATGGAACCGAGTAAAATGGGTAGAACCTTTGGTAGTCTAGCTAGTTATGTTGTCAGTTAGCTAGTAGTATGGGTCGTTATAGATGGGTACTTACGTTAGGAGTGCACAGTTAGACGAGAGGTGAGGATATCATGCGAGTGTACGTCCTAACATGTACTTTGCATTTAATGTTTTAAATGTTTTTAAAGCACTTGCAGGTTTTTAAAATATAACTCCACATTCGGGCTCTGACCCGTTTGCTTTTCAAATCTCTTTTTCTTTGTAAAACCATTTTAGGTGCCCAGCCACAAGGACACCAAGCATAGGTACTCATTCAGGTGACGAGCTGTAGCTGCATGTGGAAGCTACAGTGATTTGCATGTAGACGCTTCTATCTCTTTGGATTCCAGAGTCACTATCTATCAGTTGTAGGGCATGTTGCCCATTCCTTTAGAGACATCTTTTACATTTCAGTTTTCAGACTTTAGCATGTATTTGTTTCAGTTCTTCATTTCAGTTATGGGATTGTAGTGAGGAGTTTTCCTCCAGACTTTATTTACTCTATTGTGATGGTTATTCATTTTATTTCAGCATGGTGAATGGTGTTATATATTTCTTCATTTTACACTTGTTGCATGTTAATCAGACTTAAATTAAAATTTGGGAACTTACTTTTTAAATACTAGGTGGTTAGTAATAATAAAATGTTTTCGACAGTGATGCTATTAACTGAGCCAACTTGGCATTTTGAATTAATTTTATAAAGGAGTAGCTACCCGGTATTTAATTAGTCGGGGTGTCACAGGTGGTATCAGAGCATCAGGTTCTAGTGTCCTTTAGGATCTGTACGGCTATTATGTTTCCGCTACGTTTTCTTTGATATAGAGCCCTATATTTTAGGACTGTTGTACTCTTTTTGTGTTTGCTTCGTTCTTCAGCTATTTTAAGTTTATAAACTGCGAACTTATAAACTTTGTTCTTATTTCAGATGCCTCCACGACGTGCACGACGAGTTCCCAGGGATGCTACGCCCGAACCACAGCCCGCTCCAGTTCAGGGTATGATGAACGCCGTTGAGGTTGCTGCTATAGTAGCCCAAGCGGTAAATGCCGCGATTGCCGTGATTCAGCAGGCGCCGCTTGCCGCGCCAGTACAGGTTAATGCATTCCCGTCTGCTTGGGAGCGTGTACGTGACGCTTTTCAGAAAGCGCATCCGCCAGAGTTTGCAGGAAGCTCAGATGTAGTAGCCTCGAGCCAATGGAGGAAGGACATACAGAGGCATTTGAGGATGCATGAGTGCACAGATGTTCAAAAACAAGTGCTAGCTACTTTCAAGCTAGTGGGATCTGCACTACAGTGGTGGGAGTCTATTACCACCGCGGAGGAGAGGGATACTCTCACGATTCAGGAGTTCTGGGTGCGGTTCGACCGCAAGTACTTTCCGTCCGCAGTTCATACAGAGATGAGGAGGAAGCTGATGAGTTTGAAGCAAGAGGGCAAGACAGTGGCCGAGTATGAGGCCGAGTTCACTAACCTGTTGAATATCGTTCCAGATGAGATTCCAACTGAGAAAAAGAAGATAGAGAAGTTCACTGATGGGTTGAATTGGAGGATCCGTCAGCATCTGCTAGGGAACCTATCGTTGGCCACGTATTCTGATGTGGTTAACGCTGCATTATTGCACTGCCAGGACCACCGTTTTCATATGGCCGAGGGCAAGCGGTCGGGGGAGTCTAGCCATCAGGGCAGGACTGGAGGACATAGTGCCAGCGGGGCACAATCGGGTCAGGGGCAGAGACAGAATGAGCAGGGTACCCAGCAGGGGGATAATAAGAGGTTCCGGTCAGGGAACTACAGGCAGGGACAGGGAGGTTTCCGCCAGGGCCATCAGGGTCCAAACGGCCATCAGGGCCAACAGGGACAGAATGGGCAGCAGTTTCATCAGGGCCAGCAGGGCCAAGGGAGGAATGGTAACGGCCACCAGGGCCGGGGACAGCAGGGGCAGAGGGGAGGGAACTTCCCAGGGAAGTGCTTTACTTGTGGCAAGACTGGCCATAAGAAGCAGGATTGTCCTGATAGGGGCAGGGCCCCACAGCAGCAGCAGCAGGGTGCTCGCCAGGAGCCACAGAGACCTATGTTTCCCGCCGCTCTTCCTGCACCGCCACAGATGGCAGCTTTGCCACCCATTCCAGCAGTCCCAGCTCAGCAGGGGCAGCTACAGTATGGACGTGTCTACAACGTTCACCAGGGTGCAGTTCCACAGGCACCGCCCGCGATCGAGGGTACGTTTCCTATCCATGGCACTATGGGTCGGGTGTTATTTGATACGGGTGCTACACACTGTTTTATTGCTACACACTTCGCGAAAGCTTTAGGATTGTTAGCTACGGCAGAGAGCACAGTGACGTGTGTCGACTCACCATTAGGGAGTGGGTCACTTATTTTCTTTATATGCCGGGGAGTGGGGGTAGAGATTGGTGGTTTGGTATTGCCTGCAGACATGTTAGTGTTAGACATGCATGTTCACGATGTGATCATCGGTATGGATTGGCTCGTAGCATATAGGGCCATGATTGATTGCTTCAGCGGGAGCATTGTTTTTGCCATTCCGGGGCAAGAGATGTTTATAGTGGCGATGCCTCGCCCAGAGGGAGGATCGACCGCTCATCTGTATTACATTGAGGAGGATACCTCTAAGGAGGTTGTGATTCCTTTAGATTCGATCCCGGTTGTCAGGGAGTATTCAGATGTGTTTCAGGAGATACCAGGCTTACCACCCAGTCGGGAGATAGACTTCGTTATTGATTTGCTACCGGGTACGAGACCTATAGCACGCGCACCGTACCGTATGGCTCCAGCTGAGATGAGAGAGCTACGGGATCAGATAGAGCAGTTGTTGGGACAAGGCTTTATTCCCAGGAGTACCTCACCTTGGGGCGCTCCAGTTTTATTTGTGAAGAAGAGGGATGGTTCACTGAGATTGTGCGTGGACTACCGAGAGTTGAATAAGGTCACGATACGGAATAAGTATCCGTTGCCTCGAATCGATGACTTATTCGACCAGTTGAGGGGAGCTTCTTTCTTCTCGAAGATTGACTTGAGGTCGGGATACCATCAGTTGCGTATCAGGGAGGAGGATGTCTCGAAGACCGCGTTCTTGTCGAGATATGGTTCTTATGAGTTTCGGGTTATGCCTTTCGGCTTGACCAACGCTCCAGCGGTGTTTATGGACTTGATGAACAGGGTGTTCAGAGAATTCCTAGATCAGTTTGTCATTGTCTTCATTGATGACATTCTGGTTTACTCTCAGACAGAGGAGGAGCACGCCGAGCATTTGAGGCAGGTTTTGCAGACACTTCGTCAGAACGAGCTGTATGCAAAATACGAGAAGTGCGGGTTTTGGTTGAAGGAAGTCCAGTTCTTGGGTCACATTATTCCGACCAGGGAATATCAATTGATCCGGGGAAGGTGTCAGCGGTGAGAGAGTGGGGACAACCCACGACACCAACGGAGATTCGTAGTTTCTTGGGTCTAGCAGGATACTACAGGAGGTTTATTCGGGGTTTCTCGGAGATAGCAGGTCCTTTGACACATCTTACTCGTAAAGGTGTGCCGTTCATTTGGAGTGATGCCTGTCAGTTGGCATTCGATGAGTTGAAGGACAAATTGACCTCAGCACCTGTGTTAGCATTGCCGAGACCGGGAGTTGAGTATTTGGTTTACACCGACGCGTCTTTGCAAGGACTGGGAGGTGTATTGCAGCAGGAGAGACAGGCCATAGCTTATGCTTCCCGTAAGCTTAAGCCTCATGAGAAGAATTACCCCACGCATGATTTGGAGTTGGCAGCGGTAGTATTTGCCTTACGGATTTGGAGGCACTATCTTTTGGGGGAGAAGTTTCAGCTGTTCACGGACCACAAGTCACTACAGTATCTGTTCACGCAGAAAGAATTGAATATGCGGCAGCGTAGGTGGTTTGAATTTGTGAAGGACTACCAGTTCGACATCCAGTACCGCCCGGGTAAGGCTAACGTGGTAGCAGACGCGTTAAGCCGCAGGCCAGCAGATGAGGTGGCAGAGGTGTGGAAAGCTAAGTGGAAGGAATTGGGACACCAGGATGCAGTGGCTCGATCTTTCATGTCTGTGATGACCGTTACCCCGCAGATTGTCACAAAGGTAGTACGGGCACAGGCTAATGACTCGTTCTGTCAGGAGCAAATAGTTCGATTACTAGCAGAGGGAGCCGAGTCCTATACCGTTAGCTCAGACGGGGGATTGCGCTTCAATGGGAGATTGGTGGTTCCGGAAGGGGAAGAATTGCGGCACGATGTGATGGCAGAGTCGCACGGCTCACGGTTCGCGGTACATCCCGGAGGGGACAAAATGTACCAAGACATGAGACGGCAGTATTGGTGGGGCGGTATGAAGAGAGATATCGCTGAGTTTGTCTCGAAATGCGCCACTTGTCAGCTCGTAAAAGTGGATCATCAGAGACCGGCAGGATTGCTACAGCCGTTGGAGGTTCCGGTGTGGATGTGGGAGAGCATATCCATGGATTTTGTCACGGGATTGCCTACGTCGCAGAGGGGTCACGACTCCGTATGGGTAATTGTGGACAGGTTGTCCAAGGTCGCTCACTTCTTACCCGTAAGGACTGACTACACTACGGGACAGTATGCCCAACTCTTCATTTCAGAGATTGTGAGACTTCACGGTGTGCCCCTAAATATCATGTCTGACAGAGACAAGATATTTGTTTCGAGGTTTTGGGAAAGTTTCCAGGAGGCAATGGGCACGGAATTGCGGTTGAGTACGGCTTATCATCCGCAGAGCGATGGGCAGACAGAGCGCACCAATCAGATGTTGGAGGACATGCTACGCATGTGCATTATTGACTTCGGGGGTGGATGGGAGCAGTACCTTCCACTGGTGGAGTTTGCTTACAACAACTCCTATCAGGTCACTATTGGCATGGCTCCGTTTGAGGCATTGTACGGTAGGCCTTGTCGTTCCCCAGCATGTTGGTTGGAAGTGGGGGACAACAAACTACTTGGGCCGGAAGTGATTCAGGATACTTCGGCAAGGATTGAGTTGATTCGGAGTCGCATTCGGGTAGCTCAAGACAGGCAGAAGAGTTATGCTGATGCGAAGAGGTTTTTCAGGGAGTTCCAAGTGGGGGACCAGGTTTTGCTCAGGGTATCTCCAATGAAGGGGATTATGCGATTCGGGAAGAAGGGGAAGTTGGCATCGAGGTACGTGGGGCCGTTTCCTATTATTGAGCGGATCGGACCCGTTGCGTATAGACTTGGACTACCGGAGCACTTGCATCGGATTCACGACGTGTTCCATATTTCCTCGCTGAGGAAATACCTTAGAGATAATTTGGCTCATTCTCACATTGCTGTGGAGGACATCGATCTCCAGCCAGATAGCTCCTACGAGGAGGGGCCAATTGCTATTTTGGACCGAAGCGAGAGGAAACTGCGGTCAAAGATAGTCCCGTTAGTGCGTATTCAGTGGCGACATCACAATGTTGAGGAGTCCACATGGGAACGCGAGAATGAGATGCGCGAACGTTATCCAGAGCTATTTTTAGCAGGTACTTTCTAGCTTCGAATTTCGGGACGAAATTCAGTTATTAGGGGGGGAGTATGTAATACCCCGTATTTTTGGCTATATTTATCTTTGGGATTAATTAATTAATTGCGTATTAATTGGAAATTAACCCGGGATAAAAATACTAATGAGATGCGAATTGGTATTTGATTGTGTGCATATATGATTATATATGTATTTGGTATTATAAAATTTGTCGTGAGATTTATATACGGCAATTTGGAAATTTTATTGAGACGCGTGGGACCGCCGCGTCACGGTATAATATTTTGATAATAAAAGTGAATTTAAAATCTGTAATCCGTATGGTCGTTTTGAGTGCGCCAACGCGTCCGGAAGGGTCGAGATAGTCAGAAAACACTAGCCGGGGGTATAGTTTGGGTCCCGGGGTATTTTTAGGCCATTCCGGCACCATAAAGGGTATTTTAGTAATTTGGTATTTTTGGGTAATTAAAAGTGACGAAAATTGAGAGTTGTAATCTGATAAGGAATTGACCCAACCAACCCTTATTAACCCAACAAGCTACGGAGGTTTATTAAATTAGGTTTTCATAAGTTTCCCCAAAGCAAACCCTAGCGACCATAGCCTTTTGGAGAAGAAAGCTTGGAGAAGGAGAGAGAGAGAGAGAGGAATTCTGCAGAAATTCCACACCGAATCCACACCAAATTCAGAGACAAACAAGGCAAGTGGTTTAACTATGTTTAATTTCAAAGGATGTTCTTTCCATGTTAGAAAATTGATGCTTTACAAATTGTTCTTGGAAGATAAATGAAAACCCATGTTAATTGGACTTAGGATTTGATTATTGAGGACCATTTGTACGTAGAATAGTATGGAGACGAAATTATATGATGATTATACATGATTGGGTGAAACAAAAACGGATTTAATTTGATGAATTGAGGGTTTGAAAATTAGGGTTCTTGTTCATGAATAATTTGGGGGGAAAGTTTAATATTTGCAAATTTGATGGATGATTAGGATGAGTTAATCCATAAAAACGTGATAGGATGTGGTTATATTGTGTTTAGAATTGTTTAGATATCTTAAATCAATCATTGGGACGTATTTTGGAGAAGATTTGATGAGTAAAGATGGCGAAAAACGAATTGGGGAAAAATCTGGGCCGAAACTGGTAGCTCGTTAGAAGCAGCCCCCAGGTCGTTCGAACGAGCTTCTAACGAGTTGACCAGTCGTTATTAACGAGTAGGGATTTTCGTTCGATATCTCGTTCGAACGAGATATCGTTAGAAGGGTCAGTTCGTTCAAACGAACTGGGATCTCGTTCGAACAGCCTCGTTCGAACGAGACTTCTAACGACCTGACAGTCCAAACTCGTTCGAAGCTTCGTTCGAACGAGACTTCTAACTAGTTGACAGTTTGGTCCTTTTTGGACTGTTTTGATTTTTGGAGTCCCGGAAACTGGTTCGAGGGTAGAGTTAACATTCTTTGATGATGTAAGGATAGATTTGGGACTTTTGGGGTTATTGAGAGGAGTATTATACACTAGAGTTATATTCAATGAACCATTTGGGTTGAGACGTGAGTGTCTACTACGATGTGAGGATGAATTATGGCGCGTATAATTACAAACCGGAATACTACGAATTGTGATAATTATAGTTAGTACGAGAGTGCAATATGTACTACGATTAAAATACGGTATTACTAAGATATGTGATTACTTAGTATTGGTATATGGATTGTGTGTATGACATACCTACCATACTTGCTATCACGGGAGGTTGCGTTCGCTTAGGACCCTCTAATCCTTGTGTGCCTACGGGGGGGATATAGACTGGTACCTTGATGAACATAGGTCATAGAAAGACTTATTGTGATATTAATAAGTCCGCTGACCGTGGGAGCGTAGGTATGTGCGTGACCCATGTGATGGTGACTGTGTTCGCCTCCATTATTTGTGATGTTGTTATCGGTAAACTATTCCTGAGAGATTCGGAATATGTAATCCTTATGTACGTGATGTACCGGGATGGATAGCAGAGTATGTGTGCACTACAGCTTAGATTGCGGGGTGCTTGTATTGTATATTTATGATATGAATAATATACATTATATTAATGGAAATCCTCATGTTAATGTTGTAAAAATATTACGGTATTATTTCGAGTTATATATGAGTTAACTGATAGTTATATCAATGGCATATTTAGTAACTGAGTTTACGTTAAACCTCTATTTAATTACGAGCGTTGTTATGTTAAATGGAACCGAGTAAAATGGGTAGAACCTTTGGTAGTCTAGCTAGTTATGTTGTCAGTTAGCTAGTAGTATGGGTCGTTATAGATGGGTACTTACGTTAGGAGTGCACAGTTAGACGAGAGGTGAGGATATCATGCGAGTGTACGTCCTAACATGTACTTTGCATTTAATGTTTTAAATGTTTTTAAAGCACTTGCAGGTTTTTAAAATATAACTCCACATTCGGGCTCTGACCCGTTTGCTTTTCAAATCTCTTTTTCTTTGTAAAACCATTTTAGGTGCCCAGCCACAAGGACACCAAGCATAGGTACTCATTCAGGTGACGAGCTGTAGCTGCTTGTGGAAGCTACAGGGATTTGCATGTAGACGCTTCTATCTCTTTGGATTCCAGAGTCACTATCTATCAGTTGTAGGGCATGTTGCTCATTCCTTTAGAGACATCTTTTACATTTCAGTTTTCAGACTTTAGCATGTATTTGTTTCAGTTCTTCATTTTAGTTATGGGATTGTAGTGAGGAGTTTTCCTCCAGACTTTATTTACTCTATTGTGATGGTTATTCATTTTATTTCAGCATGGTGAATGGTGTTATATATTTCTTCATTTTACACTTGTTGCATGTTAATCAGACTTAAATTAAAATTTGGCAACTTACTTTTTAAATACTAGGTGGTTAGTAATAATAAAATGTTTTCGACAGTGATGCTATTAAATGAGCCAACTTGGCATTTTGAATTAATTTTATAAAGGAGTAGCTACCCGGTATTTAATTAGTCGGGGTGTCACAGAAGGATGACTTGGTATCCCACTTTACAGGAAGTATCTCAATTAATAGGGGTGAATTGAATCTGACACGTCTTATAAGGTAACAATAATTAATTTCTAGCTTAAAAAATAAAATCTATAAGCTATTCAAGAGATGCCTTAGCTTGCAACTTAAAATTTTAAATGCTTGATAAAAGAACAAAATATTCTTACACAGGAATTGGTAACATTTTTATTAAGTCGTCTTACCTGAGCCTTATGTTCATTTCTAAATACAAAGTTTGAAGCAGATGGGGAAATATATTCCAAATAACATTCCATGGCGTACTCGTAATCTCTAAGACTATCACACACATCACTAGATAACCTAAACCAAAATTCATATAATTCTGCTACTCGATGGAAATGTAAGAGCCTCGACCATCATATCGATTAAAGCAACTCCATCCCTGCTGGGGTTTCTAAGCATTGGAGACTCTGGAATTGAATACTTGACCCTGTGCACCTTTTTATTCCACACCCCAACTGAATTTTCATTAGAGGCTACCAGTTTTCTTGTTTTTTATTTTCCTTTTTCAAATCTGTCAATTTTCTGGATAGCTAAGATTATGTTCTAGTGTGAAATTGTGTCATACTGGTGAACATGAATTCCAAAACACACAACTCAGCCATAAGTGTGAGTTTGGGGCTGTAGTTAACAGCTAACTCACAAAAACAACGCATCTAGCATTATTGACATTGTATGTACCCTTGAAATATGCGGTATTCCTTTGACCCTCTCCAGAAAAATGTATTATAACCGACACCAGCTCATGCTTCCAAGGCTAAAAATTAATCAATAGATTTACTTGCAAAAAGTAGCCAATAGATAAAGGTCACATATTTATTTTAATTATTCACTTATTTTTAACTATTTATACGTATTACTATACCATAATTATATTCCTTGTACGGGTAAGCTTACGGTTAGAGAACAATAGCATGCGCATAAAAGTTCTATTAAATAAAACAAGGCGTGGAACACTGATGTCATTTAACATTACTTACTGATGTTAACATCAAAATGAACAGAAGTTCCTACTAACATACTCCTTAACTGAGCTAGAATACATATAGTCCATGTGGATCTTACCAAACGCTTGACTAAAGTATTCAGGTAATGATGTCTTGTTTGGTTTCCCCTTAATAATTGGGGAACGTGATTCTTGAACACCCTGCAAATTGAATCAGAAGAACGTTATTGGCGCTAATGGTGTAGAGTATATATGGAAGTCCCCTATAAAAGGAGCACGTTTATGTTTGTTTGTTTTTATCAAAACAGAATGATTTATATTCAACATAAATAAAACAGGAAATGGTAAAGTGGACCAGAGGTCGACAGGATACAATAGCAAAAACAAACAAAACAAAAAACAGATACAATAACAAAATTACATTCCCTAAACAGCATACTGAAAGACTGACTATAGCCAAAACCTGCTATACATTTGTTTAATATATAACAGTACAGCTGGAAAATTTTGTAGCCTGTAGGCCAGACATGTTAGATTTAGGCGGAGGATTCATCGAGAACTTGGGAATAAACTGTTTAAGAGTCTTTTGACCACGACCTCAAAGGAGGCTGCAGACTTTCATTTCTGAAAACACGTGGCGAGGAGATGGCATGGACCAACCAGGTTATAACTTGGGGAGCAAGATTTGAACCTTTTAGAAAGTCTAGGCCGATGATATTATAGGAAAATGGTCATATTTGGGGAAACCCTAGGTTCCACCAATACAATAAGTCTTGGCTCACAGTTCTAGGTCGTATAAGGAGTTTTAACTCCTTCATTATGGAAGCAGAGTTGTGTCTAACTTCGTCTTGTGCCTTAACATCCATTTATGTGCTAAATTGTACTCTTAAGTGTTGCGGTCGTGGTGCTTGCTGGGAATCTTCAAGGACATGGGATCTTGGCATGACTCTAGCTTTACACAATGTGCTTAAGGTTGGGAAAGAGAGCTGACCGGTTACTTTGGCTCGCTCATGCTTAGTGCTTGAGGTTGAGAAGCCGAGGTAGATCCGGGTTAAGCTTGGCCAAGGAGTAGGGAGCTAACGGCAGGCTGCAGAGCTCTTACCCTGGAATTGGTCAGGGAAGGTTGTTGTGACTGAGGCATGACAAGGCAAAAAAACTCTAGAACAAGGACGCGGAGGTTATGAGCATCTATTGAGTCGAGGCCCAAATAAAGCCACGGGGGGCAAACAATGTTAGGCGACCGAAGAAATTAAAGTTTTGGAATAGACTAAGGTCTAGGCCGATGGATGTTGCTCGTGCCGAGGTTTTAATGAGCAGTTGTAGTTTGGGTTGAGGGTTGGGATTATGCCCTCTTTACATTGGATCTATAACCTACTTCAATACATTCTTATTCCTCATAGATTATGATTATTCTGTTGTTACCTTTATTGATCTACTGTTGAGATTATTAAATATCTGCGACCCTTTGACAAGTATCGTGCATTGAGATTAATTGTATCCGTTGTTGAGCTGTTTGAGAGCTCATTCCCTTATTTTCCTTGATTCCTCGGGTAAGTGGCTCACGAGATGTGGACATCGGGAACGGTTAGAGAAATAGGCCGAGACCATATTTGGAGACTTGGATTGTTCTTTATTCTATCATATGATGCAATTAATGGCCGAGATGTTTAATGGCCACAATGTTTAGATGTTTTCCTTATTTACTTACCGATGTAATCATGAACAATGTTATTGAAGAGGCAATTGTATCTTATATGATGTTTTCATGGTTGCGGATCTTTATTGCACTTTGTCACTTTGATATTTCAAATATGTGATTGCTTAAGATGTTAATTGAAATAATAATTGAGGTGATGCTTTTGTCTTCTTTAAATGTGTGAGTCGGGGCAGTGTATCATGTCACGGCCCAATATGGGCAGGGTTGGGGCGTGACTACAACATTATCACAGCTCATAGATCTCAAAGCTAAAGGAATGTTTTCAAATGGTTTAGCCACTAATGCCCATAACGAGGCTACAAACTTGAATTTCTCCAAATTCAATCCTTCCCTCCTCTTTTTCTTCAAAAGTTCCATTATTCCATTCAATCCATATGTTCTATAAAGTTACTAGGACCGCACACCTCCATAAATAATTCATCTTTAAAGGCCCACTCACCCAATCCTTCACATTCCCAAATAAGGATATCAATCGGTTTTGAAGGCAATACCCTAGCAATGTTAAACTCCCCAAACACCTCTCTCCACAAAAATTCAGCGCAGGGGCAATGAAGAAAGATGTGGTGATTGGCCTCCTCACTATTCTTACTCAAACAACACCAATATGGGGAAATCTTCAAGAAGGATATTCTCCTTTGGGTCGAGTCACAAGTGTTCACCCTCTCATGAGCCACAAGCCATGTCAAACCTTTAACCTTAGGGGGAATTCCAACTGCCCAAATTTTTCTTAGAATGTGGAAAAGAGGAAAATGAAGGATTGTTGCCAAGGTGCTCGAAGTATGATTTGCACAAAAACCTTGGCTGTCCAACTTCCAGATTCGTTTGTCCCTCACTCCATTACGAAGATGCACCCTTTAGATAAGCCCGATAAATAAATGAAATCCTCCATTTCGACAAGTTTCTACGGAAAGAGGCCCCAAAAGATCAAAGAATTTGAGTTCAACGGCGCGATAGAAGCAATAGAGCAATTTATATTCAAAGAAACATTGAATAGGCCAGGGAAGATAGATTGTAAAAAGTTCCCCCAACCCAACAATCCTCCCAAAATCGAATGGATGGCCTATTCCCTACCACCCAAGAGACGCACATAAGGAAGGATTCAATGCCATGAGAGATAAAATTCTAAGGAATTCTATAAGAAGAAGCTGCAGTCAAAATGATGAAGAAAAATTCTCGTCAACTACAAAAGAAGCAATAAAAAAGCTAACTATGGCAGCGTGAGACGTCATACAAATGCCCAACTAAAAAGAATCTTAGTTAGTTGATATAGAGAGAGAGGGACACATGCAGACAAATAAAGCCTTACATATAGACAAGCACACAACATACAGACAAGTAGAGTACCTCATGTTACGAGAGTTTCGGTGTCAATTGTAATACACTAAAAAGAAACAAGATGAACAAGCTTGTGTTAAAAACTCCCTAAAACATGTTCCCTTAATACATGCCATATTTTATGGGAATCATTACTGTAGATATTTGACTATCTTCGGCTTAATCTTATGCTTGTGTGTTCCCTTTATACACATTGTAAGAGCTATATATATAGGCCTCCAATTGGAGAAGAAAGACGAGGAAATTCAGGTTACCAATTCTTTCAAGTGGCTGGGTTAGCCTTGAAGTATTGACCTATGTGAGTGACTTAACAACAATTTTTTTTATCGGAAGCAACTATTTGACAACTGTGGACACTTTTCAGGCCATTCCTGGACTAGCATAATGACTAAAAAACGCTCCAACGTGCATTGTTTCAACTATTTTGGCTAACCACGTGAATGTAAAACACCCAATTCAAAACAAAAAAATAAAAGTCTTCAGAATGATGATACCGGAATTTGCTTGGAACAGAAAATAATTTAAACTGTTAACTTTAATTGCAGTCACCATGAATTTCCAGCAGCATTTGAAATGATGTCATAAATTATCCAAGGATGAATTCCAGCTTGCGCACCAAGAGAAATGGCCTCCACGGAAGTAACATAATGAATTCCCTCTAGGAGCTCAATTACCATTTTAATTTTACTGCAAGGCAATTTAAAAGAAGACATTGAAAGCCTTATATTAAAAAAAAAATAGTTATTTATAACAAGTAGCGCATTAAGATAATTTTTTTCAGAAAAAAAAAAAACAATTCAATATAACACTTGAGATGACGAGGAGATTTGAAGAAGAGGCACACCTTCCAGCACCAAGTTCACCCTCAAAAATGTAAAGCTTTTCACACATAACTGTTTTACACAACATAAAGTTAACTCGGAACTGACAGACAGATTGAAGAGTAAATATTAAAAACTGATTCTCCTTCAGGAGTCGTTTGGAGTAGAAAGAGCTGACTGTACCAGTAAGAATAGGCTTTGCTCTAGATATAGAGTCCAACTTTCCAGAAGAAATAATCTGAACATCATTAAAAAGAATCATCATATTACCTGCTATGACTAGAAAAATATAAGGAAGGATGGACTTCCTAATACACATTTACTTGAGAAAGAAATATATTACCATGACTTTTCCATTTAAAACCTCTGAGACTCCCTTAGAGACATATACATCAACTATGCAACGTTTCTCAGAATCATCTGTAAGAGATAAACAGGCCAATGTTAAAAAGGCTTGTGCTCATCACGCACACAATTTCGCACAAGCTAAGCAGCCAACAGATTTTCCATTTTATTTCACAACTTCTCATGGGGGCCAGTAGTAACAACAGATACCATAACATTTGTATAGGCATGTATTGCGTATATGACATGTGTACACAAGGGAGGAACCAGGAGTTTTTGCAAATGAGAGAAGTTGTGGCACGAAGTTTTCTAAACTAATGAGAACTGACTCAACTAATAGATGTATTTCTAAAATTCTGGGACAAGATTCAGTTACTAACATAATTGTTTCCTGGGAATATAGAGGTGAAACTTTATATATAATTCGGGGGTAAATTTTAGTACTACTATTATTATCTTTTTCAAATTAAAGGGGAGCAAACTTAACTAATATATGCATTTCGATCAATTTTGAGGGTCAAAACTAGAAGGGAGGAAATTCCCTCCTTACGTGTACATGGCTCCGCCTATGTGTGCACTTACATGCTAAAGGAATTCTATAACAGTATAATTTGTTAGCATATTGATCAAATAAACATGAAACTAAGCAATTATACCAATACAATAAAAATAAAACTGATGCAAGCCAATAATAAGGTAGTTGATATGAGATGCAATCATTTGAATCAAAGTCGCTGAAACATGGAAAGTACCTAGAGTAAATCAGTATTGAGAATTTAAGCTTGTGAAAGTTTGTAGTGTCAAGAGCGGAACTCTAAGGAAGTGAATCTCTATAGAAGCGTGCCTTAACTTGAAATTAATGGAATGTTATTTCTTACCATGGGTAAATTTTCATGAAATACGGATAGAAGGTTAAACAAGTGTCAGTCTTGGCCTTTCTCCGAGAATTCTGTACATGGGTTAAAGAAGGAAAAAATAGTCTTTGTCTCTGGTTCTTCAATCCACATGTAAATATAATAATTTCTCCAATCCACGAGGGAAGAGAGAAAGTTCTTCTGACTGGAACAGTCGATTATCAAAAATTAAGCTCGATCATCATTAAAATTCAATTTGGCTACCTCAAATTCAAATTGAGGAATAACCATTATAAAGAGCAAAGATTTTATTGATGACAAGCTGGCTACCTCAAAGGTATGTGCCAATGCACTGCGAAATGTAATAAAATTCAAGTTCTCTAATAAATCTTATTTCTTACATCAAACTCTAGTGCATGACCATAGAACTAATAACTACTTTTAAAAGAGGGATGGTAAAATCACCCTCCTCAATTATGCCGTCTCAAAATCACCAATTTTTAACCAAATATTGGAATTCAGATAATAATTAAATAGCTTTACTGCCAAAGTAATAATGATTATTATAAAAAGGGTTTTTTCCCTTAACCCCAACCTTTTAATCTATAATTTGACATAACCCTCAACTCGCTATAAGAAACCTAATTCCTTAAACATGACCCCCAGCCTTTTAACAGAACACTAACACTGCCAGAAAACTCATAACTCCTAAATAAATATAACTCCCAGCAACATTTTCTATCCAAAATACGCCTCTCTAAATTCACCAAATCCTAACCCCAAAACACTCTCTCTCCACACACGCACAGGCACATTTCTGCAAATCTTCACGAAGGGAGGATTACCAAATCATTAGTTTCACCATTTGAATATCCACCACCAACTCTCTCTTCAAAGATCCTGTCTCTCATCCCGACCAATCTTCCTTTTTCTCTCTACCATCAGCATCATCAAAAGCAACCACCACCATCAGATTTAAGCACCACCGCCGTCAAATTCAAACACCACCATCGTCAGAACCCTCTCGTCGGTGTTAGCGGTTTGAATAGATAGATGAATTAGAACCAGTTTGAACAAATTCAGTTTGAACTGATGTGGTTTTAACAACAATTTCATGTGAAGATATTTGTTTTGAATAAATCCATGTTGAACCGCTTAAAGGGGGAAGACACAAATGGAATTGGGGATTGTACACTGGGTATTTGATTGAATTATTTAACTGAAAAAACAGATCCAGTTTAGAGAGCACCAAACTAACCTTGGTCATGTATCATTTCTAATAGTTTTCCAGATTTTTTTTAAACCATCAGTTTATAAAAGAAAATATAAGAAATTAAGCACGACACTGGTGGAGTTGAGTTGAGTAGTTGATTTAATTTCCGGATTTTGATTTGATTTATTGTGTACATGCAAAATGGTTTTTGTAGAGGAGTGTTTGGGGAGCTAGGGTTTGTTTTGTGAAGGAGGATGAAGTTTTAGGGTTTTGATTTGGAGAAGAAGATGAAGTGAGAGGGGGACATTTTTTAAAAGTTAAATATAAGGGTGTTTTGGTCAAAGATTTATTTGGGGGGTTAAGTCCATTTGACAAATGAGAATTCTTTAACAGAGTTGTAACGGTGTTAAAAGGTTGGGGGATATCTCTAAGGAATTGGTGAGTTGGGTTATGTCAAATTATGGGTTAAAAGTGGGAGTTAAGTCAAAAAAGCCCTTATAAAAACAATAATGACATTTTTAACGAAATGAACAATTGTAAATGCAAAAGGTACAACTGCTTAATACATCACTTATTTTTTTAGAAGTCATTATAATCAAATGTAAATTTCAGATAAGAAGATTGTGACTAAATCCACTCCACAGAAGATGAAGTAAGATGAGGTATTGTTTAAAAAAAGGGTATTTTGATCAAAAAAATATTTGGGGGGTTAAGTCTAATTAGCACTGTTCTAAAAAACCCGCCTAGGCTTGAGGCTTGGGAGAAACGCCCCGCCTTAAGATTTTGACGCCTTATGCTTGGTAAAACCCTTAAGGCATACTTTTTCTCTAAAAACAACAATGCTTTAGCGAAACGATATTGCCTTTTAAAGATTTTTTTGCAAACCGGACCATTATCTCATCCAAAATAATCAAATAGTATTTTTATTTGCAAATATTCAGACATGTTTTTATGATATGTACAATTTTAGTATTTTAATAGCCTTGTTATGGTTAAAAAATATTAAAATATATTAAAAAGACCTAAACGCCTTTTCACGCCAAGGCCCGCCTAGGCTTCTAAGGCTTAAGGCTTGGCCTCCACGCCTCGATCACGCCCCGCGTTTTTTAGAACCTTGCTAATTAGTAAATAAGATTTTTTTGACAGATTTTAGAAATTTGGGGTTATGTCAAAGAAATTAAGAAAGTCGGGGTTAAGTCAAATAAGGCATCAAGAAGTGGGGGTTAAAGAAAAAAAAAGTAAATTATATAATAAAAATAAGAGGGGGCAACAGTCCCTCTCATGACTATGACAGTGACACAAATTAACCATATGAATTTTGTAAAATTGTAAAGGAGAAAAATATGATCAATGGATCCATTATTCCCCTTGCACAATATGCAAAAGGAGGGTGACACGCGAGAATAAAGAGTACTTCTGAAGAAGAAGTCACAAATATTTGCTCTCCTCTTAGAGGCCATGAAACCATGTGAATCGGGATCCCATTGTATAATCGAGTTTTTAATGTTAAGATGGTTTTAATATTTAAAACGCTTTAAGCTACAATGGATCCTCCAAAATCCCTGTGGTACATAGAAACTAATTTAGAAGAATGAAAGATAACTATCTAATGACAGTGGAAGCTAGACAAGATATCATCATATAAAATCAACAATATAATGATATAATTTGCCTGTAAGACTACTCTCCAGCTTCTGAATATATACAGGTGATATGGTTGAACGGAGAATGATGACTGCATCTGTGCTCAACCCTACACATCCAACAAAAAATATATTCGTAAATTAAACCAAAGGGGACCAACTATAAACTGAAAAGTTGCATTAGACACATATAATGACCTTTTAAAGCACCCTCCTGACCGAAAATGAATTCATGTATTTGATCTGCAGAAGATATCAATACAATCAAAGCTGCAACACCTGCATGCCAAAAAATTAGGGACGAAAAACTTCAGGGAGTCAATCTAATGTGTTGAACATAAGGTCACAACATAATACACATGTTACATAATGCAAATGAAGAGAAACTGTGGATATAAACTGGTAGAGGAAAATATGAAAATCATGATGTTTAGAGTTGGTAGTGAAAAGGTTTCAAACTGGAAATTATATAAAATTCATACGAGTTTAATGAAGGAGATTTTGACTTTGCACCACACCCTATATTTAACCCATAATTTGCGTTTACAACACAGATTTTGAAATCTTTGTGTTTGTTCCCTTCATTAACACATGCCGTTAAGTCTCACACTCTCAGTACGCATGCAAAATCATAAATTCCTAACCCATTCTTTTGGTTTGCACCAAGCCATTTTAATGGTAGGGTACAAATACAAAGATCATAAAAATTGTGGGCGAAACACAAAATATGGATCAAAAACAGAGGGTGTGAAGTCAACTTTTCCCTTTAATTAAAATTAGAGAGCCTGCTATAATATGAAAATCTGGTTATACAACCCATATATCTTTCTTCTTTTGTTACCCTAGTGGTAATAATATCATAATGGAAATATATGTTGAAGATATACTTTGTATTCCATGAATTAATGACGGCATAATGAGCTACATATTTCAGAGATTATGCTTAGTAAAATTCCGTCAAATGTTAAAGCAATATGTTACAGACAAATGATTAACATAATATGTGCACTTGCAGGCAGTTCAACATATATATCAATACGCATTCCAAGACATGTAACTTTTATACTGCAGTACTATGGGTCCACCACACCCAGTGGTATATGCCAAATTCTTGCAAATTGCCTACAAGGTGGCTACCTACACTAACCAAGCTGGCATCACCAAGGGAGCCATGCCGAAGGTATCAATCACCTAAGCCAAGGGTTTTGTCCTTTAATGACCTCTACTACTTGCTAAGGATACCACACATCACCTTATCCATTCCCTTAGCCCTTAGACGCCACATGATACCTTGATTTGTTGTCCTCGCTGTGCACCCCCTTGTTCACAAGATTGGTATCATGGCCACGGTACCAACCTTCACCATTCTAGGATCCTCGAGGGTATTTGGTTTAGTGGTTGAAGCTGAAGGCCTTTGCAACATATAAACCCCAGAATAACTTTGGTAAATCCTATGCCTGATAAAGAGTTGTCATGGAGACCTGCCAAGTGCCCACTAAGTCCCTACATTATTAGCCAATCACGTCCAACATTCCTACCATAGATCTTTACACCATATTCAAATAGGGATTTCAACGGAGCAGGGTATCAGGTAAGGATGCCCCTTTCCCAACCCCACCCTGTTAAATGAATCCCCTCCCTTCTCTGCGATATATACCCCAACTATTCTGCCTCGTTTATATTTTTTCCTACTTATTTTTTTCTTCTAGTGAAACTTAAATAAACTTATATAATACTTATAAAATAATATTTTAATATCTTATATTTTAATATATAATTTGTTAAATTAATTAATCAATTTAAAAAAGGCGGGGTGGGGCAGGGGAACAAAGGCTGGTTGGCCTCAACTTACAAGGTCCTGCAGTACTCGCCCTCATCTCTAACGGGGCTTATGCACTCCACTCACAGTCTACGAAAGCGAGCGTTAGAGCAAGCGAAGAGTTCAACTTAGTTGCTTCCCTCCTTTTCCCACGGTACAGATTCTCAGGTTACTCCAGTTCCTTGTTATCCCTACACACAAACTGATGGGAATCCATTTTATCTTCCTTTTATTTTCATTATATTTTCTATTTTTAGTTCTTTTTAGGCCTTTTCTTTCCTTAATTAGTTTCCAAGCATGTTTGGGACTAATTAGGCATTCTTTTATTTCTTAGTTAGTCCTTTAGTCATTTTAGCTATTGCTTGATTAGCAAGTAATATCTCTCAAATAAATAGTTCTTGTATTCTCATTTTGTATTCATTCACCAATTCTTGAAATAAAAGAACTCTTTTGTTTCTCTCTAGAAATCATATTGTCTTGATTTTTAGATAATTGACGTGTAGTTCACGTCAAATTGGTATCAGAGCGGGTGCCGCTCCAAACATTGGTGTTAGTGTGTATCGGTGTGTGTAAAATATCAAATCGTGCATTACATTTTCAATGGCCCCGAAGAAGACGACTCGATTTCAAGATGAGATCAATCAAGAATTGAGAGAAGGCATCCAAGAATTAAAGGAACAACAAAAACAACAATGGACACCATCTTGCAACTCTTCGCCAAAATTCAGCCACTAACCACCTTAAATGAACTACTGGAATCAAACCCTAGAAGGCCCGGAAAACAACCCATCAAAGATCTTCAACTTTCTGACCCAAACGCTGGACCTGTAGTGGCCATCGGAATCCTCGACCATGGACGATCTATTGAGCCCCTCCAAAAACCGGAGATAACAGGGGCCCTTGGTACTGGTTCCGCAAACCTCGAGCCTGTCAGCAAAATCCTTGATCCCGCACTTCTAAAGAAATCCGAGGCCCTCGGCAACGTTCAAAATTCAGAGCACCACCGACAAAAATCGAATTCCGAACCCATCAATGGTCAAGCTTATGAAGGTCTTGGTAAAAAATTCGAGTCACTCGGACAACTCGGCGGAAACTCCCAATTCAGAAATACCGAGTACCTCGATGGTGCAATCGGTGTCCAAATCTTGAAACCATCGGCCGAAAATCACATCCCGCCTCACTCAGAGATGCCGAACCACTCGGCAGTGTCAGCCTTCCTAATCCCCTCAGCAGCAGACCTCCAGACTTCCTCGACCCCGGAGAAAAATCTGAATTCCTCATAATTTATGTTACTAACCACCCGGAGTTAACCACCCGGACTTCACCCGAACTGACCCCATCAACCTCCTCGGAAATTTTGAGTACCCCGGTGGAACCACCTTACCCGAGCCTTCCAACACCCTTACCCGCAACATTCAAACCCCTGACCCACGTTCGTTTCTCCATCCACCCCTATATATGTCGCCACCGCACCATACACCTTCCCACCACGACCTATCTTTACTCTATACCGATTCCTCTTCCTCTTCGGATGCCTAGAGTACTCATCGTAGCATTTTTTAGTGGATTCCCCCACCCGGCACCCATCGCCCCAGTGCTTCTATTGTGGAGAACGTGGTCACTTAATTGGCACGTGTCCCCACTACCAGCGCGGTCCCCAGGCACCTCCCATGGCCCCACATGAACATCCTCCTCGCCCACCACCTGTACAGATGCCACCGGTCCCGATTGAATAAGTTGCACCTGCACCAGATGATGTGATGGGCCTGAGAGCTCATTAGGATGGAGACCAACTCTCATTAGCACTCCAGTTACTTTCACGGAGTCTCCATGGGGATATCCGCATAGATATTCCTATGTTCAAAGGTAGTTTCTCCCCGGATGATATGACCGATTGGCTCGCCGCTATGGAGACAGTTTTCGATTACAAATGGGTACAGGGCCGTTCATGTATTCTTCTAGCTGCCACCAAATTTAAGATTTTTGCCCGAGTTTGGTGGAATGACCTTTGCTATCGTACGACAGCTGCAGGACTCCCTCCTATCCAGGACTAGCTCGATCTCGAGACCGCTCTTCAGGCCTCTTTTATACCCCTGACATGCGAGCGAAACCTCTTTACGCGCATTCAGTCTCTCCAGCAGGATACATCTTCGGTAGTAAGTATACAGAGCAGGAGTAGTTCCAGTTCCTCTGCATTAGAGCTCGCCTGCCCGAGACTGAGGATCAGCGGATCAACCACTATATTCTGGGACTCTAGCCACATATTCGCCGTGACCTGGGATTGAGAGAGATACCGACCTTTTTTAAGGCGGTAGAGTATGCTACCAAGGGCGAGGCCTATCATACAGCCCTGGCAACTCCTCCAGCATCCCGACCTCCACCTTCCTAAAGTTCTGTTACTCCTGCAGCATCAGTCTCGACATCTTCTGCCACTACTCTAGTTACCACCATATCCGCTGCGACCCATATAGGCCCTCCCACATTTCGGTGCATTAATTGCAGCACCGTGGGACACCGAGCTTCAGATTGCCCTCTGCCACGTCGACACTATTTGCGATGGATCAGTCACCAGAGTATCTCGATGAGACCGAGCATCCCCCTGGCCATGCATTGATTACAGTTTTAGAGGGTGACTCCGTTGGTCTTCCCCTTTGAGTTCGTGGACGAACTCTTTTTGAGGGGAGGAGAGTGATAGGGATCCATTCTATCTTCCTTTTATTTTCATTGTATTTTCTATTTTTAGTTCTTTTTAGGCCTTTTCTTTCCTTAATTAGTTTCCAAGCATGTTTGGGACTAATTAGGCGTTCTTTTATTTCTTAGTTGGTCCTTTAGTCATTTTAGCTATTACTTGACTAGCAAGTAATGTCTCTCATATAAATAGTTCTTGTATTCTTATTTTGTATTCATTCTCCAATTCTTGAAATATACGAACTCTTTTGTTTCTCTCTAGAAATCATATTGTCATGATTTTTAGGTCATTGACGTGTAGTTCACATCACAAACATAGAGATAATGCCCCATATTCCGCCACTTTAGCAGACATGGAGGTAGTGGGCAGATCTGAGACATTGATGTTATAACCTCAGCCATAAATATTACACTTGGTATTTTATTGCAGCCAATCACATTCAAGACTGCAACTCTGCTCAAGCTGACATGTCCAAAGCGAATTTTTTTAATTAAAATTTCCCATAAGTAGTTCAATTATTATTATCATTATGAGATAAATTAGGATTTTGGGGAGATAAATAAGAGCCGATTGGCATAGGCTTTTACCTAGGTGAGGGAATTATCTTTGTTATTTCCTTAATTATCTTTATGTATTTTATTTGTTTAGTATTCTAGTATTTAGCTGTAAAAGGAACCTGATGCAATCACTTTTATTCACTGAATATTATTGAGAATTGAGTTTCATATGTACACAGAAGTCGAATATAAATGCATTCCATTTTCAAAGGCCTTCTAGAAGTAGTTTTCCATATGGAAACTATTGGATGAATACTGGTTAATTTAAGATGTCTATGCAATTATTTCAACCAAAACGTACAGGGTATTAAAATTTCAATCTAATTTGATGTAGACTGATTTAGGTTCTAAAACTCATACAGCCTGAAATCAGAATATCATACAACAATATTGTGAGTTATAATGCCAATAATTCTAATCATGAATGTAATTAAATCACAAAACACAGTTTTATTTGCCAGAAAAGAAAACTATTGCACGTCATAACTTTACTTGAGGTGAGGCTAAAGAACTCCTGGAGACTTGATACCAGAATCCAATGCACTTGCAAGTATTGTTAATGGTGCATAAGGAACGATAGTCATTAGTTTTATATTGCCTGGTCCAAGTGTTAACCAAATTAAAAAAATAAATAAAACAGCAAATCTAAGGCTTGTATTCATTCAAAGTCCCCGTTGGTTGAGAGTGCTCCAAGGGATGAATTGGGTACAGAGCTAACCAGCTTTATTAAAATGAAGTGGCAATACAAATACCCCATCACACCCACAGCCAAAGTGAGGCTTTCAACCATTTTCATTATCTTATTATCTTTCAACCTCTTTTTTAAATGGGGTTTTTAATTAACATTTGCTACGGATCCAGTTTCACCTGTCTGGAGGTGTCAAAATTTAACCATGAAACTCTACTTAAATTGGTAAGAAAAATATAAGAAATGTGGTGGAGAACAGGCAGAAACTTCTCCTTTTCCTTTCGAAGTGGTTCAATCATTTTCACGATATTGTATACATCATAAGAATATGTGTGGTCAAAGTAGTGACATATATTCACTAGTAAATTAAAAGTTAAAACACTAAAAAAACAAAAAGAAAAAAGAAAAAGAACGACCAAATAAAAGACAGCATTATGTTCACCTTTCCCAGCCTCCAAAGGGTTGACACATCGTACTCCCCCAAGCTTAAAAAACTCATCCAACAGAGGACTGAAGGCCTGCAGATGGAACAATTGCAATCAAACATTGGATTACAGAAGACAGAAATTACTCGCCCCAACTCTGTACTCCAAATACATATGTCCAAGAAATTTTTGCATACACGATATTCATATATAAGAGGAGAAAAACACCCTATACAATTAAAGAATATATGAGAATAATATCTTTTTGCACAACAATAACTCATTGTGTGGTGCACGCCTCAAAATTGCAAAATATATTATGGGAATTCAATAGCTAAATGACAATATAAGAAGCATTGCAATCCAACCTTAAAAAAGACAAGATCCTAAAAATCCTAGAAAAATTAACGAACTCACTACAACCAAATTGATCCACTCACCCTAATCTTCATATAAATTTATAACACATGGAACTTAACTTAAGATCTTAAAAGCACTTCTTTAGAGGAGGGATAGTCTAGATGCCAGAATTTGCCCATTTACCATCAAAATATGCATTATAAATGGCATCTTAGATACCACAAAAGAAACCCTTGTTTGGTGCCCAAGGCAGGGTGTGGTACTCACCCTTGTAAAAAAAAATCAAAAATCAAAAATTTAATTTAAAAAAAAAAACATAGATTCTAGGTTTAATACATAATTTTCAGAAATTAACTAACAATTGGCTACACACGCTTGCACATTTGTTGGTCTCGCACTCAAATAACTATGCCTTCCATCTACAAACAATAAATCATAGATTTTAAAAAATTTGGAAGCATAAAGCAGTATCCAATGTCAACGTCACAAAAGCCAGCCGATAATAAAGCCAGTAATCTTGTAATTTATAAATTATTGCCACAAAAGCTAGCCAATCAGAATACCAATATTCAAGGCGTCAGTGGTGTGTTTCTAAACTACTATGAGTGCATTAATGGAAGTGACAATGTATATTAAGCTCGCCTATGATATACATTGGAGACAAACTGAACACCTTGAATTCTGAATATCTACATTTACAACAACCCAGAATCATCACAAGATCAATACTATGAGGGCACTTTAGTCAGATGAATCAAAAAATTCAAGAGTGACAGTTTAATGGAGGATGGAACAGTGTGATTTTGTCAGAAAACCTTTGAACTAAGCAAAGAGTTCAAAGAGATGCACCCTAGTTTCAAGTTGACTGATGGTTCAAAGTCGCGGTATCGTCTATGACTCGGATGCTCAATTTTTGACTCGGTATCGGTATCGGGCGATACGCAACTATACACTATTTAGACAACTCAAAAAAATTAGAAAAAAATACAAAAAAAATTTAGAAAAATAAGAATAATAGTATGGCTCAATTAGACAAGTACAAAATCATCATTTAATATGCATAACATTGTCTAATTGTTTATCCTGGATCATCATTTAGTATGCATAACATTGTCTAAATCAATATATATTTAGTTATATATTCTTCGTGAATGTTATAATAATACCTATTACTAATTAAGGATATATATAATGTAAATAATCATATACTTTAAGGATAGATGAATACTGATACATTTTAATACAAATTAAGTAAATACAAAAAGAAGGTTAAATGGGAGATAACCCCTTTAGTAACACTACAAGAAAAGAAATGAGAGATTTAACCAAAAAGTCCCGATTTGTCACACGAAACGAAACATCATATACCCTGTACCAAATTGAAAGCTATTGCTCCGATCGTGACATGGATGCAAAATCGAGGCTTAATTGAGTGAGTTAGAAGTTGAGATAAAGAGATCGATGCTTAATAACTTATATCATCTCAGTCGATATTGTAAGAGGGTAGTTTAGATAAGATGGAGGCGTAACCCCTTTTGAGTATGGTGATGACAAGGTTAGTTAGAAAAGCACTAGTGATTTAGCCACAAGACACAAAGAGCAGTTTGGAATGTATGGAACCCATCTTATACTCACAAATCTCTCGTGTATAACTCACAATATAATAAAGAACTTCAGAAATAACTTAGCTAGAGGGAGAGAGAAGTAAGCACCCTAGATACACCTTGGTAGGCAGGCAAACATACTAAAACTCTCAAGGATCTCTGTTATGTATTAAAAGCTTCGTAATAAATGACAAATGGTGGGTGGCAGAACTCTCTGGTTTTTTTAATAATTCTCTCTAGTAAATAAATTTCTCTAGTAATAACTTTTGAACTCTCAAAAGATCATCCTTTCCTCAGAGGTGGTTGGGGTCCTTAAATAGCCCCCCACACCACCCCCGAGGCAACTCAGTCATTAAAGACTATGAAAGACATCCCTCATACTTTATGTCACAACATTAAATGCCTGATGCACTAGTTGTCTCCTACGTCATAAACATTAAATGCCAAGACATGCCTTTTGCCTAACCACTGTGTGTCAGGGGGTTGTTGTCGCAGAGGTGGCTCACCAACTATCTGACAGCCCCAAATACCATGGTGGTTTACTCAAGTGCATGTCTGACATTGTTTAGAAGGCTAGTGACATCACCCACAGTAGATGTGACATTTAAGTAGAGGGTTGTTTGGTCCATAACTCAATGCCCGATGGAACTCCAAGCTGCTCCGCTTGAGGTTCCACGGTCAGGGTCCTTCGGTGTTTTACCAGGTGTATCTAAGATGGTCAGGACAAGCCCCAACGGTGCCCCACTTCTCAATCCTCCAAACCAAGTCCCTCTAAAGTTCCCACGGTGAGGTTGTTCGATAGAGCATGAAAGCTCTCCCAAGCCCTGCCAAGCCTGGTCTCTCGCGAGTACCGTTCGACCTCACACCCATTCATTATTCTCGTTACAACATTACAGTCATTACAACTCGTAGTCAATATAAACAAAGCTATAATATGGCAAAGTAACAATAAGCTAAAGTACGAGTTGCCACGCCAAGCTGCCTCGCTTGAGTTGCCTCACCAAGATGCCACGCTTGAGTTGCCACGCTGATCTTATCCTCAGAACACTGTTGCTAATTGGTGGATTATCCCTAATCCCAGGATTACCTTCAGGCCCCCTCTACAGATATATAACAATATGGGTTGATATATAACGATATGAGTCTATACTACCGTGATATCACCGATAGGGACCGATTCTACCTCGATATCACCGATATGCGCCATGGTTCAAAGTCGCGGTATCGTTCTATGACTCGGATGCTCAATTTTTGACTCGGTATCGGTATCGATCTCAGGCGATACACAACTATACACTATTTAGAGAACTCAAAAAAAATTGAAAAAAATATAGAAAAGTCTAGAAAAATAAGAATAATAACATGGCTCAATTAGACAAGTACAAAATCATCATTTGGTATGCGTAACATTGTGTAATTGTTTATACTGAATCATTATTTAGTATGTATAACATTGTGTAATTGTTTATATTGACTCGTCATTTAGTATGCATAATACTGTCTAAATCAATATATATGTAGTAATTTATTCTTCGTGAATGATATAATAGTATCTATTACCAATTAAGGATATATATAATATAAATAATCATACACTTTTAAGTAAATTCAAATAGAATGTTAAATGGGAGATAACCCCCCTAGTAACACTACAAGAAAAGAAATGAGAGATTCAACAAAAAAAATCCGATTTGCGACCACGAAACATCATATAACCTCTACTAATTGAAAGTGATTGCTCCGATCGTGACATGGATGCAAAATCGAGACTCAATTGAGTGAGTTAGAAGTTGAGATAGAGAGATCAATGCTTAGTAACGTATACCATCTCGGCCGATATATCACCGATATGGGTCGATTCTACCGCGATATTGCCGATATCGGCCGTTTCTACCGGGATATCACCGATACTATCGAGAAATTACCGATATAGGGTCGATTCACACCAATAATTGAAAACTCGACTCGGAACTCGAAATCGGATCGGTGGGTACCAATACCTAGTCAACTCGGTCGTATCGTCGCGGTATCGGCCTTGACTTTGAACCATGATATGAGCCGATAATACCGAGAAATTACCGATATAGGGTCGATTCACACCAATAATCGAAAACTCGACTCGTAACTCGGAATCGGACCGGTGGGTACTGATACCTAGTTAACTTGGTCGTATCGTCGTGGTATCAGCCTTGACTTTAAACCGTGGGTCAGAGTACTTAAATTTAGGGTTTCTTTAGAATAGAAAAATTATCTAGCCAAATAGGTGGATGGTTGAAGCTTCTTCAGGATATGCAAGGTTCTTTAAGAAAAAAGGAGGAGGATTAGAGGGGCAGTTTCCTACACTGGATTGAACAAGAGGGTAACCTTTTTTGCCATATGTGAAGAGCTCGGAACTCCGGCACTAATTTAAAAATCCAGAACTGGTTGCCAGGGGGTGGTTGGGTGTTTACAGGATGCATTTCGAAGATTAGAGCCAGTAATAAGAGTGATGTATCCAGAGAACCCCAAGCCACGTCTGTAGATGGGAAAGGTCAAAGAGGTGAGGTCTGTTGTCTCCCAGCAGACAATGTCTTTTCTTCAGACTGCCAGGGTCCAACCCATCTCACGCCTCGAGATCACGTGCGACTACAATTAGGCATACGAAAATCTAAGGTCAGGATAGCCTAAGACCAGGTAGGCTTCGGACGTGTAGTACCCTGTATTTTTTGTGCATTATTTAATTATGAAAATTATTACGTGTGCTTGTTGTGACATGTGATGTCGCTACTCATATTTATATGTAGTATATTATTCGTATTTGAAATCGGACTTAATATACAATAATTCATTAATTAAATATTTGGAAGTAACGCGGTATTATGGGCGACTATGGAATGGCCAGGGATTTGGTATCGAGGGCTTCCTTATTTGGGCTATCCCCGCGGTGTCGGGTTCCATCGATCGTGAAGCAGTTTCTTATAATGTTGTGTCGCTCTTAATTAATAAATAAATAAATAAATAATTGAGATTTGGACTCTTATGGGATAAATATTAGTTTGATTAGTACCATATTTTGGGTTGGCTTTTACGACAACTAGAATGTCCGTTTTTGACATAAAACAAGTGGGTTTTAAGCCTATTGGGTTAGCATATGGCTTGGGTAGTGTTTCGGGCCATTTGGAGTGGTATTTGGGTTCATTAGGTTGAGGCCCATATGGGGCCTAGGGTTAATTTCGTGGGAAGCTATGTTTAGTGGTCATTAGACATAACTTAAAACATGTTAAACAATTGGAGAAACCCTAGAGAGCTTGAGGAGTTGGAAGAAGAATTGAGAGGTTTGGGGATTGATTTCTCAAACGATCCATAGACAAGTTTACATCGTCTGAGAATCTAATTGGGATTGTATTATAGTAGTAATAGACCTTTGAACTCTAGGTTATACATTTACAAATCTGATGTTAATCATCTTTAATTCAATTTGAGAAATATGTTTAATGGTGATATTAACCCTTAATCCTTTGTTAATGAACTAAGCTTAATTGAGGAAAAAACCTATTAATTGAGTTTATAATCTGATCTATATTGGTATCCTTTGAATCATGTTAATGAATCAAGTAAAAGCCCCTTATTTTAACTCGAAATTTGATCTAAATCTGAGTTATTTTGGATAGAACATGAGCCTAGGTTTCTAAGTTGTATAAATTTGAAATTGACCCTTAAATGTGGTTTGATTCACCTAGAGTTGGTTTATTTAGGTTAGTATTGTTGTTATGCTCCTTAGAATTGAAGGAGGACGGGATTTAGGCTCTTTAGAGGCTTCAAAATTAGGTTTTGGATTGTTAATGTCCATTTTTGGCACTTGGAGAAGATGAACTCTGCGTCAAACTCGTTTGAACGAGATTGGTACTCTCATTTGAATGTGATTGGTACTCTCGTTGGAACAACTAGCAGTGTCGTTAGAACGAGATCCAACCCATGGAATTGTAGATAATTTAATTACGAACGCGTGGGCTCTAGTTTCGTGTTTTTTGGATTTTTTATGAATTTCTTATGAATATTTTACCAACGGTGCGTAAGGCTGAAATTTTGGGTTGGTGATTTTGGGCTTGGGCTTTATATTGTGTTCATTTGGTAAGGGTTCTTATTGGAGAGTTGTTTTCGGGTTACAATCTGATATGTTATTGTAATAATCCAATAATAGATTGGATTTCAATAAGACTTATTAAAAGTTTTAAATATCGAGATAAATGGTTAAGATGATTATATATAGTTTTGTCAACCATCCGACCTGGACAGAATTGTATCGGAGGGGTTTCTTGTTTAAATTTCTCTTATTATCCCACGCATGGAGTTTAGCAAAGGTCGGGAGCTTTTAGTAATTGATTTTTATCAATCGTTTATTAAAATGCAGTTGTAAACCCTAGCTTAGGGTAGTTATTATATCGAATGAGTTATGGTATAAGTTTGGAATCGATACCTATATTTGAGAGCCTTGGGTATTTGGGATAGGTTATTTATATTCGATTAAAGTTATCGTGCTTATTAACTATTAATATTAAGAAACTTTATGTATAACCTGATTCAATAGGGTTTTATACTTGCTTGTTTATCCCGATTACGTAGGGTTGTACTTGCCAATTTGCTTTATATGTATAAGCATACCGTGGTGTGTAAGTCCTCGTGGGTGACATACTAGGAGGAATTTTGATGGGGCACGTACGACGTTAATCGGGTACCGGCACGTACGACGTTGATCGCGTCGGTACCCCGATGATGAGACGGGCTTTACCTTGGTCCTTTTACACCGATCCTACAGCTGACGTACCCGTGTCCGCGAGTGAGGACAAAATGGGGGAGCTTTAGCGTATAGACGTGGGTATGGAGGTTGTGCATTATAACGAGAATGCATAGTGATTATCCTTTGCTGATGGCTCTGAGGTTAGTGTGATCTTTCTCGTAAGCCTAACCCACTTACCTTCCTTTGACAAACATAAACCATGGCCAGTGACCTCTCCCTCCTACGTCAAACCCCTTGCATGGCCTTGCTGAGACTAACAATGCATCTTTGACGTCTCATATTCGGCTTAAAACGGATCAAGGTGCTACAGATAGCAAGGTTGTTGTGGATGCGTGTCTGGAAAGAGAGGATTTCCTAAGAAGAGCCTTGGTGGGAAGTAGGGGTGTTCAAAAAAACCGCCCGACCCGAAAACCGAACCGAACCGGCCCGAACCGAACCGAAACCGCCGGGTTTTTTTAGCCCGGTTCGGCCTACGGTTTACGGATATAAAAAACCGACCATGTCGGTTCGGTTGTCGGTTTATACGTGGGAAAAACCGACTCAAACCGAACCGACCCGAACCAATATATATATTAAAAAAAAACTAAATAACTTATATTTTTATATCCAAAAACCATTACCACCCTTAAAAACCGACCCAAACCGAAAACCGCCCTTAAAAAAACCAGCCCAAACATGAAACCGTCGAAAACCGACCCGAAACCGAACCGAACCGAAACCGACGTGAACCGAAACCGACGGGTTTTTTCATAGTCGGTTCGGTTTCGGTCTGACCTTTTCCAAAACCGAACCGATCGGTTCGGTTTGAACTAGGGTCCAAAACCGACCCGAACCGACCCGTGAACACCCCTAGTGGGAAGGATTAGAGGGACATCTTCAAAGGTCCCCTCTCAAAGAAAAAAAAAACAATGTGTGACATAGGTGAAAATCGCCAAAGGAGTTACGGTGAACAATTCAACATGATGTATTTTTTATTTGTTATTGCACCGAAAGCATTCTTGAAAAGGGGAAGGTGGGTTTAAAAGGGTGAACATTTGTTTCCCGAATAAAAAACAACCTTTGATCCTGGTTAAAGGCCTTTGATCTCTTAATTCACTTGTGGGGACGTAGGCTTTTCTAGCCATAAGAGAGTATTATGGCTTCATTGGTGTTGATGGAGAGACAAAGGGGTAGGATCACCATGGGCAAGGATTCAAGTGAGAATCACAAAGAAAAATCCGGCAAAAGTATTTATTGCCTTGGGTGACTAGATTTTTGAAGTTTCGATTCAGGTGGAAGGTAAGGTGAGGTGTGCGTATTAGAGCATGGAGCTCTGGTGTCGAAGAACGCGGTTGTAGGGGAATGGGTGCGAAGGACACGGATGATCACACGCGGAGGTGCACAAACTGGTATATTAGGGTTGAGAGGGCAGCGATAGCACCTTAAGGAAGGGGCAGGGGCACATGTCATTATCAGGATGGTCAAAACATATATGACTGAGTAAAAGAGTAAAAGGGGAGTTCTAAATACTAAATATAAGTCTAGTGGGGCTTCATTGTTTGTACAGGTCAATGAGGTTAAGATATCAATTCTTGGAAGAATTAGCGGAGTAATTTGAGGGCCTTCCAGTTTTAAACCCTTCAATAGACCCCATTTGTGACTGTCTACACCCTATAAAGCACGGACTCGACACGTAATACGGAATACGACTCGATTCGGGATACGTGACTTTTCCAAAATGTAGGATACGGATACGCTAGGATACGTTAAATATTTATTATTTTATTTTATATATATTAATGACAGACTTGATAAAATGAAACTAAAGCATCAAACACCGTTATATTAAAGTGCTCAAATATGATGATTGTTGTCACCAAGCAAACATCATTACAATAAAACATCAACATAAAAGGTTGTTCCAACAAAAACATAAGACAAAAATAAAGATAATATCCTTAGCATAAAAATAAGATAGAGAGAAGCCTCCCCAGAGCATCCAGGATTCATAGTATCTCAATAACTAAGTAGACCCAATATCAACGTAATCATCATCTCCGTCAACCACATCATCAATTACCTTTAAAAGGATTCAAACAGACGGATGTAAAGGTTAAAAATAACACACTTAAGAATGAAAACAGTTAAAGAAAACAATACAGTTAAAAACAACACAAATAAAAAAAAGAATGAAAACATAAAAAACAGTTAAGAAAAAAATCATAAAACAATACAGCACAAGCAAAGAATGAAAAACAAACAACACAGTTAAAAAAAACATAGTAAAGGAAGAAAAAGAATTAAAGAATGAAAAACAACACAGTTAAAAAAATAAAAAATAAACTTATCCTAACGTATCCCCAGTGTATCCTAGCGTATCTCTAGCGTATCCTCGCGTATCCCAGCCATTTAAAAAATAAAATAAAAAATAGGATTCACGTATCCTAGCATATCCTAACATATCCCGTATCCTATACGTGTCCAACAAAAATTCGCGACCTCTCGAGAGTATCCGTGCTTCATAGTCTACACCCAACGAGATCATTCACAAGGGAGGGGATTGTTATTAACAATATGTACTGGAATTTTATTAATCCAGACAAGTGGGGAGTCTCCATGGGTGAGTGGTAACAAGTAGGATACAACTATTTGTGTTTGGAGGAGCATATCGTAAATGGTCTTTGATTTTGACACCGAGAAGTCAAGTGGAGCGGTTTATGATACTCAAACTCCCACTCGGAGCATATTTTCTAAGGCGGAGATTGATTTTGTGTGGATTATCTCTATTAGTGGACAATGTATTTGGATTGTCTAAAATAGAGACATGATCAAGTGTTGATGTCTATTTGCTTTGGGAGGCTCTTGTGAACTTGGCGAGAATTTGGAGAAGGCGGATTCAATCCTTTGATTAGGGTCGAAAGGTCGGTCCTAATGAGAGTTGGGCAAAAGCAAGTGCGAAAGATATCGTAAAGTGGTGTTTCAACCCATACGAAGCGAAGGAAAACATCCATGATGTGTCAATGGTTGATCATGTTTCACATTTAATGTGGAGTCTTCGCAAGACAGTTAATGTGAGCGCTGAGGAGCAGGTGGAAGATTCGTATAATTGCATTATGAATGCTATAGGAGGCTTTTTAGCAAGTTTATTAAGGTGACTGTTGATACCAAAATTAATATGCTGATGTGGACGAATAATACGAAGACACGTGTAAATCTACGTGGCACAATAGCAGCGAGGAAGATCATTTTCCGACCAACCATGCTTCTTTCCGAGCAACGAGAATACACCGAGGAACTCTATCACACCGAGGAACTCTATCACACCGAGGAACTCCGAGGAACTCTATCGCACCGAGGAACTCTAACGTTCCGAGGAACTCCTGATCAGCGAACAGCTATGGCGGTCCGAGCTGCATCTCGGTCGTATCATTAATTGCCAGATAATCAACAGTTCAGATATTCATTGAATGCTTATATTCTTGGCACGCACTCTGCATTAAATGTATTACCCTTTCATATGTATGTCATTTAATGTATCGAACCTTTCATGTACAGCCTCAAGGCTATAAATACCTTGTATCATCCTCATTCATGGGGGACCGGAATTTCTTGAGAGAATTTGTAATCAAGAATTCCACAAACACTCAGCAATAACATAACAGTGGACGTAGGCTTTATTCCTAGCCGAACCACTTTAAAAATCGTTGTCTTATTTATTTATCTGTGATTGAAGAATTAGAGCAATCTAGTTTTTTACATCAACAGTGACCTATGCAGGTCATGAAAGAGGTGAACCATGAGAATATGGTATGGGTTTATTTGAAAAAAGGGAGAGGGAGCAATCCTCAATTTGTTTTGAGAGAGCTTAAGAAGTTGGAATGGTCTATCAATTACAATGAAAAGAGTGAAAACAATGGGAGTGGGAGGAATGAGGGCAAATGGAGTCCTCAATGATGAGTTGAACAAGAAACTTCATATTGTTTTTGGAATGTGAGGGCGAAATGATTTTATAAAAGAGATATTAACAAATAATTGGTGGTGCCCGAATATCAAAGCCTATAAAAAAATTATAGGTATATGACATGTCAAGTAGTGAATATTTATAATGTGGTTAGTGGGTAGATTGGTGTTGTTTGAATGCATGTGAGTAGTTGGGGAGTGATTATTCTAAGGGATACCAGAGTAGTGGAACGTTTGGATTGCATGCAAGGTTCGTTAGTTCTTTTGTGCATATTCAACTGTGTGAAGGGTATTTCATTGTGGTGTCTCTCCGGATTTATTGACTTGTGGTGGATGCAGATATATGGGAGTTATGGAAGGCGATAAACAGGCGAGGATTTTAATATTGCTAAATTCCATCTACGAGGATTGGGTGAAAGGACTGGATACACGAGATACTCCAGAACAAGGCACCGGTTCTCTTAGGCCATTACAGAGATGGAACTAGTCAGTTTGGCATTGAAGGGGCCCACTTTCACATAGTTCAGTAACATGGATTTCCCACTATTCCATGTTGGATTATTTCTTGGCGTCTCGTAATTAAGAGGAGTCTCTTAGGTGTGTGACTCAAGCTTGCCTCTTGCAAACAACTTCAGTCCACATTCCAGTTCAAATATACTGTGGCGGGATCATGAACTCCTTTAGATATGAAAATATGAGGTTGTGGGAGTGCAATGTGCTCAAAACCTAAACGGATTGAAAGTAACCAATCAAAATTATCGTCATAATAGATACAATATTTTTCTATAATTCCTTTTAAATACAAATAAGACAACCTAGGTCTATGTGATGGAAAGTTCACCTATTAGATAACACTAAATTTTATCTTCAAATATAGGTGAGTTAATCTAAATGCTGAATAGGGTGAACAATCACACAATACCAAGTCGTACGAGGAAAAATCCACAACGGGAAAAAATCTTTGGTCGAACGAAACGACACTAGGAACTCTTTCCCACCATATCCTCCGAAGAGAGCGCTAACAGCTAGAGATTGCTACACAACCGCGATCGATTTTAGACCCGTCCAGTGTCATTCGAAACTACGCCACATAATCAAAATTCTATTTGAAGCAAAAGAACTTTGTTGAGAAACCACCTATGATTGGTTTACCACTTTTTAGGACGTGAGTTTTCCTATAGATTTTGAAAGTGTTTAAAATGATTTGGCTAACTCAAACCTCACAATGTGTTTTTGAGATATTCACATAAGTTTCTCAACAGCAAGAATACAAGTATTCTTGTTCAAAAACAAAGGTAGAATGTATAAGCTTCAATAGGACTTATGATCAAGGTTGAAAATCAAACACCTCGAGAATACAAAGAGAAATGTGAAAGAAGAAAAACAATGCTTTAGTTTTTTAGAGTATTTAAACTTAAAAACAAATGTCTCAAAATTTTCCTCTTTGCTCTATAAAAATTTCTCATTATTTTCTCTTCAGAGTTTTGACAAAGATGATTATTGTGAAATCAAGCGCTCTATATACATATCAAGCTCTTCCAAGTGTGAAAAACAAGCTTAAGACAAGTGGGGTGGATGACATCACAAGAGAGATCAAAGCACTTGAGTTCAGAGAAGATTTGGCTACCAAAAAATCTTCACAGTTTCCAAAAAGATATTTGTAAAATATCTACATTAGCAGATAGCAGTCGCAACAAGCTAAACAGGCGTTCGCGTAAGCGAATAACTGCATCACTGAAGTGAGGAGCCAGTGAAGGAAGCCACGAGGAAAAATAGCTCATCCGGAGTAACTCTGGCTGACCACGCAACCAACAAAGTCAGGCCTTCGCTGAGGCGAGTTATTAGCAAAAGTCCCAGCTTTGGTTTAGGACAATAAAAAGCTACAAAAGTTTGAACCTTACTCAAACCTTCATATGATATACTTATGCAAAAAAACTTTAAAAGTATATATTACAAATGAATAGTATGCGTGCATATGTATATCACCTAAAACCAAAACCAAACCAACACACGCACACACAAAACAACTTTGAATGTGAAAAAGTGTTATCCTTTTTAAAGTCCAAATACTTCATCCAAGTGGTTATGTCAATATGTCACCATGTCAATGTTAGGTTGAGATATCCAGAGTAAATTAGTGTGGTTGTGCTAGGCCGGAACAACCTCAAGGACTAAAAAACACGAAATATATTTTGTACAATCCCCCCCAGTCGTTTTCTTTTTTATTATCTTGCCTCTCCTCAATTTAATCCTAGGGCTGGATTTTAAGCCCTCTTTCTTCGCTTTTTTTTGGGTTTTGATAGAGGTGGATTTAATGGGGTTAGGGTTTTGAGTTGGTGGGGCAGCAAAGGGTGGTAAAAGGGGGAATGAGGATGTTGAAGCTAGGATGGTAGCAGAAGTGTGGGTTGGATTTGAAGTGGTGGAGGATGGTGGCGGAGGTGTTTTGGGTTGTGATTGAGCCAAGAATTGTTAGAATTGGGGGGTTAATTGCGTCATTTGTTGCTTTAATTCTTCAATCTCTACATTTTGGTGGTTGGATTTCTTTAGGGCCATTTGATATTGTAGCGTAAGATTTTGTTGATAATCTATATACACTGATATACCAATACACTAATGTTGGAGCGACACTCGCTCTGATACCAATTTGACGTAAATTATACATCAAAAAGACCAAAACTAATACAAACACCATGACAACACTAACTAATGGAACCTTCTAGAAACTTCCTCTCAACCCCTGCAACTACTAAAAATGTAAACAAAATACTAAACAACTAATAAAAGGAAAAATACAATGCAATACTAAAAATACAAGAAAATATTAAAATAGCCCTAATTTCCATCACTTAGATTGTTGAAAGAAGATCTTAGGATTTGAAACAAGAAGGTATATGTAAATGTTTGTATTTGAACTGGTTGGGCTTTAGAGAAAATTATGGAGCTAGATTAGAAGGGTGGTTTGGGCACCTTATCTCGCAACGATTCGCGTAGACGAGAAGACTTCACAAGGGAGATTAACACGAATACTTTGGAGGAGGAAATAAGCTTGAGAGGGATATAGAAAGATAGGTTTCCATAGACAACCATCATCATTACCATATTGGTTCTGTGATGATTGAGGGCTCTCTTCTTTCGGATGACGATGACATTAAGAGGTGTATAGTTTCATTTTTATGAGCAACTTTATAACGAGGAGGAATGCAAAAACCCACATCAGATGATGTGTATTTGACACCATTTCAGAGAACAAGAGGTGGATAGAGCGGTCGTTTAGTGAGGAGGAGGTTCAGGCTCTCTACAATCTATGAGGGGGAATAAGGCTCATGTTCCTGGTGGCTCCTCAATATCGTTCTTTCAAGGTTGCTGAACAGAGGATGCGATGGCAGTTTTTTAACATTGTTATGATCGAGTAAATATCAAGATTTTTCTTATTATTAGCAATAGAGATTTAAGTGCCTTCAGTGTTATCTTATGTTTTCAGTGGCATGACAGGTGTGGTTAGAAAGAAATTCTTGGAATTTTTAGGAAAAGGAAGTGGAAAAGGAGAATGCGATACAACCAAATTCGTTGCCTTGGACGCCAACCCCAAAGGAGTTTGTGGGTCTTGGGTTTCTGAGATTCTTAATAACAGGAAGTAATTAACTCAGTAAGTATAGTGGGATTTCAATATGACATTAAATTACAAAGGATGGGGCTGTTTTCTGGGTTCATATCATCCTAAGGTGGCAGTTGGTGGAGTGCAGCTGTGTTTCTTCTTTTGTGCAATTGTTGCCTCTCTTTGTTTCCTTTGTTTTCTTTGTTTTAAATTCCTACTTCCAGTTGTATGTGTACCCCTAGTCCTCCCATCTTTGTAATTTTACATCATCAATAAAAGTTGGCTCTAAACTAAGGGTTGGTTCGAGATTTAGAAAGGGAATGGGAATTCTTGATTCGAGGAATTTATCGTAAATTCCTTGCCATTGTTTGGTTCAAACAGAATTTCCTGTCATCCATATCACCGAACTAAAATACCCTTCTACTTGAATTTTTTATTTATATTTATATATGTATAATTAAACATCAATATTAAAGAACGATGCACACATTGGATGTGTGTGCGCACCCACACCAACACCCACACCCACGCATACTCTTTGTCTCACACACATTAACACGTGCACGCATATACACACTCTAACACACACACACTCGTTGTCTCTCTCACACACACAAGCACAAAAAAAACACGCACGCTTTGTCTCGTACACACTCTCTCACGAACACTCACTCCTTCACACACATGCGCATTCTCTCTCTCACACAAGCAAACCTCATTCTCGCTTTCACATACTCCCTTTCTCTCACACACACACACACACTCTCTCTCTCTCTCTTACACACAGATACGCTCTCGCAAACACTCTCTCACTCTTACACACACATACGTAAACACAAACTCACGCATAAACATAAACACACTCACACGCGCTCTCTCTTTCTCACACACTTTCTATCTCTCTATCTCTCACACACACCACCTTGAATTTAAGTAATGAGCATTTATGTGTGTTAGTGTATGTAAGGACATAAATTTTCAATTGAGTCCCTGTATTGTTTTGACTTAATTCCGTGAACAAAACTGTGCTTGTAATATGTCATAGGGAGATTTTTATTTTGTCACGATCCCACTTGGTCTATGACGTATTAAAGAAAATTGAAGACGTTGCGACAAAGCTTCAAAGATTTAATCATGCCGATGTTTATTTGGTACAAGTTTAATCGTCTTCAAAGGTAATTGCATTCCGAGATCACTCAGGTATGAATGCGTATAATTAATGGTGCTCGGAATTGTTTTTATAAAAGATAAGGATGTATTTTTATAAAGAAATATATTTTAAAATGTTTTTAAAAGTGTTTTACAAGGTTTACACTACGTTTTAATTCTGATAAGCTCGAAAAAGGGAGTTTGACTTTACTGGGTCTCTTTGAAGAGACGTTTTGAACTAAAAGTCAAAAAGTCAAACATCTCGCTCGAACGACATTAGATCTCGTGCGAACGAGATGTCTAAGTCGCTCGAACAAGATCCTTAAGTCGTTCAAACGACACGTTTTTCGAGGCGGCGCTAAATTTTATTTAAAGCGTGTTTTTATCAGAGTTTCGTAAGTGTGCATTCTGGAAAACAGTTTTACGAACCAGAAACTTTTTTGCACATGTTTTCTAAGGTTTAAAAAGCATAAACACATCCTTAGAGTTTGCAAAGATCCGAGTTATCATTCTTATATACTTACGTGATCTTGCGGCACCAAAGAAGTTTGTTCTATCAATGAATATAAAGAATTTTGCTGTGAAGAAAAGAGAAGGACTTCTTGTTCGACATCGTAGACGAATCAAAGCCATTCGGTGGAGACCAAGACATACGTGGACGCGTGTATTGTGGACAGGTATCGTAGAAGACGGAATTTCTGCGTGGGCACTATTGAAGAACGGTTGAAGATCAGAAGGAGCGTCAGGACCCGTAAGGATCAAGTCTTAGTGTAAGGCTAATCTGTCTTTGTAAAACCATTGTTCATAGTGATTGTCTGGCTTGGGTCGTCCGAGGTTGTTTTTCCGTTTTGGTTTTTTTCCTCGTACATCCGGCGTTGTGAGTATTCTTTACTTTACTTTACTTGCTTTAATCACTAGATGCATGTTTAGGATTAATCAAGATAAAATTGGTTTAAAGTAAGAATTGGGTTTTTCACAACTTGGTTTGGTGCATAATTAAAAGTTGGATAATTTTATGAGAAAATTGGTTTTGTTTAAAAACACACATATTGGGCACTCTTCAAATTGGTATCAAAGCTTGAAAACATATTTTATTTGTTTTGTGATCCCGTGTGTTTTCAAAGATGAATTTTGGATATAATGAATTTTCTCGAACTCCTATTTTTTATGGCACTAATTACACTTATTGGAAGATGAGAATGAGATGTGCTTTAAAATCTATTGATGAGCGTGTTTGGCTTGCAGTTGAGAAAGGTTGGACACCCCCAGTCACTATTGTAGGTGAGGTCACTAGTTTCAAGCCTGTTGAGTCATGGACCGAAACTGAACAAAGACTTGCACAATATAATTCTAAGGGTCTGCACGTTATTGCTTCACATGTCACACAAGAAGAATATAATAGAATTATGACTTGTGAAACATCAAAAGAGGCTTGGGATATTTTGGCACGCACTCACGAGGGCACTAGCACAGTTAGGGCTTCAAAGCTTCAAAATCTCACTACACAGTTTGAGACCATTAGGATGTTAGAGAGTGAGACTTTTGATGAGTTTTATGCTAGGTTGTCCAATATTGTCAACTCGTCGTTTAACCTAGGTGAGAAAATTCCTAACAGCCGTGTCATTAAGAAAATCCTTAGGTCGTTTCCTAGTAGGTTTGATGCGAAAGTGACCATTTTAAACTCCTTGGGTAGGTTAGAGTCAACGAAACTAGAAGAGATTGTAGGTGACTTACAAACCTATGAAATTGACGTGATTACCTCCAAGCAAGTGCCTAAGAAAGAAAAGGGTATTGCTTTGAAAACCCGGATGGAGGAAATCAAAGTTTCGGATTCCGACTCCGATTCCGATTTTGAGGATGTTGCTTTGTTGGCAAAGAAATTTAAAAAATTTATTAAATTTCAAAAGCAATCGAAAGATGCCAAGAAATTTAAAAAATTCAAGAACAACAAAGTAGATCCCACCTCTAAGGATAAGTTTGAGAAGCCTAAGAGAGATGAGTCGGATAAGTATTTTGGGTGTGAGGGGTACGGTCACAAAGTGAAGGAGTGTCCCACTAGACTTAAGAAAGAGGGCAAACAACCCATTGTCTATAATGCCACCTTAAGTGATAGTGATCCGGAAGAGGGAGAGAGTTCCCCCATTGATCGTAACTTTGTTGCGTTTATGGCATGTCATGTGAGCGACGATGATTCTCATGTGCATGACACTTCCGAGGAAGTTTTGAGTGTATCCCATGTTAGTGAGGGTGAAGAAAGTGACGAGGAGGAGACAGATGTGAAAGAGTTGCAAGTTGCGTTTAATGAGTTGTATGCCGAAACGGTGAAGGTGAAAAAGGCTAACTCAAAATTGCAAGCTAAATTGAATGAGCGTACCATAGAAAATAATAATAGTTTGATTGAGGATCTTAGGGCACGAGAGAAGAAGTTTAGGGAGAAACTAGAGTTTGTGGAGAAAGAGAGAGACAATCTCCGTGGATTGATGGAGTCCTTGAAAAAGGAGATTTTAATGTTTGAGGAGTCTAGGCGTTTGCTCGAGTCTATGATTCACGAGTTGGAGGAGAGATTGAGAGACTCGTCTAGAGTCAAGTTTGATTTGGAGGCTAGGCCAGAGAAGTTAGATAAGATCCTAGGCACCGTCTAAATTAAGAGAGCTAGGGGAGGTATAGGTTTTGATGAAAGAGTTGTTCCCATTCCCCCGGCCCGTGTGAGAAACACTAGGAAGGTTAGAAAAGGTCCACATATAGGTAATCATTCCCACCACCGCTACACTTGCACGTTTTGTGGTAGGAAAGGTCCCCTTAGGCGTTATTGTTACGACCTTAGACAAGCTCCTAGGAAGTTTAGGAATAAAGTTGCCCCGGTTCCCAAACCCCCCATGCGTCGTTTTACACCTACTTGGGTTAGGAAATCGGATTTAGTGGCTTTAGGAATTAAACTTCATGATTCTTGTTTGGGAGCACTTGATTCTTCCATGCTAAATCTAAAGGATGATAGTGTTGACATGTTTGTCATATGCTAGTTTGCTTCATGATTTATTCATTGCTAGTATAATGATATGTGTATCTTTTTTGTATTTTATTTTTCACTTATTTGAGTCTTATTTGAAAAATACAAAAAGATTTTGTGTTTTGAGAAAACTTTTGAAAACCCAAAAAGATTTTGCTTTTATTTGGGTCAAAATATGAAAAGCCAAAAAGATTTTCGGTTTTTGTTTTTGAGTTTACATGTTTGATGTGGCATATTGATGTGCTTGGACCCCATCCCCCATCGTTTCATTATTCATGTGGCTAGGACATTTGGTCATTATTATCGATGCTTAGAATGATCTTAACCATTGTTTAAATGGGGTATGCATTTTGATTCGACATTGTATATATGCCAACATTGCACACATGCACGAGTTTATATGGATGTTTGACTTCTCTTGCATATTTGAATTTGGTGAGGCGTTCTTATCTCAATCTTGTTATCTATGCGTAAGTAGACTTAAGGAGAAGTGTGCATGTAATAACCGTTTACCGTGAGGATTTAAATTGGTAAAAATGTTGAGTGAATTCACGAGAAAGGGCTGCGAGAGTTCAAAATTAACTCGTCGTGAAAGCCACCGTTTAAAAGAGCCCAAAAGAAAATGCAATATGTTAAGAAAAGGGCCAAATCAGTTTAGTTCATTCCAAAGAAAACATGTTATTATTGAGGGAATTTGGATGGATTAAAAATTTATACGGGTTTGCACAACTAATCCTAATGTTGAAACATTGCAATTTGACGCTATTGTTTGTAGAATCGTCAAAATTCTGGATTTGTGTGCATGTAGAATGTTTAGTTCATTAAGCTCACACTTTTATTGTCATATGGCTATGATAAAGTTTGATGATTTATCGCTATCAATTAGAGCTTCTTAATCGTTTCGATGTGTTGGAATTGTGACTCGTTTGTTGTAGTTTCACGCCCATTCATTCCATATCCATGTTTAAGCACATCATTACTATGTTTGCATGTAACTCACATTTTTAGTTTTTATGAGTTTTTGCGTTTTGGGTTAAAAGCCTACTGTTTTAACACTGTTTTGCTTCTGTCAGGCCCTTCCTGGAATTTTTTTGTGGAAATTGTTTCACTGGGTAAAAATATAACATATTTCTGGGAAAATGTGAAAATTTGGCAGGTCACGAGAAGTCGTTCAAACGACATCCCATGTCGCACGAACGACCTCAGTACCTCGTTCGAGCGACTTCGCATCTCGTTTGAGCGAAGTCCTGTCTCGTTCGAACGACAAGCTGAAATTTTTGCCATCTGATTGGTTTGCAATCCACTGGGTTAATTTGGTACATTTTTTGTACTGCTGGAAGTTTTTTTTTTTGGACTAACTGGTTTATATGCAGGTTATTTTATCTCAAATTGGTAGTTTGCATATAAGTTCGTTTATCACACCTGATTAGATTGCTATACTCTTTGTGTGAATCTTGGTTTACTAGCTACTGATTTGTCATTACATGATCATATTTAGCTGGTTGTTTCATGATTATCTAGCGGTTTTAATTCTCAAATTGGTATCCAATTGATTTAAATTGGTATATTCTCATGCTAGATACTTAGTTTGGTTTTTCTTTTCATCAAATTGTCTATCCGAGATAAAATGGGGGAGAGATGTATGTGATGTAAGGGGAGATTTGTGGAGCGTTTCTATTAATGTCTGGATGTACATATTGTTTATAATTCTGCCTAATTGGTATCAAAATTGCTCACATGTTTCAAATGATTTGTTTATTAGAAATATATATTGGTTTCATTTATTCCTCCATACTTCACTGGGTATTGTGTTTGTTTCATATGTGTAGGTATGCTTCAGTGATTCGAGATTTCAAGACTACATCACATTCAGACAGTTCATGCTTGCCGGTGCTACATATTCTAGTCGGTGTCCTGTATTTTTTATTTTGGGTTTATGGGATGGGATTTAGTCGTCATACGGCTTGACAGCCTGGTTAGGCATTTCACTGGTTTAGCTTTGTCCCGGAATAGTCAAAGGGGGAGATTTGTAAGGAGATAAATTTCCAATTGAGACCCTGTATTGTTTTGACTTAATTCCGTGAACAAAACTGTGTTTGTAATATGTCATACGGAGATTTTTATTTTGTCACGATCCCACTTGGTCTATGACGTATTAAAGAAAATTGAAGACGTTGCGGCAAATCTTCAAAGATTTAATCATGCAGATGTTTATTTGGTGCAAGTTCAATCGTCTTCAAAGGTAATTGCATTCCGAGATCACTCAGGTATGAATGTATATAATTAATGGTGCTCGGAATTGTTTTTATAAAAGATAAGGATGTATTTTTATGTCAAAAAGTCAAACATCTTGCTCGAACGACATTAGATCTCGCGCGAACAAGATGTCTAAGTCGCTCGAACGAGATCCTTAAGTCGTTCGAACGACACATTTTTCGAGGCCGCGCTAAATTGTTATTTAAAGCGTGTTTTTATCAGAGTTTCGTAAGTGTGCATTCTGGAAAACAGTTTTACGAACCAGAAACTTTTTTGCACATGTTTTCTAAGGTTTAAAAGGCATAAAAACATCCTTAGAGTTTGCAAAGATCCGAGTTACCATTCTTATATGCTTACGTGATCTTGCGGCACCAAAGAAGTTTGTTTAATCATAGAACATCAAAGGGTTTTGCGGTGAAGAAAAGAGAAGGACTTCTTGTTCGACATCGTAGACGAATCAAAGCCATTCGGTGGACACCGAGACATACGTGGGCGCGTGTGTTGTGGACAGGTATCGTAGAAGACGGAATTTCTGCGTGGGCACTATTAAAGAACGGTTGAAGATCAGAAGGAGCGTCAAGACCCGTGGGGATCGAGTCTTAGTGTAAGGCTAATCTATCTTTGTAAAACCATTATTCATAGTGATTGTCTGGCTTGGGCCGTCCGAGGTTGTTTTCCCGTTTTGGTTTTTTTCCTCGTACATCCGGCGTTGTGAGTATTCTTTACTTTACTTTACTTGCTTTAATCACTAGATGCATGTTTAGGATTAATCAAGATAAAATTGGTTGAAAGAAAGAATTGGGTTTTTCACAACTTGGTTTGGTGCATAATTAAAAGTTGGATAATTTTATGAGAAAATTGGTTTTGTTTAAAAACACACATATTGGGCACTCTTCATTGTATGTGTGCCTGTGTGTAAAATGGAGACGATACCATACTGTCCATTTTTCGTTTATAAGTGTACTATGTGTATCCTTAATCGTATCCTCTCACATAGTATACACAATTATCCTTATCTGTATCTTTTTGGATTTCTTGGATTCGGATAATATCGGTATTTACATATATATATATATATATAAATAGAGAGAGAGAGAGACAGAGAAAGAGAGAGAGAGAGAGAGAGAGAAAGAGAGAGATTGTGCTTATCAAGCATTGATTTGAAAATTGGGTTTTTTACTAATTAGTCCCGTTTACGAAGCTCGTAGTTCAATAGGTCCTAATATATTTTCTTTGCTCTAGTAGGTTTAATGCAAAAAGATTTTTGCTCCAATAGGTCTTATTTGTAAACATATAGTGAATATTCACTATATGTATAAATAGGACCTATTGGGAAAAAATTATTGTGATAAGAACTATTAGGAAATGTCTTATGTAAATAGGACCTATTTGTCAAGCTCCCATGAAAATTTGCTAAATCTTAACAAAAATATTTTTAAAACAACATTCTAAATAATGTAAAATATTTTATTAAATGATTATAAAAAATTGAGAACCAAATTTTAGGAGGCTTAAAAATAAGTGTTGTCATTTAATGTGTACTAAGTAAGTGACTGGCCTAATAACAAGTCATACTGGGTCAACAAGAGTTTGAGAAAATATATTAGCGAACACGTAAAGGTAGAAGTATTGGGTCCCAATTACACTAAATTGGAAAGACCACTATTTATGAGTCATCTTGAATATGTTAATTGACTGGGACTATATCTACAGTCAACAAGACTACCAATATAGAATACAAAACTTAGTGTGTGAGATGGTATTAGTGACTAGAGATAAAGATCTTGAATTTTCTTTACGATATATATATATATATATATATATATATATATATATATATATATATATATATATATAGAGAGAGAGAGAGAGAGAGAGAATAGATAATATTACGGATATCCGTAAATTCGAATAGTCCAGTTCGGGTACGGATTATCCGTGACGGATACCTTAATATCCGTATCCGTATCCATTTTTTCCAGATAATTAAAAGTGGTATCCGAATCCTATATTCTGGATATCTATTCGGACAAATATCCGCAAAAAACGAATTCGAAAACTGGACAAATTCGGATTTTCGAATATCTGTTTACACCTCTATGTGTATGTATGAATGAGTGTGTGTGTGTGTGTGTGTGTGTGAGAGAGAGAGAGAGAGAGAGAGAATGTGTGTATGTGTGACTGTATGTATGTGAGTGAGAGTGTGAGAGTGTGTGTATATGTGTGTGTGTATGTATGTGTGTGTGTGCTAGAGAGTGTTTGTGCTTGTGTGTGTGAGAGATATAGCGTGTATGTGTGTGTGAGAGAGAGAGAGAGTGTATGTGTGTGTGAGAGAGAGAGAGAGTGTATGTGTGTGTGAGAGAGAGAGCATGTGTGAGAACATGTGATGTGTGTGAGAGAGACTGTGTGTTTGTTTGAGAGTGTATGTGTGTGTTAAAGAGAGTGTGTGTATGCGTGTTCATGTGTGTGAGCGTGTGTATGAGAGAGTGGGTGTAAGAGAGAGGGTGTGTGTGTGTGTGTGTGTGAGAGAGAGGGTGTGTATGTGTGTGTGTGTGAGAGAGAAGGTGTGAGTGTATGTGAGAGTATTTTTATCTCACCACAAAAGTAAGTTAGAATCCCCCCCCCCTCAATTTTATACGGGTCCTAAGTTTTCCCTAAAATTCCAAGCAAACATTGTAATTTTAAATGAGGGGAATCCTAAGTTCCATTTTCAAACCTGGAACCAAACGTGCTCTAAATGGATATCAAATTTGAAACAACTTCTAACCTAAGCATAGCAACAAAACTGACATATTAAATACTCAAAAAATCAATAACATCCTTCAGAAAACTATACGGTTGTGATTGAGCTTCCATGGTGAATGCTAAAGCATATTGGAGGTAGTTTGGTAGTAATGGACTTCTTTTGCTCTTTATACAAACCGGCCATTCAAGTTGCTACCAAACATTAAGTAAAGAAGAAAAGAAAGAAAATTGGGAAAAAGTATGTTTCAAAAGTTGCAATTTTAACAGAGGGGTTGACTAGGTGACTTATTTGGCGGAAAAGTTATGGTTGACTAGGTGACTTATTTGGCGGAAAAGTTATGTTCAATCATGTATTGACACATGGTTCCTTTTTAACATTGAATATACCCTTTTTAATTAAAAAAAGGTCGTACCCAGTGCACAAGGCTCCCGCTTAACTGCAGGGTCTGGGAGAGGCAGATGTCGGTTGGCCTTACCCGATAAATGGGGAGGCTGCTCCCATGTCTTCAATCCGAGACCAACCATAATTTGGGCGAGGGCACTTGCCATCGCACCAAGGGCTCAACTCCCCACCACCATCACCCACCCCTACGCATCCTCTCTCTCACTTCACCCTCCCCTCCCCCCCTCCCACTTCTCTCCAAACCCACCACCGCTTGACCACCAGCCCATCTTCTCTCCACACCCACCACCGCCAACCCACCTTCTCCCCACTTACCACCGCCTGACCACTTTTTCCCAAACCCACCACCGCTATCGCACCTTCTCTCCACATCCACTACTGCCAACACACCTTCTCCCACAACCGTCAACCCACTTTCTCCCCCCACCCACAATTGCTTCCCCGTTTCCCCACACACAATCATTTATTTTCCGGCGATTGACATCGAAGCCCTCTCTCTCGCTACACATATATCTTTATGTGTGTGTGTGTGTGTGTGTGTGTATATATATACTCGATTTGTGTATTTATACAAAAATCAGTGTATATATACATTGATGCACACAAAGTGTGTGCATAATTATGTGAATGTAAGTGTCTATGTATGTTTGTGTATAAATGTGTTTGTTGTATGTATGTCCGTGTTGAGTGTGAATGGCAGCGTGAGTGTTAGTGGGTGGAGGAGGAGAAGCGGGAGTGATGGTGTGTAGGCCTAGCAATACGGGTCTAATAGGACCAAAACGCCCATCACCCACCCATTACAAACCTGCCCAGACCCGACAATATCTTTGTGCGGTTCACGATTGGGTGATGTGGCCATACCGAGTAAGTATAGGGAAGCAATGGGAGTCCAGTAAGGAGAGTGTTTTGATTAGAAGATTCGAAAGGGAGAGATATTTTATTGCCCTAACCTTAACCGTTCTTTCCTCCCGCCTCATCTCTCTCTCACGCATAGATGGTACCACAATAACAACTCTCAGTTGGTCTTACCAAATATGTTTGCATATTGTTGATTCAATGTTTATTTTCGCAGCATATTGGTTAATAGTGTGCTTCTCATAGAAGAGAAAGCCCGTGAGCAAAAAGACGAAAAAGAAGCGGTGTGACCCAAACCGGCCCAGCCCAAATCCGAACCAATTTGAACCGAACATTTGCCTCAACCCGTTTCTGACCCACCCAAAATCAACCGAACCCATTTCTGATCTGCCTATAACCGCCCAATTGCCGGGCGGTGGGTATTGGTGGGGAAGCAGGTGGAGGAAAACTATTTTTTGTTTTTTAAATGGGTGTGAATTTTTTTTTATTAAATTATCTTTTTTTAATTTTGTTTTGTTTTTCATGTGGCAACTTTAAAGTTAAGTTTCAAATGATTATTTTTCTAAGCCACATGTCACTTAGTAATTGCTCAACTCAATGTCTTAGAAGTCAAATTTGAGATCCCAGTCAACATTCCGTTATGTCGTAACTAAAGGTTAACATTGCACGATTTTGAAACTATAAGGTTAATATTGCAACTTTTGAAACAGTGTCCAAAATTAAAAATGACCCCAAACTTTATGATTAATTTCACATTTAATATTCATTGAGGTCAAAGTTGTATGTGATAATCATGAACCATCTGGATCGTCAGATCCTTAATTTAACCAACAAGGTTAAAATTTGGGTAGGAAGGTTTCACATAGTCATTGTTCCCATTTTAAAGTCAACGTTTGTACAATACGAGTTGGATAAAATCCATCTAACACATAACTCACTGAATTCAAATATTTTCATTGCTTCTGCAATTGAAATCATATTTTTGCTAAGATCAGGAGGACTACTTTTGAAAATTGCATTTAATAATATAATGGAAAGAAAATTAAACCTCGGAAGCTTGAACAGCATAGCCAGAGCGAATGAGAGAAGCTGCTAGTTGTAAGCTCAGTTCGTCCAAACCAACAAATCCGATCACACTTTGAGACGCCATTTCTGAAGTGATCACCAGTTCAGCTCTTACAGTTATTCTACTGCGTGTGTACCCCAATAGAGTGAATTTGCAAAGCTCTGAGAACAAATGCGATGGAAGAGAAGTTCGATTTATATACTAAAACAGGATACTTTCGGCCACGTTACGCTAGCGGGAAAACTCTGGACAAATACACTCATACCCTCGCGATTACGTACTCGCTTGCTCCAAGCTTTACCGTTTTGTGTTTTGATTTCAGTTTTGTGTAATGAAAAAGCTATAATTTATACTCGTCTATTATTGTAGCGTTTCTGATGTTGACGCTCTACAAGTACTAAGAATAACAGCATCGTACGACTCCCCTTCCTTGACGGCATTAAATGACATTTTTTTGGAGAAAAAATCTATTTTGCACCGAGACAAATGTACCGAGATTTGTACATAGAATTAAAAGACAAAAAAAATAAAGAAAGAGTTCATTTATACTTTTATTTGGATTTGTCTAATTGATTTTTTTTTAATAAAAATTTAAAAAATTATTTTTAATAAAAACGTTTTTTTAACTGTTTTAAAGAAAATGTTTTTAACTTTTCATAATTTTTTTAAAAAACAAAAAAATATTTAAATGACATGGGTCCGTGCCAGCCGCACTAATCAATCGCGATGATAATGTAGGTCCGCGTCAATCACACTAATAAAATGCAATGATGATACGGGTCCGCGCCAACGACACTAACCAAACGCGATGATGATGTGGGGCCGCCCCAGCGGCACTAACTAATCACGATGATGTTATGGATCCGCGCCAACGATACTAACCAATCGCGATTATGGTGTAGGTTCGTGCCAGCTTTAAAAAAATAAATTTTCATATTTTTAATTAAAAAAAATGCATTTCTTTAAAAATGCAATTTTTCATATGTTTTTAACTTTCTGTAGATGTTTAAAAAAAATTACACTATTTTTTTTAAAAATAACTTTTATTGAAAATTTGTATATTCAATCAAAGTCATTTTATTAAATGACGTGAGTCCACGCCAGCGGTACTAACCAATCGCGATGATGATGTGGGTCCGCGCCAGCGGCACTAACCAATCGCGATGATGTTATGGGTCCGCCCCAGCGGCACTAACCAATCGCGATTTCGGTGTAGGTTCGCACCAGCTTTAAAAAAATAATTTTTCATAGTTTTAATTAAAAAAAATGCATTTCTTTAAAAATGCAATTTTTCATATGTTTTTAACTTTTTGTAGATGTTTGCAAAAAAACATTACACTATTTTTTTTAAAAATAACTTTTACTGAAAATTTGTATATTCAATCAAAGTCATTTTATTAAATGACGTGAGTCCACGCTAGCGGTACTAACCAATCGCGATGATGATGTGGGTCCGCGCCAGCGGCACTAACCAATCGCGATGGTGATGTAGGTTGTGTCAGCGCCACTAACCAATCGTGATGATTGTGTGAGTATGTATCAGCGGCACTCATCAATGATGATTGTGTGTGGGCTCTCGTCAGTCTTAAAAAAAAAGTTTTTCATATTTTTAATAAAAAAATGCAATTTTTTTAAAAATGCAATTTTTCATAAGTTTTTAAAACTGTATTTAAAAATAGTGTTTAAATCGATTTTTCTGAATACAGAACCAAACGGGCTCATATTTATAAAAATAGTGTTTTAACCATTTTATTTACAATAACATTTTTAAAAACATTTTCTACATAATTTTTTTTCTATATAAAAAACAATATTTTTTCTTGAAAAACATTCTTTTTTTCGATAAATAAACTTTTTTTTATATAAAAATCTTTTTTTTCATTTTTTTTATATAAACATTGATTTTTTGATAATAAAAATATAATGTTATAAAACTATTTTTTTGTATAGTAATGTATTTAAAAATGAAGCATAAATGGATATGAAAAATATATAATAATATATTTAAATGGCACTTAGCCAACACATGCTTAAAAAAAAGAAACTATTTACTTTCAATAAAAAAAAAAACTGCTTTTTTTATATTAATAAAAAACTGACTTTTTTATATAAAAAATTGTTTTTATATCCATTGTTGAAAACAAAATAACAAGAAAAAAAAATCTATGTGGCCACATCACTATGCACATCCTATGTACAAAAATTTTATGTACAAATAGAAAAGCTCTTTTTTGCAAACAAAATCTCAATTAAGGTACTTTTGACAAACAAAAATTATATTCTTTACATAATCGTTTATTGTGTCTGTATAGGTTTGTTATTGTGTTTGAATTGGTCCATGCTTTGAGTGAGTTCAGACACGAGACATGAATCAATACAAAATTGATTTGTGCTTTGAGTGAGTCCAGACACGAATCAATACAGATACGACACGTTAATCTATACAGACGATTATGTACGAATCCTCTGTACGTGTAGAATCACTCTTTGACAAAACACTCAAAATGTTATACGAAAAATTTGACATCTAGAGAATAAATTTGTTTACCAACCAAATTAATTTAACGTGATACTTTTAACATATTTTAGTGAAAGATGAATGAGTCATCAATACACCTAGTAATATTAAATGAGTTATTTATATTTTATTCAAGATTTTGAAAAATGCGGGGTGTGACCAAAGCAACGAGGTCAAGCCTTAATCCTTATTAACCTAAGCGGGTCTTAGGCGTTAAAAAGCGTGAAAAGACTTTAGGCATTTTTTTAATATATTTTAACATTTTTAACTATAACAAGGCTATTAAAAATACTAAAATGGTACATACCTTAAAATATGCTTGAATATATGCAAACAAAAATACTATTTTTTTAAATACTAAGAAAAAATCAAAAAAAAGGAAGAAAAAATGTGCGTGGTTTTGGAGGAGAGGCTGAGAGGTTTGGGATACCATTTATCTTTTGATTGTTTTGAATGAGATATTAGTCCGTATTTAAAAAAAAAATCTTTAAAAGGCGATATCGTTTCACTAAAGCGATTTTGTTTTTAAAAAAAGTGTGTCTTAAGTCTTTTACCAAGAATAAGGCGTAAAAGGTTTAAGGTGGGGCGTTTCTCCCAACCTCAAACCTAGACGTGCCTTTTAGAACACTGATTTTAACTAACATTATAAAGTTGTGTTAACTTTTATTAAATAGGGTCAACAACTTTAAACTCAAATATAAGATCATTTGTAAGTCAATAATGCATTTTGATCACTATTTAGCTTCATAAAAAAAGGGAGTTCCAAAAAATGGGGCATGCCTACACTCCCTATGATGGATCAACTATTATGCGTTTGGACTTCCCACGACAATTGGAATGATGCGGGACATTTATTTATGGCATTAGGTAAACATTATGACGAAAAAGAGTTTTACGTAATGTCATGAGTAGTTCCCATACTTTTAGAGGCGAAACAGAACAAAAGTGGTCTTGTTGTCGACATTATTTACTCGGTTTGAAAGGTTATCTATATAGATAAGGAGGGATGACACCCACAATTATTTAAATATTATTTTGATGCGGAGCCATCTTACGATGACAATATCTTCCACAGCGTCGTTTTTGCATACGTCGACCGTTGTTCTCTCCTACGACTATTTTGTAAATAAATGATATGCACGTAAAAATGGAGTTTATCCAACATGCAAAATATGACCATGGCTCTTTCAATGCTCGTGTAAGGTTTCTCAGTCGATTCAACTGATGAGGAGATCCTAATTTCGATAAGTACAACCGATGAGATGATAAATAGATTTTGCAACGCAATGTATTTAACTCAATACTTGAGGAAACCTACTGCCCATGATGTCCAGCAATTTCTCGCAACGGGGGAGCAATGGGATTTCCCAAGAATCCTAGGAAACATACACAATATGCATTGGGAGTGAAAAAATTATTTGGTGGCTTAGCATGGAACACATCGAGGTCAAAAAAAAAACTATGATCATTCTGGAGGTCATAGCTAACCGTGATCTATGGTTTTCTCATATATGTTTTAGTATAACGAGATTGAACAATGATTTGAATGTTCTCGACTGGTCGAATGTTTTTTAGGAGCTTACATGCAACAAAGTCCCTCAATGCAATTACATTATCAATAGGCGTTCGTATGACATGAGTTACTACCTCGCTAAAGGCATATACCTGAATATGGTCCCTTTTTTTTAAATAACTACACAACCTTGTACCGCAAATCACAAACACTTCGCATAGTGTTAAGAGGGAGTGTGGAAAAATATGGACAGACTTTAGGTGTTTTGTAATCTCGCTTCGTCATTGTCAAATGCCTAACTTATTTTTGGTTCTTGATGATCTAGGGCATCATGATGCCAATCATTCTTCACATCATGATTTTCGAATGTGAACGAGACGAAGCAGATATCAATTCATGGCTATCCAATATCCGAGAAGGTAAATCATAACCCATTGAACTACTCAACCACAATGATAAATGTTGCGCTCAAATGTTTTCACATTTTTTCCTTCGTAACTCCGTAACAAATTCGAGTTTGCATTATGATTTAAAAGGGTAATCATGATTTTTTCTTGACAACATGTTGTAACACCCTCATTTTCCACGTGCCATCTGGCCAGTCCAATACGCCAAAAATAGGAGAAAGTCAAACAAAATTTATACCATCATCAACATCAACAATAAATAGTTAAGTATAATATAGTACTCCATACACAACAATTATATAGCGATATGAATAAAAATTGAAATAAAAATAAAAGTCTCCAAAACGAATCAATAACTAAATGAATATCCACAATACCATAAATCTCAAAACCGAAATCAATAACTATGGAATCCACCACAGAATCATAAATAATATCTCCAAAAATTAGGAATAATTGTAATGTCTAATTGAAACCAAATATTGAAATGAAATAAGCCTTTACGGATAATGAACTAGATAATCAATTGATTGCAAGTCTGACTATTTAACCTTGTTGCTCCTCATCATGAACACCTGCAAAATAATTTTTTGGAAATAATGTATTAGACTCTATAAAATTATCAAGTAGTTATTTAAGCAATATTATAAAACTGTTACTCGTTTACGTTTTATGTCATCCCCTGCCGACACTGATTGCCAAGAATATCTCACCTCACCTCGAGCTACGAAAATCCTAGCCACCCACTCACTACCAAGAACTAAAAATGTAAGAAAAATAATTTTTGACAGTTTTATATGTTACAGTCTTCTTTACTTTGGGTTGAAGATGGAGTTGGCATGATGAATTTTGTATTTATGGGGTGTAAATGGATATTAAAAAATTTGAATGCATGTATTCAAGTTCGAATTCTGTAATAAAATTATTTCATTATATATTATTTTTACTATTATGGCTTATAATAGTTTGCATTGGTTTTGTAATTCTTAAAAAACATTCAATTATTTAATTATCGTCTCCACACACACAACTAGTGTTTTGAGATAAATATTCATATATCTTAACCTTATTACCCTTGAAGTATACCGTTAAGAACACATTAATGTGTAGACTTATTCGTATCCATTAGCCATTTTCAAAATTTTAACCGATTCCAATTGTTGATGTAAAAAATTAGATTATCTCTAATTATTTAATCACAGATAAAAATAAATAAGACAAAAGAATTTTAAAGTGGTTCAGCCTTGAAAGAATGGCCTACGTCCACTATTTTTGTTATTGTCGACTGTTTGGAATTCTCGATAACCGATTTTACTAAGAAATTTCGAGTCCCCTGCTAATGAGGAGGTTACAATGTATTTATAGCCTTGAGGTTGTACAAATGAAAGGACAATGTGTTGTTCTTTAGTAGACATGTACATCTATATGATAATAATAAGCATTTAATGCGCAGTCATCCTCTTAATTATTCGGATATGAATGATCTGTACGAGATGCAGCTTGGACCGCCTAAGTAGCTCGGCATACATGAGTTGCTCGGTACAATAAAGTTCCTCGGAGAACACTTGTTGCTCAGAGCGCCTGAGTTGAGTTGGTCGGGGAGATTGAGCTCCTCGGAGTCAAGGTGTTGTTCAAAAAATGTTGGTGGGTACTATATAAATCGACACGTGTCTCTACGTAATTGATCCATGTCAACAGACTAAATTTGGTATCAACAGAAGCCCCCAATGTTTCGTAGTTTGATGTTGAAGAAAAGTATGGAACATTCTGCTGCCTAGACTTTATGGATTTTAGACAAACTTTCGTTGTTTATAACTCCTTTTTTGAGTGCATAGTATCAGGCTTTTAAAGTATTTTGAATTTCCATAACTGCTTCATTTTTCATGCCTTTTTCTTCTTTTTAGCCGTCGGATACGCAATCGTACGTCCTGGTAATCATTATTTTTCTCCATTCCCGAGGTAAAGTATTTAAACGCTTCAGAAAATTCGATCGTCTTTTACTTTTTCAAATTTGCATCTTAGAGCTTCTTCACTTCTTCTCTATCTTGTGTGTTCGTTTCTTCCATTGTTCGTTGTCAACTGATTCACCCTTTTCCTATAAGATCTTCTTCCTTCTCTTTTATTTTCTTTGTTCATCATGGTTTACCTTGTTGAGTCGCTTGATAAATTTTGCTCTGATTTTTCTATTCCTTCATGGGTCATATTGGAAGAACTTTCTGAACCTTCTGACTATTTTTCTATGGTTGAGGGACATTGGTTCCCCAGTCTCTTTGTGGTCGAATGTGGCTTTTCTTTTCCTCCAAACCCTTTATGTTTGGAGTTATGTCAGTTTTTTGATGTTGTTCTTGCAAAAATAGTGCCAAATACTTGGAGAATAGTCAATGGAGTTCATAGGTTAAATCAACTTCATGGAACCCGTTTAGGGATTCCAGAGATAATGTACTGTTACAGATGGGTCGTTAGTGATAGTACTTTTTACTTAAAAACTAGGTTTTTGAATAGGGCATTAGTTGTCAATCTTCCCGATGCCAACAGGGATTATTTTGAACATGGAATCGTAATGAAAAATTGGCAACATCCTCCATTAAATGGAGACGATGTATATCAAGGTCCTAGATGCCCTCCTCATGGCAATATGATAAGTTGTTTTTATTTTATTTTTAAAATTATGTTTTCTTTGTGTTTGATAAAATGCGTCATTGACATTTTAATTTTTGTTTATTTGCAGTTGACAGCAAAAGAAAATCCTCCAAAGAAACTGATGTCAATTTGAGACATTTGAAACTTATCTAGAGTTTTCACCAAATCATTGCTGACGAACACATTAGATTAGCCTCTTATTTGTTGCATTACAAGAGCTATACTTCATCCTTTACTGCTCGTCCAGTGGTGAGTGACATTGACCCAGTACCAGCTTCTCAGGGTTCTTCCCTTTAATCAAATATTCCCCTTAGTATCAGAATGAAGAGAAGAAAAGCTCCCTCCTTCTTTGACAAATCAGATTCTGCCGATGTGGAGGCAAAGAGAAATAAGCAATATGTCCCAGAGGAAGGGACAAGAAAAATTGATGCACCCCCTCCAGTTGCTGCTAAGAAGATTGTTGAGAAGCCCCCAGTGGCCCTGAGCAAGGTTGTTGTTGTTTCTCCTCCAAGCGAGGTTATCGTTATATCACCAACCATGACAACATCCTTGGTTAAAAATGTTCCTACTCCTACGAGGAAGTCAAAGAAAAGTTCCTCGGATAAACTGGCTGAATCTATCTCTCAGCCTTTAACTGCTGGAAGTGGTGTTCCCACTTTTGTTGCTCCGAGCTCTGCCATGAGCTCGGTGAAGTCTTGGATTATCCCAGAGATCCAAGGTATTGAAGACAGTCTTCCTCATGGCAGGGTCACTTCATTGGATGCTTAACATATTGCCTCACTAAGTATTACTAGTTTAAGTTTTCATTTTTTACTGCTACGTCTCTGTATTAACTCAAGATTATTTCTTTCTTCAGTTGGTAACATGCTTTAATAGCATTTTGAAGAAGGATGAGGCTATTAAATCTTCGAGCTCTTCGGGAGGTGTGGAGGAAGCTTTTATTGGTTTAACTCAGTCCTTAAAGGACTCTCGTCAGAAATACGACGAAGATAAAGTTGCTTGGGAGAAGCAACTAAAGTCCATCGAGCAAGAGAGAGATCGGGTTGTGGAGGTCTCCAAAGGGTTGGAGAAAAAGTTGAAGGATTTCGAGCAGAGTAACAAAGTTTTTTAGCAGAGCAACAAGGATTTGGAGGCTAAGCTCAAAATGTCTGGAGAGGAAGTTGTTAGACTTCAGAATATTGAACGTCAGAATGTGGAAGTGGAAGGGAAGTTGAAGGCTGTTGAGGAGCTATTTAGAGAAAATACCTCCTCGGAGAAAGAGAAAAGGAAAAAAGTTGTTAAGAAATCATTCAACGCTGGTTGGGATAAGGGTTAGAATAAGGGCTTGGCTGCCATGACCTCACAAATGGAGTATGCCAGCCTCAAGTACTTCAGGGATAGATGGGTTGCTGCTCTGAAAGAGATGAAGATTGCTGAGAATTCAGAACTATTTTAGCAACACACCCATGGCCCTCCTCCCTCTCCTGGGGAAGAAGAAGAGGACGAAGCTGCCTCAGAGGAGTCCTCCATGATGGTCGGAGACTAAGTTCCTCCTGTTCCAGTTGAGTAACTCCAGCCCACCAGTACTTCAGTCGAGCAGCTTCCAATATCTTCCGAGCAACTTTATATGCCCTCCGACCAACCTACCTCTTCGTCCAAGCCTCCCGAAGAAGTTTTAGGAAGCAAGGAGAAGGTGTAGAGTTGTTCGGACCTTTCTCTTTGCTTTTTTGTTAAATGTAATTCTGGGTTATGTACTTCTTTTTGTAATGTAATAAAATTTGAAGTTTCGGTTGTCCATATTAACTCTCTTCTTTTTGCTCTGTCTGTATTCTTATTGATTATTTAAATCTCTTCTCTTTAATAGTTTTATGGCCAGGATGGAACTATTATCAGCTCTTGACACAGAACTGATGAAGAAATGTAATGAGTATTTCACAGCTGGTCATGCTGAATTAAACGAGGATCAAATCATTGACATCATTGGTTAAGATGCTTCTGAACGAGCTGTCGAAGCCTACTAATATCTGAAGTGCTTGTTCGACCGTGCAGTTGCCAACAATGTGGCATATTACGAGATGATTGAAGATCTCCAGGGTACCATTGAGGAACTCCAACAATAATACAAGGAATCTTCTGCCCTTTTGCATCAGGGGTATGAGAAAAAATATCAGCAATTAAATGCTGATAAAGGATATGATAAGTTCATCGCTGCATACGAGAAGAAAGAGAAAATTCTAAGGGTTGAGGTCGAGGAGCATAGGCAAATTACGAAACTGCTGGAGCAGGAAAATTATGTTTTAAGAGAAGAGATATCCCAACTGAAATCTGTAGCATCTACCTCGGGAGCCTTGGTCCCTGTCAATGACGAAGGTTTCTCGTTCTTGGAGGTAGAGAATGCCAACTTAAGAGATGAGTTGGAGACTTTGAAGAGGACTGGACCCTCTACTTCTGCTCGCGAACGAGCAAGAGCTTCTTGGGGACGAGCAAGGGCTGCTCGGGTTACTGTTGAAGAAGCTAGAACGCGGGCAGACTTGGAGAATCAGGCCTTCCAGTTGATGACAAAAAATCAAACATTAGCTGAGATGTCCAAGAAGATTCTGAACCTCGACGAGCAACTTTCTGCAAAAAGCTCTGCCTTGGAAAATAAAACCAATATGGTGAAGAATATTCACAAGCAGCTAGAGAGATTGACCTACCAGTTCCATAAACATCCCAGAGAGTTTTGGATGGCTGGTTACAACGAAGCCCTCTACCACCTCGACGACCGGATCCAGCAGTCAAATAACGAGGGGTACAAGCAAGGATGGTTGAATGCACTGGGTGTGCTATAATTGGAGCAGGGTCATTACTTATGGGATTATTATGATCCTGGGTTGCTTGATTTGCCAGTGCCTCCTTTCAAGCTTGACATGAGTTGGATTCCTGCTAGGGAAATTCCTCAGTGCCTGATCTCAAAGTACCTCGGCGATTACAGCCTCCATTCTAATTTTGATATATCTCGTCCAGAGCATTTACTTGATAGGCCATCAGTGATGAATATTCGAATGCTTCGAGACATAAATTTTATAAACTCTCCTTATGACTTAGACGATCCTCCTGCTGGAGTATAACCTGTTTCAAAGGCAGAAGGGAAAAAGCCAATAGAGTAGGGTCTTTAATGTACTGATTTCTCATGTAATATGTATTTTATAATTTATGTAATTTGTTCTGATTTTAATGAAGAAACTTTTAATTTTCTTTGCAATCTTGATTGTCATTGTCTTGGAAGAATTTTATAAAACATCTCTTTTATTCACTGATGAATGTGTATGTATATCTGTAAAAGACATTATTTACTGATGAATGTGTATGTATATCTGTAAAAAGAATAAAACGTCCTGTGTTCTTTTAAATTGCCGACCAACCAGAGTTGGTGAAAATTCATTGTTGATTAACCGGAGTTGTTGATAATTATTTGACGAACAACCGGAGTTGGCGATATTTTGTTTCCCGACTAACTTAGAGTTGGTAGTATTTTGATATGTCATTTTGTTTTGATTATAGTGAATTGGCACTCTTTGATTTCAAGCAATGAAACGACTTACATCCCATGATTCTGCTTAGTTTATTCAACCGAAGTTGATTGTAAATTGATTTGCCGACCAATCGGAGTTGATGGGTTTTTATTCCCGACCAACCGGAGTTAGTGGATTTTTATTTCCGACCAACCGGAGTTGGTGGATTTTTATTCTCGACCAACCGGAGTTGATGGATTTTTATCCCGTCCAACAGTAATTGGTGGATTTTTATTCCCGACCAATCGGAGTTAGTGGATTTTTATTCCCGACCAACCGGAGTTGGTGGATTTTCATTCCCGACCAACCGGAGTTGGTGGATTTTTATTCCCCACCAATCGGAGTAGGTGGATTTTTATTTTCGACCAACCGGAGTTGGTGGATTTTTATTCCTGACCAACCGAAGTTGGTGGATTTTTATTCCCGACCAACCGGAGTTGGTGGATTTTTATTCTCGACCAACCGGAGTTGGTGGATTTTTATTCTCGACCAACCGGAGTTGGTGGATTTTTTATTCTGGACTTGATGCGTAGTGTGTAACACTAGTATTTCGCAAAAAATTTCAACAAAAGGAGAGAATTGGGTCAAACATCCACAACTTTATTCATGTTGAAGAAAACTGCATTACATGGGGATTTTAACTACTGATAATATTTGCGCAGATGCTCTGCGTTCCATGCATTCTTAAACTCTTCTCCTTCTAAGGTTTCAATCCTATATGTCCCTGGTCTAACAACTTTTGTTACTCTGCAGGGTCCATGCCAGTTAGCTTCCAGTTTGTTGTGCTTTTGAATTACTTTTTTTAGCACATAGTATCCTTCCTTCAGGTCGCACTTCTTTACCCTCTTATTGTAAAACAGAGTTGTTCGTTGTTGGTATGCAATATTCATAATTGTTGCTTCTTCTCTAACTTCCTTGAGCATATCTATATCTAATCGCTCATCAAATCACTGATAGGAGAATTGAAATTCAGCACCCTGTGTGTGGGGAGGCCCAACTCGACAGGTATAACAGCTTCACTTTCGAATGCCAGCATGTATGGAGATTCTCCTGTTGCTGCTCGCGGTGTAGTACGATAAGCCCACAGCACATAATGTAGCTCGTTGATCCAATTTGCCTTTGCATCATCCAGTCTTTTTTTTAACCCGTTCAGTAGAGTTTTGTTTGTCACCTCAGTTTGTCCATTGCTCTGGGGATGGCCTGGTGCAGGGTGAGTTTTCAATATGTTCGACTGATGACAATATGCAGCAAACTCCTCGTTGTCAAATTGGGTTCTATTATCAATAATGAATGCATGGGGAAGACCATATCTACAAATGATATTCTTCCAAATAAATTGATACACCTTGTCATATGCCATATCAATAAGAGGCTCAGCTTCCACCCATTTAGTAAAGTAATCCACCGCGACCACGAGATATTTAAATCTTCCCCTGGTCGTTGGAAGTGGCCCGACCAAGTCTATTCCCCACATGGCAACTAAGGGAAAGTAATGGGTGTTAACAATGCTTGGGGAGTTCTTCGGATAGAAGAGAAGCGTTGACATTTGTCATATTTTTTGGCATAGGCTATACAATCAGCCCTCATCGTTGGCCAATAGTATCCTTACGTCATTATTCTTTGTAAAAGCGTCCGACCTGCTACATGTGCTCCACAGGACCCTTCATGGACCTCTTCAATCAAGTCTTTAACCTCGACGGGATGCACACATCTTTACAAACCTGCTATAATTCCTCGTCTATATAGAATACCATTAGTCAATACATAATGAGCAACTTTAAACTTTAACTTCTTGGCTGCGAGCTTATCAGTTGGTAATGTCCCTTCCTCAATATAGGCCCTGATGGGATCCATCCAAGATGGTCCTAACTCAAGGGAAATTAAGTTCATCATCATATCTTCGTCAATGCTCCTGCTAGCCAAGACTTCTATTGGGATGGTTCTTCGTAGCTCGGTTCTTGTAGCTGAGGCTAACCGAGCTAAGGTATCTGCTCTAGTATTCTCCAATCTTGATAATCTAATTAACTTCATTGCGTTAAAGGTTTATACAATCTCCATTGCTTTCGTATGATACTTGATCATTAGCTCTCCTTTCGTTGTGTATACCCCCTGCATTTGATTTACGATCAATTGTGAGTCACTGAATACAATGACCTGCTCTGCCCCCATAGTTCTTGCTAAACTAAGACCTGCAATCATAGCTTCATATTCAGTCTCATTATTAGAAGCCTTGAATTAAAAGCGTAGAGCATACTCCACATCGATCTCATCTGGGCTGCTTAAAATAATCCCTACCCCACAGCCTATAATGCAGGATGAGCTATCCACATACAGATTCCATATAGGTACCTCGTCCTCAAATTTTTTATCGGACAGAGTTCCTTGGTGGAATATTTGTTGCTTCCTTATATCCTCCTCTAGTATTTCTTGCTGCTCGTCGACCATCTTCTCTTGCTCGTCAATCGACTTATGTTGGTCGGGGTTTAATTTTGATGATCCTATAGCATCCTCAGGTTTGTCGGTATTCAACTTTTGCTCTTCGTAGGTATCAGGATAAGTGAACTCTGCGATAAAATCTGCCACTGCCTGCCCTCTAAGCGATGATCTAGGTTCATAGACTATGTCATATTCACTAATCTCTACTGCCCAGTACATCAATCTCCCTGATTTTTTTGGTTTATGAAGAGCTTGCCTTAATGGCATATCAGTATACACGATTATGGTATGAGCTTGGAAGTACGGCCTCATTCTTCTACTTACTTCGATCAACGCTAGTGCCAACTTTTCCAGCCTTGGATATCTTATCTCTGCTCCTCGAAAGGCCTTGCTAGTGTAATAAATTGGTTTTTGTACTCCATCCTCCATTCTTATCAATGCTGAGCTAACTGCATTCTCCGAAACTGCCAGATACAAGTACAATCTTTCTCCCATCACCGATCTTGATAGCAATATAGGTGCTCCCAAATATTTTTTCAATTCTTGAAAAGCCTTCTCGCATTCATCATTCCATTCAAACGTTTTTCTGAGTGTTTTAAAGAATAGGAGACATCTATCAGTTGCTCGTGACACAAATCTATTAAGTGCTGCAACTCGCCCTGTGAGACTTTGCACTTCCTTCTTTGTCGTTGGAGATCGTAGCCCTAATAGAGCCTTGATCTTTTCAGGGTTTGCTTCAATACCTCATTGATTGACAATATACTCGAGAAACATGCCTTCTCGCACTCCGAATATGCACTTAGTAGGGTTCAACTTCATTTGATATTTATCTAATTGATCAAATGTCTGGCCTAGGTCAATTAGATGATCAGTAGCTTTCTTGCTCTTCGTCAACATATCATCAATATAAACCTCCATATTGTGACTGATTTGCTCTGTAAACACCTTGTTCATCAACCTCTGATATGTTGCACCTGCATTTTTCAAACCAAAAGGCATAACATTATAACAGTAAGTTCCTATCGGGGTAATAAAATAGGTACTATCCCTATCTTCAGGCTTCATTTTAATCTGGTTATAACCAAAATAAGCATCCATAAAACTTAATAGTTCGTGCCCCGAGGTAGCATCCACCAGTTGGTCAATTCGAGGCAAAGGAAAATGATCCTTTGGGCATGCCTTGTTGAGGTCGGTGAAGTCTACACACATCCTCCACTTGTTGTTCTTCTTTTTTACCATCACCACATTTGCTAACCGGTCTGGATATTTGAGGTCCTTAATAAAATAGGCTTTTTGAAGCTTCTCGACCTCTTCTTGTATTGCTTGGTTCTTTTCAGGGCTGAATACTTTTCGTCGTTGTTTCACTGGCTTGATTTCCTTGTTCACATTGAGCTCGTGACACAGGAAATTTGGGTCTATCCCTGGCATATCTTCGTGACTCCATGAAAAATTTTATTTCCTGCTTCTTAGAAATGCTACAAGATCTTGCTTTATTGAGGCATCCAACGATGAACCGATTTGAGTTGTTCGTTCTGGGTGTTCATCGTCGAGAATGACATTTTCAGTAGCTTCCACCACCTGACCTTTTACGAGTTGTGACTCGTCTCTAGGATCTAATGTTTCAATTTCTGCACCTTCATCCACTTGATAGGTAGTAATCTTTTTCCTAGATTCCTCCAGTTCTTCCTGCTCAGCAGATGAATAATAGCATTCCCGAGCTACCTTTTGGTCACCCTTCACTATTCCTACTCCAAAATTGGTTGGAAATTTTAGGCATTGATGCACAGTAGATGGTACCGCTTCGAACTTCTTCAAACCTACCCTTCCCATGATGATATTATAAGCTGATTGGACATTCTTATCCATCACGAAAAAATGCACTCTTTCTGTTTGACAAGCAGGACATGTATCGATGAACATATCCAATTTGATCGTCCCAAATGGAAAAACTTTCTCGCCAGCAAAATCAAGGAGGGGTCTGTGATAAGGCTCCAACTGAGATAACTTTAGATTTAATCTGTCAAAGCATGAGTAGAACATAATATCCGCCGAGCTACCATTATCCACCAGTACTCTTGAGATCATTACTTCCTTCATACTTATTTTTATCACCAATGGATCATCATGAGGATATAAGACACCTGCGAGGTCGTTCTTAGAGAAATCGATGACCAGTTTATCTTTGTTCACCTTCCTCGGGCGATCATCCTCAGCTAAATTTATTCCTTGAATGTATGAACAAGCTTGAGCCTCATTGAGGTAAGCTTTCCTCTCTGCAGTAAGGTCTCCACCTCCTGTATCTCCACCTATAATAACATTACAATCAAATGATCCAAAAAGAATTAAAAATACCTCACGTTCTGGCTGTCTTGGTTTTTTGGGGAGATCGGGGTCGTCTTTTGGATCATCTTCATGATATCTTTTCTTGTCTTCTTTTACTTGATGAGGAGATCTAAACCTCTGTCTTACTCGATCGTTGCTCTTTCCGTCATTTCTAGGATCAACATACTTGGCCAGTTTACCTCGTCTGATGAGTGCTTCAATTTCATTCCGAAGAGCTATGCAATTTTTGGTCGTGTGACCGTGGTCTTTATGGAACTCGCAATATTTGGTCTTATTCCTCTTGTCAGGATCTGTCTTCATTTTCTCTGGCCAGTTTAGCTCCTCGATGTTCTTGATTTCTTCCAGGAAGTGGTTTATATCTACTTTCAAAGGAGTATAATTTCCAAATTTCTTCAACAGTTCCCATGATGGCTTTACTTTTGACTGCTTGTTACCACCATTATTCTTATGCTCTTTCTTTTTAGCCTTATCAACCTCCACATTGGTCTCTTTAGTATCCATATTCTTCTTCGCAACCATAGCCTCCTCGGCGTTCATAATCTTTGCTGCTTTTGCCATTAGTTCTGCCATGGTTTTAGGCGGATCTTTGGCTAGAGTGTAATACAGTTTTTCTGGCAACAGTACGCTCTTTTCCTCGTAATTAATAACTTCGAGCTTCTCGTTATTGAAACGAGTTATATAATCTCTGGTGCTCTCACCTGCCTTTTGTCTAACACTTAACAAGTGTGCTACTCGTTTAACTGGTTTTGCTCCAAAACAGAAATTTCCAATAAATAGCTCGGACAGTTGAAAGAAAGATGAAATCTTCCCTCGAGGAAGATTATTGTACCATATTTTAGCAGATCCGGTAAGAGTTCCCGAGAATGCCCTGCATCTCATCTCATCTGGCACGGCATAGATATCGACAGTATCTTGGTATTGTTCTATATGAAGGACAGGATCAGTTTTTCCATCATATTTAGGAGTCACAACAGGTACTTTGAACTTTGATGGTGTGGGAAAATCCACAATTGCCTGGATAAAAGGTGTCCCTTGGACAAAAGTTCTTTGTAGAGTATTCTTGGCCTTAGCCATTTCCCCTAGTCTATCCTCCAACCTTTGAATAGAGCCTTTCCATGCATCATTTCCCTCCTCGGGCCTGTTGGTTCGAGTAACTAATCGTGTTGAATTTGCTTCCTCGGATCTTTCATTACGAGCAGTTGGTCGTGATTGGGAAGAACCCTCCCTTAGATCGGATGGTCGTTGAAAGTTCCTCGGTACAAACCTAGGGGGACTTCTATTCCTCCTAGGACCCAAACGATCAAAAGGAGAGACTCTACTCAACCTTTCAAGAGCACTTGTTCTTTCTGGAGATAGAGTGATGTTTTGTTGAGTGTCTATAACTCGAACCGAGGAAGTACACCCAGGCTGATAAGAAGGATCATGAGATCTCTCACTACGATATGAATTGGTGCGTCTGGATCGAGATTCCTCTAAGAGTAACGTTCGCCTATAAGGTAACCGGGTATTTCTTTGAACGCTTCGTTGTCCTGAATGGGTAGATACTCCACATTGGACAGTTTGTATGAGTTGTCGCATAGTCTGTTGCATGGCCGTCTCGCCCTGGGCCAAATTAGCCATTATTCCAGTCAGATCTTGGATATTTGGAGGAGTAGATGGATTTGAAGGAATCCCAGCGTTTTGATTACTGGATTCACGATGATCAACCATTAGTGATGAATTGTTTTGGTGAAAAACAATAATTACAGTCGTTTCCCACAGACGGCGCCAATCTGTTGATGTAAAAAATTAGATTATCTCTAATTATTTAATCACAGATAAAACTAACTAAGACAAAAGAATTTTAAAGTGGTTCAGCCTTGAAAGAATGGCCTACGTCCACTATTTTTGTTATTGTCGACTGTTTGGAATTCTCGATAACCGATTTTACTAAGAAATTCTGAGTCCCCTGATAATGAGGAGTTTATAATGTATTTATAGCCTTGAGGCTGTACAAATGAAAGGACAATGCGCTGTTCTCTAGTAGACATGTACATCTATATGATAATAATAAACATTTAATGAGCAGTCATCCTCTTAATTATCCGGATATGAATGATCTGTACGAGATGCAGCTCGGACCGCCTAAGTGGCTCGGCATACATGAGTTGCTCGGTACAATAAAGTTCCTCGGAGAACACTTGTTGCTCGGAGCGCCTGAGTTGGTCGGGGAGATTGAGCTCCTCGGAGTCAAGGTGTTGTTCAAAAAATGTTGGTGGATACTATGTAAATCGACACGTGTCTCTACATAATTGATCCACGTCAGCAGACTAAATTTGGTATCAACACTAATTATTACTTTATTATCCTCGAGTTAATCGTAATTCCATCTTTGCTTATGGGATTTCACCATCCGCCATAAATGTCGCAGACCATGATTTACTGGCCAGTTGTCTTGGGCCTTTCACCTTAGGGCTCTGGGACCTTATTAATTATTTTTCGATATTCCTTTATGAAAACTCTTTTACTTTTGATTAATTCAATTTACTTGCGATCTAACCACCATTTTATCAAAAACACCCAACTTACCACCGTAATTTATTTACAGTAAAGTGTAATGTTTATTCCATTAACATTACTTTAACCATTGTATCCAAGGTAAATACAACCCTGTATTCCTTGTTATACACTTGAACACATTTTACCCTTTTGTCATTAGTACTTATCTTTGACGTATTACCAACATCTTTACTTTTATAAACTTTATTCCATTTCTAAGTTTAAGGACTATTTTCATCACTTAGTGTTCATTTAAAGTCTTGTGTGACTAGTTCCCTTTTTCACATGATTATAGTACTTGGGGAAAACATCATAATTTTATCATCTTAGGTTTATCATGTAAATTTTTCTTTTTCAAGTTTAACTTACACTAAAATGATAAAATATTCCCAAAATTACCACTTGAGCCTATTTTACTATGATCTATACTCCTTAAAAACGGTTAACGATATTTTTATATTTTTTTACCTACACAGTCACATTATTTGGTCTAACACTATCATGAAATTATTTACACAATAATTTCACCTTAGACATAATCTTAACATGTTACTAGTTAGCCGAAAATTACAACAAGTGATTTTGTAACACTTTTTACACATAAATTCACTATTTTGGTGTCAAAAAATCCTTAAATGTAACCCAACATTTATTAATCATGAAATAACACCAAGATTTGGTGTCAAAAAATCCAACTACAAATTCAACTTACCCTTAATGGTGGAAGAGCAGAATATGGGTTGTAGTAAGGTAGGAATGTGGGGGATATATATTGATGAACAAGCTTGATAATGGAGGTTTAGGGAGAGATCATATGGTTGTGATTTTCTGCTGAAATTTTTCATGGAAGATGAGTTCTCTCTCTCTCTCTCCCTCTCTCTCTCTTATAAATCATTTAAATCAATTCAAACAGCCCATATACATTCGAGGCAAACTCTCACCCCCCCCCCCCCCCCCGAAAAAAAAAACTAAATATGATTAATATAAGATTTTATCTGCTGGAATCAACTAGTGGTCGAAAACTCAATCATCTAAACCACCCAAAAATTGACATCAAAACAAATGATCAATCTTGCAGACGCAACCCCGTCGGATCGATTCGAAATTCATTTTTTCAAAATTCTTTGTTAAGTCCAAAATTTTTAAGAATTTCACATTTTGAACCTTGAATCCTTATTGGTAGAATATGTAAATCCTTATTTTACTTACTTGAAGTCTCTATAACCACATGCATAAACGCGATTATTGCGAACTTCATAAAATCATTGAAATACCCTATATAATTGAATTAAATAAAAGTGCGGGTATCACATTAAACCACTGTCACTAACCATCATATTGATTGATTTATTTAACTTGTGTTTTTGTCTTAGTTTAATGGGACACTTGAACTCCTTATGTCCGTATCCTTATCATTTATAACATCTACCCAATTTATCTCTCTTATCCACATTTGCGATCTTTTTATACGACTTGATTTTATCAAAATTAATCTTTATTTTTTTAAACTTCTTAGTGAATAAAGGGATCTCATCCTCACGATGTTCAAATGTGGCATATTAATCAAAGGTTACCAATTACTTATGGAGTCCACCACACTTAAACATAATAACTTGATGAATGTTTTTTTATCTTTTGCCTTTGGAATTAAATAGATCACCAAAGTAGAAGAAAACTGATATCTCTAAGTCTCAATCATACTTTACACAAGGCTTGCAAAGTCTTCCTTGTAAGGACATAAATTTCTAATTGAGTCCCTCTATTATTTTAACTTAATTCCATGAACAAAACTATGTTTGTAATATGTCATAGGGAGATTTTATTTTGTCACGACCCCACTCGGTCCATGACGTATTAAAAAAATTGAAGACGTTGAGGCTAAACTTCAAAGAATTAATCATGTCAAAGTTTAATTGGTGCAAGTTCATTTGTCTTCAAGTTAATTGCATTCCGAGATCACATAAGTATGAATGCGTATAATTAATGGAGATCGAAATAATTTTTATAAAAGGATAATGATGAATTTTTAGAAGGAAAATGTTTTAAAATGCTTTTAAAAGTGTTTTAAATGTTTACACTAGGTTTTATTCTGATAAGCTCGAAAAAGAATTTGACTTAATTGGATCTCTTTTGGAAGAAACGTTTTAAAGAAAAAGTCAAACTGACACGCACGTCGTTCAAATGACAGCTCGGCTCGTTCGAGCGAGATAGCCATATCGCACGAATGACAGGTCAATCTTGTTCGAGCGACACGTTTTTTAAGGCACCGACTTAAAATCCTATTTAAAGCGTGATTTCATCTGAATAAAAAGAGTGTGAATTCTGGAATAACAGTTTACGATCCAGAAAGCTGTTTGCACATATTTTTCTAAGGTTTCAAAGCTTAAACACATCCTTAGAGTTTGCAAAGATCCGAGTTATCATTACTATGTGTTTATGTGATCTTGCTTCACCAAGAAGGTTTATTCTATACTTGAACATCTGGGTTTTGCGGTGATGAAAAGAGAAGTACTCCTTGTTCGACCTCGTAGACGTATTAAAGCCATTCGGTGGACACCGAGACATACGTGGACGCGTGTATTGTGGACAGGTATCGTGGAAGACGAAATTTCCGCGTGGGCACTATTGAAGAATGGTAGAAGATCAGAAGGAGCGTCAAGACCCATGGGGATCGACTCATTGAGTAAGGCTAATCTGTCTTTGTAAAACCATTGTTCATAGTGCTTGTCTGACTTGGGATGTCCGAGGTTTTTTCCCGTCTTAGGTTTTTCCTCGTACATCCGGCATTGTGAGTATTCTCTACTTTACTTTACTTACTTTAATTACTAGATGCATGTTTAGGATTAATCAATATAAAATTGGTTTAAAGTAAAAATTAATTTTTCACAACTTGGTTTGGTGCTAATTAAAAGTTGGATAATTTTTTGTGAAAATTGGTTTGATTTGAAACACACTCGTGTAGGGCCACTCTTCAAATCGGTCTCAGAGTTAAAAAACATAATATATTTGTTTTGTGATCCCGTGCGTTTGTTTATCTCTCTTGTGTTTGTTTTTTCTCGATGGATTCTCTAAGCTTTGATGATTCACATCGTTTGAATTTAAAGTTTGCAAAATGTATTGAAGTTTTGGAGAAAGAAAATTCTTGTTTTAAAAATATGATTGAATATTTGCAAACATTACAAATTCAAAGAGATATTTGTCTTGAGAAGTTTGGTTCCTTATTTAATGATTTTAATATGTTAAAATTGAGCAAAAAGGAGAGTGATGATAGAGTCCTCGTTTTAGAAAAAGAGTTAGAGGATTTGAGAAATTCTAGGGTTTGTGCCGTTGAGGAAAATAATTTGATTAATGATTTTGTGGCACGAGAAAAGGCTCTTAGGGATAAGTTTGTGCACATTGAGGGGGAGCGAAATAACCTTCTAGGGGTAATTGATAATTTAAAGAAGGAGTCCCTAAAGTTTGAGGAGCTTAATTTTTGCTTGAGTCCAAAGTTTTGAAGTTTAAAAGTGATTCAAATGACTTAAATAGTTTGTTTAGTGATTGTAATGGCTCGTCTTGTTCTAATGCTTCCGTTGCTAATGTTAAAACCATTACTTGTTTTAGATGATCAATCACATTCGAGGGTATCAGAAAAGGTCAACCTAAAGTTCCCGTTCCTTGTCGAGTTTACACATGTTCGCATTGTGGTAGGAAGGTCACCGTAGGAGTTTTTGCTATGATCTTAAAAAAGACCCTAGGAAGTTTAAGCGTAGTGTCCCTATGATTCCCAAAATCCGTTTTATTAGGTATACACCGATTTGGTTTAGAAAATCCATTTTGGAGATTCTAAATGCTAGGTTGGTTGATTCTCACATGGTTGTACATGATTCATCACATGCTATTTCTTATGGATAGTTGTTTGCATGATATTATTTGTCATACGCTAGTTTTGCTTCATGATAGATTCTTCCTAGTGTTATGACATGTTTATCTCTTTGTATTATATTTTTCATTTGTTTGAGTCTTATTTGAAAAATACGAAAAGATTTTGTTTTTGATAAAATTTTTGAAAAACTGAAAATAGTTTTATTTTCTTGTTTGGTTGTGTCGGTTTTTGTTTTTGAGTTTACATATTTGATGTGGCATATTGGTGTGCTTGGACCCCCCATCGTTTCATTATCCATGTGTCTAGGACATTTGGTCATTATTGTCGATGCTTAGAATGATCTTAACCATTGTTCAAATGGGGTTGTTTCGAAGTTGATTTGCATTTTGATTCGACTTTGTATATATGCAATCATTGCATACATGCACGAGTTTCTATAGGTGTTTGACTTCTCTTACATATTTGAATTTAACGAGACGTTCTTATCTCAATCTTGCCATCTATGCGTAATTAGACTTAAGGAGAAGTGTGCATGTAAGAACCGTTTACCGTGAGGATTTGTATTGATATCAAAATTAAAAAAATGATAATTGATTCACGGGAAAGGGCTGCGAGAGTTCAAAATTAAGTCGTCATAAAAGCCACCGTTTAAAAGAGCTCAAAAGAAAAAGGGCAAAATGCTAAGAAAAGGGCCAATAAGATTTTCTCTAAGTTAAGAATGCTAGAAACCTTAAAAGAACTTGAAAAAATACATATTTATTAGGGAGTTTGGTTAGAGAAAATTTAAATGGGTTTGCACAACTAATCCTAACGTTGAAACATTGCAATTTGACGCTATTATTTGTAGAATCGTCAAAATTCTGGATTTGTGTGCATGTGGTATGTTTAGTTCATTAAGCTCACACTTTAATTGTTATATGGATATGATAAAGTTTGATGATTTATCGCTATTGATTAGAGCTTCTTGATCATTTTGATGTGTTGGAATTGTGACTCATTTGTTGTAGTTTGACGTTCATACATTCCATGTCCATGTTTGAGCACATCGGTACTTTGTTTGCATGTAACTCACTTTGATAGTTTTTATGCGTTTTTGAATTTTGGGTAAAAAGCTTACTGTTTTAGCACTGTTTTGCTATTGTCAACCCCTTCTTGGAACTTTTTTCTGGAAATTTTTTCACTGGAAAAAAATATATGATATTTCTGGGAATCTGGGAAAGTTTGGCCTGTCACGAGAAGTCGTTCAAACGACATCTCATATCGCGAGAAGACCTCGTTCAAGCGACGTTCTCATCTTATTTGAGCGACGTCCATGGATCATTCGAATGACAGTCTGGGAATTTTTGCTTATTTTCGTTTGCAGCCCTCTGGTTAAAATTGGTATTTTTTTGGTACTGCGGGAAGCTTTCTGGACTGAATGGTTTATATGTAGGTTATATTGGTTCAAAATTGGTATTTTGCATATGATTCCGTTTATCACACCTGATTAGTTTGCAATATTCTTTGTGTGATTCATTGGTTACTAGCTACTAATTTGTCATTACATGATCAAATTTAGCTGGTTGTTTCCTGATTATCTAGCAAATTTTAATTGGTATATCTTCATGCTAGATATTTGTTGATTAGTTTATCTTTTCACCGGATTGTCTATTCGAGACAAAAAGGGGGAGAGATGTAAGTGATGTAGGGGGAGATTGGTTGATCATTTTTATTGATATCTGGATTTAAATGTTGTTTGATTACATATTTTACAAATTGGTATCATATTGTTGCTCAATTGTTTAACAAATGATTTTTTAGAGTTTATTCATATTGGTATATATTGTAAAATTGGTATCATTTGGATATATATATTGGTTTCATTTGTTCCATATACTTCACTGGGTATTTGTTTGTCTGTTTCATGTGTGTAGGTATGCTTTAGAGATTCGAGATTTCAAGTCTACATCACATTCAGATAGTTCGTGCTTGCTGGTGCTACATATATTAGTTCGCGTCTTGTATTTTTTAACTTTGGGTTTCTGGGTTGGGATTTAGGCGTCATACGGTTTGACGGCCCGGTTTAGGCATTTTACTGGTTTATTTTTGTCCCGAAATAGTCAAAGGGGGTGATTTGTAAGGACATAAATTTCTAATTGAGTCCTTGTATTGTTTTGACTTAATTTCGTGAACAAAACTATCTTTCTAATATGTCATAGGGAGATTTTATTTTGTCACAATCCCACTCGGTCTATGACGTATTGAAGAGATTGAAGACGTTGTGGCAAAGCTTCAAATAATTAATCATGCCGAAATTTAATTGGGGCAAGTTTATTCGTCTTCAAGTTAATTGCATTCCGAGATCACACAGGTATGAATGCGTATAATTAATGGAGCTTAGAATAATTTTTATAAAAGGATAAGGATGAATTTTTATAAGGACAATGTTTTCAAATGTTTTTAAAGGTGTTTTAAATGTTTACACTACGTTTTATTCTGATAAGCTCGAAAAAGACTTTGACTTAATTGGATCTCTTTTGGAAGAAACGTTTTAAAGAAAAAGTCAAACTAGCACGCGCGTCATTCAAACGACAGCTCGGCTCATTCGAGCGAGATAGCCATGTCGCGCGAACAACAAGTCAATCTCGTTCAAGCGATATGTTTTTCGAGGCGCCGACTTAAAATCCTATTTAAAGAGTGGTTTCGTCAGAATTAAAAGAGTGTGCATTCTGGAAAAACAGTTTACGATCCAAAAAACTGTTTGCACATGTTTTTCTAAGGTTTCAAAGCTTAAACACATCCTTAGAGTTTGCAAAGATATGAGTTATCATTACTATATATTTATGTGATCTTGCTGCACCGAGAATGTTTATTCTATACTTGAATATCTGGGTTTTGCGGTGAACAAAAGAGAAGGACTTCTTGTTCTACATCGTAGACGTATCAAAGTCATTCGGTGGACATCGAGAGATACATGGACTCGTGTGTTGTGGACAGGTATCGTGGAAGACGGAATTTCTGCGTGAGCACTATTGAAGAATGGTAGAAGATCAGATGGAGCATCAAGACCCATGGGGATTGAGTCATTGAGTAAGGCTAATCCGTCTTTATAAAACCATTATTCTTAGTGATTGCCTGGCTTGGGTCGTCCGAGGTTTTTTCCCGTCTTGGGTTTTTTCTCGTACATCCGGCATTGTGAGTATTCTCTACTTTACTTTACTTGCTTTGATCACTAGATGCATGTTTAGGATTAATCAAGATAAAATTGGTTTAAAGTAAAAATTGGTTTTTCACAACTTGGTTTGGTGCTAATTAAAAGTTGGATAATTTTTGGTGAAAATTGGTTTGATTTGAAACACACTCCTATAGGGCTAGTCTTCATTCCTTATGAAATAGGTTGTGAAAATGAATTAGGTTATGTTTTTGTTTATATATAATACTTAAAAGGTTTCTTAAAAATAGTAACAAAATATCAATTAAACGTAGGGGTATAAACGGATGGATACATGGCAGAGACCGTATTATCCACCAAGTGTATCTATTTATAAGTGAATTATCTGTAGCCATAGATATCATAAATAAAATAACAATTATTCTCATCCTCTCGGATGATCCACATTCGGAATATATCCTTATCCGTCTTCATTATTTAGTATAAATTAAGACATTAATTGCGTTCATCAAGTACTAACTTATAGCTAGATAAACTATATGAATATCTAAGTGACATAAAAAGAGTGTGTGAAATATGGAATCAAATTTATGATCAAGTCGAGAGGGAAGAGGAGAAACAACAATGAGAGATGTAGCAAAAAGAGAAAGAGAGGGTGGAACGACTATTTACAAAAGGGAGTTTTAGAGAGAGCAACATGAGAAGACTAAGAAATAGGCGTGTAAAATTTAATTGTTACCTCTTTCCCTTTTCCTTTATTTAAACAATTAATGTCTTCCTCTTAGTATAATTAAAGAAAGACCATTAATGTAAAAAAAATACGATATATTTAATTATAGTCTTATATCAAATAATCAAAAAATATTTATAATAGATATTAATATGTTATGGATACGAATATCCAAAGTTGATATTCGTCAATATGAATAGTGCGCTTCTAATACAAATTATTCGTAACGAATACAAATGTCATTTATATTCGTATACATTTTTTTCGATATTTAAAATGAAAATCTGAATCCGCTTTATCGAATACTTATTCGAATATAAATCCGATATATGATTACTGGAGAGATTTGAATTTCCAAATAATCATTTGCAACCCTAATTGCACGACATATCATGAAAACGACCCTAGTGTCGTGTGAACGGCTTCATGGGCCATGCAAATGAGCCACTCATCACTTACTCGTGATATATAATGGATTTCAAAAAATACAATAAGCCACGTGTACCAATCGAAAGTCGTGCGAATAAGCAAGAAATCATGCGAATGAGTTGAGTTTTTTAGATTAAAATCTTGAAAGAATAGTTGCAAGTATACAAAAAAATCCAAAAAGTAATTAACTTCTATTAATTGATAATTTGTATTTAATAAATGGGAAACAAATTAAAAATATACTTCTAAATGTCATTAAATCCATCCAAAATAAAAAAAGATATGCAAACAAAAAAATGATAAATATACTTTTCAAATTTCAACACATGTCATCCAATATAAAATAAATGAGTGACAAGTCCCATTAACTTGGTCAATGATGGAAGAGAATCTCTGACTCAGTCAATGGTGTCAAAAGTTCTATTTTTTAACTCAACTGATTAAAATGACAATTATACCCCCGAAATATCTCAATCCTGCGACTACTTATTTTTTGCCAAAAAAGATCATCAAATCTTTAAAAGTCCATAACTTATAATTTATAAATCCAGAATTTACAATATTTATGTATTTGGAATATATTCATTAAGATCTATCAAATAATACCGATATTTGATATTTTTTAATGAAAAAAAAACAAAATAGATAAATTATCCATTTTCACAAACCCTTTTTTTCCTGGTGATACACCTTCTTCTTCGAAGATGGAGATGGTGCCATTGGCACAGACCAACAAGTGCAAGAAAGAGAAAGAGATAAAAGAAAAACACACACAAAAAGGTTAACTCATTTTTTTAATATACTAAAAAATGGTTCTTTTTTCAAACTCGTTTTTAGGGTCCGGTGGAGAATGGCTCTCTTATATTAGGTATGGGTGAGGGGTACAGTTGTTTAAATGTGTTTGCTTTTAATAAAAAAAAGGAATTGGTGCATTAAAGAAAATTCAATAGGATTTTATGTATCTTTGACCAAATGAATGGGATTAATCCATAACTATGCCTAAAATAAAAAGTGACATGAAAATTAAAGGGCACAGTTTTGAAATACCAAAGTATTTATACTAACTTAAAAAGCCCCTTAAACTAAATGTCTCATTTTTATAATTATAACCCTTAAGTGCAAATAAATTTATAAAATATGCTTTGAGAAACTCAAATTCGTGTGTTCTATAGGAAGTAACGTGAATAAACCAATATTAGAATTTTTAAATTTTAATTTTAAACAAATTAATTAATTAAGTGAGTAATGACACTAATCTTAAATTAACATGGTTTAAACATGTGTTGTGTAAAAATTATCCCATTTTATCTTAATTAAAAATTATCTATATGATGTGTAAGAGTGAAAATAATAAAGTAAATCAACAAAAACACAATGCAGGGATGTACAAGGAAAACTCACAACGAAAAAAACCCCGAACGACCTATCCCCATAGAGTCAACAATCATATAGGATTTATACAAGGACGTCATGGTTTTTTACTCACTAACTTGTCTCCCTTGATTGATGCAATCTTCGCTCCTTGAACCTTCTTCACAGCCACCACACGAATCTACGAACGAGACATAACAAAGTTCGCCCGCATCTCGGTATCTACTTATCTTGACTAGCCATCGTCAATTCGCAACACAGAGTATACCGTGAAAAAAATAATCAAACAAGGAAGAGTAAAACATCTTGAGGGTTCCAATCGTGAGATATTTATATAAGCATATAATAGTGATTCTTGGATCTTACAAACAAAGTAAAATATGTTCTCAGAGGCTTAGGATTTTGCTTTGATAAAAAGAATGTTGCGAAACTGACACAAACTACCCATTTTTAAATTTAAAACACGTGAAAAACTATTGCCCAAAAATTGAGGCGTGTTATTCCATGTCGTTTAAATGAAACTGACATCTCGTTTGAATGATACTGGGCAATTCATCCGAACGACACCAAGTCGTTAGAATGACTACCCCCAAACTGTTTAGGATGAGCTTCCATCAAGCTTCTAATCGCAATAAAGTTTGACAGTAGGATCTCATTGAAGCATGTTTGATCCTCCTTCGAACTAAAGACCAATATCGTTAGAACCAGGATGCAAACTCGTTCTAACGAGATATGCTATCTCATTAAAAAGAAAAAGCATGTCCATTCAAACGACTTCAAACAAAAATGAAATTTTTCTTTAAAAAAAATAGCCTCGATAAACATTAAAAAACACCCAAACAAAAATTGAGGGATCAACATAATAAACTATTAAGCCATTTCGAGATCCTAACCATGAAGACAAAAACTCAACGTGAATTTAATGATGCTTTACGAGGATCGCTTCTTGTCTTCCATTGCATAGGCTTGGGGGTACAAAAATAAACAACCTAACCTATGACCCAATTAATTTTGTCCAAAGGAATAAAATCAATTATACAAATTTAAATGTTCATTAAAATGCATTAAAAACTACTCCTTACATCATTAATGAGATACCCACTTGCGATTATGATACTCAGATGTTTAATTACTACATCCCTCACTCTACCCACCATCCACCTCCCACATGTCTCTATTTATCTTCCCTCACCTCCTTCCCTCCCCAAACCCTTGTATAAATAACAAATTGGACTCTTTTTCTTTCTTTATCTTCTGTAGGCAATAAAACATAATAAATGAGTCGTATTAAACAAATTTGGAGAAAACTCTCTTGAATCTGAGTTGAAGTATAGTCTTGGTTTCTTTTTGTAACAGATACGTGTTTGTTTTAATTTACTCATATATTGCCAATATGTGTATACAATTGAATACATCTTTCGACAAATCCACTTTTCAAAGTCTTGCATTGGTTGAAAGAATTTTCTGCAAAGGTTTTTACTTATTTTATGTTTGATTAATACATTTTTGGGGTTTTTAGTGTGTTTGTAATTGAATGATGGTTCCACATCGGGTTGTCATTAAGGGTATTAACTTGTTCCTTTCCCAGATTAGAGTAACTTTAAAAAAAACTTATGGGTTATTAACTGTGTACTATTTTAAAGATTTAAGACAATTTTTATTTTTCTAAAATGTTAAAACCTCTTTTTTATTTAATAAAACTATTCTTTCTATAGAAGACTATTTTTTATATTAAAACAATATGTCTTTTTTATAAAAAAAAATTAAAAAAGTTAGTTTTCTATAAATGGAAAAATATTTATAAAATATAAAAAGTTAACTTTTACAAAAGGAAATATAGATATAAATTTAATTATTTTATAAAATACAAAAAGTTGTCTTTTAGTAAAATAAAAATAAAATGTTTTGTAATGAGTTGAAAACACTTTTTAAAATAAAATAAAAACTATTTCAAAATTTCTTATTTTCAGACTTTTTCAATTTTTTTGAAAACTACTTCGAGTTTTTTTTAATATACATTGTAAGTGGTAAAATCCTAATATAATGAAATAAACACAATTAAGCCAAGCAGAAAATAAAGATCAATCACACATTGACAAAGTATGTGTGTGGTCGGCAATGTGCCTACATCCATGAGGTGTTGTTCTCTCTCTTTCTTGATTTATTCTTGATAATAAAGAATGTGTGTCCTTTTTTTCAGGGGTGTGGGTTACATTGATAGAGAACGAAAAGAGATTGAATCGTGTGGGACTCCATGACCTTGCATTACTATTATGATTTGATCGGGTGAATCCAGTTACGAGGTTTTCGCTGATCGGCCTTTCTTTGTTCTTATCTCCAACCCGTGATTGCTTACCAATCCTATTGAACACGTGTGAAATCTTTATATCTTGTAAGATAATTCCCCTATAGCTTCCCCCAAATATTTTCACCCAGAATGAGGTGCGAAGGTTTGCTCGCTCGTTGAATTTAATGGTGGTCGTCAAAAACTAATTCTCATTATTAGGATTAGAGGGCACGCTTGTAATTTCCCTCGATGTTTCAGGGGTACGCTGGCAATCCTGTGCCTTTTATCGAAAGGGCGATAACATGTTAGCCGCTAATTTGGAATGTGTTGGCTAATGATGAATTTTACCCTGGAAGTTGAACCAAAGTTGTTTAATCACTTTTATACTGTCATTATGAGCGCATTTGGTTCTTAAACCTTTTAAAAATAACTCAGAGCTTGTTTGATTTCCCTTCTCATGATAAGTTCTTCTCCCTTCCCTTCGTTGTATAATTTCCTTTAAGTGCTCGTCTTCATTTTCATTGTTTCTTCCATCATCCTTGTACCTATAGTTGTGAAAATGATTTATCCAACCAGTGAGGGGTACGCAGAGGAGTTTAGGAAGCATTTTCCATTACGTATTAGGTGGTGATTAAGTTTGGGGAAAAACTCAAGGATTATTACAACATCGAGGGAGGACATTGGGTGTTCTCCCAATTTATTGCTGAAGCCCACATAACTTTTCCTTCAAACTAACTATACTTGGATTTTTTTGACTTCTTATGTATGGTTCCAACCCAATGTACCCCAAGTAACTCGAGGATAATTTATGAGGTAACTATGATATAAGAGTTATATAAAATTGAATTAGGGATCGGAGATATCCGATATTGTTATATGTGGGTGGATGGCAACGATAACACCTTTTATTTCAAGTCGAGGAAAGCAAAGACGGTGTTGGTGGTGAATTTACCCGATTCCATTAAAGATTATTGGTATCGCGACTTTGTTATGAAGCAGTGGAAACACCCACCGATTCTTGAGGGTGGTGAACCCTATAAGGGCTACATATGTCCTAATAGGTTACATGAAATAGGTTGAATACTAATTTTTCTATTCACCATTTTGTCCAGTCAAACCTTTTGTGATTCTTAATGATATTGTTTGTAAAGAGGTAGGAATGCTCTGACACCACTTGAAAGAGTGGAAGGCACTGATACCACTATAAGAATGAAGGAACAAGTATGCTCGACAATGATGGTAACAAATAAAGATTCTAATTTTTATCTTAATCAATCTTTATCGTTTTATCCTAAACATACATCTAGGTGATAAAACAGATAAAACAAACATTCAACAATGGCAAAGTTTTAGAAAAAATCCCTTTTGGGCAAAACCTTTTATTTAACGCTTTAGAAATATTACAAGACAGTCAACTTACAGACTACTTGATAACTGCCACATGTATAATGCGTTGGTCTTCACAATACCTACAGAATACTACTCGGTGAGGAGCTGTCCACATGTGGACTTCTACGCTCGAAATCCACCGATCAACCTTTATATTCAGCAGTAAATTCCCTCAGGAATCACAATGGTCAGCTATGGAGATGCCTTCTCCACAAAGGTGTACGTAGTATCCTAAAACTCTCTAGGGTTTAAATGAATTCACAAGAATAATTTTCAGGATATATGTTGTGAATTAAAAGTGTATTAGAACACTAAACAAATAAGAAGTTTTGTAAAGAATATTCAGAAAATGATCTAGCAAAAGTCTTAACGAAAACAAACACGAAACAGGTATTTATAGGGTGTTCACAATTTTCAAGGTGTCGAATCATTCGAACGAATTTTGAGGCTCGTTCGAATGAGGAAAGCAACCCGCTTGAAGGAAACATAGTCTCGTTAGAACGAGAAGGCATTCTCATTTGAATAGACTTCAAACGACCTTCTGATGAGTCAAAAAATTACACCCTCGATCGATGCTCATTCAATAAAAACTTCAAATAACCCTTCGAACAATACACCCTTTTCCTTCGAACGAGATTCCCATCTCGTGGAACGAGGTTTAAAATAAAAAATATTTTTCTTTTAAGGCAAAACAACCTTGTTCGTTATTAATAAAAATAAACATCCCAAAATTAAAGTCAATGAATTAATTTAAACACTAAATTGCTTTATACCTTTATGGGATGTCGGGAAGTCTCGAGTGTTGATGTCGATTTATAGTGACGATAAGTGATGGTTTGTAATGGGATACGACAAAATAGCCTAAAACTATACAAGGCCTATACTATGAGCAATATCAGAAAATTTGCTTTTACAAATCTCTCACTTTGTCTATTCCGGTACAAAAACAAACAAACCTATCCGAAATTCAAATCACGTGAACAAAACTCAATAAATGACAAATGCAAGTTAGCACCCTTTATAATCCTAGAATGGAGTGGCATAAGTTTCTTTGTCTTCAAACTTCTCCTTCTTCCCTTTTGCAAATTTTTTGTCTTCATCCGCTGTGTTTTGAATTCCTCTTTAAGTACCTACACGCATGAGACCAAAATATATACCCCGTAACGCATCGAGTTTTAAACAAACATAAAATCTCCCCCATAATTTGTTGTCCTCCTTTTTATCTATAATAGACAAATGAGTAAAACAAAATCATGAATAAGATATCATCACGAAATGATATAAATCAATCATGTGTAATGATAATCTCAAAGTCCATCAAAACTAACCATTTTTGTACTTTTTCATTTTTCTAAAAAAATAAATAAATTCCACAACTACAACATCCAATACCATATATAATATATGAAAAATATATCAAAGAAAATACGCCACACATATATAGGTAGAAACGACCACAAAATATGATGCAGAACACATAAGTCTTACATACTAATATAGTATCGATGTATCTAAACTTGTGGAATGAAATGAATGGGTGTGAACTAGATACAAATAAATTATGAGCCAAACACTTAAATATATTCAAGAAGTCCTGATTGATCTCAAAACTTTATAAAACTTAGCTTTAGCCTCAAGTGACAAATAAAGTTGAACTTAATGAACAAGACATGCACAATGCACACAAGCCAAGAATATTAATGATTTTACAAATCAATTGCGCCATGACAAAATAAGCATAACTAGGATTCATTGTGCAAACCCGTTGATCATCAACTAAACTCCCTTAAAGGATAAAATATATCATATTATTTATATTCTTTTCTTTTCTCAATTCTTTTGAAGTAATTTCTTTTGAATGATAAAAAAAACTAGGTTGGGCCCTTTTTGGCAATTTTTCTTGGTCTCTTTTCAACGATGGCTTGAACAATGAATCTCCGCGCTTTGATTCCTCACGTCATCTTCTTCCAAAGTCTCCTTAAGCTCTCTATAAAGTCTAAGACCCCTAGGCTTTGTTTATTATGTTTAAAGTAATTAATAAACGAGGCTAATATTCCTTAAATATTCTTTAATTCTATAGGTCTATAATAGGCCTATTTTTAGTCCCCTAAATGACCCCAAAATACTATCGAGAATATTCTGAAACTTAGACTAAGGTTGTACTTATCCCCCGGTCCCAACTTACAGTAATTAAAATATGTAATCAGTCCTCCACATACCTCTAGAGTCCACTCCAAATGGCACTACCTCATAATATAAAATAAAACAAATATATATTATTTTACACATAACCGCATATAGTCAAAGTTAATTAATCACACCGATTAATTAAACATAGCATGCGTCACATATAAATCACATACATGAAATTTAATCATTATCTAAATATCCATTAACTTATTACTAATTTTTCCAAGTAATAATTAGTTCTAGATTATTAAATTATTCTCACAATTAACAATCATTTAAATAATACCAAAAATAGGGGTATTACAGTTGTTTTGTTACTATATCACACAGTGTACATTTAGGTCATGGGTAAATGTTGAAAATGTGTGGTACACTTTTACATAATGTGTTTATCGTTGACACGTATTATATAAAGTAACGTTTACTGTATAGTTACAAAATTTCTAATCAGTAAGGGTTGAGGAAGTATGAAAGTTTTGGAAAATAGTGTTCTACCTTTTGTTTCAAATATAGTGGTTGCTATAATCAGCTTAAAAAGATACATTACTTTCTTCAGTGTAAATATGAAGTATGAGTATAATGATTGGTAGACTAAAACAGTGTGTCAATCACTGATGTTATAAAGGAATGATATATGTGGTTAGAAAATTAATGAACTAATTTAGTGTAAAACTTAAGGAAAATGACACAATCAACAATTACTGTTATACAATAACATTACAAAAATATTTGTTTATACATTAAAAAAAGAGATACAGTTAAATTTTACAGTCTGTGGTACATTACTAGTTGATTAAGATTGTGTGATCACCAGTTAATTTATAAAGCACTCACCATTCATTAAATGTTACTACATGTGGTAAATATCAATGGTGAGTATTGTATCCAAAACTATCACCGGACAATAAATTTTACTGTGTGTTCATAGTTATGAGTAATAAAATATTTATATAAAATACAACCACATAGTAGATCTTACTGTAAGTTTTGCATATCAATAGTAAAATAGTGTAGCACACCAGGTTCAACATTTAACCCGATAATAATGTGACATCCCGACTAATTAAATACCGGGTAGCTACTCCTTTACTTAAATTAATACAAAATGTCAATTTGGTTCATTTCGTAGCATCACTGTCGAAAACATTTAATTAATTACTAACCACCTAATATTTAAAATAGTGAAGTGCCAAGTTTTAAAGTTGTATTAATTCAACAACAAAATAATCTAAATCAACATTCAACCATCACATGAACAATCTCATAAGGTAATCAACAGAATGAAAAACTGAAGTCTGGAGTAAACACTCCTATAAAGTAACAATGTAAATAAATCCAATACAAATGACTGAATGAAATAATAAATCCCAAAACTAAATTAACTGAAAATCTAAAATTGATGTCACTGAATAGAATGCGCAACAGGCCCTAACTATAATAATGACTCCCCAAAGAAGCAATGATAGATGTGGAGGCGTCTAGTGACGAGATCCTGTAACTTTCACAGCAGCTATAACACGTCAATGGAATGGAACTCTTAAGCTTGGCGTCCCTGTGGTTGGGGCCTAAAAATGTTTTACAAGAAAAATAGATTCGGAAGCAAACGGGTTAGAGCCCGAGGTGAAAACAGTTTAAAAATATAGCAAGTGTTTAATTGCATTAAACAGTAAATATTACATACATGTTAGTTACGTGCTCTCACATGCGTTCCTCACCCCTTAACTAATGTGCACGCCTAACGTATACCCATAACCCATCCTAGTTGTGCCACTAACTAACTAGTCTGTACCGCTTCTTGTCTTCACATTATAATATAGGGGTCTATTCTTATCATTCTAATATATTCTGTGTGTAACTCACATTTACATTAATCAGAATTATTACATCAATTACGATATAAATTCTCACATTTTTAATCCCATTCAAATATCTCAATTATTCGTATTCACAATTTAATAATGAGCCAGTTATAAGTACAAGTATATCATTCTCAACATAAATATACAAATATGGCACCCCTAGGCTAAGCTGTGGTGCACGCATACTCTGCTATCGAATCCCGATACATCACGTACATAAGGACTACGTGTTCCGAATCACTCAGGAACCGTTTTAATAAACAAAATCACACATATTGGAGGCGAACATAATTCAGATACCTATGGGTCACGCACATACCTACGCACCTATGGTCAGCTGACTTATTAATTCACAAATAAGTCATTCATAGTCATATGTCCTTAAGGTACCAATCTAAATCCACCCATAGGCACACAAAGATCAGATTGTCCTTTTTCGAATGCCAACCTCCCGTGATAGCAAGTATGGTAGGTGTGTCATACACATAATAGTCCATAAACTAAGCATTCATACAAGTTAGGTAATTATTACATTATTAAAGGTATATTTTCAGCCTTATATCATCAGTCTTATTCGTACGCTATTATCATTCCAACTTATGTATAATATGTTTTGCCGATAAATCTCACGTCGTATAGTTTCAAGTACTTAAACCTATCCCGAAAATGTTATTAAGTCTCCTACGTATCCCACTTATCAATTCAGTACTTCGAGGTCCATATTTTTGTCTCTAATCCTAACTTATCACTCATACGAATTTAAGTCATGCTCTCGCATCATATTATGGTAAATTACTTATCGGACACTCGTAAGTTCAACACTACGTTCCAAACCAATTTTAATATGTTTCGGACTTCAATTTCATCCCTAGTGGTCTCCCTAAAGTCCTACTGTATTTACATAGTCCCCACCTACAACTTTCAATGGTCGGAATCGCTTAAATTTTAAAGAGGGAAAAATATCACAGTTTATGGGGAGATCGATCGATCGACCTATAAATGTCGATCGATCGAGCCCAGTCGATCGATCAACCTATGAATGTCGATCCATCGATCGAGCAGTTGCAGGTCTCAGATTTCTTCATTTTCAGTCCTAGTTTTGCCCCAATTCTTCATTACAGGTTGTTAAATCCTAAAGTAAAAATATTGGGTAATCATACAACCTAAATACACGATTCTTAACGTTCCAGAATTCTTAAATCATCATCATTTATACCTTTCTTGGATCAAATCATCCTATTATTATGAAAAATCCTATTTTTCCATTTTCTTCAAGAATCATCATACATCTCCTCATAAATTTGTAATTAACTATGCATGTTTTATGATTTCATTAATGAGATACTTTCAGAATCAAAGCTACATATAAATCCTACCCAGAATTTAAGGTTTCATCTCCAAATTTCATGAGTTTCAACATTTTCAAGAATTATCAAATCCTAAACTATCATGGATAGATTATTTGATGAATCTTAATGAATTAAATCACTTGCTTGGAAATTCGATGTTCTGATCCTTTGATGACGAGAAAGGTTGGTTCTTTTTCTCTTTCCGGTCACAAATCCGGCGATAGTGGTGGTTATGGCCTTGGAAAATCCCTTGGAACTTCTCATCTCTTCTCATGTTGCCCACTACTTGGTTTTGACAGATAATGGCCCTAGTGGCCCTAAGATTGGCTGATAAATAACACCTAATTTTCATAGGTCACTATTCATTAAAATTTAAAATGACTAAAATACCCTCCCGGGTTGCCGGTTAGGCCTAAAAATGCCCTTGGACCCAAACTAAACTTCCGGCTAGTGTTTTTTGACTATTTAGATCCTTCCAAACATGTTGGCGCAATCAAAATAACCATACGGATGGTAAAATTATAATTTACTTATAAATTCATTTAAATTGATTCCTGACGCGACTGACACGCGCGTCCCAACTTATTTTCTGAATTGTCGTATTTATAACTCGCGATAATATTAATAAATTCAATAATAATATATTACCATATTCACTCAGTAATATTCAACACTATTATCATAATCAAGTACCAACTCTCGTCTCACTAGTATTTAAATCCGGATTAATTTCTAATTAATTATCCCATTTAATTTAATTAATCCCATTAAATAAAATTAATAAAATTATGGGGTATTACAAATAAATGTTACTATATGTATTACATTGTGAAGCCTATTTAAATATTCATCATATAAAATTAGCAACATATTTCTATGTTTGAGTATTTTAACTACATAAAAAGTACATACTCTTTGAATGTTTAGAACGAAATAAAAAATGTAGAAACTTTAAACCAAATCATTATTAGCATTGATAAGTATACCTAATTACAAACAAATAGAATACAAAATTATTCATTATTTACAGACTCGATAGAAATGAAATCAATAGAGGATCACTCAACCAATGGTTCCCGACATGTCTTCCTATTGTGGTGACCGAATTTTTTGCATTGAATACAAGTAATTGTCTTAAGATCTTCACCCTTAAAAGGTATTCATTTGTTCTTTGGCCTCCTAGGAGGACGCTTGAAATCTGGCGGCTTTATAATAATATCCTCAGTCGACACTCGAACCCTGCTAAATGTAGGAAATAGTAATATAGCAAACGAGTACATTTTCATATAACTATCAATTAAAAAAATTATCAATATCATCCTTCAATTCGTAACCGCGTCTCTGAATTATGCTCGTAGCATGATCACAAAGGAACTTATGTAGCTGCCATTAGCGACACTAACATTTCCTTTCTTCGAGATTAACATTAAAAAGATTTCTCCGACCTAAAGTTAAAAAAGAAATCATTTGACTTGTTAACCACCCAGATGCTACCCATGTTTAAAGACTCTCTAAATTTAAGATCTATACATGGACAGAGAAATCCACACCATGATTTTGCTTTCTCACTTCGTGTAGAAGTCATCTCCATAATTTTAATCCTACGACCCTCCCAAATATAATATTTAAATGATTTGGCGACGTTCGAGTACATCTCACCATACCTCAAACCACTGAAATAAGTGCTACTTTAATGATCTTGATCTACAGAGAATATGAATTCTCGAGCTCTCCCCCTCCTTCAACAAATAACTTTGACAAGCGTCGATTAAACTTTTCTTAAGTTGTGGCATATGTGTTTAACACAAAATATTTATTATCTTTTCTTTAACCTTACTATTCATCCCGAATAGTTTATACCTTAAATTACATTTCAAGTTACAAGTACTATCGTGATGAGAATGTGGAAAATAAAATTAGCACCGATTTCAATAACCCATTATTTTTGTCAAATATAAATGTGAAAATGCATGAAACATCAATAACGTCTGATAACTACAACATGGACCATCCCATTTTTCATCATTCCCTGAATCCACTATGGCGAATGCAATAGGAAACATGCTTCCACTTTATGAAGAATATAAATATCAAGATTATGGAGCATAAAAGTTAATATATGATACAAATTGTATTTCAGTAATTACGGTCTGCATTAAGAAAAAGGCAATGTTCGTAATTTGAAAATAATTCACCAATAAACAACTACAATTAAGTAGTTACCAAGTAGCAACCCACATCGAAATAATCAAAAAATTAAAGCATGCAGTGTACATTTATAATGTATAAGATAATAATGTTGAATTGTAATATCCAATGATGGTAATTTGAATTATCATAACAAATGTCTACGTAACTATAACACCCTGTGATTGTTTTACCGTAAAAATCTTTGTAATATTAAAATTTTCAAAAAAATAATAATTTTAGGAATCTATTTAATTTTGCTATGTAAAAAGGTAGGTATTTATATATAAAAACAAGGTTTAAGTGGAATTTAAATCGGGATTAAAATTTGACAATTATAACTTTTGTATAAAAATCGGGGGGGGGGGGGGGGGGGGGGGATCTGACCTAAGAAAAAAAAATATTCGATCATCCGATCGAGTTGAATTTTTTTTACAGCTTTTTTCGCCTTCAGCTACAACATATTAAAATTTTAGCCAATCTCAACGGTCCGATCATCTATAAAAAAAAATTAGTGTTTGTGTTTGATTATGACTCAAATTTTTTTGGTATATAAGCATAAAGTGATGGGTTCAGGAATTTTAAAACACATTTTAGCCTTATCATATATCAGTAGCCTCCTATAATTTCATTCTTTTTGATCTACAAAACCTAAATCCCATTTAACACAACTTTCAATGCAAGTTTTGAAGATCTAAATCAAGTTTTCTCAAGATCGTACAAGAATGCGTTTTTATTATTTTCTCGAGAGGAACACAATCGTGCAATTGGATTCTTCAAAAGACTTCTTTACAGGTATGAATACTTCTATTATTTATTCCCCTTTACTATTATGCATTTTAAATGTTTCCTAAACACTAATGATCATTATTTTTCTTAAAATAAATTAGAAAGGCTAATTAGGGAAAGTGAAACTGAATTCGGGACTGTTTTTATTCAAATATTTAATACGAATTAAGACTTAAAACCCTTGCATGCTTAGGTTAGAGGTTGGGATTCCGTTAAAATTTATGATGTTCGCATGTAGAATAAATTGTAGGGATGTTATAAATTGATTTTGATATATAAAATCACGTTAATTTTGTGCATCTTGTAGAATCGAGATTTATTGTTGTATGCTCCAAAAAAATATGCATGTGAATAGAATTTTAATAAATTGATGACAAAATGCATTGTCTTAGTTAAGGTTATAATTAAGTGGACATAATTGGGATAAATAGTAATCTTGCGATTAACTTACAAATTTTTTTGTGATAAGTTAAACATATGCCATATATGATATGTTAATAGTATTAATAATTGACATCGCGGGGACGACGGGATTGTTGGAGTAGTTAGTGATCTCACCTTATTGTAGGTTGCTTGCTAGGTATGGGACTATTAGGTAGGAATTAGTTGTTGGTAACACTTTCTAGGTATGGGACTGATTAGTGTATATTTTTAAGGAGGGACGACTCTGGGGTGGTGCTGATTTTTACGTTGTTTCCGTTGGATCGTTAACCTAGGTGTGAGATTAGGTAGTGACTTTGGTAGGTATTCTTCCTAAATGATAAGTTATGATATATTTGTATTTTGGATACCTCTAGGTATGATACTAGGGGTAGCTTGAGGAAGTAGTGCCCAACAAAAGGGTGGGACTAATAAAAAATAATGAGAACATGATAATTTGAGAATTAATGCCTAAGGTAGTAAATGGGTATTAAAAATAAATTTGTGGTGTGAGTATGTGCAGGACTGACAGAATACGGACCGACTGGCTATAGCGACGTGTGTATGTGTTGGTGTCAGAGTATGTGCGGGGCTGAAAGAATACAGACTGACCGAATATAGTGACGTGTCGTGCGTGGAACCTCACGAGTATGTGCAGAGCAGACAGAAATCGGGTTGACTGGCTATAGTGAGGGGAATGGGTGTGATGTGTAGAACTTTAAGCGTGCCAAGAGTGTATGCTGGACCGATAAGGGGTCGACTGACCATAATGGTGTCGCATGAATAAAAATAATTGAATAATAAAATTAAGTAAGAAAAAGAGCTAAGGTTTAGGTCATAGATGAAATTAAGTAATTGGAATTAAACCGTTGGGGTGGCTTAGTTATGGGTAGATAAGGGTAGTTAGTTTTACTCGCATTGTTAATATATATCATGTTAATTTAAAATACTCTATTGCGATATTTATCATATATAATGCTATTGTCTGGGTTTACGGGCCCAAATTGGGAGGAGTAGCTAGTATTCATGCGGTAGACTCTGACCCATTGCGTTGACTAACATTTCAGGTATAGTCGTTGGAGTAGCTGCATAGGATGTATTGGAGATCTTTTGAGCGTAGATGGAGATTTATTTTATCTACTTCAGCAGTTTAGATTTACTTTCCATCCGTCATTTTATTTTGAGACAGTTATTTATGGATTTTTGGTTTGTCATTTGGTTCCACAGTTATTTATGAATTTCAGTTCGAGATTTATAGTGGAATTATTCAGTGGATTTTGTTTATAAAAATTAAGTTGGACTTATTTTGGAGATTAGCATGGTGATGCATATTATTGATTGGATGTTGTTATATACTCATTAGATTTAATTACATTATATATCCGGTGGATTAAAGTTTTAAATGTCTCATATTTATGTCACATGTTGAGAATGGTATTTTATTTAGTAACTCCCGACGTAGTTTGGCGGCAGCCGACTCGAGAATGCGCAGGGTGTTACATTAACAATTTTTGTTTGATTCTAATAGTATATTTGTTGACTAAAACAAGAACAATTGTTAATAATTTTACATGTATTATTTTTAAAGTATAACATAAGTTTTGTACAAATAATTAATATTTATCACTGATAAACGAGTTTCTTTAGTATTTACATTTATTTGCGTTTAAACAATTCTTAAAATGTGTATATTTATTATTTGAAAAAGGGATGTTAATTGTGTGACACACAACATCTTTTAAGTATAAACCTAGTTTCTTTAAAAGGAATTAATAGTTGGTAGTTAGTGATGAGTTTGCGTGATCTTAGGATTTTGCACTCTTTGATACACTCATATTTATAAATGAATGTATTTCATTTTTTGCTAAACTAACGAAGAGATTTAAAGTTCAATGTCTGAATGAAAAAACATCGAGTGGCTACCATGCCGAGACCACATCAAAAATAAAATTTAAAAAAAACGTAAAATTTACATTTACAAAGTAAAAAAATAATGGTTGTGTAATGTAACATGCTATGGTTTAAAAAAAGCATATAGTCCTATGAATTATCTTAATAACTGTCTACAAAAGACTTTCTGTTCTTTGTTATGCAATATATTTAACTTATTAAAATGAATGAATATTAATAGTTTTACATATTATTTTGCAAGTATAAGCCAACTTTTATAGAAAGACGTAATATTGATATTGCATAAATGAGTTTCGGTAATAGTTACATTGATTTGCATTTTCCCCATTGGTACTAGGAGATTTCTTTGGTATCTACTTTTAATAAACATACCATCTAAAAATATCAATAGGATACAATGTTTGAACCGTTCAATACACGGGTGAGCATTTATTATCGCACCCACATATCATACTAGTGTGACGCCCCGCCTAATAAAATACCGGACGATCACTCCTGTACCAAATTAAAACAAGAATCCATGTGGTTCATTCTTAGCATCACTGTCGAAAACCAAATTAATTACTAATTAACCTATTAGGCTGGCGTCAAATTTTTATTTAACTAATCTCTTAAACAAATTAAATCAATGAAAACATTCACACGGTTTGAATAAATGAAACTGAGATGAAATAAAAAATAACCGAACACTCGGTTTAAAATTAATACAACCCAAATGAATGTCGCACTAAAAAAGGCGGTAAAAGAATAGACAAATATAATTGGGCTTTCGTCCCGAAAGTTACTACAATGCTTCCTATCTAGATCACAAGAATAAAAGCGGCTAAAAATAATCCTGCATGCATCCACAGCTGCTACAGCAGACGTCTGACTCGAAAGGATCATCATCCAGACGTCCCTGTGTCCGGACACCTATATATATATAATATATAGCAAGAGGGAAAATATAAAAACGGGTCAGAGCCCGAGTTGTGAAAATATTTTACAAGCGCATAAATGCTTTATTTAGAAAAAATATGTTTTATCTCATATTTAAATTGGTATAGCAGTGCCATGAGATACCCCTCAACTCTCTTCTAATAGTGCACACTTAGCGCATCCCTCTAAACATTCTAGTCAAGCTATACTGCCTAACTAATCCGTCACCCCCAAACTCTATAAATCCTAAGCAAAATAAGTACTAAGGGCTAAACTTCTCCCCAGTCTCAACACTATGCCATGTTCGTGCATGGGGTGTCTCGCGAAGAGAAATTCAAACAAGGAACCCCTCCGATACACAGCTACTTGGTCGTGTTGTTCGTCGAGATCCATTAGACCCTCAGTACACGACGTATATAGGTATTCTCATATAATTATATACATTATCATACTTACTTTTATATGCATATCATTATACACGTCCGAATGTAATCTCCCGAAATGAGAATTAATCCTTTTTCATTTTATCTCTTTACTCTAATAGAGATATATAATATATTGTTCTCATGATCAAGAAATATAATATACACACCAGTATAATAACCATCCCATCGAGCTATAACTCTAGGATGCAGTCTCATAGTGCCGATCCAACCCCTGGTTTACTCACTGTACCACAGTACCAAGCCAGACTCACTCAATGGTCATGGTAAAAATTCACAACGGTGGAGGCGGTCATGTTCCCCCTGCAAGTTGAGTTACACACATCGCACTTAATGCGGGATGATAATGACCTGGGGACTATACTCTCCCTGCTCCTGAAGCCAGGGGATTCACCCACATCGCGCAACCTCCCCGGATCGCACTAGAGAAAATATATAATTTGGCTGTCCCACCCCTATACCAAAGGAAAGCCCGTGGAATCAGCCTCTAAGATACGCATACACCAATCACACACAGAGATATATATATATATATATATATATATATATGTATTCATATTATATAATATATACTATAATCGCATTGTATACATACACATATATATATATATATATATATATATATATATCGCTCCTCAAATGTATATATGGCTACAATTGCTAAACTCATAACAATATTTAAATATTCTCCTACTTAAATACCAATCTCATAGGTATTCTCTCTCTTAAATATAACTCACACCTTAATCACTAATTTAAGACTTGCACATAACCCGAATGTACCAATTCATACTAATTAAATTAGTGTACCATCCACTTAACTTAATTTCCATGCGTATCGTACCACCTATAATGACCGTCGTCAATAGACGCATCGGACAGCCGCTAAATTCTCCTTAGCCTATATCCCAAATTTCATCCTATTGGCCTCGTAGGATTTTATCAATTCCAACCGGCCCTATACTTATACTAACCTCATAAATATATCGATACACGCTTGCCAACTGATTCTCTTCAATGTCTCTCGTCCTAAACATTCCTAAGATTCATACCTCAGATCGTAGACGAAATTTATTCGAGGTTCTCTCTTTTATCCCAAAGTTTACTCACCTTCATAACCATCATCTAGGAGTCCTAATATCACACTTAGAATCCCCTATAATAATCTCCAAATATTAGTATTTAATTTCCCTCAACTTAAGAGAGAAAGCCTAAAAAATCTGCCAGTACCGAGCGATTCGGCCTGTCCGAATCGATTCGCTGGCCACCGAATTGATTCATCCTGTCCGAATCGATTCGAAATGGTTCTACTTTCTAACTGCATCGTACTGAATCGATTCGGCTTGTCCGAAAATCCCGATTCTGCTTAGGGTTTATATATACCCCCAAAAAAACAAAAACTCAAACCAACCTCCATTCTTAAGGTTTCTAATATCAACCAACAACAATACAAACACCTAATCTATGTTTCACAACTAAGACATCAATTTATTTGTGGTATTAAACCATTTCTCTTAGGTTTAAACCATAAAGCCATAGAAACATTAGTTTTGACCTTTCTCCCATTTCAATTCAATTTTATACTCCATTAACTTTGTTTTGACCCTAAAAATCATTTAGAGTTTACAATACAACAATTTGTAAGCTGATACTCAAATTTTTTTCCAAATTTACTTTAGGGGTTCTAACCCAAAATCACCTAATTTACCAACTATGATATGAGATATATACAGTAAATTAAATAAAGCAAGTAAACACTTGCCTCGTGGATAAAATCCGACGACCTCGAGTCGAATCCCGCAGAGTTTGGCCGGAATCCCCTTTTTCTTCTCCTTTTTACTTCTTCCTTTCTTTCCCTCTTTCTTTCTCTCTTTTCTTTCCTTTCTTTCTTACTCTCTCGTGTCTCTTATAAGAGAGAAAAGGGTTTATCCCTTAATAAACCCAAAAATGACTCGTTTACTCAATTACGAGTCCCTACGGGTTAAAAAATTCCTCAAACTCAATTTCTTCCCCCGGATACTCTATTCTGACTATCTCGACCATTCCGAGACCAACCGTGCAATCGAAATTTCCATCCGAGGTACTTGACCGCAATTCACTATTTTAACTCAATGCGTCTCAATGCGGGTTTTCCCATTAAAATATTTTCCTATGTCGCTTTACCCAACAACGACATATAATTGAAATACTCCAACTCATTTACTTAATCCCAAAAGTAAAATATAACACCCATAAAAAATCATCTAATCCTTGCAAACTCCAAAAATTACTATTCACGATAATCCCTTAAATTCTCAAATTACACTTACTTGTGAATTTTAATTATCCTTAAAAGTGCGGGGAATTACAGTTTGTCAAATGACAATGATTGATCACCAAAACATGACTTTTCACCTTTTTAACAACCCACATTGCCATATTGTATTCAATAACATGCACGTATTCATTCAATATAAATTTTGTGATATTAACAGGTATGATAAAGGGACTTAATCGTACTCGAATTGTAATTTCATTTGCAATGAAATCGGACGACAAATGACTGTGTTTACGAGATCAATACGAGACACCACACGCGTGATCATTAATGAATTTCTTCACACATAAAAAATCGTTTATCGTATTAACTTTACCATGTGCAAACCAATAACATCCCTTTGATAATCTATGTTTACACTCGATAGTAACCCGTGTCAAGTGATTCTTGATGTAGTTTAATTTGGATCCAACTTTAGTTGCACACTTACACACACTACACCAAAACTGGCGATTGGTCACGGCCAAAATCCCTGACCAAGACTGTGGGTCGCGGACTTGGGCCGTGACCATTTCGGGCGTGACTAATTTCGTGGGTCACGGCCCGCAGGGGGGCACGAAAGATGGTCGCGGACTTAGGTCGTGACGAGTCGCGACCCTCATCCGTGAACCACAACCGTGACAAATTGGTGGCGTCCCAAGTCCGCGACCCATAATCGTGACAAAAAAAAAATGGTCGCGACCCAAATCCGTGACCCACAACCGTGACAAATTGATCGCGGACTTTGGCCGCGACCCACAACCATGACAAAAAAAAGGAAAAAATGATCACAGCCCAAGTCCGTGACCCCCAATCGTGACCAAAAATGGTCGTGGCCAAAGTCCGTGACCCATACCGCGATGAAAAAAAAAAATGGTCTCGAACTTTGGCCGCGACCATTTTTATGCGCGACGGAAAAAATAAAAATGGTCATGGATAAAGTCCATGATCATGTTTAACTATAATTTTAAAAAAAATGTCTAATTTTGGTCCAATCCTAAAATTGGGGGTCCTGTTAGTGCACTGTCGGTTGCTGCGGGTAATGTTGGACGCGTACGAAGTGTTACAAATATTTATTATTGGCAAAACAATAAAATAAATCACAAATTGTGAATCGAGCACGTTGTTAATAAACTAATATATATACAGACTTAAAAATATTACACGTTTTAATAATTCACAGACCAAAAAAAAATAGGACTGAGTTTCCTTTATTTTCTGGACATTCCAAATCCTGTAAATGTTAAACCTGCTTATTATAAAGCCCGCACGGTCATAAAACTACACAATAAAAGCCCGCACGGCTGTAACACATAAAAAACCTTATCCTGAATGTCCACAACATTATATAAACAATCTTCATGTTGTAAACCATTGCCTCCTTCATTTGTTCCATGTGCAAAAATCCTACAAATGATAAGATACAAAAAAAGTATATGTGTATTATCTATTCAATAAACATACAAACTGCAGAATCAACATAAACACACATTGTACTTACACACATATTGTAGTGTAAACAAACAACTAATGCATAAACACTACTTCAAAAGGTAAATGTAAAAAATCATATATTGTAGTACTTACACACATATTGTAGTGCAAAAAATCACGACATGCATATAACCCCCAATAAAATCACGACAAGGTGGATGTAAATTTTTTTAATCATTAAAAATCCATTTAATTATATTTTGTCAAAAAAAATTACACACACATACAATCTAGGATTTATTGGCATAATCTATACGTACACGCACATACAATCTAGGGTTTATTGACATAATCTATACATACACACACATACTATTTAGAGTTTACTAAACCCTAATTTTTTTTTGACATAAATCTATATATACACACACATACAATCTATACATACACGCACATACAATATAGGGTTTATTGACAAAAAAATAATTTATTTGTTCGTAGTTACACACATAAACATACATATACACATAAATCTATACCTACACACACATACAAACATAAATTTACACATACATACACAGAAATTAGGGCAAATCACGAAATTCAAATGAAATCAAAATGAATCAATACATACCAGGGGTTAATCTAAATGAAAACCAACTAAAATCGCACAAATCCAACTTAAATCCACAAGAAATCGCATGAGCCCTTGCAAATCCAAATTAAATCCACACGAAATCGAATGAGCCCTTAGATAGCCTTACAAATCGCAGAAATGAAATAACAAGAAACAAGTTTTTTTTAAGACCTTAATCTAGTCACGGCCTAGAGCCATGACCCCCATGCGTGCGACCCATAAATGAAAGAAGAGGTAATCTGGCTTGCCCCTGGTCACGGCCTAGAGCCATGACCCACCATGCGCGACCCTCTTCACATCAACCCTATTGCTTGAATAAGGTATGGTCACGACCCATAGCCATGACCCACACCAAAAAATGGTCAGGGCTCCCAACCGTGACCCTCAATGTGTGTGTTTTCTGCTTCGTCTTGTCTTTGGTCACGACCCAAGTCCGTGACCCATCCGCGACCAATTTGGAGGGAGTTTTGGAACAAAATTTGGCGCCAAGATGGTCACGCGCTGGTCACTATTGAAGTCCGTGACCCACGGTGGTCAGGGATTTGGTCCGTGACCACTTCCAGAGCATTGATAATTTAGTGTGGTAATAAATATGGTCACGCCAAATATTGATTTCGTTATGGACCAAGTCCGGAACCATCTGGTCACGGACTTGGGCCGTGACCATTCGCAGGATTTGGTGTAGTGACAGCGCATCATGAAACTAAATAACCCCACCTTTGAATCGTTGTCTGACCTTAGTAGTTCTAGCTGACCAACCAGAACACAATAAATTTCTACTAGAATTCCTTCATGCTACCCCTAATAAGTCATCAAAATCTTCGAAATCAACTCCTTTAGTTAGAATATCATCATTAAGATCTTTGACACTTTCCCAGTCGTTAAGAACAACTTTTCTAGTCGACACATTGGTGTCTACTGAATCTATGTCTTTCTTTCGACAATATGATATTGACATCGCAATATCTTCATTAAAATCCAATGTACATTGTAGATGACCACCCAACACACACAACAATGAAATATAGTCATCCAAAATTTCAATCCACCTAGATTGTATATATGCAACTTTTTTCGAAATCGTTGTTATCTCTCGTAAAATCTAAACCAACGTGCTATCCATGCATTTACAAACTAAAGCCACAACTGATTGCATCGCCACTGCAACAAAAAATGAACAATAAGAACGTCATAATTCAAAAAAATGAATACGGTATACAGTTCCATAAGATTTCATTTATGCACGCTACTTAATGAAACAATTGTGGTATAACATATTTCATATTGATTTTTCAAAATTAGTTGAATACAATAACCAAAATAAAAGGTTAACATTATTATTCATTATATAACGACCAAACATGACATTATAAATTACATATGACTTAAAAGTTTCAGACATATTAGAACATGACAGTCATATAGTATATGTCTATTATTAGGTATCACATACCTCAGTTATACAACATACAAAATTTTAAAAAATGAATTGATACATCAAAGAGTGTGTAATAATTTTACTCACATGAACAAATTATATTGATAAGCATTAACGCTTTGTAAATTTACAAGTACTCACAAATGCAACACTATGCACTTAAAAAACTAAGATTTAATAAAAGTAACATAAACCTTCTCTTCATAAAACCAAAACGATGTACTAATTATTCAAATAATTAATATTTACTGCCAAAATAATGTATGATATGAACAACTCCATAGAAAATTGTTTATTTGAAAAAAGGTAAACACATTAAAACATCAATTGCATTATTGCTCAAACGAAATGGGAAAAAATATGATTTTAACACACTAATTACAATATATTTATACACAGATTATATGTGACCTCGACCCCGCAGGTGCTCCCATATGTGGACCTTAGCATGTAAGAGGATATAAGTGTCAAAGTGTGAGACAATTATTTAAAGTGGTTTAGACCTCAGTTGAGGATCCAACAACCATTGCCAAAGTGTGATTATGTTATTTATTAGATTAATAAAGAGTTATTACAATATAAGAAACCTCTTGAGCTCTGGTCAAGAGAGTCTGGGGTCTTATGGCCTTTGTCGACAATCCAAATAACATTAGGAAATAACTGATGGACTTCTCAAAGGGTTCCTATGTATTAATTTAGGACTCAACAAGGTATAAAAGCTACAAGGTAACTGGAAATAATCCAATTTATAAGTATATGCTCACAACAGTGGGATGAGAGAGTATAAAAAAGGAGTATAAAGGGACCTGTAAGGCTGTCTCAGGTCGAATCGATTCGGATTGAGATCGAATCGATTCACCTTTGAGGACCTGCTTGTAGGACATTTTTTAAATCTATTTGGATTGAGACCGAATCAATTTGCTAACCCGAATCGATTCGCCTTTGTTGAATTTTCCAGTTTTCTTCCCTTATGTGTAGGGGGAGTTGAATCATGAATTGGAGCTTTGTATAGGGGATTCTAGAGGTGATATTAGGATTCCTAGATAATGGAATTGAGGGTGATTAAAACCTCAGGTTTAAAGAGAGAACCTTGGATTAGTTGAGTGTACAATCCGGGGTATGGACTTAGTGAGTGTTCGGGCCGAGCAACATTCGAGAGAAGTCTTCGGCAAGTGTGTATAGATATATTTATACGGTTAGAATAAATATGGGCGGATTGCAATTGAGAAAATCTTATGATGTTATTATGATGGAATTTAGGATATGTGCTAAAGAGGATTGAGCGACTATTCGGTATGTCTATTGACGACTATTATTATAGGTGATGCGATACCTATGGAACTAAAATAAGTTGATAGTATTTATTTAATTATTACGAATTGGTATATTCGGGATTATATATAAATCCTTAGAAGTGATCAAGGTAAGTTCAATCTTAAGTAAGATAATACTTATAGGTTTAGTATTTTAAGTGTGTAAATACTTATATACTATTACGAATGGGAACATTCGGGGTTTTTGGCTAACTCTATAAGAGTTTGGCAATTATAGCCATGATATATTGAGGAGTGATATATATTATATATATACGGGAGTTGTTACAGTATATAAATGATATGATATTAACATAAATATATCTGTGTGTGGTTGATATATTCGTGTCCTAGAGGCTCGTTCCACGGGCATAGGGATGGACCACCAAATTATATTTTTCTCTAGTGCTATCCAGGGAGGTTGCGTGATGTGGGTGAATCCCCTGGCTTGAGGAGCAGGGAGAGTATAGTCCCCAGATCATATCATCCATGACCACCTCCACCGTTTACTATTTTTACCACATTCATGAGAGAGTCTGGCTTAGTAGCGTGGTTGATTGAGAAAACCCCGACGTGGATAGGCACTTGAGACTGCATCCTCGAGTTATAGCTCGGTGGGATGGTTATTATACTTATGATTGTAATAGGGATCATTATACTTATTGCGTATAGTATATTGCTTGTGTATGAAGATGAGAAATCATATAATTTGGAATTATAAAGTGTAAAATGAATAAGAGCATATTCTTCTTCCAGGAGACTTATATCCGGATTAATACAATGTGAATCGTATATTAAAATAAGAATTATATATATATATACACACGCACTTCATATACTAAAGTGAAACGATAATTTAAACTAGTGAAAGTTACGAATTATGAACGGTATAGCTATATATATATATATATATATATATATATATATATGTATAAACGAGAGCTATATATATAGCACATTGATGATTATATCAACTAAAAGCTAATGAAATAGCTTAGGTATAACCTTTATTATATCACGCAAGGTAAGTGATAGTAAGGAGGATCTAGGAGATGGGTGTAAGAGATTAGTTAGGCAGGGTAGCTTAATTAGGTTGTTTAAAATGTATACGACAGGTGTGTACTATTAGAAGAGGGTGAGGTGTATCTCATGAGAGTGCGATACCAGTTTAAATATAAGAGATTTCATATTTTAAAATATGGCATTTATGCACTTGCTAAATATTTTCAAAACTCGGGCTCTGACCCGTTTCTCTATTTCCCCCTCTCTTTCTATATATGTATATATATTAGGTGCCTAGACACATGGACGCCTGGAAGATGATCCTTTCGAGTCAGACGTTTGTTGTAGCAGCTGTGGTTGCAGGCAGGTTTATTTTAGATGCTTCTATCCATGTGATCTAGATAGGAAACATTGTAGTAACATTCGGGCCGATAGCCCAACGGTATTAATTTGTTCTTTCACCGTCTTTTTATTGCGGCATTCGATTTGGTTGTATTATGTTACCGAGTGTTCGGTTATTTTTATTTCATTTCAGTTGTTATATATAAACTGTGTGAATGATTTATTTAGTTGGTTTGGTTAAAAAGATTTGTTAATATAAATTTTAACGCCAGCCTAATAGATTATTAGTAATTAAATTGGTCTTCGACAGTGATTCTAAGAATGAACCATATGAGATTCCCGTTTTAATATGGTATAAGATTGATCACCTGGTATTTTATTAGGCGGGGTGTCACAATTACTTATGGATTTCGTGGGCCATTCGGTTCCACGTTTGTTTACGATTATTCAGATTTTATTTCCGTTGGATCATTTAATTCAGTTTTATATTATTGGAGATTATATTATTTGGAGTTTAGCATGGTGATGGATTTTCTTTATTGCATGGATGATTATTGTTATTGGATCGGTTTTAAATTTTTATCTCGTGGAATGAAATTTACAGGTCTCATATCTATCACATGCTAAGAATGATTACTTATATAGTTAACCCCCGACGTAGTTTGGAGGCTATGTCTGGCCACCCTGTCCGTCTGATTGCGCGGAGTGTTACATTAACATACTCTAGAAAAAAACGGTTTGTCCTCATAGTGCTTAATACATCGTAAAACATCGTAAAATATCCATCTTCATGCCTATTGAAACAAAATTAAAAGCCAATATCATTTTATCTAACTAATTACATCTTGGTGCATACCCAGAACATGAAAAGTCTCATATACAATTCAATAGAAAAACAACTCCATCTCTTAATAAAACCCATTTCAGCTCAACCCAAATTGTAACAAGGAACTATGTACAAAGAAACGTACTAAAGTTTTGGCATAAACTTATCTATCAAACTTTGAAGTGTTGCCGTTATACCTTGTGAAATCTTCTTCAAGAAACTGTTCATTCGTAATACGTAACACCTAACAAGTATATTCAGGACCCGCAAAAAATATTTCATTTGAAAACTGGAGAATGTGATAGTGGAGAAATTAAAATTACAAAACACTAGGATTTGAATTTGTGCAAAAAAATAGGAATATTTGAATTTGTTAGTTAGAGGGATAATTCTGTAATATTTTCGTTTCACTTTTTATTTGAAAATCATATATAAGACAAAAATGATGAGATTTTTCTACAAATATGAATAGTAAACTAGTCAAATAGTCAATGAGACCTTTTTAGTTAATGATTCTTTAAATTAGACTTTTATATTAAAACTAGGTGTAAACCCACACGATGCGTGAGCGAGATGATTTTGATAGTCAATACGCTCCTAAATTGCATATTTTTTTGCTTTTGATAGTGTATCATTTTTGGTAATGATTAATGAGAAAGAACAAATTGTAGAGTTATAATTTTTAAAATAAATATAATTCATAATTTCAAAGGTTGACAACTTTCTAAAATACAACTATGTAAATGCTATTGAAATTGGAAAAATGTAGACTAAAATACAAAACGAAAAACACATTATGATTATTTATAAAGAATAAAATTGTAACGAATACTTTTACTAAGAGACCAGTGTCTTATAGACTTAGATATAACCAGTATCATTCCATATTACTAAGAGCCAAGTGTGCTTATTTTCTCTAAAATGCGTAGCTTTTTAATCAATTTTGATTTTGATTCTTGGAAATACTTAAGTTAATAGAACAACTCAAAAATTACACATTTTTAAAATTTTAAAGAAAAAAAGTAAATTTACGAAGTAATTCAGATGGACAACTAAGGAAAAATTGATAGAAATGATTAAAGATTTCATGAAAATACTTTACGCATATTTGTACTAACTATAAAACAATAAAAAGAAATGTCTTAATTTCTATACTTCAAGGTAAGTATATTAAATACTTGTATTAGCCAAATCAATCACACTTGTTTTTATAATGATAAAATGCAATCAATGATATTTTTCATTAAAATGTATGGACTAATAATAATTCAACATCTGGTAGTAAAGTTTCTTAAGTTTGACTACATTGGGAAATCTAGCATACACAAACAACTTTGAATTGTATGATTTTTTCTAAACTAAGTACTCTCCTTGAATATCGATATGGTTTAATGCCATTATATCATCTTTTGCAAATATATCATTGTAGTATGAATATGTCTTTATGTATGGCCATATTAATATATCTACCTTTATATTTTGGTAGGTATATCTAGTGGTTCAAAAAATTCATCCATAAATCGTGTGCGGAATGAAAACACCTTAATGAACTTCAAAACTTTAATAATATTAATAGATTCCCTGGAAAAATAAAGAAGCAAACGAGAAAATCAAGTTTGTACACTCACAACACGTATAAAATTAAAAGGACGAGTAATTTATATGTAAAGCGAAAGTGCAAAATAATATAAGCGTAAATCCACGTATTCTAATTTACTTTATTTATTAGATTAAGTGGAAAAGAAAAGTCACGAAGTTAGAGAGGCATTTAAGAATGAAAATGAAAGTTGAAGTGAAAGTCTTAAGGACAAATAAAGAAAATGGCGAGTTGAAAAAAAGGTTTTGGAGAATCGAAGAGCTAAATATAGTTGAGATAGAAGAGAGGGGATGAAATGGCGGAGGAAATGAATTATCACGTGAAGTAGTTAGGTGTCTTTGAGAATTAAATGGCATAGTGCATTTTAGAATATTTATATAGGTTCCTTATGTAAATACCAAGGTTATAAAAAACGAGGGGTGTGACCAAAGCGTGAAGCTCAAGCCTTAAGCCTTAGAATCTTAGGCGGGCTTAAGCGTAAAAAGAAGTTTAGGTATTTTTTAATATAGTTTAATATTTTTAACCATAACAAGACTATTAAAAATGTACATACCTTAAACTATGCCTGAATATATGCAAATTAAAATACAATTTGATTGTTTTGGACGAGATATTGGTCCGATTTGTAATTTTTTTTTGAAAATGCAATATCATTTCACTAAAGCATTTTTTTTTAAAAAAAAGTGTGTCGTAAGGTTTTTACCAAGAGTAAGGTATTAAAAGCTTAAAACGGGACGTTTTTCTCAAATTTCAAATCTAAACTCGACTTTTAGAATACTGATAAATACATATTTTAATTTTTACACAATAATGGCAAAGGTACTATTAGAGAGACAATTATAACTTTATTTAGTGAAAAGTCCACTTTACACACATAAAATTAAAGTAAAAAAATACAAAATCCTTAGAGACGCCCTTAGCACATTCAATTAATTAATTCACGTATTTAATGATCTTAAATTATGACTTAGAAATTATATTCACTGAATACTCATTATGGTGTTATGTTGTACGAGTTCTTTATTAAATTTACTAGAACTTAAACCAAAACTTAAACAAGAGCTTTTCCATGTTGATGTGTAGTACATAAAATTCTTTATTTGATAGAACGTTGACTTTTTCCTCGGGAGATGTGTGCGCTTACACATCTGTTTTCTACTTTTGCGAGTAGCAGAGGACCAGTTCTTTATTTTTGAACCGTCAATTTTTTTATTCGTCGGAAAAGCGAGACTACGCCTGTGCAAACAGGAACCTTTTTTTTTTTTTTTTTTTTGATAAAAGTACGCCACCTCCAAAACTGCAGACGTGGCAATGATGAGGATAATTTGGACTCATCCCATCTATTGAATTTATTGCGCTATCACAAACAGGTCATTTGATCGTATCAAGCTAATATCACATGCCGCACGAGTAAAACACCTTTTGAGGAGATCGATGAAGTTATACTTGCCTCGTCTATAGAATTTGTTAATATTTGACCAATAAGATTTAAAATAATTTTTGAAAAATTCTCAAAATTATAGGAAAAAATCATACACACGAACAAATGTGTGACATAAGTTTATTTTTAAAAATTATTTTGAGGGTATTTATAAAATTTGTCTAAGATTGCATTATAAAAATTCTATTTGTTTTTATTTCTGGATGGACATATAAATAAATATATTTAGGTAGATTCAGATTTAGATAATTTTACATTTTAGAAATTGAGAAGCATATAAAGTCGTCAATTTTTTAATTATTTAAAAAAACAGTATTTGGTGCATCTTAATCTGATTAATGATTTAGATTCAGATTTACGAGATAGAATCGACTCTAAAATTTTTGGCGCCAAAGCAAGTACATATTTGGGAGCCCTTGTAAATACGGTAGATAATAATCGAACTCCATAAAACATGTTTAATTGATAAAACACAATAAATTGTCAATACCAATTGTAAAATAACAAAACCATTCTTATACTTAAAAAAAAAAAAGAATGGCCCAAAATGTAGAACCATTCAGTATAATGAATTCTTCTAACTCAATAATCAAGCGCCTAAGAATAAAGGATCAAATAAAAAAAAATCCTTCAAATATTTTTTAATACACATTTAGTCCAAACCTTTTATTTTCTATTAAAAAGTCCCTTATTCTCTTATCTTTAAAAGTCCACGCCAGCGGCATGATAAAATCTTTTTGGCATGGTGAATAATTTTTTGGTGCAAAATAAAAAAGCTTGAACTAAATGTGTATTAAAAAAAGTTCGAGGGACTATTTGATATATGCCCCAAGAATAAAAGTATCAAATTCAATTATGATCATTCATTTTTTTTTGGTGGGGTGAGGTGGGGTGGGTGGGGGATAATTGTTGTCAAAGTAAAGATAAAAAGCCCCTAGAAAATCAAAATGGTAGTCACTTTTTCTTTAAAGTATAATATCAGCCCTATAAAATTTATTATCTTTAGCGCTTAATTAATTGTAATTATTTTCAGTGGCGGAGCCAGGAATTCTCGTCAGGACGCGCTACCTTAAGGGTGATTTCCGGGGGTTCGGGGGCGTGAGCCCTCTAGGGGATTTTTTTTGAGGTTATTTAATTTATTTTGAGAAAAATCACTAAAAGTCTTATTAGGGGTACACTAAATTTATATTTTGAACGGAATGAATTTATATTTTAACACTATTTTTTTATATATATAAATTAACACTACTTTTTTTTTTTTGGAGGGCGGGTTGAGACCCCCCAAGCCACCTTCGGACTCCGCCCTGATTACTTCTTCATTATATTGCTTATAATAACGATTCACTGATTTAAAATTCAAGGACTAAACTACAATAATTATATTATAAAACATCTTTCTAAAATTTGGGGGGCCCTCCCCATTTAGGGGACAAAGTGATCGCCTTAGTTGTCTTGGGTCAGAGCCACTACTATTAAGTGGCAAAAACAAACGAGGGAGTGAGGAAAAAAATAATTTCCATTGCTTGGTTAGCAAGGAAAAGTTAAATGAAAGATTTACTTCATAGCCCATCAAATTCCATCCCTTCAAAAGTGGGAGGAAAAGTGGGAGGGAACAAAAGAGTTGAGCGTTAATTACTGTATTAAATGTTATTTACTATTATAACCTTGTAAAAACATATTAAATCAATTTAAATATTTAAATTTAGGAAGGAAAACTAAAAGCAAGAATTTACTTCGTGGCGCACCAAATTACATCCCTATAAAAGTGGAAGGAAAAGTGGAGGGGAACAGAAGAGTTGAGATTAGTTACTATATTGAATGCTATTTACTATTATAACCCTATAAAAATATATTAAATCAATTTAAATATTTAAATATAGGAATGTGATTGATAAATACTATACATGTTATTTTTCCCACATTCCTACCAAACACAAAGGAAGGATAGTTATTTCCCATTCATTTTTCCCTTCTTCCTACCAAACAAAGATGATGAGGAAAATAAGACTTCTTTCCACAGTGGATGGAAAGTCTATTATTTTACCTTTCCTTCCTTCTTATCAAAGGAACTCCAATATTTTTTTATTAGAAAATTATGGTAAAAGTCATGTTTCTTTCTATATTTGGATTTTTAGGATAATGCTTTTCAAGTTTATAAATTTAGTCCTTGTGGTACAATAGCATTTATAAATCTAGTCCATGTGGTACAATACTTTTATTTTTTTTATCCGCGTCAGCGGCACCATTTTTCACCATTTTTCATGGTATCTTTAGTACAGGGACTAAGTTTATAAAATTATATAGAATGTCCTATTTTTATTCACTTTGAGCACTATGATGACCTTTTCCTAAAACTCCCTTTTTTTATTCCCTCCAGTAACATATTTTTTCTACACTGATATCACTCACCTCTTAATACATACCTTACATGTTAGAGTCGATACAAATCTAATTGTACATCTTACAAAATTAATTATACTGATAAAATTTCACATATAAGTTATGAAAATTGTGTATATATTATAAAAGTTCACACATACAATACTAAAAAAAAAATATTAGGTACACACCGCACACATGAACCATATTGAAAAGTCTTTCTTATCGTGTCATAGAACATGAAAAAAAATATCTCTCTGGAAGTAAAAAAAATCGTAATCATATTAATTAATTATCACTTCCTTTGTCCCAAATTAATAATCTTACTTTTCTTTTTGAATTGTCCCAAATTAATTTTTTTCTTCATTTTTGGATTTAATCAACAAACAAAGTTCTACGAGGATGAACAAATCTTGATCTTGACAATCCTTAAAAATCATAATTTTAAATAGGGATTATTAATTTGAGACAAATGTAGTATTTCAAGATATTATTTTTGTTGATTATGCAAAATCAACGACATGTCAATTTTCAAATGCAATTGTATTTAGCACACTTCTTCCTAAAGATTAAATGTATCTTGTCTTCGGCATCATAAATGCTGGGACGCTATCATAGAACTTAGTTCGATAATGGAATTGATAATCTTTCTTTATATTCTACCATTTTAAGGTATAAAGTAAGAATAACAATGTTGCTTGTATGTTTATATATGTAAAATAATTGTAGACCGATTCAGAAATGTGACACAGTTTGGTGCAAAATAGTGGCGTGTTGCACTCGTATTGAACCATGTATGGGCTCCACTATTATTGCATACTGACACGAGCCAATACGAGTGCAACACGTCAATGTGTGACGTGTCGCACCAAATGTGTCACGTGTATTAGGCGACATAGAAGGACTCATATACATAATTGTTCTTTTGTGTGTTATTGATTTGAATGTTGCATGCGAATTCCAATCAAAGGGTGAAAAATAATTTTTTTCCCTCATAATTGTTTGTCAATTTCACTTGTGAGCCAAAACTGTTTTTCGATCTAGTGCATCTCTTCTTCTCCTTCTTTTTTTTCTTCTTTTTCTTTGGATGAAAATTTTGTCTTCATCCAAAATCTAATATATCCCCACTCTTCTTTGGTACCAAGTAAGAATGTATTCTTACAGATATCCGAAGTAATTGTGTCAAGAAGACATTTTTAAACAGTTTTAGAAAAAAAGTTTCTCCCAAGTCTTATGCAAAATATAACGAGGACAAAATTTTAATAAAATTAACGTTGTTTTGCCATCAATTTTGCCACACCACGTCGATTAAATGATTCCCTCACACGATATTTTATTCGTCATGGAAAACTCTCGTGCGGCATATAGATTGCCTCGACAGTCAAATAACAACGGACCTTTAAAATGCTTGATGTTGGAATCAATTCATTAAATTTGTTAATTCATATTTTGAAATAATTTTTATTGGAAATCAAGTCTCTCTCATCCATCCATTCACATTATGATCCTTTGAATTATTATTGTCATAGTCAAAAGTTATCACAACTCATCATTTACCTCACGACATTACGAAAATGCGGCAGGAGGTTTACACATACCCACAATCTAATGTTTGAATTATTTTTATTGTAACAAAATAATATTTGAACATTTTAATGTAACAAAATACCTAGATGTTTGATGGATGGTATTATAAGTATTGACTTTTTTTTTTTAACTCCCATCCATTGTTTACTAGTAATAAATTTGTATTATGAAATTGATTAATGTAACACCCCACGACTTTGGAGACTGACAAATTTAATTTTGGGAAAATTAAATTTAATTAAATTGGAGAATTTTAGAATTTGGGAATTTAAGTCCAAAAATAGGAAACATTTTTAAAGTATTCCGGATGATGATTTTGAGGGTACCATTGATCCCGGAAGGGTCGAGATAGTCAAAATGACTGTCATTGGGTTTTATTTCGGCTCCGGAATGTTTTTAAGTTATTTTGATTTGAATTGGAGTAAACGAGTCATTTAAAGTGTGTATTAACATTTAAAATTGGGATTTTGTTTTAAAGGATTTGGAGGCTTACGGATGAAGCCTTCTCATTTGAGAAAAGAGAGAAAGAAAAGGGAAAGAAGAAGAAGAAGGAAAAGAAGAGAGAGAGGAAGAAAAGCTTGGGATTTCCGGCCCAACCGCAACATCGAGGATGATCCAACCTCTACAAATCTGAGGCAAGTGTTTAATCTTGCTAAATAGCTATTTGTGTATTTCATTTCATAAATTGTGGGGTAAAGAAATGGTTTTTGGGTATTAATGTCAAAACCTAGATTTTTAGGTTTAATCTTGAAATCAATGTTTAAATTGAGATTTAATGGCATAGAAATGTTTGGGATCAACTTTGGGTTGGTTAATGGGCTTAAAATCATGATTTGATGAAGGTTTGGGGGTTGGAATGAGAAATTTAGGGTTTAGAATTCGTGGGTTTTGATGAAGAAGAAGAACCCTTCAAAAATTGCAGGTCCGAATCGATTCGCCCCCTCAAGCGAATCGATTCGGTTTGGTAAAATTGGCAGGTCTGCATTGACCGAATCGATTCGGACCCCAAGCCGAATCGATTCGGCCTATTGCAGAAGCCCAGGTCTTTGGACCCGAATCGATTCGCCTTGGAGGCCGAATCGATTCGCTAGTCCGAATCGATTCGGAACAGGGCCGAATCGATTCGGAAACAGGGCATTTTGAGGTATTTTCTCTATAGTGAATTCAAACCCTTTTTGGTTGGGTTTATTGATTTAGGGCCTTCTCTTATGATAAAAGAGATATGTTCTTGGAGACACATAAGGAGTTTCTCACACATTAGAATTTTGGGGACTCCTTAGGGTAATTTGGGAGAAATGTATCCATGTATGTATTTGGAAGTTATGTATAGAGATTTTGGGGGAAAACCCTTTGGGATTGGGAATCCTAATTGTAGATTAAAAGTAAGTGTAGATGTGATGTGAGGCTAAGAACTCTTAGAGAGATCTTAGATTAGGGTATTCACAAAAGTGATCGAACCATAGTCGAAATCGAGGGAAATGAGATTATTTGATGATTGAAAGAATGAGCTTGAGGCTGATAGACTATTAGTTATATGTATACCGATAGTCAAAATGATTACTAGATTCTTTAATGTACTCGGAGATATAGATGATATGTGTAGTGAAAGATTCCTACACAAACTCTTGGGTGATAGCCCTAATGTTGAATATATATAGGTATAGATATAAACATATGGTTTTGGGAGACTACTCATCATAGGAAGATGATTGAATATGTTTCAAGTATGGGATTATATTCACGTATCGAGGACTATGTATACTTATAGCCAGTTATATATATATATTTTATGCATATGAACGAGAATTAGTTTATCATATATAGATATAAGGATATGTGTATATGTGTTGATATATATCCGTATGTATATAAATGTATGGATATATTTATGTTATGAACATACATGGTATGGTTACTTAAACCGTATATGGTGGTTTATTATTTGATCCTATAATTGGATCATATGGATGTATATATATTGTGCATGTGAATAATACATATACTTAATTGGTTAAGCATACCCCGCTCATGCTATCATTGGGAAGTTGCGCGCGTAGAGGGTGAGCATCCTGGCTTATAATGCAGGGTGTGGATATTCCCCAGGTCATAGTCGTCCCTTGTGATTATTATACATATAGATATATATTTTTGGGATGAGACGTGTTGGGTATGTTTCGTCTCATTGCCGGTTGGAACTATGACCGCTTCCCGGGATGTCGTGTGCGTGTGTTTACCACGAGATGGGTGTCGTTTAGTCCCACCATGGTGGCCCCAGTATTGCTACGTGAGCCGGGCACTGGGAAGATGATAGCACTGATGCAGTTTATCGGCGATATATATAGCCGGGTATATTATGTGCATGGCCTTGTACATCATATGTAGTATGTACACTTGGCTATTGGATTGATGATGATATATATACGGTTAGAAATAAATACCTATATATATATGTATATATATATATATCCTATAGATGAAAGGATATGGACTTTTATGAAGTACATCTTAGATGATCATGGTGTACTAGATTGATGGGGGTTGATGTATCGCACATAAGGTATTATTTCGGTTACATCATCCCAAGGATATTATTGGAGGTTCTTTTATTCTATCTTATTTGTTTTCTATCTTTTCTTTTCTTCTTTCTTTCTTTAGGAGTTATAGTTTAATAGTAATGTTAGTATATACTTGTATGTTGAGGATTATGGATCTCTAGGATCGACATTGCCCAGGAGTAGTGTAACGAGGTGGTTCCTTGTTTGGATTTCGCTTTGCGAGACACCTCACGCACGAAACGCAGTGCCATGTCGAGATTTGAGAGAAGTAATTCCATAGGTGGCATCTCGGATCTCTGATCTTGACCTTGTCAGGAGTAGTGTAACGGGGCGGTTCCTTGTTTGGATTTCGCTTTGCGAGACTCCCCACGCACGAAACATAGTACAATTTTGGGATTAGAGAGAAGTCTTGCCAATATTCCATGTGCATATTATTAAGTATATTCATTCTTACGCTTTTAGCCTAAATAGGTATGTATATATATGTGTATATGTATAGGGGTAATGTTTTAAGAATTATGATAATTATAATTCATGAGATTATTAATCGGAATTCATTAAGCCTTTTATGGCATAATTGTTGTAATCATAATCTAATAGGATTAGAAATGGATGGATCCTTAGATTATGACGGGAAGGTAGTTCTCGTGGATATAGGCTAGGCCTGATAAGTTAGGTTGTCCTAAAATAAATGGGGGTAATTTAACTAAAATTTGGGGACGCGATTAGGTGCGCGCCTTTAGATGAGAGGTGAGTTGGGGGTTCCACGAGAGTGCGGTCTCACTTATTTATGAAATTAAGTACACCGGTATTTATTATGCACGGTTAACACACTTGCTAAATATTTTACACATTCGGGGCTCTGACCCGTTTACTTCTCCCTCCTTCTTGTATATACATATGTATTTCCACAGGTATCCTACCGCATGGATGCCGGATGACATTCTATCCAGAGTCTTGGGAGCCGTGACAGGTGCGGACTGTTGCGGGATATTTCATGTAACCGCTTTCTACTTCTTCAAAATTCTAGGTAGGATTCATGTTGTAGATCGGGTTTGTATCATAGGGATATTTATATACATGTTTACATTTATTCCATTTCAGTTATTGTATTTGCTGTGATCCGACAGCTTATTCGGATCTACTTTTCGTAGTACATTCAGTTGTATTTAATTGGTTCATTTTATTTATTATAGTTCCTTCCTGCATCTCTCCTATTCATTAGTAGTTTTATAGTGTAGGGTTGTTGTATGTTGCAAGTTTTAAATTTTTTATAACATCTCGCTTATATGATTTCGGGTAGTTAGTCCTATATTATAGTACCGTTAGTTGATGTTGAGACTGGACCATCTGGAATTCCTGATTTAATATAGTATAGGGCTGGCCACCCGTTATTATTTTAAGCGGGGTGTTACAGATGGTATCAGAGCATCAGGTTCTAGAGTCCTTAGGATCTGTGCGAGTTTTTGGATTCTTCCGTTAACGTTCTTGATATAAAGCCCTACAAATAGGACTGTTGTGTTCGCTGCGTTGTTTTCTTCAGTGAAGTATATTCACTTGATTGACGTTCTGATAACAATTGTTCTTGTTTCGTTTCAGACGTCGCCTAGATTTTGTCGTCTAGGAAAGGATAAGATTTATAAGTACAACACCCATAGTATATATTGGGTACGCTCTAATCGGGGGTAATTGTTTTCCCCTGTTCCGTAGGAGATGTTGAGGAGATTTCTAGCAGTGGTTCGAGGTGATTTATCGGCAGTTGAGTAAGAAAGGAAATTTACTCGAATGGCGAATCTTGGTCTTAGTAAGGTAAGTCCGAGGAGAGACATGTAGTGTAGTCCTTGGGAGGTTTAGATTGAGAATCTGTTAACCTTCGTTAGGAAACCTAATGTTGGTGACTCTTACCGAGGTGAGGTAGGTGGAGTTGTCCCAATATCAAGAGTATCGCCTTCTAAGATGAGGGAGAATGCCTTTGGAGACTCAGTTTCGTGGTATAGGACTGAGGGAGTTTTCGGCAGTTGCAATCGCGCCTTGCCCTTCAAAATGGTTAGGAAGGATTTTGAGGAAGATGTTTTTCTTGTGAAGAAATAGGCTTAGGGATGTTGATTTTCCTGGAAGGAGTTGAGGACCCTGAGTTGGGATTCTAGGGTGAGGGGAAACCATTAGGTTATGGAATTGTAAGGTAGAATACCTTTCTTTGAGTTTAAGTTACGCTTTGTGCGATAGTGGGAACGTCGCGTGTGAGGTGTGATGAGTAGCTAGCCGCTATACCGCTAGGGGGTATGGAATTTTCCTAGAGTAGGAAGTGAGCAAGTGTGGCCTTGGTATGGCATCTTGGGAGATGATACATATTTTCGTAACGAGATAATAGGGAAGTTTTAGAATCCCAACGAGGGAAGGATTTATTTTTATATAAAGGTGTTAATATGATGTATAGGAATTTCATAACTGAGAGGTTCAGAGTTTGGTAGATTCGTGAGGAGCGGATAGTTTACCTCATAGTTGTGCTAGTTTTGAGAACTAGATATTGGCTAGAGTATTGTATTGGTTGAGGCCTTGTGTCCTAAACATAAGGTGTTTGTTTGGCGTGTCAAAAGACGCGGAATATTTTTATATCGTATTATTTGTATAGGCCCTCGGGCGATATCTAAAATATGTAAATCTTTCTTTTATAAAACCTTAACCCTGGTTCAACTAATCTCAATCCCCGACCTAGCTACACAGTAGTGTATTGGGAGGGTTCCTTGTTTGGATTTCGCTTGCGAGACCTCCCCCGCACGAAGGTGGCTAGTGTCAGGAATTGAGGAGAGTTCTACCAGTGGAAATTTTCAAACTTTTATATATTTAGTTTATTGTTATAGATTATATTACCGAGGGTTATCTTACAATTTTGAGGCTAATGGAGCCTGATTAAAATTCTACGAGTGGAGATCAGGTACGGGGTGTATGGGCGCCCTGAGTAGTTAGTTTGTTTTAAAGGCTATATGGTTCGACGTGAGAACTAGGGAGGATCGGTATAGTGATCCTAAGACTTGATGTTAGGACTAGATGATATTTAGGTCCTAGGCTCATCTTAAATTTCGCGGACGAAATTTCTGTAAGGGGGGAAGTATGTAACACCCCACGACTTTGGAGACTGACAAATTTAATTTTGGGAAAATTAAATTTAATTAAATTGGAGAATTTTAGAATTTGGGAATTTAAGTCCAAAAATAGGAAACATTTTTAAAGTATTCCGGATGATGATTTTGAGGGTACCATTGATCCCGGAAGGGTCGAGATAGTCAAAATGACTGTCATTGGGTTTTATTTCGGCTCCGGAATGTTTTTAAGTTATTTTGATTTGAATTGGAGTAAACGAGTCATTTAAAGTGTGTATTAACATTTAAAATTGGGATTTTGTTTTAAAGGATTTGGAGGCTTACGGATGAAGCCTTCTCATTTGAGAAAAGAGAGAAAGAAAAGGGAAAGAAGAAGAAGAAGGAAAAGAAGAGAGAGAGGAAGAAAAGCTTGGGATTTCCGGCCCAACCGCAACATCGAGGATGATCCAACCTCTACAAATCTGAGGCAAGTGTTTAATCTTGCTAAATAGCTATTTGTGTATTTCATTTCATAAATTGTGGGGTAAAGAAATGGTTTTTGGGTATTAATGTCAAAACCTAGATTTTTAGGTTTAATCTTGAAATCAATGTTTAAATTGAGATTTAATGGCATAGAAATGTTTGGGATCAACTTTGGGTTGGTTAATGGGCTTAAAATCATGATTTGATGAAGGTTTGGGGGTTGGAATGAGAAATTTAGGGTTTAGAATTCGTGGGTTTTGATGAAGAAGAAGAACCCTTCAAAAATTGCAGGTCCGAATCGATTCGCCCCCTCAAGCGAATCGATTCGGTTTGGTAAAATTGGCAGGTCTGCATTGACCGAATCGATTCGGACCCCAAGCCGAATCGATTCGGCCTATTGCAGAAGCCCAGGTCTTTGGACCCGAATCGATTCGCCTTGGAGGCCGAATCGATTCGCTAGTCCGAATCGATTCGGAACAGGGCCGAATCGATTCGGAAACAGGGCATTTTGAGGTATTTTCTCTATAGTGAATTCAAACCCTTTTTGGTTGGGTTTATTGATTTAGGGCCTTCTCTTATGATAAAAGAGATATGTTCTTGGAGACACATAAGGAGTTTCTCACACATTAGAATTTTGGGGACTCCTTAGGGTAATTTGGGAGAAATGTATCCATGTATGTATTTGGAAGTTATGTATAGAGATTTTGGGGGAAAACCCTTTGGGATTGGGAATCCTAATTGTAGATTAAAAGTAAGTGTAGATGTGATGTGAGGCTAAGAACTCTTAGAGAGATCTTAGATTAGGGTATTCACAAAAGTGATCGAACCATAGTCGAAATCGAGGGAAATGAGATTATTTGATGATTGAAAGAATGAGCTTGAGGCTGATAGACTATTAGTTATATGTATACCGATAGTCAAAATGATTACTAGATTCTTTAATGTACTCGGAGATATAGATGATATGTGTAGTGAAAGATTCCTACACAAACTCTTGGGTGATAGCCCTAATGTTGAATATATATAGGTATAGATATAAACATATGGTTTTGGGAGACTACTCATCATAGGAAGATGATTGAATATGTTTCAAGTATGGGATTATATTCACGTATCGAGGACTATGTATACTTATAGCCAGTTATATATATATATTTTATGCATATGAACGAGAATTAGTTTATCATATATAGATATAAGGATATGTGTATATGTGTTGATATATATCCGTATGTATATAAATGTATGGATATATTTATGTTATGAACATACATGGTATGGTTACTTAAACCGTATATGGTGGTTTATTATTTGATCCTATAATTGGATCATATGGATGTATATATATTGTGCATGTGAATAATACATATACTTAATTGGTTAAGCATACCCCGCTCATGCTATCATTGGGAAGTTGCGCGCGTAGAGGGTGAGCATCCTGGCTTATAATGCAGGGTGTGGATATTCCCCAGGTCATAGTCGTCCCTTGTGATTATTATACATATAGATATATATTTTTGGGATGAGACGTGGTGGGTATGTTTCGTCTCATTGCCGGTTGGAACTATGACCGCTTCCCGGGATGTCGTGTGCGTGTGTTTACCACGAGATGGGTGTCGTTTAGTCCCATCATGGTGGCCCCAGTATTGCTACGTGAGCCGGGCACTGGGAAGATGATAGCACTGATGCAGTTTATCGGCGATATATATAGCCGGGTATATTATGTGCATGGCCTTGTACATCATATGTAGTATGTACACTTGGCTATTGGATTGATGATGATATATATACGGTTAGAAATAAATACCTATATATATATGTATATATATATATATATCCTATAGATGAAAGGATATGGACTTTTATGAAGTACATCTTAGATGATCATGGTGTACTAGATTGATGGGGGTTGATGTATCGCACATAAGGTATTATTTCGGTTACATCATCCCAAGGATATTATTGGAGGTTCTTTTATTCTATCTTATTTGTTTTCTATCTTTTCTTTTCTTCTTTCTTTCTTTAGGAGTTATAGTTTAATAGTAATGTTAGTATATACTTGTATGTTGAGGATTATGGATCTCTAGGATCGACATTGCCCAGGAGTAGTGTAACGAGGTGGTTCCTTGTTTGGATTTCGCTTTGCGAGACACCTCACGCACGAAACGCAGTGCCATGTCGAGATTTGAGAGAAGTAATTCCATAGGTGGCATCTCGGATCTCTGATCTTGACCTTGTCAGGAGTAGTGTAACGGGGCGGTTCCTTGTTTGGATTTCGCTTTGCGAGACTCCCCACGCACGAAACGTAGTACAATTTTGGGATTAGAGAGAAGTCTTGCCAATATTCCATGTGCATATTATTAAGTATATTCATTCTTACGCTTTTAGCCTAAATAGGTATGTATATATATGTGTATATGTATAGGGGTAATGTTTTAAGAATTATTATAATTCATGAGATTATTAATTGGAATTCATTAAGCCTTTTATGGCATAATTGTTGTAATCATAATCTAATAGGATTAGAAATGGATGGATCCTTAGATTATGACGGGAAGGTAGTTCTCGTGGATATAGGCTAGGCCTGATAAGTTAGGTTGTCCTAAAATAAATGGGGGTAATTTAACTAAAATTTGGGGACGCGATTAGGTGCGCGCCTTTAGATGAGAGGTGAGTTGGGGGTTCCACGAGAGTGCGGTCTCACTTATTTATGAAATTAAGTACACCGGTATTTATTATGCACGGTTAACACACTTGCTAAATATTTTACACATTCGGGGCTCTGACCCGTTTACTTCTACCAAACCTTGTATATACATATGTATTTCCACAGGTATCCTACCGCATGGATGCCGGATGACATTCTATCCAGAGTCTTGGGAGCCGTGACAGGTGCGGACTGTTGCGGGATATTTCATGTAACCGCTTTCTACTTCTTCAAAATTCTAGGTAGGATTCATGTTGTAGATCGGGTTTGTATCATAGGGATATTTATATACATGTTTACATTTATTCCATTTCAGTTATTGTATTTGCTGTGATCCGACAGCTTATTCGGATCTACTTTTCGTAGTACATTCAGTTGTATTTAATTGGTTCATTTTATTTATTATAGTTCCTTCCTGCATCTCTCCTATTCATTAGTAGTTTTATAGTGTAGGGTTGTTGTATGTTGCAAGTTTTAAATTTTTTATAACATCTCGCTTATACGATTTCGGGTAGTTAGTCCTATATTATAGTACCGTTAGTTGATGTTGAGACTGGACCATCTGGAATTCCTGATTTAATATAGTATAGGGCTGGCCACCCGTTATTATTTTAAGCGGGGTGTTACAATTAACCATTACTTAACCCTAATCAACCCAGTGAAGTTTGTAATCATATAAAAATGGAAGTTCCTTCCCGTTTTTATGCCACGCGTCCTCTCATAAATACTCCCTATTCTCTTAATAGATCCATATGTCACCGTAATTACTACTCTTAATGGACTCCAAAATCGGTGCTGTAAAATGACCCTAAAACTATCTCCTCGTAAATGGTGCGCTTTTGATCCCCTTCTCTAGAAAATTAAAATGATGGCTCACTTCCTCTTTCACAAATGTGAAACCTAAATACTCATTCCCTCTTTGCAATCTCTTGTAAAGCCCCCATTTCAGCAGCATTAAAATGATTTCAATCGTACTTACCCCCAACCCATCTCCATTCCTGTCTAATGGTGTTCTACATTGGCCCCTGACATATATACATGCAATTTTATTGTATTTTTTTAAAAACTCTTTGTTCTATATATAATGCATACAATAAGTGCAATTTAATTTATGATAATGTCATTCAATCTTCTATAAAAGTTTGTACTATTTTTTTCAATGTATTCAAGTACCTATTTGGTTTAAATTTGACAAACAAATGTTTTAAGTGCCTATTTTTTTAATTGTCACTTCAGAAATGCTTTATCCTCTATTTAGTAACCACGGACGATTGATATTCATCTCTCCATTCTCTATATATTATATCTCATTGCATCAAGATAAATTACCATATCATTACTTCATTTACTTTATTTTTTCACTCTCTGTTTCAATTGATGCACTTTCACTAATCTACATTACAATATATTTTTGTCTATTAATGAAACAGTTATAAATCATGCACCTCAGAGTCCAGAATCTTAGGTTTTGACCATAGGATAATAGATTTTCTAAGGTTTCACTATTTAGAATATAATAAGAAACTTTTGGCAAAAGAAACTCTTTGAGTTCAAAATTTTTGTCACATAGTCCTAAACCATTCGAGTTCGGCAACCCAAGTGGCTGTCGTGGATGGTTATAATATTTTCAATTGACTTGCATTTAATTGAAGTTTTCTATCTCTGGTGCCGAAAAGGGTACCATTGAGTGTCAATTCATTGGCATCACGAAACAAGATCATGAGGGAAGATAAATGAAACTGATAATTTTCTATTAATTTTTTCTCTATGCTCATTTGTTAGATGATTGGAATTCACACCTTATACTTTTTTTTGTCAATTCACGTGTTTATACTAGGCATTATTATTTGTTCTTTCAGTTGACTATTTAATCTATGCCAACCTGGGATGCTGAAGGCATTCACTCCATGTCATTAATCTATGGAGTTGTATTAGATATCCTTCTTCATTAGAAAGCATCTTAGATATCATTCTTCATTAGAAATCATCCTTAAAAATGGGGCTAAATGAGGGAAACATGTAAGTCTTTGAAGGGGAATGTTTTTAGATAATATGTGGTAAAGCTATAAAAATTTTGAATAAACAAAGTCTTTCTTATTCTACTTAGAAACTTTATAGGATGCATTAAATTTAAACTAATTGCCTATTAGTTTTAACTTATCAGCTTGGTGGTTAAAGAGTGTATTTAGTGGCTAAGTCTTGCCATCAGTTATGAAAAAGGAGAAAAAGTATTATCCTCTTGTCCACATTTTTTTAGGGTGGAGTTCTCTACATCTAATGAGCAGTAGAGAGTTAGCGACGTCAGAGAGTTTTATAGTGAGATTTTATACTGTTGTGATTCGAAAACATCAATCATATAATTGTATTTGATTGACCTTGGAATTTCTTCCATTAATTTTGTAATACACGGTACTTTTATAGATATTTAAATTACATATGTGGGTGTAATTTAATAAATTGAGAATTTAAAGTGAATGTATAAATATTAATTTGGAGAGTGATGGATTAATATTGATGTGTGCTATATTTACTTACGAGAAAAAGTAAATGAAGTTGGATAATTTTATATCATGTTACGGTTGAAAAAAGTGGCAAGTAATAATATTTCAATTGGAAAATGTGTATGGAGTTGTATTGAATATAAAAAAGGTGAATTTTTGATAGGTGACTCGGATGGGGATATCAAGTGTAATACCCCGTACTTTTGTCTATATTTATTTTTTGGGATTAATTAATTAAATGCATATTAATTGGAAATTAATCCGGGTTATAAATACTAATGAGATGCGAATTAGTATTTGATTATGTGCATATATGATTATATATGTATTTGGTACTATGAAAATTTGTCGTGAGATTTATATACGGCATTTTAGAAATTTTGTTGAGACGCGTGGGACCGCCGCGTCACGGTATAATATTTTGTTAAATAAAGTGAATTTAAAATCTATAATCCGTATGGTCGTTTTGAGTGCGCCAACGCGTCCGGAAGGGTCGAGATAGTCAGAAAACACTAGCCGGGGGTATAGTTTGAGTCCCGGGGTATTTTTAGGCCATACCGGTAACTTAAAGGGTATTTTGGTAATTTTACATTTTTAGGGATTAAAAGTGACGAAAATTAGAGATGTAAATCTGATGTGGATTAAACCCATTAAGCCCATTAACCAACCCATATTAACCTAGAAGGCTACGTAGGTTGTCATTTAGGTTTTCTAAGTTTCCCCAAATCAAAACCCTAGCCACCTTAAGCCACCATTGGAGAAGAGCTTGGAGAGAGAGGAATTTCTGCAGAAAACTTCATCTAATCTACACCAAACTCAGAGACAACCAAGGCAAGTGACTTTATTCCATTTAATTTCTGAGAATGTCTTTTCCATGTTAGAAAATTCGGATTTATGGTTTGTTCTTGATAAAATATGAAAACCCATGTAGTCTAGATCATAAAACTTGAGGAATTTGAGAAGGATTGCATGTAGAATAGTTTGGAGACAATTAATCTGATGTTAATACATGTTTGGGTGAAAGAAAAACGAATTAAATTCTGGAATTTGATGTTGATATATATCTAGGGTTCATGTTCTTGATGATATTGGGGAAAAGTATAAAATCTTGGGATTTAATGATGTTTAGGATGCCTTATTGCCTTAAAAGACGTTAGTTTATGACCTAAGTATGTTTTAGTATGATTAGAGGACTTAAATCATTGTTAGAACGAACTTTGGAGAAGGATTGAAGTGATAAAAATGGTGAAAAACGAATTGGGGAAAAATCTGGGCCGAAACTGGCCAGTCGTTAGAAGCAGCCCCCAGGTCGTTCGAACGAGCTCGTTCGAACGAGCTTCTAACGAGTTGACCAGTCGTTACTAACGAGTAGTGATCTCATTCGATATCTCGTTCGAACGAGATATCGTTAGAAGGGACAGTTCGTTCGAACGAACTGGATCTCGTTCGAACAGACTCGTTCGAACGAGACTTCTAACGACCTGACAGTCCAAACTCGTTCGAAGTCTCGTTCGAACGAGACTTCTAACGAGTTGACAGTTTGGTCCTTTTTGGACTGTTTTGATTTTTGAAGTCCCGTAAACTTGTTCGAGGATATAGATGACCTTCCTTTATTGATGTGAGGTTAGATTTGGGACTTTTGGGTTATTGAGAGGAGTAAATTATATACGAGAGTTATATTCAATGAACCATTTGGGTTGAGACGTGAGTGTCTACTACGATGTGAGGATGAATTATAGCGCGTATAATTACAAACCGGAATAGTACGAATTGTGATAATTATAGTTAGTACGAGAATGCGATATGTACTACGATTAAAATACGGTATTACTAAGACGTGTATTTACTTAGTATTGGTATATGGATTGTTTGTATGACATACCTACCATACTTGATATCACGGGAGATTGCGTTCGCTTAGGACCCTCTAATCCTTGTGTGCCTACGGGGGGGATATAGACTGGTACCTCGATGAACATAGGTCATGGAACGACTTATTGTGATATTAATAAGTCCGCTGATCATGGGAGCGTAGGTATGTGCGTGACCCATGTGATGGTGACTGTGTTCGCCTCCATTATTTATGATGTTGTTATCGGTAAACTATTCCTGAGAGATTCGGAATATGTAATCCTTATGTACGTGATGTACCGGGATGGATAGCAGAGTATGTGTGCACTACAGCTTAGATTGCGGGGTGCTTGTATTGTATATTTATGATATGAATAATATACATTATATTAATGGGAATCCTCATGTTAATGTTGTAAAAATATTTCGGTATTGTTTCGAGATATATAATGAGTTAACTGATAGTTATATCAATGGCATATTTAGTAACTGAGTTTACGTTAAACCTCTATTTAATTACGAGCGTTGTTATGTTAAATGGAACCGAGTAATATGGGTAGAACCTTTGGCAGTCTAGCTAGTTATGATGTCACTTAGCTAGTAGTATGGGTCGTTATAGATGGGTACTTGCGTTAGGAGTGCACAGTTAGACGAGAGGTGAGAATATCATGCGAGTGTACGTCCTAACATGTACTTTGCATTTAATGTTTTAAATGTTTTTAAAGCACTTGCAGGTTTTTAAAATATAACTCCACATTCGGGCTCTGACCCGTTTGCTTTTCAAATTTCTTTTTCTTTGTAAAACCATTTTAGGTGCCCAGCCACAAGGACACCAAGCATAGGATACTCATTCAGGTGACGAGCTGTAGCTGTTTGTGGAAGCTACAGGGATTTGCTTATAGACGCTTCTATCTTTTGGATTCCAGAGTCACTACCTTTCAGTTGTAGGGCATGTTGCCCATTTCTATTTAGAGCATCTTTTACATTTCAGTTTTCAGACTTTAGCATGTATTGTTTCAGTTTATTTATTTCAGTTATGGGATTGTAGTGAGGAGTTTTCCTCCAGACTTTATTTACTCTATTGTGATGGTTATTCGTTTTACTTCAGTATGGTGAATGGTGTTATTTATTTCTTCATTACACTTGTTGCATGTTAATCAGACTTAAATTAAAATTTGGCAACTTGCTTTTTAAATACTAGGTGGTTAGAAATAATAAAATGTTTTCGACAGTGATGCTATTAACTGAGCCAACTTGACATTTTGAATTAATTTTATAAAGGAGTAGCTACCCGGTATTTAATTAGTCGGGGTGTCACAGGTGGTATGAGAGCATCAGGTTCTAGTGTCCTTTAGGATCTGTACGGCTATTATGTTTCCGCTACATTTTCTTTGATATAGAGCCCTATATTTTAGGACTGTTGTACTCTTTTTGTGTATGCTTCGTTCTTCAGCTATATTAAGTTTATAACCGTGAACTTATAAATTTTGTTCTTATTTCAGATGCCTCCACGACGTGCATGACGAGTTCCCAGGAATGCAATGCCCGAACCCCAGCCCGCTCCAGTTCAAGGCATGATGAACGCCGCTGAGGTTGCTGCTATAGTAGCCCAAGCGGTAAATGCCGCGATTGCCGTGATTCAGCAGGCACCGCCTCAGGCGCCGGTTGCCGCGCCAGCACAGGTTAATACATTCCCGTCTGCATGGGAGCGTGTACGAGACGCTTTTCAGAAAGCGCATCCGCCAGAGTTTGCAGGTAGCTCAGACGTGGTAGTCTCGAGCCAATGGAGGAAGGACATACAGAGGCATTTGAGGATGCATAAGTGCACTGATGTTCAGAAACAGGTGCTAGCTACTTTCAAGCTAGTGGGATCTGCATTACAGTGGTGGGAGTCTATTACCACCGCGGAGGAGAGGGATACCCTCACGATTCAGGAGTTCTGGGTGCGGTTCGACCGCAAGTACTTTCCGTCCGCAGTTCATACAGAGATGAGGAGGAAGCTGATGAGTTTGAAGCAAGAGGGCAAGACAGTGGCCGAGTATGAGGCCGAGTTTACTAACCTGTTGAATATCGTTCCAGACGAGATTCCAACAGAGAAGAAGAAGATAGAGAAGTTCACCGACGGGTTGAATTGGAGGATCCGTCAGCATCTGCTAGGGAACCTATCGTTGGCCACGTATTCTGATGTGGTTAACGCTGCATTATTGCACTTCCAGGACCACCGTTTTCATATGGCCGAGGGCAAGCGGTCGGGGGAGTCTAGCCATCAGGGCAGGACTGGAGGACATGGTGCCAGCGGGGCACAAACCGGTCAGGGGCAGAGACAGAATGAGCAGGGTACCCAGCAGGGGGATAATAAGAGGTTTCGGTCGGGGAACTACAGGCAGGGACAGGGAGGTTTCCGCCAGGGCCATCAGGGTCCAAACGGCCATCAGGGCCAACAGGGACAGAATGGGCAGCAGTTTCATCAGGGCCAGCAGGGCCAAGGGAGGAACGGTAACGGCCACCAGGGGCAGAGGGGAGGGAACTTCCCAGGGAAGTGCTTTACTTGTGGCAAGACTGGCCATAAGAAGCAGGATTGTCCTGATAGGGGCAGGGCCCCACAGCAGCAGCAGCAGGGTGCTCGCCAGGAGCCACATAGACCTATGTTTCCTGCCGCTCTTCCTGCAGCGCCACAGATGGCAGCATTGCCACCCATTCCAGCAGTCCCAGTTCAGCAGGGGCAGCTACAGTATGGACGTGTCTACAACGTTCACCAGGCTGCAGTTCCACAGGCACCGCCCGCGATCGAGGGTACGTTTCCTATCCATGGCACTATGGGTCGGCTGTTATTTGATACGGGTGCTACACACTGTTTTATAGCTACACACTTCGCGAAAGCTTTAGGATTGTTAGCTATGGCAGAGAGTACAGTGACGTGTGTCGACTCACCATTAGGGAGTGGGTCACTTATTTTCTTTATATGCCGGGGAGTGGGGGTAGAGATTGGTGGTTTGGTATTGCCTGCAGACATGTTAGTGTTAGACATGCATGTTCACGATGTGATCATCGGTATGGATTGGCTCGTAGCATATAGGGCCATGATTGATTGCTTCAGCGGGAGCATTGTTTTTGCCATTCCGGGGCAAGAGATGTTTATAGTGGCGATGCCTCGCCCAGAGGGAGGATCGACCGCTCATCTGTATTACATAGAGGAGGATACCTCTAAGGAGGTTGTTATTCCTTTAGATTCGATCCCGGTTGTCAGGGAGTATTCGGATGTGTTTCAGGAGATACCAGGCTTACCACCCAGTCGAGAGATAGACTTCGTTATAGATTTGCTACCGGGTACGAGACCTATAGCACGTGCACCGTACCGTATGGCTCCAGCTGAGATGCGAGAGTTACGGGATCAGATAGAGCAGCTGTTAGGGCAGGGCTTTATTCGCAGGAGTACCTCACCTTGGGGCACTCCAGTTTTGTTTGTGAAGAAGAGGGACGGTTCACTGAGATTGTGTGTGGACTACCGAGAGCTGAATAAGGTCACGATACGGAATAAGTATCCGTTGCCTCGAATCGATGACTTATTTGACCAGTTGAGAGGAGCTTCTTTCTTCTCGAAGATTGACTTGAGGTCAGGATACCATCAGTTGCGTATCAGGGAGGAGGATGTCTCGAAGACCGCGTTCTTGTCGAGATATGGTTCTTACGAGTTTCGGGTTATGCCTTTCGGCTTGACCAACGCTCCAGCAGTGTTTATGGACTTGATGAACAGAGTGTTCAGGGATTTTCTAGATCAGTTTGTCATTGTCTTCATTGATGACATTCTGGTTTACTCTCAGACAGAGGAGGAGCACGCCGAGCATTTGAGGCAGGTTTTGCAGACACTTCGTCAGAATGAGCTGTATGCAAAATATGAGAAGTGCGGGTTTTGGCTGAAGGAAGTCCAGTTCTTGGGTCACATTATTTCCGACCAGGGAATATCTGTTGATCCGGGAAAGGTATCAGCGGTGAGGGAGTGGGGACAGCCCACGACACCAACGGAGATTCGTAGTTTCTTGGGCTTAGCAGGATACTACAGGAGATTTATTCGGGGTTTCTCAGAGATAGCAGGTCCTTTGACACATCTTACTCGTAAGGGTGTGCCATACATCTGGAGTGATGCCTGTCAGTTGGCATTCGATGAACTGAAGGACAAATTGACCTCAGCACCTGTGTTAGCATTGCCGAGACCGGGAGTTGAGTATTTGGTTTACACCGATGCGTCTTTGCAAGGACTGGGAGGTGTATTACAACAGGAGAGACAGGCCATAGCTTATGCTTCCCGTAAGCTTAAGCCTCATGAGAAGAATTACCCCACGCATGATTTGGAGTTGGCAGCAGTGGTATTTGCCTTACGGATTTGGAGGCACTATCTTTTGGGGGAGAAGTTTCAGCTGTTCACGGACCACAAGTCACTACAATATCTGTTCACGCAGAAGGAATTGAATATGCGGCAGCGTAGGTGGCTTGAATTTGTGAAGGACTACCAGTTCGACATCCAGTACCACCCGGGTAAGGCTAACGTGGTAGCAGACGCGTTGAACCGCAGGCCAGCAGATGAGGTGGCAGAGGTGTGGAAAGCTAAGTGGAAGGAATTGGGACACCAGGATGCAGTGGCCCGATCTTTCATGTCTGTGATGACCGTTACCCCACAGATTGTCACGAAAGTAGTACGGGCACAGGCTAATGACTCGTTCTGTCAGGAGCAGATAGTTCGATTACTTACAGAGGGAGCCGAGTCCTATACCGTTAGCTCAGACGGGGGATTACGCTTCAATGGGAGATTGGTAGTTCCGGAAGGGGAAGAATTGCGGCACGATGTTATGGCAGAGTCGCACGGCTCACGGTTCGCGGTACATCCCGGAGGGGACAAAATGTACCAAGACATGAGACGGCAATATTGGTGGAGCGGTATGAAGAGAGATATCGTTGAGTTTGTCTCGAAATGCGCCACTTGTCAGCTTGTAAAAGTGGATCATCAGAGACCAGTAGGATTGCTACAGCCGTTGGAGGTTCCGGTGTGGTTGTGGGAGAGCATATCCATGGATTTTATCACGGGGTTGCCTAAGTCGCAGAGGGGTCACGACTCCGTTTGGGTAATTGTGGACAGGTTGTCCAAGGTCTCTCACTTTTTACCCATTAGGACTGATTACACTGCGGGACAGTATGCCCAGCTCTTCATTTCAGAGATTGTGAGACTTCACGGTGTGCCCCTGAATATCGTGTGTAACAGAGACAAGATATTTGTTTCGCGGTTTTGGGAGAGTTTCCAGGAGGCCATGGGCACAGAATTGCGATTGAGTACGGCTTATCATCCGCAGACTGATGGGCAGACAGAGCGCACCAATCAGATGTTGGAGGACATGTTACGCATGTGCATTATTGACTTCGGAGGTGGATGGGAGCAGTACCTTCCACTGGTGGAGTTTGCTTACAACAACTCCTATCAGTTCACGATTGGCATGGCTACGTTTGAGGCATTGTACGGTAGGCCTTGTCGTTCCCCAGCATGTTGGTTAGAAGTGGGGGACAACAAACTACTTGGGCCGGAAGTGATTCAGGATACTTCGGCAAGGATTGAGTTGATTCGGAGTCGCATTCGGGTAGCTCAAGACAGGCAGAAGAGTTATGCTGATGCGAAGAGGTTTTCAGGGAGTTCCAAGTGGGGGACCAGGTTTTGCTCAGGGTTTCTCCGATGAAGGGGATTATGCGATTCGGGAAGAAGGGGAAGTTGGCACCAAGGTATGTGGGGCCGTTTCCTATTATTTAGCGGATCAGACCCGTTGCGTATAGACTTGGACTACCGGAGCACTTGCATCGGATTCACGACGTGTTCCATATTTCCTCGCTGAGGAAATACCTTAGAGATAATTTGGCTCATTCTCACATTGCTGTGGAGGACATCGATCTCCAGCCGGATAGCTCCTACGAGGAGGGGCCAATTGCTATTTTGGACCGAAGCGAGAGAAAACTGCGGTCAAAGATAGTTCCGTTAGTACGTGTTCAGTGGCGACATCACAATGTCGAGGAGTCCACATGGGAGCGCGAGGATGAGATGCGCGAACGTTATCCTGAGCTATTTTTAGCAGGTACTTTCTAGTTTCGAATTTCGGGACGAAATTCAGTTATTAGGGGGGAAGTATGTAATACCCCGTACTTTTGTCTATATTTATTTTTTGGGATTAATTAATTAAATGCGTATTAATTAGAAATTAATCCGAGTTATAAATACTAATGAGATGCGAATTGGTATTTGATTATGTGCATATATGATTATATATGTATTTGGTACTATGAAAATTTGTCGTGAGATTTATATACGGCATTTTAGAAATTTTGTTGAGACGCGTGGGACCGCCGCGTCACGGTATAATATTTTGTTAAATAAAGTGAATTTAAAATCTATAATCCGTATGGTCGTTTTGAGTGCGCCAACGCGTCCGGAAGGGTCGAGATAGTCAGAAAACACTAGCCGGGGGTATAGTTTGAGTCCCGGGGTATTTTTAGGCCATACCGGTAACTTAAAGGGTATTTTGGTAATTTTACATTTTTAGGGATTAAAAGTGACGAAAATTAGAGATGTAAATCTGATGTGGATTAAACCCATTAAGCCCATTAACCAACCCATATTAACCTAGAAGGCTACGTAGGTTGTCATTTAGGTTTTCTAAGTTTCCCCAAATCAAAACCCTAGCCACCTTAAGCCACCATTGGAGAAGAGCTTGGAGAGAGAGGAATTTCTGCAGAAAACTTCATCTAATCTACACCAAACTCAGAGACAACCAAGGCAAGTGACTTTATTCCATTTAATTTCTGAGAATGTCTTTTCCATGTTAGAAAATTCGGATTTATGGTTTGTTCTTGATAAAATATGAAAACCCATGTAGTCTAGATCATAAAACTTGAGGAATTTGAGAAGGATTGCATGTAGAATAGTTTGGAGACAATTAATCTGATGTTAATACATGTTTGGGTGAAAGAAAAACGAATTAAATTCTGGAATTTGATGTTGATATATATCTAGGGTTCATGTTCTTGATGATATTGGGGAAAAGTATAAAATCTTGGGATTTAATGATGTTTAGGATGCCTTATTGCCTTAAAAGACGTTAGTTTATGACCTAAGTATGTTTTAGTATGATTAGAGGACTTAAATCATTGTTAGAACGAACTTTGGAGAAGGATTGAAGTGATAAAAATGGTGAAAAACGAATTGGGGAAAAATCTGGGCCGAAACTGGCCAGTCGTTAGAAGCAGCCCCCAGGTCGTTCGAACGAGCTCGTTCGAACGAGCTTCTAACGAGTTGACCAGTCGTTACTAACGAGTAGTGATCTCGTTCGATATCTCGTTCGAACGAGATATCGTTAGAAGGGACAGTTCGTTCGAACGAACTGGATCTCGTTCGAACAGACTCGTTCGAACGAGACTTCTAACGACCTGACAGTCCAAACTCGTTCGAAGTCTCGTTCGAACGAGACTTCTAACGAGTTGACAGTTTGGTCCTTTTTGGACTGTTTTGATTTTTGAAGTCCCGTAAACTTGTTCGAGGATATAGATGACCTTCCTTTATTGATGTGAGGTAAGATTTGGGACTTTTGGGTTATTGAGAGGAGTAAATTATATACGAGAGTTATATTCAATGAACCATTTGGGTTGAGACGTGAGTGTCTACTACGATGTGAGGATGAATTATAGCGCGTATAATTACAAACCGGAATAGTACGAATTGTGATAATTATAGTTAGTACGAGAATGCGATATGTACTACGATTAAAATACGGTATTACTAAGACGTGTATTTACTTAGTATTGGTATATGGATTATTTGTATGACATACCTACCATACTTGCTATCACGGGAGGTTGCGTTCGCTTAGGACCCTCTAATCCTTGTGTGCCTACGGGGGGGATATAGACTGGTACCTCGATGAATATAGGTCATAGAAAGACTTATTGTGATATTAATAAGTCCGCTGATCATGGGAGCGTAGGTATGTGCGTGACCCATGTGATGGTGACTGTGTTCGCCTCCATTATTTGTGATGTTGTTATCGGTAAATTATTCCTGAGAGATTAGGAATATGTAATCCTTATGTACGTGATGTACCGGGATGGATATCAGAGTATGTGTGCACTACAGCTTAGATTGCGGGGTGCTTGTATTGTATATTTATGATATGAATAATATACATTATATTAATGGGAATCCTTATGTTAATGTTGTAAAAATATTTCGGTATTGTTTCGAGATATATAATGAGTTAACTGATAGTTATATCAATGGCATATTTAGTAACTGAGTTTACGTTAAACCTCTATTTAATTACGAGCGTTGTTATGTTAAATGGAACCGAGTAATATGGGTAGAACCTTTGGCAGTCTAGCTAGTTATGATGTCACTTAGCTAGTAGTATGGGTCGTTATAGATGGGTACTTGCATTAGGAGTGCACAGTTAGACGAGAGGTGAGAATATTATGCGAGTGTACGTCCTGACATGTACTTTGCATTTAATGTTTTAAATGTTTTTAAAGCACTTGCAGGTTTTTAAAATATAACTCCACATTCGGGCTCTGACCCGTTTGCTTTTCAAATTTCTTTTTCTTTGTAAAACCATTTTAGGTGCCCAGCCACAAGGACACCAAGCATAGGATACTCATTCAGGTGACGAGCTGTAGCTGTTTGTGGAAGCTACAGGGATTTGCTTATAGACGCTTCTATCTTTTGGATTCCAGAGTCACTACCTTTCAGTTGTAGGGCATGTTGCCCATTTCTATTTAGAGCATCTTTTACATTTCAGTTTTCAGACTTTAGCATGTATTGTTTCAGTTTATTTATTTCAGTTATGGGATTGTAGTGAGGAGTTTTCCTCCAGAATTTATTTACTCTATTGTGATGGTTATTCGTTTTACTTCAGTATGGTGAATGGTGTTATTTATTTCTTCATTACACTTGTTGCATGTTAATCAGACTTAAATTAAAATTTGGCAACTTGCTTTTTAAATACTAGGTGGTTAGAAATAATAAAATGTTTTCGACAGTGATGCTATTAACTGAGCCAACTTGGCATTTTGAATTAATTTTATAAAGGAGTAGCTACCCGGTATTTAATTAGTCGGGGTGTCACATCAAGTGCATGGTTGGTCTCGGATGGGCTGAAATAGTCAAAATAGAGTACCTGGGGATAGTGTTTGATTTATGGGGACTTTTGGACTAGTAAGGAATCACAATTGAGTATATGAGTCAATTTTGGGTTTAATAAGGGGAGAAGCCTTATTTATCCCAAATATAAGCGACGAGAGAGAGAGAGAGAGAGAGAGAGAGAGAAAGGAAGGAGAAAAGGGAGAAAAAGATAAGATTCCGATCAAGCTCCGACGGATCCCGGCACAACGTCGTCGGATTTATCCAACGGGGCAAGTGTTTAACTTTCTTTAACTATTTATATGTGTCTATGATTCATATTATAGTTGGTGAAAACTATATGAATTTTGGGTTGGGATTTTTGGACCAAAATGGTTTTTTTCGAAAATGATTTCATAAAAATTGAGGTGATAACAACTCCATATGAAATCTTAGTTTAAATCCATGTTTATAGTGTAATTTTTGATAAGAAATTTGAAGAATTGAAAGTTGTTGTATAATTAAGAAAAACGGTTGAAATTCTTAATTAATTTGATGAATCCCATGAATTAATTGTTGTGTTGGGTAAAAATAAGTGGGGAAATGAGTATTTTGATGATGGGCGATGTTAGAAGAGATATAAATTGGTTTGGATGATTGTTGGATTGAATTTGGAGTTAAACTCGCCAGATTTGGGACTGAACCATTTCGAATCGATTCGCTAGGGGGAGAATCGGTTTGGTCGAGGCGAATCGATTTAACCCGCGTTAGATATGAAATTTTTTGACTGGTTTTGAGGATTGAAGGAGAATTGTTTTGTGGAGATAAACATGGAGATAAATCTTAGGGGATCCTAAAAAGAGTGTTATGACTTCTAAATGATTAGATGAGTATAGGAAAAAAATTTAGGGCATGAATTTTTGGAGTGTTTGGGACGAACGAGACTCGATGAATTATTTCGACGGGTTTATATATATATATATATATATATATATATATATATATATATATATATATATATATATATATATATATATATATATGTATGTATGTATATTTATGTGTGTAGAATACATATATGCCGATAATATGTATGAATGAAATTTGAATGTGCGAGTAGGATGAAATCAGAATACTAGCTAGACGTGATTAGCTAATATTCGGAAGTAATTAATGTGATAAATTGTATCATAAGTGAGTGAATACCATAATGTGTGTAGAATACATATACGCCGATAATATGTATGAATGAAATTTGAATGTGCGAGTAGGATGAAATCAGAACACTAGCCAGACGTGATTAACTAATATTCGGAAGTAATTAATGTGATAAATTGTATCATAAGTGAGTGAATACTTATGGTCTTAAAATTAGTGTGTGTATACTTATGAATTTATACGAATTGGTATATTCAGGATTATAAGCTAATGCCACGTGAGATAGGCAGGAATAGCCGAATTTGATGATATATATATATACGGGTATAGAGGCAGTATATATATAATATGAATATAAATATATCTGTGTGTGAATGATATATTTGTGTGAAGCATACCCCTTTAGTGCTGTCATGGGAAGTTGCACGATGTGGGTGAATCCATTGGCTAGTGAATGCAGGGAGAGTATAGTCCCCAGGTCATAGCTTCCAGTTATTTATGCAGTGTGGCTTTTATCATGGGTGAAACGTCTTGGGTATCATTCGTTCTCAGTTTCAGGTGAGGAAATATGACTGCTTCCCCTAGTTTGTGATATGCTGTTATCAGGTCGGTGTGAGACCCCGATCGGTGTTACCCAGGATGGTGTGTGTATTCCCTCGAAGATGATAGCATTCTAGAGACTGCATCCATTAAGTTATTTCTCTCGGGGTGGTTATTATACTTATATATATATATATGAAAAGAGATATATATACGGACAAAATAAAGGATAAAATGAGAAGTAAATTGTTACATCCAGAAAAATAAAATCATACGTATATAAAGATGAGAATATTATACACGAGATTAATAGCACTAACACGTGAATGATGTGTAATAACTAGTGGAAGTTATTCATAATGAATGGATAAAAATTATAAGTGAGAATTATAATGAATAATCTCGTGCGAAGGCTTAGGATATTATATACACGGGGTATGAGATAGCATATGGTGATTAGAGGTTTTGAGAGATGCTAGTTAGGTTGGGTAGCGTATCTAGGGTGTTTAAAATACACATGTTAGGTGTGCACTGTTGGATGAGAGGTGAGGGGTATCTCATGTGAGTGCGACACCGGTTTAAATATGAAGAATATCATATTTTAAATGTTAAAGTATTTTAAACACTTTCTAAATATTTTCAAAACGTTTTTGGCTCTGACCCGCTTGCAAATTTTTTCAAAAACCTTTTAGGTGTCCAGACACAGGGACGCTTCGATGATATTATTCCTTCGAGTTAGACGATGCTGCAGCAACTGTGAATGCTAGCAGGAATTATTTAGATGCTTCTATCATTGTGATCTAGATAGGAGGTACTGTGATCATATTCGGTCTTGTTGCCAAACTGTTGTCATTTATTTTATTTTTCGCATTTTCATTTCCACCTATTCAATTTGGTTGTAATGAATGATTTACCGAGAGTTATTGGTTATTGTTTATTTATTTTATTGGTTGTGTATATTATTGTGTGGATGGATTTTATTTTGTATTTAAGTTAACAAGATTAGAAAGTTTAAAATTTGATGCCGGGCCTAATAGGTTATTAGTAATTAATTTGGATTTTCGACAGTGATACTGAGAATGATCCATATGAGAGTCCTGTTTTATTTTGATAAAGGATTGATCAGCCGAGATTAAAATAGACGAGGTTTCACAGATGGTATCAGAGCACCAGGTTTTAGTGTCCTTAGGAATCTGTGGGGACGTACTACGTTTTATGCGTTGCCTTCTATTTGATATAGAGCCTTGTGCTTGGGATTGTTGATTCCTATGGTGAGATTTCGTTCTCAAGTTATAAGGTATAATTATAATGAATCTTATATGCGTTCGGGTGTGCTTCGTATGTCGAACAATGAAGGACATCAGATGAGGGTCGTTAGGAGGACAACAAATGAGGGCCGTTAGGAGGACAACAGGAGGCGGGGATCAGTTGGAGTTGTAGAATAATTTTGGGGATGATGACCGTATTTGAGGTCCACCATATTAAAATTAGTGCATGTATACTTATGAATTTATACGAATTGGTATATTCGGGATTATAGGCTAATGCCACGTGAGATAGGCAGGAATAGCCGAATTTGATATATATAGAGAGAGAGGCAGTATATATAGAATATGAATATAAATATATCTGTGTGTGAATGATATATTTTTGTGAAGCATACCCCTCTAGTGCTATCATGGAAAGTTGCACGATGTGGGTGAATCCACTGGCTAGTGACTGCAGGGAGAGTATAGTCCCTAGGTCATAGCGTCCAGTTATTTATGCAGTGTGACTTTTATAATAGGTGAAACGTCTTGGGTATGATTCATTCTCAGTTTCAGGTGAGAAACTATGACCGCTTTCCCTACGTTTGTGATATGCTGTTATCATGTCAGTGTGATCCCCGACCGATGGTACCCAGGATGATGTGTGTATTCCCTGGAAGATGATAGCATTCTGGAGACTGGATCCATTGAGTTATTGCTCTTAGGGATGGTTATTATACTTATATAGTGTGTGATATATAAGTATGGATATACTTAATATGAATAGTATATTGTATATATATATATATATATATATATATATATATATATATATATATATATATATATATATATATATATATATATATATGAAGATGTGAAAAGAGATATATATACGGACAAAATAAAGTATAAAATGAGAAGTGAATTGTTACATCCAAGAAATAAAATCCGGAATAAAATGAGAGATACGTATATAAAGATGAGAATAATAACACTAAAACAGGAATAATGTGTAATAACTAGTGGAAGTTATTCATAATGAACGGATAAAAATTATGAGAATTATAATGCATAATCTCGTGCGAAGGCTTAGGATATTATATACACGGGGTATGAGATAGCGTATGGTGACTTAGAGGTTTTGAGAGACGCTAGCTAGGCTGGGTAGCGTAGTTAGGTTGTTTAAAATGCACGCGTTAGGTGTGAACTGTTAGATGAGAGGTGAGGGGAATCTCATGTGAGTGCGACACCAGTTTAAATATGGAGAATATCATATTTTAAATGTTAAAGTATTTTAAATACTTTCTAAATATTTTTAAAACGTTTTGGGCTCTGACCCGCTTGCAAAATTTTTAAAAAACCTTTTAGGTGTCCAGACACAGGGACGCCTCGATGATATTATTCCTTCGAGTTAGACGATGCTGCAGCAACTGTGGATGCTAGCATGAATTGTTTAGACGCTTCTATCATTGTGATCTAGATAGGAGATACTGTGATTATATTCGGTTTTGTTGCCAAACTGTTGTCATTTATTTTATTTTTCGCATTTTCATTTGTGCTTATTCGATTTGGTTGTAATGAATGTTTTACCGAGAGTTATCGATTATTGTTTATTTATTTTATTGATTGTGTATAATATTGTGTGGATGAATTTTATTGTGTATTTAAGTTAACAAGATTATAAAGTTTAAAATTTGACGTCGGGCCTAATAGGTTATTAGTAATTAATTTTGATTTTCGATAGTGATATTGAGAATGATCCATACGAGAATCCTATTTTATTTTGATAAAGGGTTGATCGACCGAGATTAAAATAGGCGGGGTGTCACAGATGGTATCAGAGCATCAGGTTCTAGTGTCCTTAGGAATCTTTGGGGACGTACTACGTTTTCAGCGTTGCCTTCTATTTGATATAGAGCCCTATGTTTAGGATTGTTGATTCATATGGTGAGATTTCGTTCTCATGCTATAAGGTATAATTATAATGAATCTTATATGCGTTCGAGTGTGCTTCGTATGCCGAATAATGAAGGACAATAGATGAGGGCCATTTGTAGGACAACGGATGAGGGCCGTTAGGAGGGCAGCAGGAGGCAGGGATCAGTTGGAGTTGTAGAATAATTTTAGGGAGGATGACTGTAGTCGAGGTCACCCCTATTATTGCTCGGGAAGATGGGGCTGTAAGGATTTCTATGGTGCTGCATATATTTTCATGTGCCTCTATAGAAGAAAGTGGTGCCAAATTGGATCACCCATCGTGGTTAAATGGGGGGGAGGGGGAGTCAGAGGGGTCTTTGAAGAGGACCATCCGTTGGAATTTTAAAAAATGCGAAGATTGTGTGTGATAGACAATGGAAGTAGGATATCCAGAGGCTTTGGCATATCGCCAAGTGTAGAATACCTGGAAATGAAAATTGGGTTAAAAATTTATTCGCTCGTAGGAGTAGTGCTGTAATGGTGGGAGTCAATCACCACTTTTGAAAAGTGAAATATTATGCCAATGGAAGGATGTTAGGTACGGTACCGTGAGTACCTTTATCTATTGTCCAGGAAGAGATATGAATGAAATTCTGAACTTATCACAGGAGGGCTGGACAGAAGGCCATTTGTGAAAAAGGAATTTGGTCAGAGAGTAAGACTGAATGTAACGGTGTTAGCAAAACACCGCAGAGAGGAGACCCATTAGGGGACCCATTTAAAGGATTCAGATAACTGAAGTTCTACCGAGTGATGGTGGATTCAGTTGGGAATGGTAAGTCTAGTAGTGTGTTCCTTAGGGCCAGCGGAGCTAAGGGAACGACGAGGTTAGCCATCTGGGTCGAGGATACCAGGGTCCAAGAGAAGGACAACCTTAATATGGTCAGTATGACTAGGAATAAGGGATTATATAGAAACATTTTTATGTGGAGAGTAGGACTGCATGCATTGATTTTTCCCGAAGTGAGTAAAGGGACAAGAGTATGGTACCTAGCATGGGCAATGATTAAGATAGTTTTGGTTCAGTTCGGACAAGCGTGTTTTGTCTGGGAACCATCTGAGCAGCCAAGGCGATTTTGCAAGGTAGAAGTATGAGTTTTATCCTCGGGTGAATGAGGCCTGCTTTATATAACACGAGCGAGTCACGGTATTTTGATTAGAACTAGATTTGCTTGTGAGACGATTTTAGTGGTTTTATCGATAACGTTAATATGTGGATATATTTTTTCGTTGTGTAGTGGGGTTATCTTTGGTTTCATCTGCGGGGGAGCGGATGTAGTCAAAGTGGTATATATGTTATTGGAATGACTCGTTCTAGTGATGTGTTATACGAGTATGATATTATCCTGAGTATAAACTGGTTAGAATGATAGTGGGCTGATATTGCAAGGCAATCGTGTTTGCTGTCCTAAATGAGGATGTGTTCTTTTAGTGATGCCTTACCTGAAAGAGGGCCGAGCTCGCATTCATATTATATTATGATAGAGACTTTAGAGATTATAATTGTCTCAAGATATTGATCCTGGTGTGTAAGGACTTTACTTATATGATTCGGGGTATATTGGGTTTACCATCGAGCGGAGAGAGTTAGCTCGTTGTTATTTTTAACGCTCAGGACTTGGTGATAGGGAGAGAGCATTATTATACCACTACTTTAGAGACGTGGGGGTTAATATTTATATTTATATGTCTGGAGACATGATTTTTGAGAGTCCCGGGTATGTGTTTGAAGTTTATGGAATTCGATTACCTCCAATGCTGAGTGATAGTGCATTGGGGAAAAGTCTCGTATTTGAATGTTATTGCGGGATGAGATATGCATGAATTTTGATAAATGTCTAGGGCATCAGTTTTGAATGTTAATCAATGAAAGTGTAGAGAAAACACTCTGAGCTGGGAGCTATTATATAGTATAAGGCCAGTGGAACCAGTAGTGCCGCGAGAGAGCACCGAATTTTTTTTCTTCTCACCATGAGTTAAAGGGTGGAATAATGTTAAGAAAAAATTAAATTTAGATTTGTGGGTGATTGAGAAATACCCATGTGTTATAGCCACGTCGAGAATGCGAGGCCAGTTTTGAGAAAAGTGTGTTAAGTGTGTGCGATTTCCAGTGTTGTGCAAATATGCACAGATTACAGGGTGTATAAGGGCCTTGGTTAGATGATTTCAAAATCGTCTGAGATAAAAGGAGGACGTGGGAATAAATGTGTGGAATATATGCCTGTGGGGGCAGTTATAAACAAAGCTGGAATCACTACACCAAATTGGCTATTTTATAACTAATTGAAAAAATGATTTATAAGTGTTCAAAACACTTATAAAATTTATAACGATTTTAACCACTTACAAAATTTTTAAGTGTTCACGAGTGATACAAAAGTGTTAATATAACACACATTAAGTAGTATACTATACGTGATTCTCTCATGTATACCTTCTTTGCCTACAAAGTGTTAAAAAAACATTTCACCCATTTTCATCATTCCCGCACTGGTAGAGTTAAAACCCTCGTGTATACATGCTTTAGATTCCTGCTCACCATTTTCATCATTCCGTCTTCATCATTGCTTTCTCTCTTCTCAGGTAACTAATTGTAAGGTTTATGAAAACATTTCACCTACATGTTTTTTAGATTTTAAGGTTAGTCTTTTAAGATTTCGATTTTATGACATTAGCATTTTGAAATTCCCAATTAGGGTTAGGTTTGTGTTCTCAAATCCATTCGATCCTAGTTTAAATTCATATGTGGTTGTATTCATTCATTATATTCTATGTTTCATCATGTGCTTAATTTTGGCTACTCATTTTTTATTTATCACCAATTTTTGCAAATAATAGACATAACCCCAATTTCACAAAAAAACTGTTAATTTTCATGGAAATAACACCAATTTAATAAAAAAAATGTTGATTTGCATGGAAATAGATGTTTATTTGCGCGGAAATAGGTTTCATGTCTAATTATTTGAAAAAACTTAGGTTAAATCAAATCTATTATCAAAAAAGGTTTTTGTGAATATAACCCTTAGGGTTATCAATGATACGATTCATGATGAAATAAACCACATGGACACACAATAAAGTATATATAATCAATCAAAAATGATTAGTCACTTAATTTTAGATTGGTTTCGAAAGTTCAAGGCATTTGGGTCTTTCTTTGCCATTTTCCCCCATTTTCTTCCTTTTTTCCTCCATGTTGTAGTATTGTGGACTTTCTTATGCCTAATTGTCATTAAACACAAAGATGTATTAAACTCAATAATCAAGGCAATATTATATCTGAGAAAGCTAGCTAGTTAAAAGGAAATTGATATACTACGCCTTAACACATTAAGGGCAAGAATTCTACATAAGATCATCACATGTGCATAGACCACGCATTAAAGCATAATCGGAATATGAATAATTTAACATTCAGTTATGTGTATCCGATTGTATTTTTTGGTTCTAAGATTGGTTGAAATCAAAACATCTGATTGTTTTCAGGCGGGTTTGTGTATTTGTGAACATAAGATGGTAATGATTTACTAAGATTGGTACGAACTCTATTTTCAGGAGTGTTTGTGTATTATGTTCTAAGATTTTAGTTACGTTGAAATCAAAACTCTATTTTTTTTGTTCTAAGATTGGATTATGTTTTGTCTTTGTCTTTGATTTAGGAAAGAGTGTTGATTTGGGTTAATTACTGAATGTAAGTGGATTTTGGTATTAGTTTTCTAATGAAAACAATTTCTGTAAGGCCTCTCTTTATTTTTTTGGATGATTTATCTTAATTAAGATCCATCAATTATGTTCTAACTGGTATTAACTCCATATATGTTAAATTTTTTTGTTGCGTATGGTTTGGTTTGGTTGTATAAATGCCCATCCAATCGCTGTAAAACAAATATCACCAAAGGAAATTTGATTCTTCAATTCAGAGCATTTAAGTTTTTGAAGTTTCAAGAGGTCTTACTTTACACATTCACTTATGATTAAATGATTTATATTAAATAATTGTTGAGCTAGTTGTAATGTATCCTAAATGAAAGTTGCTAATGTATTTTTCCTGTATTTGATATAATGGTGTGACCTCTGATAGCTGGCTGAGCATGTCCCCAAAGGCCATATTCCACGATCAATGACTAATCACTTCAGAGGAGAACTTACAAGAAAGGTTGAACATGAGGAACTTTATAGGGGCATTTATTTCAGTTCATGTACATATATTTCTTTGTACATATATTATTTTTATATGAAAAAATTGCATTTAGCCTCTGTTTTATGGAATTTACCATACCATACATATACTCAAGAAGTTTTTTACTTCAAGGTTTTTTTATTGCTAGAAATTATTATTTTTACTTTACTTTTTAAAGTGTTCTTTAATATCTTGGTATTTCACATCAATATAGATGAAACAAGTTGTGAAGCGAACTACAAGTAAAGATAGAGGTAAGCCAGTTCTGACCCCCCCCCCCCCCACCATCTTTTTCTTCTTTCTCTGGGTAAATTGTAAGAACCACTACTATTACGTTGGTTGAAAATATCTCCGTGAACTACTTTCTTGAAATTCTACAACTACTAATTAAATCATGTCAATAGGATACCAATAAAAATGTTGCTCTACTAAGTTAAATTCGCTGTGTCGGCCAACTTTTGTTCGTAAGTATTACACTGTTATCATTTACTGATTACTACCATTTTGTTCGGTGATGATCATTTACCATAACTTGATTTTATTTCTCATAATCAGAATGATGGTCTGTGGATGAGAATTGACCTGATTGTGTCATATAAGAGGAGTTACAAAGTAGATATATAACATTGCAAGATACAATTTTGCATGGATGACCATGTCAATTTTTTATTGACACGATATCTTTCCATAACAACACAATTGTGGACCAAACTAAATTTATCATTTCAACTGCAAATTAATTAAAGAGGCAATCAGAAATCCCTAATGTTCTGCACATAAGAAGTGTTTGCTACTCAACTATGAAAAATTCTTGGGGCAAGTGGTATCCGATTTTTGTACATTCCACAAATTCTGTACATTTTACATTTTTTTATTTCTTCATGTTTTTGTTGTTATACATTATCCCATTTAAGTTTGTAATAGAATTGATAAAGTATCAAGACTTCCGTGTCTTCATTGGATCTTCAGATCCCTGCGGTTACTTCTACTTTTCCTGTTGACCGTAGTTGTGAATATCATTAGGGCTCTTTCTCACACTTCAAAGGATTAGCAGATTCAATCATGTATGTCTTGGGGCATATGTACTAGTTCAATTTTATTTTCATGTTATACGCTTCTTACCAATCATCGTTATTATATTCTTCTTCTTCTTCTTCTTCTTCTTCTTCTTCTTCTTCTTCTTTTTGAAATACGCTGGGTAATGAATGGTGTAAATGCTCCAAAAGTGGTTGAATCAATAGGTTCTGACCGTAATAAGTACAGGCGGCTAGCAAAGTTTGGAAATGATTATGTGAGACAAGATGATGTATTAATTCATACTATATATTTATATTTTAACTTTTTTTCGTGGCATTTGACCGTAGTGTGGAGTTATTGAATAAATTGTTTTAAGCGTTTAATAGTTTCGAACTTGGAATTGTGCTTAGAACATATTAGTAATGTAAATATGTTGTGAAATATGGAGGTGGGATAATGAAAATAATTTAACTATATTATTCATTAACAGTAGTAAAATGCATTCCTGGGAACTAGTAAACGTTTAAGATAATGCAAATTCTATAATGTCCATATAACAAGAAATAAGAAACAGTAACCATTTAGAAATGTGACTATGAGCTCAACCAATGTGGGATGGGAGAAACTCATTTGAGCAGTAAGTCGATGTTTATTTTGCTTTAGAGTTCGCCTTATGTTTTTTTTAATCGTAGTTTTGGTTCGTCCATCTCATGTGGTGTAGACCGAACTTGCTTGTCTGCTTCATGTGGGCCTGGACTTGACTTCATTTCATATCATTTCGGCTTTTCCTTTATCATTTAAAATACATTACTGATTGTGAGCACATCCATTTCTATACAAGTTTATACTTATATATTATCTGTTATGCCACCCATTGTAGATGCTTTTGCCTAAAATGTTTACAGGTACATATGATCCTAAACTTTGATATGTGCTTCAACTCGCAACAGTCTCTGAATTATATGATCTTGAGAGAATTCTTTTCGGATCAAGGTGCTAATGTCTACATTACTACATATATATACTTATAGTACTTCTAAAATCTTTCAACCAGTTTGTTAGAGTAATTTTATCTTTTGACGATGTTGGAATTTTGTCATTTCCATTTACTTCAGTCCTTTGTTAACATTAATAGCAAAACTGGCAGTTATTGACTATGTCATGATTGAAGAAGACCCAAAAGAAGTGGGAGGATTTTGTTACAATTCTTAAATCAAGATTCTTTTCCCTCTTAGTTGATGCTCAATCAATAACGAGGTTACCAAATTACACTGCTATTAATTTAACTAGTTTTAGACTATATTAAGGACTGACTACTAAATTGAGTGTTGGATAATTCTGAATCACCTGACATCCTATTTATTTTTTTGTTAATGTTAAGTTTCTATTATGAAACACATCCAACCACTAAAGACATTAAATATTTCTTTCGATTCAAATATTAATTAACTGTTGGTATAACTATATTAATCTTACGAAGATTAATCTACATTTGATTGATTTCATTTTATATTTGTGGTAGGGGTTGGAGTCCAACATATAAAAATGTCTTGCTTGATGTGAGAAACAAATTGAGCATTCCTTGTTCAACTAAATTGTCAACGGAAGATCTAGAAGTTGAAATTTTTCTTCATCTGTTGCAGGAGTACTCAAGGTACTATTCTTAATCATATATCTGAACTTCAATTATTTTATTTATTATATTTTTTTACATGAAAGTTCCCTCTTAGAATTTCACTTGGATAGACGGTGAGGCAGCCAAAAGAACTGCACCTTTTTAAGGAAAAAAAGTGCATCATGATATGTGGTCCTGAAAAATAGTGAATTGGTGTCAAAATTTATATAACTAAAGCTAATGGTTGTAACTTGTAACCAATCTTCATTGGCTAGGTTAACATTCTTAAATATGCATAACTACAATATATATTTATGAAATAACATGGAATTCCAACATCATCTGGAGTAGAGAAGCTTAACATAAGGTGATATTGATTCGATTTAACATCGCCCTGACTATGATCTCCCACCTTCTGGATTGCCTTCAGCTCATGAGATGCACAAATACTTAGCATGAGACAATAATCGAGGCGGCCCTCCGACAAAGGAAGTGAAGACATTGGGATTATCATATGATCTCTATCTCTAAAACCCGCCTTTTTCCTCTACTTCTGGAGAATCGAGTAATTATGGTGGTGTTGGTTTAGGGATAGATATTGGAAGAGGACCCTCCTTTGGATTAGTTGATCTTATTTCAATAGCTCTAAATGGTTGAGTCATGGAGTATGGGGGTCGAGCCCCAGTGGATCCACTGGATAGGCCAGGCCGCGAACCACTACCTCTCCGTCTCCCTTCAGATGCTTCTAATACTTGCAAACAAATTACCTCAAAAGAATAGTGATAGAGATAATCTAAAAGAAACCCATAACTTGCTTGTTAACATCCATCCTCTCCACCTCCCAAAAATGAGTAAACAAAATTCCCAGTAAAGCCATTTGGACCAGGGGCACTATCACCACTTAAATAAAAAATTGCGTCTGTAAGGACATAAATTTCCAATTCAGTCTTATGTAGTGTTGGCTCAATTTCGGACAAAACAATTTGAGTCATAGGATAGAGTGTAAAGTGTATCCATCCAAGGCTATGACGAGTTTGTTGAAGACGTAGCGGTAAGATTTGTAAGGCTTCATCATTGCCGAGTTGTTAGTGCCTCGTTTCTACGTCAACAACAATTAGATTCCATAGTCTCCAAATGTATGAATGCAATTTTATATATGTAGGAGACTTAGAATATTTTATGGGTATAATTTTAATGTAAAATTTCTTTTACTTTTCAGAAATTATTTTAGAACTTTGGATAAAAGTTTTTGGTCTTAAACTTGAAAATCTGAAAAATTTGTTTTTTCGTTCGAAAGAGATTATCATTCCAACGAGATTTCAAACGAGTTTACCAACGACATTTCCAATTGTTTATTTTTTTCGTTTGATGTTTCGTTATAACGAACTCGTTCGAACGAGTTTTTCCAATGAGACTTTGGCCTACTTTTCTTTTGAAATCTCGTTCGAATGACCTGGGAAAGTCGTTTGAACGACTTTGGCGGGAAGGCTAAATTTTTGGCGATTTTTTTTTAGCCACCGATGTTTCCCACTTGTTCCACTAACATTAACCAGCCATATTATGTGCGGGAACAAGACTTTTCAAAATAACTTTTTGAGATTCTTTCATTCTCTAGAGAGCAAAATGTTTACCCCAAAAGTTCATGTTTGAGTGTTTTGATTTCTATGACTTAATATCTTCTAAAAACACTTACACCCATTGAGTTTTGTTTAAATTCCAAGTTCCCATATATATATATATATATATATATATATATATATATATATCTTGCTTGGAGTTTGGTTTGGCACATTTGGTTCATCTCTACATCATTAAAGGAGAGAGTTTGTGTTCTTCTCCACCCAAAATGAGTTTGTTTGCGTGCTATGGTGTTCCCAATTGAAGAAAGGCTTCATGTGCGGGTTAATAGAGACCAAAAGCCTCATTGGTGGATTCTAAGATTCCGGTGGAGTTCGGAATTATCGACTAGGCGGAGGTAGTTACAAGAAGACGTGTCAAGGCTTGGACGGATTCGAGTCGTGTGAAGTAAGTCATCTGTCTTGTAATAATAAATCCATACTTAGTGAACTTAAGGCTAGGGCCGTCCGAGGTTTTTCCCATTTGGATTTTTCTCGTACATCGACGCGTAGTGGTTTGTGATTTATTTTATCTTGCTATATCACCTAGATGCGTGCTTAGGACAAAAAGTTTAAATCACCACTACAGCTTAATTTGGTGCTAAAATTAATTTGGGTAATGTTTAATTAATTTAATTCGAGTCATTAATTTTAATTTGATAAAATTTGGTTTGGCGTAAGTAGAAAATTGAATTAATCTTGTTAGGCAAATTTTTAGGACTTGGGTTGAGTTAATTTGTTTAAGTGAAAATTAATGAGTTGATTAATTTTATGTCACTTTTAGTTTTGTTTAATTTTAATTTTAAAAAAATAAAAATTTGGAGGTTGTGTATGTTATGTTGAACCATCCTATTCCACACTTAAAGGAAATTAATATTTAAATAGAAAAGAATTTTTTAAATTTGGGGGCTCCAACGTTTTTCAGATTGGTATTAGAGCTGGAGCACTAATGTATTGCGTTAAGGTCCTTTATTGTGTTATTGTTAAAAATGGAATTTTTCCCTTCAAAATTTACTGTTTTCGATGGTTCCAATTACGCGTATTAGAAAGCGCATATGAAATCGACAGTATAGTCTATAGATGAGAGGGCTTGGTTGTCAATTGTTAACGTGTGGTCCCCACCCACATGTTTGGTAGAAAATGAGTGTGTTCCCAAACCCATAGATAGATGGAGTGAGAATGAATTTAAACAAGCCAATTTTAAATCCTGAGGTTTAAATGCCTTGTTTATTGCAGTTTCATTGGATGAATTTTGTCGTATCATGACTTGTGAAACCGCTAAGGAAGCATGGGATATATTGTAACTCAGTCACGAGGGAACTAGTGTCATTAAGGCTTTTAAACTCCAAAACCTCACCACTCAATTTGAAATCATCAAAATGCTTGAATTAATCCTTTGATGAATTTTATGCTAGTCTTTCTGATATAGTTAATTCATCTTTTAATTTGGGAGAGAAATAACCCGATGACCGTGTTGTAAAGAAAATTTTAAGGTCCCTACCCGGTAGGTTTATCCCTAAAGTGACCGTTTTAACTTCTTTACCCACCTTGCACTCTACCAAACTTGAGGAGTTAGTAGGTGATTTGCAAACCTATTAACTAAATATGTTCCCCTCCAAAAATGAAAAGAAAATAGATAAGGGCATCGCTTTGAAATCCCGAAAAAAGGAAAAATAAGTTGTGGTTGATAATAGTGATAGTGACTCGGAGGATATGGCTATGTTTGCGGGAAAATTTCTTAAATTTAACAAAGATAATCTTAAAAATGATTTCAAGAAATTTGATAAATCTAAGTATGATAAAGCCGAATAGATCCCTACAACATATAATGAAAATCTTAATAGGGATGAGTCAAATAGGTGCTATGGTTTTGATGGGTAGGCCATAGGGCGAGAGAGTGCCCCACTACACTAAGGAGATAAGGCAAACAACCAATTTTCTATAATGCCACCCTTAGTGATGAAAGCGAAAATTAAGAGGGACCCGATTCCTCCATTGAGCGCACCTTTACCGCGTTCTTGGCAAGTCATGTGAGCACCAATAATGAATCTTCACATGAAGATATACATTTACATGACCCTTCCGAGGCCTTTGTTTGTGAATCCCCAAAAGATGATGGTTGTGAGAGTGGAGAAGAGAGAGAGAGTGAAAATGATGAAGGGTTTGTTGAGAGTGAACTTTAATTTGCATTTAGAGAATTATATGAAGAATCTATTAAATTAAAAAAGGCAAATTTGAAGTTAGAAGCTTGTTTGAAGGAACGTGTCTAGGTCGCTGATGAGAGTGCTTTAGTGGAAGACCTTAGGACACGTGAGAGAGCTATTAAAGAGAAGCTTGAATATGTAGAAGGCAAGAGAGATAGCCTTAGAGGTTTTATGGAATTAATGAAAAAGGATCTTCTTATGTTTGAAGAGAGGAATGTTTTGTTAGAGTCTAGAATTTTAGATTTAGAAGAAAAGTTAAGAGACTCTAGTGATGTCAAATTCGATTTGGAATGTAGGTCCACTAAATTAGATAAAATATTAGGAACTTTCCAAGTAAAAAATGACACTTGTGGTTTAGGCTTCGATTCTTGTAATGATTCCACTAATAAAGCCAAAATAATTTTTTTGAGAGAATTACCTAGGAACGCTTCTAGAGATCAACCCTTAGGTACTTCTTTTCGAAGTGTCTTTACTTTCTCATATTGTGGTCGAAGGGTCATCTTAGTAAATTTTATTTTGATCTTATAAGAATTTCTAAAAAATCCAAAGGTAAGGTAATTGAGGTAGCTAAGATTCCCAAATCCCGAGATTGTCACTCTTCACTAGTATGGGTTAGGAGATCCGACTTGGTATCTTTACAAAATAGAATTTTTGATTCTCATTTGCTTTCACATAATTCCTCCCTTGTAAAATCTAAAGGTTGAATTTGTTAAGTTTTGTTTCCATACTCTAGCTTTTCTCCTTTATGCTGGATTTTCATGCTAGTTGTTTGCTTGTTTGTCATTTTTCTAGTCTATACTCCATGATTAATCACATCCTAGAATTATGACTTGTGTATATATTTTGTATTATATTCTTTTCATTTTAGTTTGCATTAAATGAAAAATAAAAAAAGATTTTATTTATCATTCGTGTTTTACCTTATGAGTAATTTAGGCTTAATGAAAAATACAAAATGATTTTTTTTGTCTTTTGAGTAAATATTTTTGTATGCTTGGTTATAAAAAAAAATTAAAAACTCATTTTTTTTTTATGTATTTTCGTTTGACACACCTTTTGTGGCATATGTTTTTGTTTAATCCTATCGTTCCGCTTCTATGTGGGTAGAACTTTTGGTTAAATTTTTCAATCCTTAAAACGTTCTTTGTCATGGTTACATGGAGTAGTTTAAGTTTGACTTTCTTAATGGATTCACTTTTATATGCCTTTTCACACACATGCACGAGCTCTTTTGAAATTTTAACTTCACATGTATATTTGAGCTTTGTGAGGTGTTCTCGTACCAATCTAATCATCTACATATCTTGTGACCCAGGAGGATTTGTTCATGTTAAATCTATTGCATGTGAGATTTGTGTGACAAAAATTGATATATGAATGTGCACGGGGAAGGCCTCCGAAAGGAAAAATTATCCTTTGCGAGTAAGCCACCGTTTGGATTGGACCTAAAAGAAATACCTGGTCCAAAGGACTAAAATAAAATATGGCATTAAAAAAAATATTTGACAAGGCCTATTTTGTTTAGTTTGGTATATTCATTCAAAAGTATTATATGCATATTTTGAGGGAGTTTGGATGGTATATCAACGGTTTTCCACAATGACTTAATATCCTAGTTGCGCTATCTTTTCATGCCTCTATTAGTTTATAGAATCATCAATATGCTAGGCTTGTATGCATTGTGTTTGTTTGTTTATAGAGTTCAATTTATCTTGTCACATAAGGCTAAATCTTAGTTGATTAAGTTTTGCAATCAAATGAGAACTCTGTGAGCATGTTTAAGTGATTGCGTTTTAATTTATTGGTATCTTGTTCACACCCCTTCACTTTCGTTTCCATATGATACATGTATGCTATAAGAGTATGGAAAACTCATGTTATTTTATTTTGTATCATTTGTGTGTTTATATCTATATATGTATGCTTATGCTTATTTTATATCTGTTGTGTATTCATATATATAATATGTTGTTTGTTTTGAGTCTTTGCCATGTTAGCTAATCTATTTATGCTTTTAATTCAGAATTGGTATCTATCTTTTTACGAATTTTGGTTGATATGCCATGCTTATGTTGAATACATTTTAGTTGGTATCATTTTTTCTGGCATCATAAGTTAGTATCTAATTACCCTTGATGTGGATTTGTTATCTTTTAATGTCGCCCATATGCTTAAATGTTCTTATCACTTTATGCATCATCATGTCTTTACTTGTTTTCCCATATTTTGCATCCCTTGTTTCGATTTGAGGGGAAGAAATGATATTTCTTTAATTAGAGGGAGAAATAAGTTATGTTTTAATTATTTATCCTCTGTCTATTTCTGAACAAAAAGGGGATGAAATGGTATTTAAACCTTTAGTTTAGGAGATTTAACTTAGGGGGAGCTGCGACCTTCTTAGGTAGATCATGTTTGATAAAGATGAAGAATTAATTTTGGGTGAGTATTTATTTAAATTGCATTTAATATTTGATATTACTTATGCATTTAATGGTTTGCTTAAGTGTGAAGGATTTATTCCTTTTAGTGGCAGTTATTTAAAGCGGCACAGCATCCTTGGGATGAGTCAGCGTCAGTATTTTTTATTTTATTTGGGTGGGATATGTGTCTAGACGAGCTTGACGGCCCTTTAGGATTTTTGGTTTGATTTTGTCCTGGACTAGCGAAAGGGGGAGATTTGTAAGGATACAAATTTCCAATTGAGTCTTATGTAGTGTTGGCTCAATTTCGGACAAAACAATTTAAGTCATAGGATATAGTGTAAAATGTATCCATCCAAGCCCATGACAAGAATGTTGAAGACGTAGCAATCAGATTTGTAAAGCTTCATCATTGTCGAGTTGTTAGTACCTCGTTTCTACGTCAACAACAATTGGATTCCATAGTCTCCAAAGGTATGAATGCAATTTTATATATGTAGGAGACTTGGAATATTTTATGGGCGTAATTTTAATGTAAAATGTCTTTTACGTTTCCGAAATTATTTTAGAACTTTGGATAAAAGTTTTTGGTCTTAAAATTGAAAATCTGAAAAATCTATTTTTTCGTTCAAAATGTCGTTCGAATGAGATTTCAAACGAGTTTACCAACGAGAATCTGTCCTACTTTTCTTTTGAAATCTCGTTCGAAGGATGTCGTTCGAATGACTTCGGCGTGAAGGCTAAATTTTTGGTAGTTTTCTTTTTTAACCACCCATGTTTCCCACTTGTTCCACTAACTTTCACCAACCATATTATGTGCGGGAACAAGACTTTTCAAAATAACTTTTTGAGATTCTTTCATTCTCTAGAGAGAAAAATGTTTACCTAAAAATTTCATGTTTGAGTGTTTTGATTTCTATGACTTAATATCTTTCAAAAACACTTACACCCATTGAGTTCCCATATATATATATATATATCTTGCTTGGAGTTTGGTTTGGCACATTTGGTTCGCCTCTATACCATTAAAGGAGAGAGTTTGGGTTCTTCTCCACCCAAAATGAGTTTGTCTGCGTGCTGCGGTGTTCCCACTTGAAGAAAGGCTTCGGGTGTGAGTTGACGGATACCAAAAGCCTCATTAGTGGATTTCAAGATTCCGGTGGAGTTCAGTATTGTCGACTAGGCGGAGGTAGTTACAAGAAGACGCGTCAAGGCTTGGACGGAATCGAGTCGTGTGAAGTAAGTCATCTGCCTTGTAATAATAAATCCATACTTAGTGGACTTAAGGCTAGGGACATCCGAGATTTTTCCCATTTGGGTTTTCCTCGTACATCAGTGCGTAGTGGCTTGTGATTTATTTTATCTTGCTATATCACCTAGATGCATGCTTAGAACCAAAAGATAAAATATGGTTTGAATCACCACTCTTGCTTAATTTGTTGCTAAAATTAATTTGGGTAATGTTTAATTAATTTAATTCACGTCATTAATTTTAATTTAATAAAATTTGGTTTGGCCTAAGTAGAAAATTGAATTAATCTTGTTAGGCAAATTTTTAGGACTTGGGTTGAGTTAATTTGTTTAAGTGAAAATTAATGAGTTGATTAATTTTATGTCACTTTTAGTCTTGTTTAATTTTAATTTGAAAGAAATTAAAATTTGAAGGGTTTGTATGTTGTGTTGAACCATCCTATTCCGCACTTAAAGGAAATTAATATTTAAATAGAAAAGCGCTTTTTAAATTTGGGAGCTCTAATGTTTTTAAGCATCCCTCACCTCTTCTGCTTTGATCAGGTTTGGGATAACGTCCAAAAATGATTCATCATCATTAGGTAACTGCTGATGGGAGAATTGATTTTGGAAGTGGGTAATAGCAACGTCTTTTATTCTGCTTTCATTAGTAAGAGATACCCCATTATCATCTTTGATACTATGAAGTAATAATTTGGATTTTTTATTTTTAACCCAATCATGGAAGTATTTAGTATTTTCATCTCCTTTTTCCCATTTTTTCTACCTTTTTTACTCTAATACTCATCTTCAATAACATGGTGTCTATGGTAATCTGCATAAGATTTGGACAATGCCTCGCGGTGGTGTTCACTGTAATCTCTTTTAAAATCTAATTCAGCAGCAGGAACAGAGTCCTCAGCGTTTCTAGAATTCTGAAATATGTCCCCCACTAGCTTTTACTCCACCTAGAAAGAACTTGTTTTAATTTCTTGAGGTTCCCAACCAAGGCATAGATAGGATTACCATCTGAATAACCAACCCATGAAGAGTATACAATGTTGATTAGATCAGAATGTTTAGTCCAAAAGTTTAGGAAGGAAAATATTTTTGGGACTTCATCCAAAGAGGTTCTAATAGACATGAGAGACTCGTCAGAAGCATTTATATTAAGGTTATTTACCACAGTGGGATGAAAGATATCCATCCATTATTTTTAGTATATAATTTTGTCCAGTCTACATCAAATTTAGTGAGCCCTTGTCTTTTTTAAACCAGGTTAATTTGGATTCGTTGAACCCCATGTCAATTTGACCACAACTGGCTTGGCAGTCCAAAAATGTGTATAGTTTTTAATATAATGCTAGAGAAGTAATGTGGGGAATTTAATAATGTATACACATTTTTTTTAATATAATGCCCAAAAATATTTTCCTCTGTGCTTGAATAAAACTAGTATAGTTTATTTTGATCTCCTTTCACCTTTTATTTTGACACATAAATATTGCATTTCAAGTATTTATATATTGACATCATACAATATATTTTCGATAGAATTAATTATCACTCTTTAAAGTCTATATTGATATTCACACATCCCTTTGTATGTACGCTTTTTAAGTGAAAAAATATAGCATAGTTTGAAATGTGCTTGACGAAAACGTTATCTGGACTAGCATTCAGTGTAAAGTAGTATATACTTTAGTGGCATTTATTTTTTAAGCAATCGTAATTGCGGATTTGGGTACGTAATTTATCCCAAGCTATGCATTTGAGGTTCTTCACACTAAATTAATATACGAATCGGCGGCGATGGATAGATCCGAGATGTTGGACGGATTGCTAGGGCGAGGAGGGCTGAACTTCAAATGGTTGTTACTCTCTTTTTAAAAAAAATAATCTGTCTCAGTTGTTTAATTATTTTTGTTTATTTGAATGATTGATTTGTATTGTTGTTGTTGTTGAAGTAAATCTTTGATTAGGTCGACCATGACTAGAATCCAAGTGCTCCGGAGGAGGGCAGAGGTCGACCAAAGTTTTCTCAAGGAGTATCTTACCAAACTACTCGCTAATGGCCTCGATATTAATGCCTATAGAAGGGTCATCTTTCATCTTCATCGTCATCTTCTTCTTCTTCTCTAAATAAATTATTTTATGCAAACTATATCATATGGATCCACTGTTACAGAGCCTAAGATTATCTCTATCACTATTCTTCTGATGAAGTTGATCCTCTGAATCCATTACTTCTCCTAGTTGGTTTTGATTGAGTTGAGAATTGGGTTTTACAAATTTTTGTTTCCAAAATTGAGAGTAGCAATGATCATGTTTTTATGATGAGTGTGTGTTTTTTCTTTTGTTTTTAGTCCAGATTATGAGTTTTAAGAACATAATTCTTATCATGTCCATTTATTTTTAATTGACTTAATTTCGGACAAAATAAATTAAGTCTAGGCTAGTTTTATTATGGAGTTTAATTGAAACCTACAACAAAGTTCAAGTCTAAGAATGTGCAATTTAAAGCTTTGAAGAAGATTTCAAGTCAAAAGTGTTGCATATGTTTAAGATCACTCAGGTATGAATACTTGTGAGTAGTTGGGTAATTTTGTATGTTGATTAAAAGCTGGGTGATTTAAATGTTTGGGAATTAAATCCTTTTATGTTTTAAAAATATTTTTGAGTTGCAAACAGTTTAAAGAAAATTTGAGTATTTATTTAAAAAGAAAATTATTATTTTAATTACTGTCGCTTGAACAAGACAGTGGGTCGTTCAAACGAGATCCACTTCTCGCTCGAACGACCTGCCGTCTCGATTTTCGTGTTTTCATTTTCTTGGACTCTGTGCTGCTCAGTTATAAATAAAAACATATCTGCGAAAGTTTTGATATGCAAAACAGTTTCGAAAACTCATTCCCATACAGTTTTTCATCATCCGGTGTTTATTCAAGATCGTATTACTCAATTCCAAAGTTAGTGATCTTGAACGCGTTTACCGAAAGACAATTCATTCAATAACCATTTTGTACTTCGTGGGGAGAACTCTAAAATCGGAGAGCTGCGTGCTATTGTGGATGGAGTCCTTATGAAGTAACTTGTGGAGAAGCTGTTTTCTTTTCCATTGCTAACCATCTGGAGTTATTGGGGGAGATTGTAATACCCCCTACTTTTAAAGATATTTAAATTACAAAGGTGGGCGTAATTTGATAATTTGAGAAATTACTATGAATAGTAATTTTGGAATCTATGAGTGAAATTGAATAAATTCAGAATATAAAGTGAACAGTAAATATTAGTTTGTAAGTGTCAGATTAATATTTACATGGATTATATTTTCTTATGAGACTAAGAATGTGAGTGGGATTATTTTAATTACATATCGCAGTTGGGTAAAGCGACAAAGAAAAATATTTTAATTGGAAAACACATGTATTGAAATGTGTCGAGTTTAATTAGGAAATTTTAGATAAGTGACTCGGATTGAGATTTCGAGTGCGCGATTGGATTCGGAATGGACGAAATAGTCAAAATTAAGTACCCTGGGGTAATGTTTGGGTTATGGGGGCTTTTTGTACTAGTAGGGACTCGCAATTGAGTACACGAGTCATTTTACAATTGGGTATTCACCCAATTTCGGGCTTAATAAGGGGAGAGCCCTTATTTCTCCCACATATCAACCCTAAGAGAGAGAAAGAGAAGAGATAAAGAAGAGAAGAAAGAAGAAGAAAGAGAATATAAGAAAGAAGGAGATTTACGACCAAGTTCAGCGGGATTCGACTCGAGATCGTCGGATTTGATCCAAGAGGCAAGTGTTTAACTTGCTTTATGATTTAGTGTGTTTATTTCTCATATTATAGTTGGTGTAAAACTATAAAGATTTTTGGGTTGGATTTGCGTAAATCAAACGGGTTTTCGGAAGACTAAACGGATAAAACTCGGTTTATACCCAATTTGAGAAACTTAAGAATTAATTGAAATTAATGGTTGGTTATGGGTTCTAGGATGATTAGAACCCTTTTTATATGTGTATTTATGGTTGTTTGAGGATGGATGATGATGAGAGAGAAGATAAAATTCTTGGAGGTGCATTAATGGAGATTTGTAATTTGGATAAGATAGTGAATAGTAACACAGCAGCTTGCAGGGTTGATTCGGCCAGAAAGCGAATTGATTCAGCTCTTTGTCAAAACATTACAGTTTTAGATATTTTCGATATGGTCACGTGGGCACCGACCGCGAATTTTTCCGATGTTTTTTGAATTAGTTATGATTTTTCTAAAGAAGCAGTACCGAGGTTGAAATCATTAGCTCGGAAATAAAACCAAAAATTGGAAAAATAAAGGCTAGAATTGTTTGGAGATAAATATTTGGGGTTCCTAAAAATAGTGTGGGGACTTCTAAATAATTTTTTGAGTAAGGCGTCGACCTTGGGTTAGTTGAAAGTAAAATCCAAGACTTACCAAAATAGGGGTGTGTGGGAGGAGTAACACTCGGGGTGATATTTCTGTGGGAAAATATTTATATAAGTAATTGTGCACGTAGAAAATACACTTATATGCCGATTTTGGTTGAGTAAAATCCTACGAGGTGACCAAGATGAAATTTAGGATACGGGCTAAAGAGAATTGAGCAGTTATCCGATACGTCTATTTATGACAATTATATATAGGTGAGAGGAATACCTATCGTTATTATATGGGTTGTGCGTATTCCCTGATGTTATTATATATATGGGTTAAATGAATACCTATGGGGATTATATATAGGTGAGATGAATACCCGTTGTTAATGGATATATAGGTGAGAGGAATGACTATCGTTATTATATGGTTGTGTGAATACCACATTGATGTTATATTTATAAAGGTAGAATGGATACCTATATTATTGTTTTCTTATGTGTATGACATACCTACGCTACTTGCTATCGACTGGAGGTTGCGCGTTGTGAACAATCATGCCTTGAGGATCCTTTGGGTGGGATATTGAATTGTACCACTTGAGCATACACTACACCAAATCTGCCCATTTGTCAAGGTCACTGACCTTGACAAATCCAACTTGTCAAGGTCAATGACCGTGACATTTCGAGGCGAGACAACTTTTTTTGTCACGGTCGTGTCACGGTCATTGACCTTGACACAAAACTCGCGTTTTGTGTCACGATCGTGTCGCGGTCAATGACCGTGACACGTTTGTCACCGTTATAAACCGTGACCCTTTTAAAAAAAATTGTCACGGCCATTCACCGTGACACGTCCGTGACAACTTTGTGTCACGGGCTTGTCACGGTCAATGACCGTGACAATTCTGGGCAGAATTTAAAAAAAAATCTGCTAGGCAGTATGGCCACCGCCACTGCCCAGCAGTATATTTATACCTGTTATAGCAACGTTGTACCTGTTCCAAACATCATATATCCAACACAAACTAAAGATAATGCAAATATATATTCATGACGATATAATCCAAATATTCAAAGTAAAAATAATATACATGACGATATAATCCAAATATAATTAAAATGGACAAACTTAAAAATAATGTTACTACATGTCTTGGATAAAACTGAGGAGGTGAGTAGGCCACACGACATACGAATTGACGCACCCACTAATATACGTCATGCCGCATTGTTCGCGCAACCACAATAGGGAGTTCTCCTTCCCGGGTATGACATGCGTGACGAGCACCCTGGACTCCATCTCTTGAAGCACACGTCCATGGACTATTCCACCCTCGACGATATTCGGGTCCCTCAACCCCCGCCCTATCCGTTGGCCATCAAATACGTCCAATATGAACACGCTCGGCCAACCAATTGTCGACAATGGTCTGTTGGAGGGCGTCAAATAGGGAAGTGGATCGTCGAAGTACGAACGTGTCGGTGATGAAGCAGCGAGGTCCACATCCTCGTCATCCTGCGCCTCATCCTCCCGCACCTCCTCCTCCACCACCTTCTCCTTATCCTTCCCTTTCCCTTTCCCTTTCCTTTTACGGTCTCCACCCAACGTACGCTTCATGAATGCGAACATATCTTGGACCGTCGCCTCCAAACGGGACAGCTTCGCGTCGTGTGAATCCACCGTTCGAGCCAACCCGGTGTCGCTCGTCTCCAATCCGATGATCCTAGATTTGGCCACCCGCGATCTCACTCCCCTTGTCCTCCCCTTGCGATCAGAGCCAAGCACTTGGCTGAGTGCGTCTGTGGACAAAGATGCCTTGTCGGCATCAGACTGCGACTCATGCACTTCCTTAAGCTTTGCCTGAAACGACAAAAAGCACATGATTAGTAAAATAAGTAAACTAAAAAATTATAACGTAATTAACAATAATTAAACTGTCGGATTACTTACAATCATGGCCGCGACGCTCGGGGACACCTCCTTGTCCTTCCCCTTCTTCGTCCGAAGAGCCACATAAGTATCGAGCCTATGTGGCTTACCCCCTGGCCCACTCCCTACCCCCTGAAATAAAATAAAATAAAGTAAAGTAAAATTAGTATCGGCCCCGCAAAGTAAAATAATATCCAATAATATATTTCTGTAGTTATAGATAAATTAAATCTTACCTGCATCCTATGCTCCACCTCAGCGTAAGAGGTCCGGCCGGAGTAGTGCACGTCCGTCTTTTTAGCCCGATTTTTCCTCCCCGATAGGCGAGATGCCAATTGTCGATCCTCGATCTCATTGTTAATGAACTTTTGCCATTGTGCCAATGAGATCGGCTCCTTGGGCGGGACGGATCCGCGCCATTGTAAAATGGACTCTCGTATTTTTCCAAAGTACCGTGTCCGCATATTTTTCTTCCACGTATTGTGTTGCTCCCTCAACTGCTCCAAGACGGAATCGCGTAGCTTTGGATCCAAGTTGAATTGTTCCTGTCCAACAAATACAATGTTAGTTGTGAGAAACCGAATAGGTTCGGTGTGTGATAATGATTTAAATTAAATTAAATTAAATTCGCAAGATTCCAATTAACCCTTATTTAATTAGAGTCTACTTTTAAATCAAATAAATTCAGCCCCTAATCATGCATCTACGGTGCGTGTGTCAATCCCATAAATAAAGCATGCGACACAAAGTTAAGGAAAAATCCCCGCAGGGCAAAACCTTTTATTTCACTATAATAAGTAAATCGCAACTTACACAAATTACAATGAAATACAGTGACACACGAATACCCAGAGGCGTCGGTCGGTGTCGTCAGCAATGAATCCACACGTAACGAACCCACATGAACCTCAGTCCAATCAACAAAGGAAGAACCGCAGCACTCCTCAATGACACGCAGCCATAAAACTTTGTAGAGACTCTCTCAGCAATGACACGCAGCCCTCGGTTGCAAAGATCTCTCCACAAAGGTTTGAACAAACTAAAAAGTTGTGTTCTTGGGTTACCAAAAAGATTCACAAAGGATTGGCAATTGTGTGAATCAAAACATGAGTCTTGGGACTCAAAAATATGAAGACTAGAGTAATTTGGACTCTCAAAAACGCCTTCCAAAGTCTTGCAAAACTGCTCCCCCGAAGGTGGTTTAAATAGAAAAACAGATGAAGAGTTTTGCAAAATAAAAACACTGAAATTCTATCCAGCGTACAGGTACCCCGAACCGGTTTGTGGTACCTTATGCGGTTTGGGGTACATCGGTTTGGGGTACCTTTCTGGTTTGGGGTTAAAAAAAAAACAGCATTCTTCAAGGAATTTTCTCCAACTTCAAAAGGTCATAACTCCTTCACCGTAGCTCGGATTGAGGTGCCGTTTCTTCCAGTATCTTCGTTGCGGCGAGCTCTTCAACTTTACAGTTGACCAGACCTCCGGACTATGGATGTAAAATTACAAAAATGCCCTTGAACTCTCCTATCGTGCCTTTTTTCACTGTTTTGACTTACCTTGCGTACTACTTGCATTAAGTCCCTAAAATCTTGGAACGTGAAGTCGTTAAGGCAGATGTGGGACACATTAATGGAGATGTTGAATGCTTGATTCCCGAAATTCGGATAGAGGCCGTCATGTGAGATCGTGAGGTGACGTGCCAAATGTAGCGGCGTACGACATACACAAATGTAACATGTTGGACATGAGAAAAATGTCCTTACAAATCTCCCCCTATGTCTATGCCGGTACATACATAAAAAATATGAATTATCAAATATGAAATTACCTATACAAATCTACCCTCCCATGAACCCAAAACTGGAAAAGGTACAAATGAATAGTCTTCATCGTTTGTTCTTCAAATCTTCAGGAATCTCAAATCTTTTCTCATCAGGGTGTGCAATTCAGAGATCATCAATGAAGTACCTACACACATGAGATAAAGAAAAAATACCAAGTGACGTATCGAGTTTGAAATGAGATAAACATAGATACCAATATATGATAAGCATAAGTTAAGTCTCAAAACACTCCCAAAATTCAAACTCCCCCAAAATAAGATTATTCTTTCTCCCCCTTTTTATAATGTCCCCAAATAGACAAATAAGAAGAATGAATCAATCAAGCAAAATCGGGGTGTCACGGTATACAAAAAATACACAAACTATTTTTGAATTTTCAACTTTTTTTTTCGTACAAAAAATTGATACCATTTGAAAAAAATATGATACAAAAATAACACCATGGATTTAGACTCAAACAACCAAGTCATGGAAACGGAATGAATGGGTGTGAACACATTCGATAGGTAAATCAACTCAATCAATCATATGTGCACGATGCATACGTGTACTCCTAACGAATGAACATCAAAGGTATCCTTAGGTGTAAAAATTTGTTGAATTTAGATGACATCGTCTTATGCAAATCAACAAATCAAAGTCAAATGATTTCCACACCAATAACGTCCAAAACTATGTAGCGCATTTTCAAGCATTTCAAGGACGTGCAAACCCGTTTTAAATTCTTCAACCAAACTCCCTCATATATATTTTCTTTTAGAGGCAATCTAAATTCTCAAACTTTGGAGAATTGGTGCAAAAACCTAAATTGCCCATAATTTGGCATGAATTTCTTTTTATTGCCTTTCAATTTTTTCGGGCTCTTTAAACCTCTTTGGACCCCGGATAATAAAATTCCTCCATTTTTTAGGTCCAATTTAACGGTGGCTTTTGCGCAAAGGATAGATGATTACCTTTCGCAGCCCCTCCCCGTTATCAAACAAAACACACAAAACGGTTTTTATATGCACAATTTCCTTATCAAAATTTATCGCGCTTGGTTCGTTTTAAAGGATAGGATTGAAGTGAAAACACCCAACCAACATGTGATAAGACAAGCACAATAATCAAATAAATCCGTGCAAGTGTGCATTAAAGGAAACATGAGTCATGTAGGAAGTAACACTTAATTACATCTTAATGACTCCAAACATTATAAAGCACATGGATGAATTGACCTATTGTCTCAAAACACTATCAAATAGTCACATGAAAAAAAATGAAATGATGTTGTGACTCGGTCATCCAAAGTGTTCATCCATAAACGGTGCAAACAAAAAATAAAAAACTTTTTGTATTTTTCTAAAAGTTTTATGAAAATAAAATCTTTTTGTATTTTTCAAAATTTTTCAAAAAAAATAAAACATACAAAAATTACATGTCACAACGCTAGTAAACAAAAATATCATGAAACAAAAAAAAAACTAGCGTATGACACACATGCAAACACAATCATCTATATGATATGGCAAGAGAAGAATCATGTGCAAGCAAACGGGAATCAACTTGTCTAAAATCTAGTGCTTCTAACAAAGTTTTCCTAACCCAAATAGATGTGAAACGACATGTAGGGGATTTGAGAACCACGGGAACACTAGACATAGACTTCCAAGGACATTTTCCAAGATCGAAACAAAATCTCCTAAGGTGACCTTTCCTACCACAATATGAACATGTGTAAACGGGTGGGATGACACCTAAAGTGTGATCTTTTCTAGCGTCCTTGGAATTAGTTGATCCTCTAAAACAAATAATGGTTTTTGCTTTAGTACTAGAAGCATGATAACAAGATGAGCCACTACCATCACTGTCAAACCTACTCGAGTCTGTCAAATCATTTTTTAACTTTAAAATTTTTGACTCAAGCAAAGAATTAGACTCTTCCAATCTGAGGGATTTCTTTTTCAAATTATCAATTAAACTTCCCTCAATAAAAACAAACTTATCTCTAAGAGTCTTTTCACGTGCCGTAAAATCATCGATTAATTTTTCATCCTCGACGGCACAAACGGGAACCCTAGAATTTTTTAAGTCCTTTAATTCCTTCTCTAAAACTAGGACTCTCTCATCACTCTTCTTTTTGGCAATTTTTAAAGAATCAAAATCAGTACACAAATTACCAAAGTGCTCACGACAAATATCACTTTGAGTTTGAAACGCTTGCAAATATTCAATCTTACTTTTAAAGAGAGAATTTTCTTTTTTCAAAACTTTAATTCTTTTGCAAAGTTTCAAATTCAAACTTTTTAAATTTTCAGCATGGTCGTGAACTTTTTCAAAAATAGGCTCCTCATTAAATGGGCGTACCATTGAAAAAATTGCGATTTTTCACAAAACTGATTTTAAAAAAAAATCAATATCACACGATTTTGCGGAAAATAGGAATACGCGATAAATTAGCGTAACCTGCTCTGATACCAATTTGAGAAACCGAATAGGTTCGGTGTGTGATAATGATTTAAATTAAATTAAATTAAATTCGCAAGATTCCAAGTAACCCTTATTTAATTAGAGTCTACTTTTAAATCAAATAAATTCAGCCCCTAATCATGCATCTACGGTGCGTGTGTCAATCCCATAAATAAAGCATGCGACACAAAGTTAAGGAAAAATCCCCGCAGGGCAAAACCTTTTATTTCACTATAATAAGTAAATCGCAACTTACACAAATTACAATGAAATACAGTGACACACGAATACCCGCAGGCGTCGATCGGTGTCGTCAGCAATGAATCCACAGGCAGCGAACCCACATGAACCTCAGTCCAATCAACAAAGGAAGAACCGCAGCACTCCTCAATGACACGCAACCATAAAACTTTGTAGAGACTCTCTCAGCAATGACACGCAGCCCTCGGTTGCAAAGATCTCTCCACAAAGGTTTGAACAAACTAAAAAGTTGTGTTCTTGGGTTACCAAAAACATTCACAAAGGATTGGCAATTGTGTGAATCAAAACATGAGTCTTAGGACTCAAAAATATGAAGACTAGAGTAATTTGGACTCTAAAAAACGCCTTCCAAAGTCTTGCAAAACTGCTCCCCCGAAGGTGGTTTAAATAGCAAAACATATGAAGAGTTTTGCAAAATAAAAACACTGAAATTCTATCCAGCGTACAGGTACCCCGAACCGGTTTGGGGTACCTTATGCGGTTTGGGGTACATCGGTTTGGTGTACCTTTCTGGTTTGAGGTTAAAAAAAAAATAGCATTCTTCAAGAAATTTTCTCCAACTTCAAAAGGTCATAACTCCTTCACCGTAGCTCGGATTGAGGTGCCGTTTCTTCCAGTATCTTCGTTACGGCGAGCTCTTCAACTTTCCAGTTGACCAGACCTCCGGACTATGGATGTGAAATTACGAAAATGCCCTTGAACTCTCCTATCGTGCCTTTTTTTCACTGTTTTGACTTCCCTTGCGTACCACTTGCATTAAGTCCATAAAATCTTGGAACGTGAAGTCGTTGAGGCAGATGTGGGACACATTAATGGAGATGTTGAATGCTTGATTCCCGTAATTCGGATAGAGGCCGTCATGTGAGATCGTGAGGTGACGTGCCAAATGTAGCGGCGTACGACATACACAAATGTAACATGTTGGACATGAGAAAAATGTCCTTACAAGTTGCGAATAAATATAAATATAAATATAAATATAAATATAAATATAAATATAAATATAAATATAAATATAAATATGAAATTGAAATTGAAATTAAAATTGAAATTGAAATTGAAATTGAAATTGAAATATTCATATAAATATTACCTGTAGTGCCGCCCAAACAACTAACTTCAACTCATATGGCACCTCCTTCCAACTCATAAACCCCGGGCCGATGACCGTCTTTAGCAGCTCGAGGGATCTCGCTAATAGCTCCGACTTGTTTTCGACGGTAATCCCAAATTTTCCATATTTGGGGAGCCTAGGGGCGGAGGAGCCCTCGTCGCCTCCGCTACCACCGAACCCAGACGACATCATCATAAACAACATCATCATCTTCGCCTTAACATCTGAAAGAGACATTTTTGCTGTAAAAAAATGTTATTAGTACAGCTAAAAAAAATGTTAATAGTACATATTTCGTTTTACCTAATTGAATTAATTGAATTAATAGTACAGATAAAAAATGTTCCGTCTATATTATAACGTATGTGTAAGTTCCGTCAATACCATTTCGTTTCAATTTTGTAATATTATGTTTTTTTCAAATATTTTAAAAGTTATTAAATGGGTGCCCCACCCCCTGCCCCCCTCCCCCCGCCACACACACACGCACACCTACGCACCTATGCACACACACACACACACACACACACCCCACCCCTACCCACCCCATCCCCACCCCCTCCCCCCACCACGACCGTGACAACTACATATATTGTTTATCAATAAAATTATGACATGAGATAATTATAATTGTAGCATAAATTTCATTATCATAAAGGGATAAATCCAACCAAGTACAGAGATTCTACAAATTAAAGTGAGAATTAAATTTAAGACTTTCTAACAACATGCATGTATATGGATTCTAACTAATGATATTCCTAAAAACATACAATTGGCAACATTTTGTGAATTTACTAAACTTTATATAATATTATCAAATTCTGTTAAAAAATTATCTAGGGTTTTACCTAATTGAATTAATTTCATGAATAAAATTATTATCAATTTAAATGAAAATATAAATTATTATCCAATATTTTTGAATGAAATATTTATTTTGAATGAAAATATCAATTATTATACAATTATTATCCAACTATTATCAATTATTTATTTTGAATGTATATAATATCCAAAAAAATAAATGTAAATAATATTCAAAACCCCACCCAGCCCCACCCCCTCCTGATGTTTATTATTCAATTATTATCCAACTATTATCAATTATTTATAAAATTGATGTCTACTTTTAGTGTTGTGTATATATGTTAGTTGATGCCATTATATTTTTAGCCTAATTAGATTCTAAGGTTATCTCAATTTATATTTTTCTTTTTCTATCTAATAATTTTCAACGTAAGAGCACAGTACATAACGTATGTGTAAGTTCCGTCAATACCATTTCGTTTCAATTTTGTAATATTATGTTTTTTCCAAATATTTAAAGAGTTATTAAATGGGTGCCCCCCCCCCCTGCCCCCTGCCCCCTCCCCCCGCCACCCCCACCCCCTCCCGATGTTTATTATCCAATTATTATCCAACTATTATCAATTATTTATAAAATTGATGTCTACTTTTAGTGTTGTGTATATATGTTAGTTGATGCCATTATATTTTTAGCCTAATTAGATTGTAAGGTTATCTCAATTTATATTTTTCTTTTTCTATCTAATAATTTTCAACGTAAGAGCACAATACATAACGTATGTGTAAGTTCCGTCAATACCATTTCGTTTCAATTTTGTAATATTATGTTTTTTTCAAATATTTAAAGAGTTATTAAATGGGTGCCCCACCCCCACCCCCACTCGCACCCCCTGCCCCCTCCCCCCGCCACACACACACGCACACCTACGCACCTACGCGCGCGCACACACACACACACACACACACACACACACACACACACACCACCCCACCCCACCCTCTGCCCCCCTCCACCACCCCACCACACACACACACACACACCCCACCCCACCCCACCCCCTGCCCACCTCCACCACCCCCTCCCCCCTCCACCACCCCCTCCCCCACCACACACCAACACACACACATATACATACACACACCTATACACATACATACACACACACATACACACACATACCATACACACACACATATACACACGCACACACATATACATATACACATACATACACATACACACATATATAAATGGAAGAGAGAGAGAGAGGGGGAGGGAACGGTGGGAGGGAAAAAAGAAGGGAGAAAGGGTTTTTGCTGCGAACATTGTCACGGTCGTGTCACGGTCATTGACCTTGACAATTATTTAAAGAATTGTCACGGTCAATGACCGTGACACGTCCGTGACAAGTAAATTTGTCACGACCTTGTCACGATCATTGACCGTGACAATTAGTTGTCACGGTCGTGTCATGGTCAATGACCGTGACATAAAACGCGTGTTTTGTGTCACGGTCAATGACCTTGACAAGGCTGGCCGGCTGAAAGGTCACAATTTGCCCATTTTGGTGTAGTGATAGAACCTAGGTACGGGTTATTTATGAGAATGATAGTGATGACGGTCGTATGGGTGCGTAGCCCATTGGCTTGGAACTATGTTTGCCTCCAATATGTGTGTTGTTTTGATGATTCGTGAGAGATTGAACCTATAGTCCTTTATGCAATGTGTGATGCAACGGGACATGATAGTAGAGTATGCAGGCACCGCGGCTTTGTCTTTGGATGCAGTATAGTATATTTATATAAGATAGTGTGCTTATATATACATGTACTTTTGATGATATCTACTGTGTGAATTAAGTAGACATGAATAAGAATAAAATCTGAAATGAATAGTAGTCCTCCATGCAGTGAGTAATGCACCAGAACACGATAACAGAGTATGTGTGCACCATAGCTTAGCCTAGGGGTGCTATATATGTATATATGTACTGAGAATAACATATATGTATACTTGTGATGTTCCACCATTGCTTAGTATATGAGAATGACTAAGCTACTTATATTATAGCTCGGTTGATTGATTATTATACATGTTGCGTATAGTATATTATTTATATATGGGACGAGGCATCAGATAACGTAACCGTGTATAAAAGGGAAAAGAATGAATAAAGTGATATACTCCTTTCGGTAGATTTATATCCGGATTTATATGAATATGGATCATAGGGTCTAATGAGAACTATTGACAAATACGGGATGGTATAAAATATGGTAAGTACAGAAGGCCTAATGGATCCCGACGATCAACATTGTCACGTAGTAGTGTATCGGGGGGTTTCTTGTTTGGATTTCGCTTCATGAGACACCCCACGCACGAACGTAACGTAATGTTGGGAATGGGGAGAAGTTTAGTACTTAGTACTTGGATTTATGAGGATTTTGGAAGATGGGTGAAATACCTTAGTTAGGCAGGGTAGCTTAACTAGGTTGTTTAAAAAGGTATACGATAGTTGTGCACTATTAGAAGAGGGGTGAGGGGTATCCCATGAGAGTGCGATACCAGTTTAAATATGAGAAATATCATATTGTAAAATATGGATTTTAAGCACTTGCTAAAATTTATTCAAAACTCGGGCTCTGACCCATCTCTATATTTTCCCCTCTCTTGCTATATCTATATATATATAGTTTTCTAGACATAGGGACGCCTGGATGATGATTCCTTCAAGTCAGACATTTGCTGCAGCAGCTGTGGATGCAAGCAGGTTTATTGTAGACGCTTCTATCATTGAGATCTAGATAGGAGATATTGTAGAAACATTCGGACTGAAGGCCCAATTGTACTCATTTATTCTTTTACCGCCTTTTAGTGCGGCATTCGATTTGGTTGTATTATTGTACCGAGTTTTCGGTTATTTTATTTTATTTCATTTCAGTTACTACATATAGACTGTTGTAATTGTTTTATTTGAATGGTTTAGTTAAAAAGATTAGTTAATTAAAATATTGACGTCCGCCTAATAGGATATTAGCAATTAAATTAGTTTTCGACAATGATGCTGAGAATGAACCATATGTGACTCCTGTTTTAATTTGATATAGGAGTGATCGCCCAGTATTTTAGTAGGCAGGGTGTCACAGGTGGTATCAGAGCATCAGGTTCTAGTGTCCTTAGGAATATGTGCGGACGTACTACGCTTTCAGCGTTGCTTTTGATTTTATATAGAGCCTTATGCTTAGGATTGTTGATATCCTCTTGTGAGATTTCGTTGTCGTGCCATTATGTAAGATTATTGTAAATCTTTTGTACGTTCATTTGAGATTTGTGTACTGATTGACAAAAGGCGACTTGGAAAGGACTTTGTGAGGGCAGCAGGAGGCAAGGCTTAGTTAGAGCTGTAAGTGGATGTTGGGAATGAGGACCGAGGTAGAGGTCACTCCCCTTTTGGAATTGTCAAGGATTGTTGCAACGACTACTAAAGTATAGTAGTTATATTTATCCAAGTACCGCTATAGTAGTGAGTGGTGCTAAACTTAAATTACCCAGTGAAGTTAAATTAGGAAAAAGTTTGAAAGGGTCTTTGATAAGGACCATTCGTTGAAGTTTAAGTTACGTTAAGGAAGTGTAGCTTTATTAAGTGGAAGTAGAAGGCTCAGAAGCTTTGGCTTAGAGCAGGGTATAGAAATGCCCAGATGTGAAAATTTGAGGAAAATTTTTCACTCGTTGGAACAATGTCGAAATGGTGGGAACGGTGGTCACCTCATTTGAGGGAGCAGGGTGTTTTTCTCATAAATGAATCTTACGGATGGTTTTAATCGCGAGTTCCTTTGATTTACCAGGAATGAAGATAATACAGTTTCTGGGTTATTCACATAAGGATCGGGCAGAGACCGACAGTGAATACAGAGTTATATGGTTAAGTGAACTTAGTACCGAAGAAAGGTAGGTACAATGGAGAAAGAGGCTTCTCCAGTGGAATGATAGACTCACTAGTAATTGGACTTATGTAGAGTGAGTTATAGCTGTTTTAGTGCAAGGTGTGAAATCTGCAATAAAAATTAAAGTTGTGAGACTTTGTGATTTTTAAGAGTCTAATGGGATAAAGAATCTTGGGATTCGAATTGGAATTTCGGATGTAATTGGGATGCGAGCTAGTTATGATAAGCTTAGTATTTATTTATATTATTAGTAAATGAATATTTACGAAATTAAATCGAATATATATATTCGAGATTACAGGCTAATGCTACGAGAGATAGGCATGGATAGCCGAATTTAATGATATATATATGCGGGTATAGAGACTATATATATGTGATTATATTATAAATATATTTGTGTGTGAATGGTACATTTATATGAAGCATACCCCTCTAGTGCTATCTTGGGAAGTTGCACGATGTGGGTGAGGCCCCTGGCTTGAGGAACAGGGAGTGTATAGTCCTCAGGTCATAGTGTCCATTCTATATAGTGTGATTTTTATCAGGAGTGAGACGTGGTGGGAATAATTCATTCTCATTTTCGGTGAGGAACTATGATCGCTTCCCATACGTTGTGATTTGGTTTTTACCAAGTCGATGTGATAGTCCGACCACTGGTACCCAGGATGATGTGTGAGTAATTCACTAGAAGATGATAGCATTGAGAGACTGCTTCCATTGAGTTATAGCTCTGAGGGATGGTTATTATACTTATATAGTGTATGATATATAAGTATGGATATACTTGACGTGTATAGTATATTGTATATATATTTATATGATATGTGAAGCATATATATACGGACATAATAAATAATGGAATGCGAGATAAATTCTGGATGAGCTCGCCTTTATTATCTGTTTATATGGAACTTCGATAAAGAGATGTTTCATTAACATGATTTGAGTGCATGGGGACCTTATAGATATAATTTAAGGTATGCAGGATTTATAGTTAAGCTGAGAGTTTAAGCTTGTTGTTGTTCACGCGAAGGACTTAGTGTTAGTGCAAGCGCTTGTGGTATGGCTCCTTGACATAATTAAAAGTTCTGACCATATTTTGTTGGTAGATGGGATGAGATTATCCCGGTTGTATATTTGAAGCTAACAAGCCACTCCACATATGAACCTTAGCGACGTTGGGAGTGGATAGATGTTACTGTATGCTAGGATGTTGGTTTGATGAAATTAGCCAAGAGTCATGTGATAATTAGGGGATAATGAAAAGTAGATGTGCTCTGGAAAAGCACTGGAAATGTTTCTCTTACCGTAAGTATGTGGGTGAGGCAAGGTGAAGGAAATTGATTTGAGGCTTATAGTCAGGCCTTGAAGAGAAGGAAAATTCATAGGAAATATGTTATGTGTATAATGTTCGTAGCACTTTTGCAGAGAGTAGGCACTCGATTAGTTAGACCTTCCATTTCATTGAGATGGAAGAATATAGTGGTAGAAGTACGTTAGTAGGTTAACGAGGTAAGATTTAGAACATCCCATTGGTGTCCTTTGGGCCGTTATAGATCGATGACTGACGATGCGAGGTAGTAGTGTAATGGGAGGGTTCCTTGTTTGGATTTCACTTTGTGAGACGTTCCACGCATGAAACCGAGCAAATGTCGAAAGTTGAGAGAGGTCTTGGGCACTAGGGATATAGTTGGGATAATACTCATTTTACGTGTGTTGGAAACACCTTGATCTTAGGATTACCACGAAGTAAGGCCAGTTGGACTAATGGCGCTGATATGGGAAAATTATTGTGAGTTAACCACAAGAAGATTGGTGGGTTAACCTTAAGAAGGATTGGATCTCTAGGTATCGGAAGAATTAAATTTTAAATTATTCGGGTTAGGAAAAACCCAGGTGTTAGTAGTAGGCCAAGGAAATGGGATCCATTGTTTAGAGAAGTATATTACGTGTCGGACGTGTACAATGGTCGTGCAGATATGCACGAATGATAGGGGGTATGGGTACCCTGATTAGTTAATTTCAAAAATGTTCGAGATAGAAGGACGTGAAAATGAATGTATTGAATATATGCCTGAGGGGCAGCTATAAACAAGGATAGATGGTATGACAGATTGAATGTCGTGTGAGAATGACAATAATTCAAGCATTTATGTGCAACGAGAGCTAGCACACCCGAGATGAGTTGAAAGGCCGTGGAAAGCCATTTAAAAGGCACTTCCTGATGCAAAGGATACCAAATTATTGTGAGAAAGTAAAGTGGAGTCTTACTCGAACGAGTGCATGACTGTATTGTTAACATACTCCAAGGAATGGTACCAGATTCCGAAAGAGTATATGAGAATTAATACTTTAATTATTCGGTATAGGGAATGTACCTTGGAGATTACGAGAGAGATAGTGATCTGAATATTTATACAATACGTAAGAATGAGAATAAAATTCATATGGTAAGTATGCAAATAGGTTGGGAGAATACCGATAAATTTTAATAGGATGTGTGTATGCCTATTATTTGAAATTTTTGTTAAGTGCACTAATGGGTGATAACCCGGGGGTGCAAGGTTATGTTGTTTTATACACTAAAGGGTGATAACCCGGGGGTATAAAATTTGATTAAGTGTACTAATGGGTCTTAGCCCAGCAGTGCAGAATTAAAATATATATGTATAGGGATGATGAGACTATATATATATGAGCATAGTTGGGGAACATTTTACTTTGTGGTTTTTAAAATAATCCTAAGTCTTAGTACCGGTATTGTCCTAATTTCGGAGATGAAATTCCTTTGTGTGTGTGTGGGGGGGGGGGGGGGGGGGGAGTATGCAATACCCCGTACTTTTAAAGATATTTAAATTATAATTTAGTAATTTGAGGAATTATTGTGAATAGTAATTTTGGAATTTATGAGTGAAATTGAATGAATTCAGAATATAAAGTGAATAGTAAATATTAGTTTGTAAGTGTCATATTAATATTTACATGGATTATATTTTCTTACGAGACTAAGAATGTGAGTGGGATTATTTTAATTACATATCCCAGTTGGGTAAAGCGACAAAGGAAAGTATTTTAATTGGAAAACACGTGTATTTAAATTTGTCGAGTTTAATTAGAGAATTTTAGATAAGTGACTTGGATGGAGATTTCGAGTGCGCGATTGGATTCGAAACGGTTGAAATAGTCAAAATTAAGTACCCTGGGTAATGTTTGGGTTACGGGGGCTTTTTGGACTAGTAGAGACTCGCAATTGAGTACACGGGTCATTTTACAATTGGGTATTCACCCAATTTCGGGCTTAATAAGGGGAGAGACTTTATTTCTCCCACATATCATACCTAAGAGAGAGAAAGAGAAGAGAGAGAGAAGAGAAGAAAGAAGAAGAAAGAGAAGAGAAGAAAGAAGGAGATTTACGGCCAAGTTCCGCAGGATTCGACTCGAGATCGTCGGATTTGATCCACGAGGCAAGTGTTTAACTTGCTTTATGATTTAGTGTGTTTATTTCTCATATTATAGTTGGTGTAAAACTATAAATATTTTTGGGCTGGATTTTCGTAAATCAAACGAGTTTTCAGAAGATTAAACGGATAAAACTCGATTTATACCCAATTTGAGAAACGTAAGAATTAATTGAAATTAATAGTTGGTTATGGGTTCTAGGATGATTAGAACCCTTTTTATGTGTGTATTTCTGGTTGTTTGAGGATGGATGATGATGAGAGAGAAGATAAAAATCTTGGAGGTGCAATAATGGAGATTTGTAATTTGGAGAAGATAATGAATAGTAATGCAGCAGCTTGCGGGGTCAATTCGGCCAGGAAGCGAATTGATTCAGCTCTTTGTCAAAACATGAAAGTTATAGACATTTTTGATACGGTTGCGTGGGCGCCGACCGAGTATTTTTCCGATATTTTTTGAATTAGTTATGATTTTTCTAAGGAACCAGTTTTGAGGTTGAAATCATTAGCTCGGAAATCAAACCGGAAATTGGTAAAATAAAGGCTAGAATTGTTTGGAGATAAATATTTGGGGTTCCTAAAAATAGTGTGGGGACTTATAAATAAATTTTTGAGTAAGGCGTGTACCTTGGGTTAGTTGAAAGTAAAATCCAAGACTTACCAAAATAGGGGTGTTTAGGAGGAGTAACACTCGGGGTGATATTTCTGTGGGCAAAATTTTATATAGTAATTGTGCGCGTAGAAATACACTTATATGATGATTTTGGTTGAGTAAACTACTACGAGGTGACTAGGATGAAATTTAGGATACGGGCTAAAGAGAATTGAGCAGTTACCTGATACGTCTATTTATGACAATTATATAGGTGAGAGGAATACCTATCGTTATTATATGGGTCGTGCGTATGCCCCGATGTTATTATATATATGGGTTAAATGAATACCTATGGGGATTATATATAGGTGAGATGAATACCCATTGTTGGTGAGAGGAATACCTATCGTTATTATATGGTTGTGTGAATACCACATTCATGTTATATTTATATAGGTGGAATGGATACCAATATTATTGTTTTCTTATGTGTATGACATACCTACGTTGCTTGCTATCGAGTGAAGGTTGCGCATTGTGGATAATCATGCCTTCAGGATCCTTCGGGTGGGATATTGAATTATACCACTAGAGCATAGAACCTATGTTGGGGCTATCTGTGAGAATGATAGTGATGACGGTCGTATGGGTGCGTAGGTATGTGCGTAGCCCATCGACTTGGAACTATGTTCGCCTCCAATATGTGTATTGTTTTGATGGTTCGTGAGAGATTGAACCTATAGTCCTTTATGCAGTGTGTGATGCAACGGGACATGATAGCAGAGTATGCAGGCACCGTAGCTTTGTCTTGGGGTGCAGTATAGTATATTTATATAAGATAGTATGCTTATATATATACATGTACTTACTAAAACGTTTTCAAAACTCGGGCTCTGACCCGTCTCTATATTTTCCCCTCTCTTACTATATCTATATATATAGGTGTCCAGACACAGGGATGCCTGGATGATGATTCCTTCGAGTCATACGTTTGCTGCAGCAGCTGTGGATGCAAAATTGTAGACGCTTCTATCATTGAGATCTAGATAGGAGGTATTGTAGAAACATTCGGGCTGAAGGCCCAACTGTACTCATTTATTCTTTTATCGCCTTTTAGTGCAACATTCGATTTGGTTTTATTATTGTACCGAGTGTTCGGTTATATTATTTTATTTCATTTCAGTTGTTGCATATAAACTGTTGTAATTATTTTATTTGAATGGTTTGGTTAAAAAGATTTGTTAATTAAAATTTTGATGCCGGCCAAATAGGATATTAGCAATTAAATTGGTTTTCGACATTGATGCTGAGAATGAACCATATGAGACTCCTGTTTTAATTTGATATAAGAGTGACCGCCTCGTATTTTATTAGGCGGGGTGTCACAGAGATTCCAGCCGACGACATCAAAACCTACACCTGCGAGTATTTCGTATGTCACCATATTTCGTTGTAATTCGTGTAAGTTGTGTCCTACAAATTATAGTGAAATAAAAAGATTTTTCCCTTCGAAATTTTTCCTGAAATTGTTTCTTTTACCACATGCTTTATTCATGGGATGGATTTAATCACTTAGATGCATGTTTAGGGTTTAAGAAGTTAAAATTGGTTTTAACTAAAAATTGGAACAAAGTTGTTTTTACCTAAAGTTCACACTAAAGGGCCTTTTCAAATTGGTATCAGAGCGGGTTACGCTAATTTATCACGTGAACCTGATTTTTCAAGGATTTATTTTTTGATATAATTTGACTTCTCACGTTTTCAAATTGGTATCAGAGCTTGTTGCACTATCTTATTGTTTTTGTGATCCCGTGCCTTTAGGAATGCCTTTCAGTGGTTTTGATGATTTTAGAATTCACTTGTTTGAATCATCTAATTGGAAATCACACATGAAAGTTGCTCTTAAAAAATTGGTTAATAAGGGTGATTGTGAAAAATGTCTTTGCTGCGAAGGGTTTGGTCACAAGATAGATGAGTGTCCCATTAAACTTAGGGAGAATTTTAATAAATCAATAAATAGTGTTTCTACCCTTAGTGGTAGTGACCCAGAAGAAGAAAACTTTTATTCTAGTAAGCGTGAACTTCCCACCTTTGTGGCTAGTCATGTAAGTGATAAAGACTTACCTTTGCATGATTCTTTCGCAGCCACAGAAGTTGATACACCAGGGAGTGAGGGTGAGGTGAGTGCGGATGAAAGAGAAAACGAGAGAGATTTGCAAATTGCTTTCAAAGAATTGTATAAAGAAACTTTAGAAGCAAAAGAAACAAACGTGAAATTAGGAGCTATGTTGAAAGAACGTGCCATAGAAATAAATCATTCCAATGCTTTAATTGAGGATCTTAGGGCATGAGAAAAGAAAATTCGAGAGAAGCTAGAATATGTTGAGGGTGAGAGAGATAGTCTTCGGGGGTTGATGGAGACTATGAAAAAGGAAATTCTGGAATTTGAAAATTCAACCCATTTACTTGAGTTAAGGATAGGTGAGCTTGAGGAAAAACTTAGAGATTCTAGTATAGTTGAATTTAATTTGGAGGCTAAGTCTGAAAAGTTAGACAAAATCTTAGGCACCGTCAAAGTCAAAGATAATCGACGTGGTATTGGCTTTGATAATCATATCGCACCTGCTCCCAAAGCCAAAACCGTGCATACAAGAGAGCCGCCTAGGAACTTTAGGAGAGAGCCACCTAGGAACGTGAGGTATAGTCGACCCATAGGACACGCTCCTCACCATATCTATACTTGTACTCATTGCGGTAGGAGAGGTCATTTTAGACGGTTTTTCTACGATCTTAAGAATGCTCCTAGAAAGTTTAAAGCCATTCTGGTTCCCAATGCCCCTACTCGTCGGTTCACACCTACTTGGGTTAAGAAGTCGAATTTAGAAGCGTTAGGTATTAGGCTTTGTGGTTCTCGCATCATTGCTCGTGGTTCTCCTCATGTTTCATCTTTTGATTGAGGTTGTTCGTTATTTTTTCATACACTAGTATTTACATCATGTGTTATATTTTGCTAGTGTTATGGCATGTTTCTGGTTTTTGGTATGTATTTGAGTCTTATCAAAAATACAAAAAGATTTTTTTTTTGTTATAAAAACTTTTGAAAATACAAAAAGATTTTGATTTTTATAAAAACTTTTGAAAATACAAAAATATTTTTGGTTTTAAAGTCGTGAGGTTACATGTTTGATGTGGCTTATTGGTGTGCTTGATTCCCCCCTTATTTTATTATTCTTGTGGCTAGGACTATTGGTCATTATTATTGATGCCTAGAATGATCTTAACCATTGCACTATGAGGTTGTTTAGAAGTTGATATGCAGTTTGATTCGACTTTGTGTATATGCTAATCTTGCACACATGCACGAGTTTATATGAATGTTTGACTTCTCTTGCATATTTGAGTTTGGTGAGACGTTCTTATCTCAATTTTGTCATCTATGCGTAAGTAAACTTAAGGAGGGGGTGTGCTTGTAAGAACCGTTTTCCATGAGAATTGATATTGAAAAAATGAGGAGTGTTCACGAGAAAGGGCTGCGAGAGTATAAAATTGACTCGTCGTGAAAGCCACCGTTTAGAAGATCCCAAAAGAGAATTAAGGCAATAAAAGTTCATATGCCAATAATTGGGGCCAAGAGGACTTTCTCTAAGTTGATATTGAGAGATTTTTCTAAAGATCTTGAAAAATTCATATATATGAGGGAGTTTGGTTGGAAATAAATTTAAACGGGTTCATACCACAAATCCTATGTTGAAACATCATATCATGACGCTATTATTTGTAGAATTGTCAACAATCCGAACTTATATGCATGTTGATTAATTTTAGTTCATTAAACTCACACTTATTTTGTCACAAATGGCTTTGATGAAGTTTGATGATTTCTTGCTATCAATTAGAACTTTTTGATCGATTCGACGTATTAAAATGATGACTCATTTGTTGTAGTTCACACCCATACAATCCATATTCATGATTGAGCACATTGGTACCATGTTATCATGTAATTCCCGTTAGTCATTTTTACACTGTTTTCTGTTTTGAGTCTGTTTTAAGCCTGTTTCTTCTTTCCAGGCACTGTTTTGAGAAAAAAAATTCACTGGGAAAATCCTTAATGTTTTTGGGGTATTTACAGAATTTTCATTTTTTCATTCGAACGGCATCATATGTCGCGCGAATATGTCGTTCAAGTGACATATTCAAGTCGTTCGAGCGACATCAAGCGAGATCAGGGTCTCACTTAACACATCTCGTTCGATTTTTTTGTTCTCTCATAACCCTTACCTTTGTTTTCAAAGCGGCAGATTCATTTCTTTCCCTCTTTAAATCTCCATTGTTGCTTTTGTATTCTTCGGTAACTGACCCAGTTCACAAATCGCCATTTATGTTCCTCACACTGGCTCTCCGGCGTGTAGACCCCTGTTCCCTTCTTCTCGACGATTTCACCTTTGCGGTGGTTCTGTGGGTTTCTCTAGAGTGTGTTTTACCAGAGGTTTGATCTCCGGTGTGTGTCCCTCCAGAGAGTTAGTTCCTCCGTATTGTTACTCTGTGTACCTCCTGCGACGGTTCCCCATTTTTGACGATTTCGAGGTATTACTGTTCATGACTGTCTCTTAATTTTTTTATCAGAAATAATTTATTTGAGAAAAAATTTGGTTGCTGTTTTTGATTTTACTTGTTGTTGTGGTTGGTGTTCGCGGTGGTTCGGTTGGATGGTTGTACGGAGATAGGTTCTTAGGTGTGTGCGTGTTCCTCGGTAACTGTTCCCTTTCACACATCACACATTACATTTTTTCGTCATGCCACCTCGACGTCGTGGTGCCCTGACAGGCTGACTCAATGCGCCACCACCCTCTGCTCGAGCTCAGAGAGCTCAGGCCAGTAGGCCCCCGTCATTTCCAGTGAAATGGGCCACTCGTGTTGAGTATGATCAGTACTGCTTATTGGGTCACCACATTCGGTCTGTTGTTCAGGAGAAGGTGTTTCGTTATTCTGAGTTTCAGGGGTTAAGCATTGAGCACTGGTTGTCTGGTAGGTATGGGATTATATGTTTGTGGCTTGTGGGGTTGTCTATCCGGACATTGTCCGAGAGTTCTTCTTTTGCGCTCTTCCCCACACTGAGGGGATCGTTTCTACTGTACATGGCATTCTTGTTCTCATCACAACAGATCTCATAGCTGCATTTATACACGTTCCTCGTGTCCCTGATGCTATGTTTCATCGTTATATCGACAATGGACCTATCTATGATGATATTTTGCGTCATTGCTTCTGGGAGATTCCCCAGGCCGATACTACTATGTATCATCGCCAGCTTTTTCCTGCCTTCCATATACTTAATAGGTTTGTATCAGCATCCATTTATCCTCGAATAAATCATACTCAAATTAAATCTGACATTTTCTATTTTACGTATCACATCTCTCAGAGGTGGGATATCAATCTACTGACGATCATGCTTCATGTTATATCGTCTGTTACTGTTTGTGGTTCAACTCCAGTCCTCCCTGCTCTTCCTTATGGAATTCTCATTTCCATTATTTACACTGCTGCTGGGGTTCCTGTTATAGAGGGTGATCAACGTCTCCCTTCGCCTGGCATTATTGATCATAATACTTTCATTCATTTCGAGAGTCATTTGCCACAGGTAGCGAGAGCTAGTGCTCCACCCACGGAGGGAGCCTTCTCTGATAGTGATCCCTGTCAGCCTGGTGATCACACTATCCCGAGCACCTCTGAGTTCTCTCAGCTACGCCCCTCCACACCTGCACCCACACATCCTATTGAGGACGAGGTTTCTACTTTACAGGCACAGGTAGCTGCTCAGACCAGGATGTATGACTCTATCATTGCTAGATTTGATACTGAGGCCGAGGCCCATGTTCGTGCCGAATCCAGGATGACATCATTTTTTGATGAAATGCGGCAGAGAGAGCAGTTGAGAGGTGCCGAATCCTCTTGACTCAGTCATATTTCATCTACATACACTGATAATGATACTGATGATGATGATACTCCTGCTGATGCCTAGATGTATTTGTTTTGATATTGTATCTGAGAGATTGATATTCCTTTGTATTTATTTATTCTCAAATATGATGTATTCTTATGGACAGTTGTATCACTATTGATTTCATTTATGGTATGGATGTATAGTTTAGTTTGCAGTTTTAGTGATTCTCTCATTATGTGTTAGTTACTGTTGTCTTTTGCTATCCATTGTCATACTAATATTGTTTATCTATCCATGCTGTTCATTCCCATATATTCATGCTAGATTTGGTGTGTCTGTCCCACCTTTTGTCTATTCCAGGAAAAAAAGGGGGAGAGATATGTGATGTAGGTGGAGTATTTATTATGATATTATATTTGTTTTATTCCTCTATACTTCACTTAGGTATTTGTTTATGTCTCATGTGTGTAGGTATTATTTTTAGAGATTCAGATATTTATTAGAGATTCAGATATTTATTGATACATCACATTCAAAGACAGATTCAGATGATTGCCATTCAGAGACAATCAGATTTAGATGCTTGTCGTTTATTCATCTTCACTATGTCCTGTATTTTTATATTTCTGAGTTTTGGGATAGGACATGTATTTGTTTACGACATATAGCATTTCTGTTTAGTTTTGTCCCGGAGTAGCCAAAGGGGGATATTTGTAAGAACATAATTCTTATCATGTCCATTTGTTTTTAATTAGCTTAATTTCAGACAAAATAAATTAAGTCTAGGCTAGTTTTATTATGGAGTTTAATTGAAACCTACGACAAAGTTCAAGTCCAAGAATGTGCAATTTGAAGATTTGAAGAAGATTTCAAGTCAAAACGTGTTGCATATGTTTAAGATCACTCGGGTATGAGTACTTGTGAGTAGTTGGGTAATTTTGTATGTTGATTAACAGCTGGGTGATTTAAATGTTTGGGAATTAAATCTTTTTATGTTTTAAAAATATTTCTGAGTTGCAAAAAGTTTAAAGAAAATTTGAGGATTTATTTAAAAAGGAAAATATTATTTTAATCACTGTCGCTCGAACGAGATAGTGGGTCGTTCAAATGACATCCCCATGTCGCGCGAACGAGATCCACTTCTTGCTCGAACGACCTGCCGCCTCGATTTCGTTTTTTCATTTTCTTGGACTCTGTGATGCTCAGTTATAAATAAAAACGTATATGCGAAAGTTTAGATAGGCAGAATAGTTTTGAAAACTCATTCCCATACAGTTTTTCATCATTCGGTGTTTATTCAAGACCATATTACTCAATTCCAAAATTAGTGATCTTGAACACGTTTACCGGAAGACAATTCATTCACTACACCATTTTGCACTTAGTGAGGAGAACTCTACAACCAGAGAGCTGCGTGCTATTGTGGAGGGAGTCCTTATGAAGTAACTTGTGGATAAGACATTTTATTTTCCATTGCTGACCATCTGGAGTCCTTGCGGGAGATTCCAGTCGACGACATCGAAAACGACACCTGCGGGTATTTCGTATGTAATCCTATTTCATTGTAATCCGTGTAAGTTGTGTCTTACAAATTATAGTGAAATAAAAAGGTTTTGCCCTTTGGGGATTTTTCCTGAAATTGTTTCTTTTACCGCATGCTTTATTCATGGAATGGATTTAATCACTTAGATGCATGTTTAGGGTTTAAGAAGTTAAAACTGGTTTTAGCTAAAAATTGGAACAAAGTTGTTTTTGCCTAAAGTACACACTAAATGGACTTTTCATGAGTGAAGATAGGATTTTGATAGCATGCAGCTTGGAGATTGGTTGAAGACAAAGTTGTACAAAGAGTTACATTTTTCCCAGGAGAGCACACTTTCATGTATTTTACTATTTTGATCATGTGAGTGGTAAATATTTATCAAATTGTACTACAAGGTTTGTAAAGGAAGAACTTATTCTTGACCTTGTAAACATGTTTTGATAACAAATACAACATATACATGTTTTGATAGATTTGATCATTTGTAATAACACTTGAACATCAAACAAATCAAGTCAATATTAATTGATCTGAATATTTTGTCGATCCGAATACATCTATGACCGAATCATTTTTTGTTGTGAGGTTATTATGGTTGTAGTGTTTTTTATTTGAATTTTATCTTTAGAGATATATTTTTAGTTTTCAGATGGAAATTTTTTTTAACGAATTTAATTTGTTGTCGATTGAACAAGGAAATTTCAAAGATTTTGTTGTATTCAGATGATTGGGCTGCTATAGATAAGGCCCTTGTGGTTGAACTTTTTTTTTTTACTTGTATCGATATTTGTTATGGTGTTAAACACTTATAAAATAACAAACAGTAACGGTTCTAAAAACTTACAATGGGTTAATTAGAGCACACATACATTCGAAAATATTAACAAATTGAACTGTTACTAATTTCAATTTGTAAGTGCTTTGAAAAGTTACAAAAATTATAACCCCACCTTTTACAACAGTTTAAAACCGTGACTGTTTGATTTGTAAGTGTTTAAAACACTTACAAATCAGCGAATTTGGTGTAATGAGTGGCGTGATGGATTGAACGTAGTGTGAGAAAGATGATGATCCAAGTATATATGTGCAATGAGAGTGGCACACCCGAGATGGATTGAAAGACCGTGGGAAGCCATTCAAAGGATATCTCTCGAGAAGAGGAAAATTCAACTATTGTGAGAAAGTAATGCGGAGTCCTACTCAGTCGAATGTTGAGGGTGCTTCAGCATAAATAGAATGTTGATGTATATAAGGTAAAAATGGCCCAGAAGTGCGCCTTGTGGCAAAAAGTGCACGGGCCGAGAGTTTTGGTATACCCCGTGGGAAAAAAGGAAGTGCAAAGTACCACTTAATGTGAGATATCATAAGTGGGAATTAGTGTTACGTGAGACATAGTGAGATTGTCTCAGGGTGCACCACTCATAGATGAAAATATGCTAGTTCGAGATAATCAACCAGAAATTTTGTATCATGCCGATGATTCCAGTGGCGGAATGGGAAGACGGGTTGGTAAATTTCATTGATAGGTTTTGCCCAAACCTTTCCTTGAAAAGAAGGATTGCACCGGTGTAAGGTGTCGCCAATATTGTTGTGAATCAGGATAAGATCCTTAAACCCCACCTCCGATAAGGATTTTCGGGAAACAGTGGGGATGATGTTTTGTTTTAGGCGAGTTGTGTCACCTATAATCGATGAGTATACGAGAGGTTATTTACGATGTTGGATAATGCGAGTTGGGATCATTACAAACTGTACGGTAATTGGGAAGGGAAATTAACGATTGGTAAAGTTATGTGTAGTCACTCGTACCTGTTTGTTGTGGATAAGGTGCCATTTGATGTTTTGCAAGTAAATCTTTGTTAATCCCCCTCTAGTTGTTTTGAGGTGAGTGAATAACTAGACTTTTGGATCGGACGTGATTTAGAGTCTGTTGTCAAGAGGGGAATTAATCACAAACTGTATTGAGGTGACTTTTGGGCGTCGTAAGAGTTACGTCGCCATGAACCGAGATTTCAAGGACTGACAGGAGTGGTTAGATGTTCTTATGGTTTCTATCGAAATGGGAGTTTTGTGTTGGGATGGATACGGGAAGCTGGCACTTAGTGATATGTGGCCTTCCAATATTATTAAGGCGATAGAGCCAGTGATGTATATGCTCATTTTATTCGGATGTCGTTGATTGAAGCGCAATATGTGATGTGCCCTTATTGAGGTGAGAGATTATGACTGATGGAGTATATCAGTATGAAGATAATTGAACAAGCTTGTCGAGAAGATGGGGCTATAGTGATTAAGCCTTTAAACAAGCGAGTACCACTAGCGGGTGTATAGTGGAGTGACCCTTATATTACTTTGAGATTGATTTCGGGTACAAGAGGATGTCGTGTTGTTAAGGATTCTGAATCTTAGTATCGGTTGCATCAAAATTTTGAGTAAGAAATTGCTTTGTAGGGGAGTATGTAATACCCCATACTTTTATGGATATTTAAATTACATAAGTGGGTGTAATTTAATAAATTGAGAATTTAAAGTGAATGGATAAATATTAATTTGGCGAGTGACGGATTAATATTGATGTGTGTTATATTTACTTACGGGAACAAGTAAATGAAGTTGGATAATTTTATATCATGTCGTGTTTAGGAAAAGCGACAAGTAATAATATTTCAATTGGAAAATGCGAGCGGAGTTGTATTAAATATTAAAAAGGTGAAGTTTTGATAAGTGATTCGGATGGAGATTTCAAGTGCATGGTTGCTCTCGGATGGGCTGAAATAGTCAAAATAGAGTACCTGAGGATAGTGTTTGGGTTCTGGGTACTTTTCGACTAGTAGGAACTCGAAATTGAGTATATGAGTCAATTTTGGGTTTAATAAGGGGATAAGCCTTATTTATCCCAAATATAAGCCATGAGAGAGAGAGAGAGAGAGAGAGAGAGAGAGAGAAGAAGAAGAAGGAAAGAAAGGAAGTAGAAAAGGGAGAAAAAGAGGAGATTCCGACCAAGCTCCGGCAGATCCCGGCATGAGGTCGTCGAATTTATCCAACGAAGCAGGTGTTTAACTTGATTTAACTATTTATATGTGTTTATAATTCGTATCATAATTGGTGAAAATTATATGAATTTTGGGTTGGGATTCTTGGGCCAAAATGTTTTTTTCGGAAATGATTTCATAAAAATTGAGGGGCTAACAACTCCATATGAAATCTAAGTTTAAATCCATGTTTATGGTGTAATTTTTTACGAGAAATTTGAAGAATTTAAATTTGTGGTATAATTAAGAAAAAGGGTGGAAATTCTTAATTAATTTGATGAATCCCATGAATTAATTGTCGTGTTGGGTAAAAATAAGTGGGGAAATGAGTATATAGATGATGGGCGATGTTAGAAGAGATATAAATTGGGTTGGATGATCGTTAAATTGAATTTGGAGTTAATGAAGATGATGAAACTTGGACAGATTTGGGACTAAACCATTTCGAATCGATTCTCTAGGGAGTGAATTGATTCGATTGAGGCGAATCGATTCGGTGCAAGGCGAATCTATTCGGCCTTGTTAGATATGAATTTTTTTTCTTGGTTTTAAGGATTGAAGGAGAATTATTTTGTGGAGATAAATCTTAGGGGATCCTAAAAAGAGTGTTAGGACTTCTAAATGATTAGATGAGTAATCTACGACCCTTGGGTTAGTGGGAATAAAATTCAGGGAATGAATTTTAGGAGTGTTTGGGAAGTACGACACTCAGGGACTTATTTCGGTGGGTTTATGTGTGAGTGTGTGAATGATATATTTGTGTGAATCATACCCCTCTAGTGCAATCATGAGAAGTTGCGCAATGTGGGTGAACCCCCTGGCTAGTGAATGCAGGGAGAGTATAGTCCCCAGGTCATAGCTTCCAGCTATATATGCAGTGTGGCATTTATCATGGGTGAGACGTCTTGGGTACGATTCGTTCACACTTTTTGGTGAGGAACTATGACCGCTTCCCCTAAATTTGTGATATGTTATTGTCAGGTCAGTGTGAGACCCCGACCGGTGTTACCCAGGATGATGTGTGTATTCCCTGGAAGATGATAAAATTCTAGAAACTACATCCATTGAGTTATAGCTCTGAGGCATGGTTATTATACTTATATAGTGTGTGATATATAAGTATGAATATACTTGATGTGAATAGTATATTTTATATATATATATATATATATATATATATATATATGAAGATGTGAAAAGAGATATATATACAGACAAAATAAAGGATAAAGTGATAAGTAAATTGTTACATGCGGGAAAGTAAAATCCGGAATAAAATGAGAGATAAGTATATAAAGATGTGAATATTATATACGGGATTAATAACACTAAAACGTGAAAAGTATATAATAGATAGTGAAAGTTATTCATAATGAATGGATAAAAATTATAAGTGAATATTATAATGCATATGCTTGTGCGAAGGCTTAGGGTCTTATATAGGCGGGGTATGAGATAGCGTATGGTGACTTAGAGGTTTTGAGAGATGCTAATTAGTCTGGGTAGCGTAGCTAGGGTGTTTAAAATACATGCGTTAGGTGTGCACTGTTAGATGAGAGGTGAGGACTATCTCATGTCAGTGCGACACCAGTTTAAATTTGGAGAATATTTTATTTTAAATATTATAGTATTTTTAACACTTGCTAAATATTTTCAAAACGTTTTGGGCTCTGAGCCGCTTGATTTTTTTTTTAAAACCCTTTTAGGTGTCCAGACACAGGGACACCTCGATGATATTATTCCTTCGAGTTAGACGATGCTGCAGCAAATGTGGATGCTAGTAGGAATTGTTTAGACGCTTCTATCATTGTGATCTAGATAGGAGATACTGTGATTATATTCGGTCTTGTTGCGAAACTGTTGTCATTTATTTTATTTTCCACATTTTCATGTGTGCCTATTCGATTTGGTTGTAATGAATGTTTTACCGAGAGTTATCGGTAATTGTTTATTTATTTTATTGGTTATGTATAATATTGTGTGGATGGATTTTATTGTGTATTTAAGTTAACAAGATTAGAAAGTTTAAAATTTGACGTCGGGCCTAATAGGTTATTAGTAATTAATTTTGATTATCGACAATGATACTGAGAATGATCCATACGAGAATCCTATTTTATTTTGATAAAGGGTTGATCGACCGAGATTAAAATAGGCGGGGTGTCACAGATGGTATCAAAGCATCAGGTTCTAGTGTCCTTAGGAATCTTTGGGGACGTACTACATTTTCAGCGTTGCCTTCTATTTGATATATAGCCCTATGCTTAGGATTGTTGATACATATGGTGAGAATTTTAAAGAAAAATACGGCTTGAAAAATAGTTTTTCGCATCTTGAGCCCCTTTGTGTGTATGCAGTATACCTGTCGCACCTACACCAAATTCTGATAATGACTATAGTAATTCAACAGTGGTAAGGTTATATATATATATATATATATATATATATATATATATATATATATATATATATAGAGAGAGAGAGAGAGAGAGAGAGAGAGAGAGAGAGAGAGAGAGAGAGTCTCATATATACCATATATGAGGTTCACCAATGGACCATTTTTTTAAAATAGGAAAAAAAATTATTTTTGAGTTGATTTTATTTGTGTGGTATTTAAATATTTCAGGGGACCCTATTAAAAAAAAGCTCAAAATATTTTTTTTTGCTATTTAAAAAAGGGGCTTTTACGGTCTAGTCCTTGGACTAACTATTTTGGACAAAAAAATCAGGCCTTACAAATTTTAAACGATTAGGTCCAACATATAAATACCCCGAAATTAAAACAAACACGCACTATTCAGAAATCGAAGCACCAAAAACACTGTATTCTCTCTTGAATCAAAACCTTAATCGTACCATCTCTTCGATCAAAACCCCAAAATGAATCTATTTCTCAATCAAAATTTGGTCAACAACAACATATAGATACTCCTGATCGAAGCGCCAAAAACTCTCTTCGATAAAAAATCTAACTCTCTTCGATCAAAACCCTAAATCTATTCGATCAAACCCTAATCGTTGAAGTTCTACCGAGCATTTTACATTCTAAATCAAATTTTTCCAAACACCACTAACAAGTATGTATACATTCTCTTATCACCTGTTTGTCCTTGTGTATTTTGTGTTCTCATATGTATAAATTTGTAGACATATGGAATCATGAAATCACATTCTTCTTCTTCATGATATGAAAAAATATATTTGTTTCCCTCATTTAATTGCAAAACACACTTTTTGCATGTTAGATATATGTATTTCATTATTGTACTTTTCCTCCTGTGTACATCATTTATCGAGGACTAGGAATATATACATGATTGAAATATGTACATGTACAAGCTCTGTTTTATTACGTGTACTCTGTGTATTTTGCGTGTACTTTTAAAAAATACACGCAAAATACACAGAGTACACGCACATTGAAATTGAATTTCTCAATCCAATATGCGTGTACTTTTATGTTTTAGATGTGTACTCTATAAAATATATATTTCAAATTAATATTTGATCAATCCTATATTATTTTGGTCCGCGCTAGCGGCATTTGAATGATATTCCGTGAGTTTGTAAGAAGTATTATTAGTGTGTTAATATTTAGGAGTTATTTTGGTCCACGCCAGCGGCATTTGAATGATATTTTATTAGTTTGTAATCAGTATTATTGCGTGCACTTTTTATTTTTGCGTGTACTTTGTTGAAAGTACACGCAAAAAATTCATAAAGTAGACGTACATTGAAATTCAATTTGTTCAATCCAATATGCGTGTACTAATGTGTATTATGAGTGTACTATTTTGTATTGTTGTGTTATTGTTTAGAAATCATACGAGCAAGCATGTTCAACTACAAAACCGCTGCTTGCATGTTCGAAGATCTTAACAATACAAAACCTTTCACATTGACAGTCAATAGTACTAATGATGACGAAATTCATTTTCTCCTTCGCATCAATGATAGAGCTAAAAGGTTACTTGGTTTCTACTACTACTATGAAGACATTTACTGCACTTTTGATGTGCAATAGTGTAATAACCCTCGCTTGTGAGACCGTATTTTATAGTAATTACTTAGTATAGTAATTAGAGACCAGTGTTGGGTTATGATTTGAATGTTAATTCAATGTAGAAAAGTTGATATTTATTATGAGGTTGCATACATATCATAATTATGGGAAAATATTGCTATGTCATGCTTATTAATATCATCTGAAAATAAAATGATATTTGTCTTAATTATGAGACCGGAACCTAAATTGAATTTTAAAATGTCCAAATGATAATTTGGAGGTTGCAGTTGATTCCGGAACGTGCGAAATAGTCAAATAATGTACCATATTGTATTTTGTAGTTTTGGGCATTTTTGACTGATTGTGCTTTAATTATGCTATCGCGTATTATTTTATCGCACTTTTGATTAATTAAGTGGAGCAATTACCTTAAGTCACGATTTATGCCTACTAAGTCTTCTATTTCCCCAAAATCCCTTCCTAACCTAAGAGAGAAAAGAGAAAAGTAGAGAGAAAGCTTTGGAGATTGAGAGAGATTGCTACTACACCAAAGAAATCTGCATATTTGCTGAATCAAGGCAAGTTTCTACTTGCTATTTGTGTCTTGAGATAAATGATTTGTTATGGTAATGGTGTGTGATTGTAGTTTAGCAAACTTAGGGTTTTATTACGTGTTTTGGGTTTTGAATTACTCCCAAAATGATTCTTGAGGTTTTAAGATGATCAATAGAATCTTTGATGTTCTTATAATGTTGGTATATGAGTTCGGTTTGGAGAAATTGGGTTTGGGTAGAAAATGGAGTCCAAGACTCCATAGCCATTTCTTGGAAAAATCGCAGGCCCGAATCGATTCGGCCCCCTGGGCGAATCGATTCGGTTAGTTCCAGTGCCCAGGTCTTGTTGACCGAATCGATTCGGAATTTATCCGAATCGATTCGGCAGTTATGCAGAAACCAAAATTTTCTGACCGAATCGATTCGGTCTCCCATCCGAATCGATTCGGAAATTATGCAGAACCTCAATTTTTCTGGCCGAATCGATTCGGCCAAGGGGGCGAATCGATTCGGTAGCCCTGCATTTTCCAACTTTTTCTTTTTTCATTCTTAACCCCTTTTCTTTAGGATTTTTGATTAGGGACCTTCTTAAATGAAGTAAACATAGGGTTTAGAGTTTTAGTTGAGTTGGGTCGACATCCTAGACTCGAAAGGGTTCATCTAGGATTCGTTCAAGGGAGAATTTAAAGTGATGTTTAGGCATTACTTTTGTTTAGTAGTTCTATAAGGGTCTAGAACATATTAAGGTCAATTTTGGAGACTTTAGAATTCAACTTGAGTTACATTTTGACTTGATGGTTTATATTAATTCCTAAAAGAGGCCTTGGGGATAACTTTGGAGTCCGAATTCCTTATCGAGGATGTTATGTCGGTACGTATCATGTGTAGTCCCGATTTAACTTATACATTTATTTAAAATGGGAAATTATTAAGGTAAATGATAATTTACTAATCATGTAATGGGAATTAATAAAATGGATGATACACACCTCTCTAAATACCATCTTAAGGGAAGTCCGCTCGATAGGTGAAGCCCCCTGGGTAATGAATGCAGGGTGGATATAGTCCTAGGCCATGGGAGCGCTTATGGTTATTTATGTTCTGCGGGGGTAGGGAGATTCCGGGTGTGGTCTTGGCTACCACGCAGGCTCATGGCCGCTTCCCGACGCTTTCGATAGGATCCCAGGTTGTCTTATGTTAGGCCCTGGAAGATGATGGTTATTTAGGGACGCGCTCAGTGGGGAAACCCGGACGGGCGGTCTTAGAAGCGTTATATTTATAATTATGACTATTCTAATTATCGAGTTGGACTCGATGGAACATTAATGCCATAAAGAGCAAAGTTATGCCGCAAAGAGCATGTTATTGAAATTAGTGCCCTATAGAGCACATGATGACAATTATATTCCTGATAAGGAATGGAAAATGAATATTTAAATTGAAATATGATTGAAGATGATAAAGGCTCATAAGCACTTTTAATTCTGCTTTATTATGAATCTCACTCTATGTAGTCCTTCACCAGTTTTAGTTCCTTATATGCTGGTAACATGCTAGATATTCATCCATGCTTAATTGTACATCATTATCATACTTGTCATTTATCTATCGATCACATATACCCGGCCCTGACCGGTTTTCCTTTTCTTGTTGTGTATGTATATCTATATTATCCGTTCAGGTGTTCCGCCGCACGGTCGCCCGTAATGACCTTTCCTTCCACATGTTTTTGAGGAGCCGTGACATTGTGCGGGTTTCACGGGATCTTGAGTAGACGCCTCTGTTTATGTTTCTAGTTATGTTCAGTTCGTTCGGGCTTGTTGCCCAAACAGTTGTAAATGTATAATGAATTTATTATGTAACACTTGGTACTATGTGTATGTTGTATTGATGTTATTGACCGAAGTTTTATTCGGTCCTTTGTATCTTTCGGGATTTCTTATATGCGCTTGTGGGGGTTTCCACCCTCTATTTCTATTATGGGTTGTTAAAAATGTGATTCTTTTTATTTCAAATCAAAGTTTTTGATAACCCGTTTTCTGGAATATAGAGTGGTTATTCCTTATACTTTGTATATAGTCGTGATGCTGAGGATGATATTATCCATGATTTCCTATTTTATCGGGGTATAGGGTTGGCCACCCTTTATTTCGGATAGCGGGTTGTCACAGATGGTATCAGAGCATCAGGTTCTAGAGTCTTTAGGATCTATGCGGACTTGTCACGTTCTACCGTAGCGTTCTTTAATATAGAACTTAATGTTAGGATTGTTTTGCTGCCTATGTATGCGATCTTCTGTTAAATAGATTGTCTTACATTATGTTTTAACTCTCTCTCGTCTTTATCTCAGATGCCGCCGAAGAGAGGACGTCCCGCTAGACGTAATAGGGTCGTTGAGGATGAGTTTGGTCCTCCACCGCAGCAGGGGAGTATCAATGCCGCTGAAGTGGCAAACATTGTGGCCCAAGCTGTCAACGCCGCGATGACTGCAGTGGCCCAACAAATGCCACAAGCTCCAGTAAGGGGACAAGAAGCACAAGTTCCCACGGGACCTTCTCAGTGGGAACGGGTGAGGGAATCTTTCCTTAAAGGACATCCCCCGGAATTTGAGGGAGGTTCGGATGTTATCAAGGCGAACCAATGGAAGAGAGATATGCAGCGCCATCTTAGGATGGTGGAATGTAGTGAGGAGAAGAAGCAGATTCTCGTTACTTTCAAGCTGGTAGGACCGGCCTTACACTGGTGGGAGTCAATGACGACACCCGAGCAAAGGGATACTATGTCCATTACAAATTTTTGGATTTTGTTTGATGGGACGTATTTCCCTCCCGCAGTTCAGAGGGAAATGCAGAGGAAGATGCAGGATTTGGTTCAAGGGGAGAGGTCAGTTGCTGAGTATGAGGAAGAGTTTACCCGGTTAGCTAGTTTTATACCGGATGAGGTAACTCCAGAATCGAAGAGGATCTCCAAGTTTGTGGGAGGTTTGAACTGGCGAATAAAACAACATTTGCTGGGAAATCCATCTCTGGTGACTTTTGGTGATGTGATGAATGCCGCTTTGCTTCACTGTCAGGAGCACCGATTGTTTCTGCTAAACAAGAAGAAGGTAGTTACTGTGGGGCAAACAGTGAGGCAAGGAGGAGTTGGGAGTGGAGGGGGAACATCTTCTTCTTCCCAATCCTCGGGGAACAAGCAGGTTGAGAGGGATCCTCAGCAGGGGGATTCGTCCAAGCGTCAACGTTTCGGTGGGTTTAATGCTGGCGGTAATAATAACAGGCAAGGTCAAGGTGGTCAGCAACCACAGGGAGGTCGAGGTGGAAATGGTTGTAGGGGCCAACAGGGCCGAGGTGCGGGACCATTCCGAAATAACCAAGGTAGGAATCAGGATATTACGGCAATCAAATGTTTTCAGTGTGGGGAGCTGGGCCACTATAAAAGGGCGTGTCCTCAGTTGGTTGGAGGGCATCTTCCTCGGGCCCCACAGCAGCCGTATGTACAGTTTCCGCCCCAAGCGCCTAATCCGGTTGCTCCTCCTCAACAGGGGCAATTGCAGTACGGAAGGGTTTACCATCTTCAGGAGGCTTTGCTTCCTCCAGCTCCTCCGGCACCACCTGCGATCGAGGGTAAGTTTCTCATTCAGGGGCACATGGGTCGAATTCTATTTGATACGGGTGCTACACACTCCTTTATTTTTAGAAGTTTTGCTCAGACTACAGGTTTAATAAAATCTGCTGAAAGTACTTTCACTAGCGTCGAATCCTCTATGGGCGATGGCTCATTGATTTTCTTCGTATGTAAAAATGTAGGAATTAACCTTGGTGACTTGTGTTTTGATGCCGATTTGCTCGTCCTTGATATGGTCGGGTACGATGTAATTTTGGGTATGGATTGGCCAGTGAAGTACCGTGCTATAGTGAATTATTTCGGGAAGAGCATAGTTTTTGCGGTTCCGGGACAAGAGATGTTCCTAGTAGTTATGCCTTGCATAGAAGGGAGCACGAATGCTTATTTATATTGTATTGCGGAAGATGCATCTAGAGATGTCGTGGTTCCCCTAAATTCTCTTCCGATCGTTAGAGATTTTGAAGATATTTTCCGAGAGATACCGGGGTTACCTCCAAGTCGGGAAATAGAGTTTGTGATTGACTTAATGCCGGGAACTAGACCGATCGCCAAAGCTCCTTATCATATGGCTCCTGTGGAGATGAGGGAGCTGAGGGATCAGATTCAGAAGCTACTGGAGCAGGGCTTTATTAGGCGTAGTACCTCACCGTGGGGCGCTCCGGTATTGTTTGTGAAGAAGAGAGACGGTTCTCTCCGGTTATGCGTGGACTATAGAGAGTTGAATAAAGTCACCATCCGGAATAAATACCCTTTACCTCGCATCGACGACTTGTTTGATCAACTTATGGGAGCTTCCTACTTCTCAAAGATCGACCTGAGGACGGGATATCACCAATTGAGGATACGAGAGCAAGATGTGTCCAAGACGGCCTTTCTGACCCGTTATGGATCTTATGAATTCTTGGTTATGCCCTTCGGGCTAACCAATGCCCCTGCAGTGTTTATGGACCTTATGAATAGGGTGTTTCGGGATTTCCTTGACCAGTTTGTCATTGTGTTTATTGATGACATCCTAGTCTATTCTCAGACGGAGTCGGATCACGCTGCTCACTTGCGGTTGGTCCTACAGAGATTGAGGGATCATCAATTGTATGCAAAGTTTGAGAAGTGTGGCTTCTGGTTGAAGGAAGTTCAATTTTTAGGGCATGTGGTGTCATCCCAAGGCGTGTCGGTGGATCCGAGTAAGGTAATCGCGGTGAAGGAGTGGGGTTAGCCCACGACGCCCACTGAAGTCCGTAGTTTTCTGGGCTTGGCGGGTTATTACCGTCGATTCATTAAGGGCTTTTCTAAGGTTGCTAGCCCATTGACAAATTTGACCCGAAAAGGAGTAAGATTTGTTTGGGACAGTTCATGTCAAGCGGCTTTCGATGAGCTCAAGGATAGACTGACTTCAGCTCCAGTCCTGGCATTGCCAAAGCCGGGATTCGAGTATCTTGTCTTCACCGATGCATCTCTTCTGGGGTTAGGAGGTGTTCTTCAACAAGAGAGACAACCCATTGCGTACGCTTCTCGTAAGTTGAAGCCTCACGAGAGGAACTATCCGGTACATGATTTGGAATTCGCCGCCGTTGTATTTGCCTTGAAGATATGGAGGCATTACCTCTTGGGGGAAAAGTTTAGTCTTTTCACCGACCACAAATCGCTGCAGTACTTATTCTCCCAAAAGGATTTGAACATGCGCCAGCGCCGTTGGTTGGAGTTTGTGAAGGACTACCAATTTGATATTCATTATCACCCCGGGAAGGCGAATGTGGTAGCAGATGCTTTGAGTAGAAAGCCTGATGGAGACTTAGCTGAGGTGTGGAAAGCTAAGTGGAAAGAACTCAGCCTGGAGGATGCCGGAGTGAGAGCATTCCTCTCCGTGATGACGGTTACTCCCACGATTATAGCAAAGATTGTGGAAGCTCAGAAAAGAGATAAGGTTTGTCAAGACCATACACGCCAGTTGTTGTCTGAGGGAGCGGAGTCGTACTCAATAGGCTCTGAGGGTGGACTACGCTTCCATGGAAGACTTGTGGTTCCCGATGATGGGGATTTGAGACGTGCAGTGATGGCAGAATCCCACGGGTCGAAGTTCACGGTACATCCAGGCGGGGACAAGATGTACCAAGATATGCGTAGTTTGTATTGGTGGACGGGTATGAAGAGGGATATCTCTGAGTTTGTGTCTCAATGCACTACTTGTTAGTTGGTTAAGATTGATCACCAGCGACCGACAGGTTTGTTACAACCGCTCGAGATTCCCGTATGGAAATGGGAGAGCATTTCGATGGACTTTGTTACGGGCTTGCCTAGATCGCAAAAGGGTCATGACTCAATTTGGGTGATTGTCGACCGTTTGACTAAGTCGGCACACTTCTTGCCTGTGCGCACCGATTATGATACCGCTCGTTATGCCCAGCTGTTCATTGAGGAGATCGTCAGACTCCACGGGGTACCTTTGAATATTGTCTCCGACCGAGATAAAATATTTGCGTCCCACTTTTGGCAGAGTTTCCAGGGAGCTATGGGGACTGAATTGAAGTTAAGATCTTCCTATCATCCTCAAACAGACGGTCAGACCGAAAGGGTAAACCAGATGTTGGAGGATATGCTTCGTATGTGCATACTTGACTTTAAAGGCAGTTGGGAACAATATCTTCCGTTGGTTGAGTTTGCTTACAACAACTCGTACCAATTTACCATTGGTATGGCACCCTATGAAGCTTTGTACGGCAGTCCTTGTAGATCGCCCGCATGTTGGTTGGAAGTGGGTGATAATAAGTTTCTTGGACCTGAGATGATCCAAGATACTTCTTCGAAGATTGAGCTTATTCGAAATCGCATACGGATAGCCCAAGATCGTCAAAAGAGTTATGCCGATGCGGGTAGGAGACATATGGAGTTGGAGGTTGGAGACCAAGTGTTGGTGCGAGTGTCCCCGATGAAGGGCATTAAGCGTTTTGGGAAGAAAGGAAAGCTTGCACCCCGCTTTGTTGGACCTTTCCCGGTTATTGCAAAGGTTGGTCCCGTGGCATACCAACTTGCCTTGCCGGAACCCTTACAACAAATCCATGATGTATTTCATGTCTCCTCTTTGAAAAAGTACAGAAGGTGTGAAGGTGCCCTTTGGCACATCCCTTTCGAAGATATTGAGTTGCAGCCCGATGTTTCTTATGAAGAACAACCGGTTGCTATCCTTGAGTTTGGGGAGCGAAAGTTGAGATCTCGGGTGGTGCCTCTAGTGAGAGTCCATTGGAGTCATCATCATGCAAGCGAATCAACTTGGGAATGCGAGGATGAGATGCGGGAGAAATATCCACATCTTTTCTCATGAGGTACGCCTGAATTTTGGGGGCAAAATTCCCTCATAAGGGGGGGAGTATGTAATAACCCTCGCTTGTGAGACCGTATTTTATAGTAATTACTTAGTATAGTAATTAGAGACCAGTGTTGGGTTATGATTTGAATGTTAATTCAATGTAGAAAAGTTGATATTTATTATGAGGTTGCATACATATCATAATTATGGGAAAATATTGCTATGTCATGCTTATTAATATCATCTGAAAATAAAATGATATTTGGCTTAATTATGAGACCGGAACCTGAATTGAATTTTAAAATGTCCAAATGATAATTTGGAGGTTGCAGTTGATTCCGGAACGTGCGAAATAGTCAAATAATGTACCATATTGTATTTTGTAGTTTTGGGCATTTTTGACTGATTGTGCTTTAATTATGCTATCGCGTATTATTTTATCGCACTTTTGATTAATTAAGTGGAGCAATTACCTTAAGTCACGATTTATGCCTACTAAGTCTTCTATTTCCCCAAAATCCCTTCCTAACCTAAGAGAGAAAAGAGAAAAGTAGAGAGAAAGCTTTGGAGATTGAGAGAGATTGCTACTACACCAAAGAAATCTGCATATTTGCTGAATCAAGGCAAGTTTCTACTTGCTATTTGTGTCTTGAGATAAATGATTTGTTGTGGTAATTGTGTGTGATTGTAGTTTAGCAAACTTAGGGTTTTATTATGTGTTTTGGGTTTTGAATTACTCCCAAAATGATTCTTGAGGTTTTAAGATGATCAATAGAATCTTTGATGTTCTTATAATGTTGGTATATGAGTTCGGTTTGGAGAAATTGGGTTTGGGTAGAAAATGGAGTCCAAGACTCCATAGCCATTTCTTGGCAAAATCGCAGGCCCGAATCGATTCGGCCCCCTGGGCGAATCGATTCGGTTAGTTCCAGTGCCCAGGTCTTGTTGACCGAATCGATTCGGAATTTATCCGAATCGATTCGGCAGTTATGCAGAAACCAAAATTTTCTGACCGAATCGATTCGGTCTCCCATCCGAATCGATTCGGCAATTATGCAGAACCTCAATTTTTCTGGCCGAATCGATTCGGCCAAGGGGGCGAATCGATTCGGTAGCCCTGCATTTTCCAACTTTTTCTTTTTTCATTATTAACCCCTTTTCTTTAGGATTTTTGATTAGGGACCTTCTTAAATGAAGTAAACATAGGGTTTAGAGTTTTAGTTGAGTTGGGTCGACATCCTAGACTCGAAAGGGTTCATCTAGGATTCGTTCAAGGGAGAATTTAAAGTGATGTTTAGGCATTACTTTTGTTTAGTAGTTCTATAAGGGTCTAGAACATATTAAGGTCAATTTTGGAGACTTTAGAATTCAACTTGAGTTACATTTTGACTTGATGGTTTATATTAATGCCTAAAAGAGGCCTTGGGGATAACTTTGGAGTCCGAATTCCTTATCGAGGATGTTATGTCGGTACGTATCATGTGTAGTCCCGATTTAACTTATACATTTATTTAAAATGGGAAATTATTAATGTAAATGATAATTTAATAATCATGTAATGGGAATTAATAAAATGGATGATACACACCTCTCTAAATACCATCTTAAGGGAAGTCCGCTCGATAGGTGAAGCCCCCTGGCTAATGAATGCAGGGTGGATATAGTCCTAGGCCATGGGAGCGCTTATGGTTATTTATGTTCTGCGGGGGTAGGGAGATTTCGGGTGTGGTCTTGGCTACCACGCAGGCTCATGGCCGCTTCCCGACGCTTTCGATAGGATCCCAGGTTGTCTTATGTTAGGCCCTGGAAGATGATGGTTATTTAGGGACGCGCTCAGTGGGGAAACCCGGACGGGCGGTCTTAGAAGCGTTATATTTATAATTATGACTATTCTAATTATCGAGTTGGACTCTATGGAACATTAATGCCATAAAGAGCAAAGTTATGCCGCAAAGAGCATGTTATTGAAATTAGTGCCCTATAGAGCACATGATGACAATTATATTCCTGATAAGGAATGGAAAATGAATATTTAAATTGAAATATGATTGAAGATGATAAAGGCTCATAAGCACTTTTAATTCTGCTTTATTATGAATCTCACTCTATGTAGTCCTTCACCAGTTTTAGTTCCTTATATGCTGGTAACATGCTAGATATTCATCCATGCTTAATTGTACATCATTATCATACTTGTCATTTATCTATCGATCACATATACCCGGCCCTGACCGGTTTTCCTTTTCTTGTTGTGTATGTATATCTATATTATCCGTTCAGGTGTTCCGCCGCACGGTCGCCCGTAATGACCTTTCCTTCCACATGTTTTTGAGGATCCGTGACATTGTGCGGGTTTCACGGGATCTTGAGTAGACGCCTCTGTTTATGTTTCTAGTTATGTTCAGTTCGTTCGGGCTTGTTGCCCAAACAGTTGTAAATGTATAATGAATTTATTATGTAACACTTGGTACTATGTGTATGTTGTATTGATGTTATTGACCGAAGTTTTATTCGGTCCTTTGTATCTTTCGGGATTTCTTATATGCGCTTGTGGGGGTTTCCACCCTCTATTTCTATTATGGGTTGTTAAAAATGTGATTCTTTTTATTTCAAATCAAAGTTTTTGATAACCCGTTTTCTGGAATATAGAGTGGTTATTCCTTATACTTTGTATATAGTCGTGATGCTGAGGATGATATTATCCATGATTTCCTATTTTATCGGGGTATAGGGCTGGCCACCCTTTATTTCGGATAACGGGTTGTCACAAATAGCTTCAAGTAACTGAATCGAAAGCGAAGGATTTAGCTAAACAAATTGATTAGTATTGCTTAAGGGGTTTTGATAATGTTGGAGCTTTTAGCATGCAGCTATTGTATCACTTCTTTACTGAATATGTTAGGAATAGAGAATCTTGGTTTTTGAGTTGTCGAACAACCTCTGTTAGGTTTTACCATGAAACGGATGATATATATTACCTCCTTTAGCATGTATTTTGTTGAGAATTGTATGAATTGTTTGTGAGTATATTGCATGTACTTTTGTTAAATACGCTTGTATTTTATTATTTTAGTATATGTTTTATTTTAATTCGCATGTGTTTTATTTTTTGTACATATCATTCTAGGTTAGTAATTAAATTTTTTTTATAGATCAATAGAATGGGGATGATGATTAAGGCAAGAAGAGGAAATAAACAAAAAGAGAGCAGTTCTAATAATAGTTCTTCATCCAGTTCCAGTTCCAGTTCTAGTGTGGCATTGAAATCTAAACATCCTACAAAGAACAATGATCAATATCGATCAAATATTGTTAGCTTTCTTCATAATTTGCATCAAATTAAAGAGAAAATAAACAATAGGCATATTGAACTTCATAAGAAGACTCCATTTCGGGAGCTTTTCAATGCCTACTACAGTGAGAAAGTAGTAGAAGTGGACCACAAGAAGACGGATAAAAATATTTTATCAATTATCGAGCTGTACAATGCGGAAATCAAAAGTTTTCGTATGAAGAGTAGGATTGCAATAATGTCAACAGATATAAGTGAAATATTTGGCATACCACTGGTTGAGGGTTTAAAATCAATAGAACTTAAAAAGGGACAGAATACTGCTCAAAAACTTGGATTACATGTATGATACTTCGCAAAAAGAATAGGAAAGTCAGAAATATTGATTGTTTTGAAGAAATCAGTCGAATTGTCGATTTTATAAAAATTGCGTGTCTCCACTTCTTGAACACGTTGTTTTTCTCCAACTCAAACTTCACCCTTGCAGAATTTCGGTTGAAATACATCGACAATATTAAGGAAATGAATAAGTATGATTGGGCATCTGATGTGCATGAGTTTCTCATACATTCACTTGACAAATCAACAAGTTCAAAACCTAGCACATTTACTGGATGTGTCATTTCCCTATTGGTGAGCAAAAAAACATCATGATATTTCAAAATTTACATACCAATACTCACGTGTACTTAATTAAAATTACGTGTATTTTGAAAACACACGTGATATTTTCACATGTGCTTTCAAAATACACTTGATATAAGACATGTATTTTCAAAATACATGTTAAATTATCGCGTGTATTTTGAAAATACACGTGAATATCACGTGTATTTTAAAAATAAACTTGATATAAGACGTGTATTTTAAAAATACACATGACATTTTCACGTGTATTTTCAAAATACATGTGATAATTTAACGTGTATTTTGAAAACACATGTGATATAAGACCTATATTTTAAAAATACACGTGATATTTACACGTGTATTTTCAAAATACATGTGATAATTTGACGTGTATTTTGAAAATACACGCCTTAATATCAAGTGTATTTTGAAAGTACACTTCTACCTTATAAAGTACACTTGTATTTTACAAAGTACACGTGTACTATATTTTGTAAATATAACCAGTGTACTTTCAAAATACACTTGTTATATTTTTTGTTAATATTATAAGTGTACTTTAGAAAGTACACGTGAAAATAACACGTGTACTTTCGAAATACACTTGTAAAATTTACAAAGTACACGTTTAATTTTGCATGTATTTTGAACAAATCACTTGTACTTTCCATTATGGATACGTAGGCAATACAATTATTAATATCATTTTGTTTTTTGTTTGATCACAGTATTGGGCATGTGAAAAATTTGAAATTATTTCTCGTGTTGAAGAATTTAAAGATAAGATGCCAAAATTCCTGAGGTGGAAATTGTCTTCTTTGAGATAATGGTTTGTGAAGAATGACATCGTAATAGTAACTTTGAAGCGGGCTACAAATAAACTAGCTTGTAAGGATAGTTCTGTACAAAAGGAATCTCAGTTTGAAGGGCCAAGTTACTCTTTGAATATTTCTACAGAAAGTCCAATACATGCTGATTCATCATCAGAAAAAGTTGCTGAAGATATGAATGACAATGAGTTTTCATATGGTTGGAATATTCATCTTAAAAACATTGTGACTCCACAGAAAAAAAAGGGAAAAGATCAAACAAAGGTTAATTTGGAGGAACAAATTGCTGTTTTGAAAAGGGAATTGTTGGAAATAAATAACCAACTATCTAAAGCAACTGAAGACTTTAATGGTGCACTAGAGAAGGTGACCTCTTTGGAGGTGGAGAGTGCCATTTTGAATGTACAGTTGTAGGTAGATTGTGATTCACTTTTGGAAGCCCAAGAGAAAATGAAGAAGTTAAAGGCGGAGAATTCCAACCTTTTGAAGGAAAAAGATTTACTAAATAAGTTGGAGGTAGAAAATGCCCAACTAGTTGAGTTAAATAATTCTTTAAAAGAAAATCTTGATCAAGTCACAATGAGTGACTCAGATAGAATTAAAGAATTGGATGAATCATTGAAAAAACAGGCAGAATCATCACGAATTTCGGAACAAAAAAATGGATATCTGTCTCTGAGTAATGAAAATCTAAAAAAAAGTATGATGATACATTGAAAAAATGGATAGATGCAGACATTGAAAAGATGACATTGAGGAAGAATCTTGAGGAGTCAGAATTGAAAAGAACTCAACAGGTACTTTCGATTATAAATAATGCAGAGTACACGCATTTTTCCTAAAGTACACGCATTTTCCTAAAGTACACACAGTTTTCCTAAAGTCCACGCAGTTTGCCTAAAATACACGCAGTTTTATTTGATAGTATTTTTAATGCAGTTTTATTTGATATTAGAAATAATTCAGAGTACACGCATTATTTGATTAGAAATAATGCAGTTTTATTCAAGTATTGCTTATAATCTAACATTCTTTTTGTATAACAGGAAAACAATAATAAAATCCTTAATGACAAAATTTCGGAGTTGAAGAAAATGCTTGATGAATCAGCATTGAAAAAAACTAATCAGGTATCTATAAAGTACAATATATATAAAGTACACGCGTTTACTTTCTAAAGTAAACGCAAATTATGATGAAAGTACACGTGTATTTTATAAATTTCATAAAGTACACATATTTTATAAATTTTATAAAGTACACGCTTGTATTTATAAAATACATGCCTGTATTTATAAAATACATGCGCGTACTTTATAAAATACACTTGTACTTTATAATATACACACAAATTTGGATGAAAAATACAAATTTTATCAATATACACGCAAGAGAAAATGAATCATTGTTTCAAAAAATACTTACAATCCAATATTCATTGTTTAAATATATCAGGCAAACACTAATAAATAACTCATGGACGAAATTTCGAGTTTAAAGATTGAAATTGAGTCAAAGACAGTTCAGGGCACCCCCAAAATACCCAAAATAAAAGGGCCTATTACTAGATGACAGAAGAAAAGAAAAGATGATAGCGAAACCGAGAAGCATGAACCAATTAAAAAATAAAAAGATACAAAGCTGAGAAAAGGCCCTCTAACAATAGGTCAGCGAATGAAAGAAACTCACTTCAAGCTTGAAGCAGTCAAAGCATACAAATATCTCGATGAAGATGCGAAGAAAAAAATTGAAGAGTTTATTCAAAAGGCTGAGCCAGGGTAAGTGTATTGTTTTATGATTTATCACTTCGCTAATTTATATTTTTTTTGGTGCAAAAGAATAAGGTTATTAGTATTATACAATTCTTATTGCTTATATAAAATGCAGGGAATTTATTTTCAATGGGCTGGTTTCGTATGTCCCATGGGAAAATTTTGTTGAAGTCCTCACGAATCAAAAAATTTCAAGCCAAGTATGTAGTCCAAATATTAGACATTCATTAAATTTCAACATTATTATTTCCTCACCATTTTATATTGTGTGAAACAGATAATACTTGCCTTTAGTGAATTATTGAGGTTTAAATTGTCAGAGGAAGGGCTCTCCCACTCACACACTTTTTCTGATTATTGTTAGGTAAGTACAATTAAATTGAAAGCTTTGTGAAACAAAATTTTAGTTTTTTTATTAACACAATGTCTATAATTTTTATTCAGATAGAAGCTTGTAGGAAAAATGAAGTCAATAAGAAGGGGGACTTATACAGAGATTTATTTGAATACTTAGGCACTTGTAATAATTTGTTCATTGTACTGAGACATAACGTATGACATTTCACATTACCTGCGATATAAAAAAAAAGAAAAGAAAGTCGTCCACATGGATTTTATTTGACCAGACGACAAGGAAACAGACACAATATAGTTCGATGATGCGAAAAAATGGTTAGTGCCTAAACTTAATTAGTAATGTTACCTGTACTTATATTATACACGTGTACTTTATCATATAATGCGTGTACTTTGTATTAGTTTCACGTAATCACCCAGATTATCAAAGTACACGCCTCATATTTTAGAATACACGTCAAATAAAGCAATACAAATTATATGTACTTAACTATTATGCGTGTACTTTTAACTCTTTAGGCAAAGTACATGCATCATATTTTAAAATACACGTGAAATGGACAACTAAAATACACGTGTACTTTAATATTATGCGTGTACTTTTCACTCTTTAATCTTCATATACTCTTTTATTTGTATAAACTAAATATTTGTCTTCTTAACAGTTGTCTGTCTTCCAAAAAACACTGTGCCTATTGAAGACTGAAGCAGAAACAATGAAAAACAATGGTTTCAAAACTCAGAGAAAGTTTGATGAAGGTATATGAAATGAGTTTACATTGGATGATGATCCATTGACAGAGCAAGAAAAAAGGACAGTAGATTTCTTGCTAAAAAGTGATGTCAAATTTGACCTAATAAGAGATCATGAATGCCCTAAGAAATATAATGGGTAAGCAAAAAATTCATTTCTAAAAATTACTAATTTGTATATTTTCAAAAATTTCATTCACATCATACTAATTTATATATTTGTTTTATTTTAATTTCAGGGTTGACTGTGGGGTGTTCTGTATGTACTACATTGAACAAATTAGCAGAAACAAGAAAATGAAACAATTGTTTCAAGACCCTGACATGCTAAAACACAGAGCATATGTACTAAGGTAAATTCTTCTATCGAAATATTTCTTCCCCCGATCCATGTAAGGTACAAACAAAATGATTATATTGGTCATTGTTTACAATATTTATTACACCAAAATGGTTTATTTCTGCTGGCGCGGACCACAATCCATGTAAGGTACAGACAAACAATGCACCCGAGTGTTATGAAACAATGTACATGCATTTTTCACGAAAACTACAAGTGATAATTACTAAGCACACACAAGAATTCTTCAAAGTACACGCAATAGAAAAAATGTACACGCACTGGTTAATGTAGTAATTTTTTATTTTTAATTAAAAACTACTTTAAATATTTATTCAGAATGACACAATAACCAAAATCAATTTATTAAGTTCAACTACTCACTTCCCAACTACTTCTGGTCAAGAAATAAATATCTTTAACTTTTCTTATAAAAGAGTAATATTTGTTCCTTTCTTAACCATTACATCTAGGGTAAAGATAACATAATGACTATTCCAGCAGAAAAGTTGTGAGATACTCTTGAGAGAGACAAAAGAAATAAAAAAAATAAGGCAAATCGAGGAAAATATTTTCGCATATGAAACTGCCTTTGAGCAGTTTCAAATATATGTGAGGGAAGGCTATTCTCGACTTTCACCCAATCCCATAGATTTATTTGATGTGGATGAGGACCCTCCTCAAACACATGAAGACCTCATGTCTTTCTATAGGCAATAAGTTCCCTTGAAAATCGCCAAGCTGAGGGAGAAGAAGGCTCACCATGAAGGCCTTGTAGCTGTCATAGAAGAAGAAATTCGAGTATGGTCGAATTTAATTGGCTCTCTTCCTGACACCATAGACACCTTTAACAAATTTTCCTAATAAAAGCCTTCTTTAGTTTTTTGAGCTTTTGTTATGTGAAAAAATTGTACTTTATTTTTCTGTTTTAATAAAATTTTTATTTCTTTCATGCATGCATTCTAACTTATATCATACACCAAATATAGTAAAGTACACGCGAACCTTTATAAAAATGATCACGTGTATTGTAAAAAATGTAAACACTAATATCATTTATTGTAAAAAAATTGGTATGTCAAAATATGATTCTTTCTATTATAAAGCACACGCACAAGGTATTTAACAAACCATTATATAAATGCATGTATTTTATATATTACATGTTTACTTTATAAAGTACACGCATAGTCTATAAAGTACACGCTTATTGAAATACTTGTATAATAATGCCACTGGTGCGGACCATAATACGCATAGGAATTTAAGAATATGAGTGACCTAAGTGTCTTTTATAAAGTACAAGCACATTGTAATGTCCAAAACTATTTTCCAAATATTACATATTTTTATATACGTCTACTTGATAAAATTACATGCAGAATACATAAAGTACACGTATATTGAATTTGATTTTGGTCATATCAATGTGCGTGTACTTTATAAAAATATGCGTGTACACGTATATTTAAATGCGTTTACTTTATATATTATGCGTGTACTTCATAAAGTACACGCATATTTCATCAAGTACACGCATATTATATTTATATTATGCGTGTACATCATAAAGTACACGCGTATTTTATCAAGTAAATCTAAATTAAATGTAATTAATAAAGTACACGCATGCTTTTATATAGTACACGCAGATTGAACTGATCAAATCCACTTTTAAATGCGTGTACTTTATATATTCCGCGTGTACTTCATAAAGTACACGCATATTTTATCAAGTACACGCATTGATAAAATGATTTTGGTCATCAAAATGTGCGTGTACTGTACATAACACACGTGTAGTTAATATATAAAACACACGTGAACATCAGGAAAAATGATCACGTGTATTTTATGAAAAATACGTGTACAGCTACACAAAAAACAAACTAAAAAATAAGACTAAAAACTAAAATTACATTCATTTATGTGAAACAAATGGTTTATTAATTAATTTATTCAATCAAATGGTTAAAATGAATGAATTCAATAATTTTAAACGTACTCAAATGGATTCCTTACAAGTAGACCCGTAATGACCCATTTTACTACACCTCGAGCAAGTAACTTCCCTCATTGTGATCTCACCAGAAAACTTTATTCTCTTATTTCTTGGTGGAAGGACAAATGGATTTTTAGGTATAAGAATATTTAAGGAAATCAAATCAGAAAGAGGAACTATAGGTATCGAGTATGATTTTCTGTAAAAAGATACCTTATAGTACTCCCCAATATAATCATAAATACTGGTCCCTTTCCTCTGTATAACACAAACAACATGAGAACATGGAAAATATCTAATCTGCCAACTCTTACAAGAACATGTCCTTTCTCATAAGTCAACTGTTGCTCGCACTTCTGAATGAACTTCAACTACATTTTGACTTGAGCGACTAATAGTCCAATGTCAAATTTTATTCCAATTTTCATTTAGTAACTTTTGAAAAAAAGAACATAACTCATTTGTCCAAGTGTCAGATTCAACAAGTTTGTTCGCATTGAAATTCATAATCTTCACTCTCAATTTATCAAGCATTTTCATTACTGGTAAATGCCTTTCCTCCAATATCCAGGAATTGAATGACTCCGCAACACTAGATGCCATGTCACCATACCGTTTACCAGGAAAATAGGCACAGGACCAATTCTCGAGAGGCAAACTATTAATGAAATCAGTAATAACAGCTCCTCATTTCTTCTTCCATGCTTTAATATTCTTGTGCAATACATCTACTGAGACAACATATGTACAAGAAAAAAAATCTTTAACAATATTCTTTCGAAATCCAGCACAATTCCCACGAATTTTTTTTTATATTCCCTTGTAAATATTGCATACAGTAGGAATGTGCAGACAATGGGAAGACCCTCGAAACAGATTCAAGTAATCCATTGTTTTGATTTAATATAAATGTTATGTTTCGATATTACTCAACTACTGCACTATACAAATTGACAAGAAACCACATCCAATTATGTAAGGACACAAATTTATAATTGAGTCCTTTGTAGTTTTGGGTCAATTCCAAACAAAAATATTTGAGTCATAGGATAGTGTTCAACTTTATCCATTCAAGCTTATGACGTGTTAGTTGAAGACGTAGCGGCCAAGTTCATAAAGCTTCATCAAATGCCGAGTTTGTTGGGCCTCGTTTCTACGTCAATAACATTGGTTCCATTGCTCCTAAGGTATGGATGAATTTTAAATATATATAAAGGATATTGGAATAATTAGTATTGGGTGTAATTTTATTTTAAACTGATGTTTATTTTCAGAAAGTTTCTTTAAAACTTTAAAATAAAGTTTCTGGGCTAAAATTAAATTTTTTAACATTCTGGAAAGTCGTTTGATATTGCCGTTCGAACGAGTTTTTCGTTCGAATGAGGTTTTCCAAAGACCAGCCTCTGGAACTTCATTAGAAGTATCGTTCGAACGAGACTTCGTTCGAACGAATATCCCATTCGAACGAGATTTCAGGCGGGAAATTTTTCTGCCAGTTTTGAGCAGTTTTTCCCATGTTTCCACTTACCTTTACCCACTAACTTTTGGCAGAAGTTATATGTGCAGGAACCAAGTTTGAAAAACTAACTTTTGACATTTACTAAACACCTTTTTAAGAGAAAATTTTGAGGGAGAAAATTTCTTAGTTCAAAAGTTCATGTTTCAAGTGTTTGCATTTTCAAGAACATTATTCTAAAACACTTTAGTTTACACCCATTGTTTGTTTATTCCAAGTTACCATATATATATATCTTTCTTGGAGTGTTTGGCACCGGGTTTACTCTACCGAGTTGAAGAGTTCATTTGGGTTTACTTCTACCTCCCATAAAGATGAAGTTCGTTGTTTTACTGCGGCATTCTCACATGGTGAAAGGCACCATGTGTGGTTGACGGTGTACCTAAAGTCTCATTGGTGAATTCCAAGGTTCCAGTGGAGTTCTCAGGTTGTTGACTAGGCGAAGGTGTTTACAAGAAGGCGCGCGAAGGCTTGAAAGGAGTTGAGTCGAGGAAGTAAGTCATCTGTCTTGTAATTGTAAAACCATACTTAGTGGACTTAAGGCCAGGGTCGACCGAGGTTTTTTCCCGTTGTGGCTTTTTCCTCGTACATCGCGGCATAGTGATTTGTTTATTTTATCTTTCACAAAATTCACCTTAGATGCATGCTTAGGTAAAAAGATAAAATTTGGTTTAAATCTCTTCTTGCTTACTTTGTTGCTAAATAATATTTTGGGTAAAAGTTAATTTGATTCAAGTCATTAATTTAATTGGATAAAATTGGTTTAGCCTAATTTGAGAATATTAAAAATATGATTTAGGCAAATTTCTAGGACTTGGATTAAATTAAGTTGGTTTAAGTGAAATTAAAATATGTGTATGTTTAATCTTATTTCACTTGGTTTAATTTTAATTTGAAAGAAATTAAAATTTGTTGTTTATGTATTTGTTTAATTGAATCATATCGCTTCCGCATCTTTTAAAGGAAATTGAAATTATCTTTTTGGGTAAGATTTTAAAAATTGCGGGCCTCGCATTTCAAATTGGTATCAGATAGGGATCGCTAAATTATTGTGTTTAAGATCCTTTAAATATTTTTGACAAAAATGGAATTTTCCCCTTTTTCAAAATTTTTAATTTTCGATGGTTATAATTACGCGTATTGGAAAGTACGGATGAAATCGACACTAAAATCTATCGATGAGAGGGTTTGGTTGTCCGTTGTTAACGGGTGGTCCCCACCTACACATTTAGTAGATAATGAGCGTGTTCCCAAACCCGCCGATAGATGGAGTGAGAATGAATTTAAACTATCTAATTTTAATTCATGAGGTTTAAATGTCTTGTTTAGCGCGGTCATACCGGATGAATTCTGTCACATTATGACGTGTGAAACCGCTAAAGAAGCTTGGGATATTTTACGACTCACTCACGAAGGAACTAGTGTCGTTAATGCTTCGAAACTCCAAAATCTCACCACTTAATTTGAAACCATCAAAATGAATGAAAAAGAAACTTTTGATGAATTTTATGCTAGACTTTCCGATATTGTTAATTAATCTTTTAATTTGGGAGAGAAAATACCCGACAACCGAGTAGTAAAGAAAATTTTAAGGTCCCTACCCGATAGATTTATTCTAAAGGTGATCGTGTTAAATTTTTTACCAACTTTAGCCTCTACGAAATTAGAAGAGCTCGTAGGTGATTTACAAACCTATGAACTAGACATGTTTCCCTCTAAAACTGGAAAGAAAATAGATAAGGGTGTTACTTTGAAAGCCCTAAAGGAGGAAAAATAAGTAGTAGAGAGTGAAAGTGATAGTGAATCGGATGACATGGCTATGTTTTCTAGGAATTTTCGAAAATTTCTTAAATTTAACAAAGAGAAATTTAAATATGATTTTAAGAAATTTGAAAAATCTAGGCATGACAAAGCCGAGAATATCCCTAAAAGTATTAATGAAAATTTAAATAGGGATGATTCAAATAGGTGTTATGGTTGTTGAAAAGGTGGTGATCGCTTAAATAAGCTCTGATACCAATTTGAAAAACATATGATGCGGTGTGTGATACCGATTTAAATTAATTTGCAAGTTTCTAATTTGGCACACTTATTTAATTAGAGTCAATTTTTAAACCAAATCAATTCAGCCCCTAAACATGCATCTATGTGTGTGCGTGTGTCAACCTATAAATAGATCAAGCATGCGACATAAATATTCAAGAAAAATCCCCGCAGGGCAAAACCTTTTATTTCTAGAACTTTGAAAATCCCCGGCAACGGCGCCAAAAACTTGACGCGACTAAGATTTTGTCTCAAAAGTGCGTTTTCCTCTAGGCTCAAGTGCAAGCCTGTCGCCCAAGTAATAACCCGGTAAGTCGGGATCGTATCCACAGGGATCGAGATTGCCAAATAGTAATAAGAAAAATTATTAAATCTTGAAATGATTTCTTAAAAGAAACAAAAAGATGATTAATGATTGGGAAAATTTATAGTGAAATAAAAATTTACTTAAGAAAAAACAAACTGAAAATTGCAAAAAAATTTAGATCTGACAAATGGGAGAAAATAGGGTAGGGTACAATCCCTCCATCCTTAACAAATTACCGTATAGAATACTAGAATTGTAAATTAAAATTATTGACTAGATCCGGTCTTTATAAATTCTAAGCATTACATATATGAGAGATCTAGCCCGCATCATATGAAATCAAAGATATATATAAAGCGGTGAATGATAAATCATACTCGCAAAGCGTTCTTAAACATCTCAAGTACCTAGGGCAAGAGAGATTAAAAGATTGACAATATTTGTATGAGTTTCTTTCACGATTCAATCAATATTTTAATTTAACCTCTATTTTCTACATAAATAATTTGCCTTGGATTGAGTTCATGTACCCCAACCCTTGAAAAACTTAACTAAACATGGTTTTATGAGAAAGAAAATTCATAACAATATATGGAATTATGGATCTAACAAACATTGTTAACAAATTGCAAAAGAATTGAGAATTAAATTGGAAATAAAATAAAGAATAAATAAGAGAATGAAAAATTGATACTTGTATTCAGCAATAGGGAAAAGAGATGAACTTGAATCCAGAAAAATTCTTCTTCTTCAACCTTACAAACTAGAGTTTATGAAAATTTCTATGTAAAGAAAAACTAAGAAAACTCTCTAAAATCTCACTTTCTCTCTCTAAAATTCTATTCTACTCTCTAGAATTTGTCTCCCTCTCTCTAGAATTCTACTCCCCTTGAAAATGAGGTAGGGCTTGGTCTTTTATAGCACCAAGTTGCACGAATTTGGCATCAAATTTCGCTTGTGGCACAAGTTTTCCTAGAGTTGCACTGCATTAAATGCATAATTAATTGCCTGGATTTCGCATGACCGGACCGGTCCATTATTGCGCAACTTCAAAACATCGTAACTTCTTCACCGTAGCTCGGATTGAGGTGCCGTTTTTTCCAGTGTTCTTGTAATTTAGAGATCTTCAACTTTCTAGTTGGCCCCACCTCCGGACTAAGGCAAAAAAATTATGAAAATGCCCTTCAACTCTCCATTTCTTGGTTTCTTTCACTGTTTTGAGTTCTCCTTTGCACTAGTTTGCGTGAAATACCTGTAAAACACATGAGAAATACACAAAACACGAAATAATTCCCAAAAGGGGTTAGTAGCATAAATACAAGACAAATCCAAGATATTTACACTCCACGGGATCATAAAAATACAGAAATTAAGGGGATAAATGTGAAGAATATGTGCCTAATCATGTGTCAACCTCTAAATAGATAAAGCATGCGACACAAATATTCAAGAAAAATCCCCGCAGGGCAAAACCTTTTATTTCTAGAACTTTGAAAAGTTTACAAGACCATTGACTTACATACCATCTTGCTTTCGCCCACAAGAATAACGCACGGTGTTTTCGTCAAACCTCCAAAGCAATGGCTAGAAATCAGTAGTGGTTCACGCACACCTATACCACAAGGACGCGCAATCCTAGACACACCGTCTAAAATCTTCACAAGGACTCCCTCCACAAAAGCACGCAGCTGTTGGTTATAGAGCTCTCCCCACAAAGAATGAACAAAGACAAAATATGTTCTTGGGTTCCACAAAACAATTTACATAAAAGTAATTGGGATTTTGTGAATTAAAAATAAAATATTTGAACCCTTAAAATTGTTGGAGAAAAACTTTCTGCCAAAAGGTATTGAATAAAATCTGGGCAGATACATGAAAGTTTTCAAAGGATAAAACTCTTTTAGGTTGAAAACTGTTCTCTGCGTTTTCCAAGGCTGCCAGAGCCCTTTTATAAGAACTTTTGAGTCGGTCAAAGGATAAGCATGAGGTCATCATGTCAGCCGAAAAGGCAGATCGCTCGAATGAGAATCCCATCTCGCTCGAACGAGGGACGCATGTCGTTCGAACGACTACGTGCGACATCCACATGTCGTTCGAACGAGATGGTGATCTCGTTTGAACGACCTTGGCTTCGAAACTGAGGTTCGTCTGTTGCCTTAGAAATTTTCTCAAATTTTTCAAAAACATATCTTTCTAAAACAGTAATAAAACCTTTTTGAACAAAAACATTTATAAAAACATTTTTATATAAAATCTTTTTAAAACTCCTTTTTAAAAATATCCCAACACTCTCAATATGAAATGTAAATGAAACTTTAAACAATATCTTACCAAAGTTCATATTGTCGGGCTGGAATGCTGAAGATAACTTGTAATTCGGATTCGTCTTTTGTAGATGCAATCTTCTCAATTCTTCGACGACTTGTAGCGGTGTATGACATAATTAATTGTGACGGACTTATTAAAAATATATCCTTACAGTTGTGAAGGGTATAGCCATAGGGAAAAAGAGTGCCCCACTAAACTAAGGAGAGAGGATAAGCAACCAATTTCTTTCAATGCAACCCTTAGTGATAGTGATAATGAAGAGGGACTCGATTCCCCCACTAAGCCCAACTTTGTGGATTTTATGGCTAGTCATGTGAGTGATAGTGAGCACTCTTCTATTGATAAAATTTTAACACATGACACTTCCAATGTCAAAGTTTATGATTCCCTTATTTTTTATGGTAGTGAGAGTGGAGAAGAAAGAGAGAGTGAAAATGAAGAAGAAGTTTATGTGAGTGAACTTCAATTTGCATTTCAAGAACTTTTTGAAGAATCTATTAAATTAAATAGAGAAAATTTGACGTTAGGAGCTAGTTTGAGAGAGCGTGTCAAGGTCGTTGATGATAGTGAGTTGATTGAAGACCTTAGGACACGAGAGAGAGCCCTTCGAGAGAAGCTTGAGTATGTAGAAGGTGAGAGAGATAACCTTAAAGGTTTAATGAAATCCATGAAAAATGAGCTTCTTGAGTTTGAAGAGAGAAATATTTTATTAGAGTCTAACATTTTAGATTTAGAAAATAAATTAAAAGACTCTAGTAAAGTCAAATTTGATTTGGAGTGTCGTTCGGAGAATATAGATAAAATATTAGGAACGGTCCAAATAAAAAATGACACTTGTGGTTTAGGCTTCGATACTTGTAATGAATCAACTCATAAAGCCCAAAACAATTTTTTAGGAGAATCCTCTAAGAACAATGTTATAGATCATTCCTTAGGAAAGTCTTTTTGCCGAGTCTTTAGGTGCTCACATTGTGGTCGAAAAGGTCATCTTAGGAAATTTTGTTTTGATCTTAAACTAGGTCCTAGAAACTCCCAACGTAAGGCAACCAAGGTAGCCAAGATTCCTACGCCCCGAGATCGTCATTCGTCATTACTTTGGATTAGGAGATCCGACTTGGTAGCTTTACAAGAGAGGGTTTTTCATTCTCATTTACTTTCACATGCTTCCTCCTTTGAAAAATCTAAAGGTTGAATGTGTTAGTTTTATTTGCATACTTTAGCTTTTGTGCCTTATACTATATCATCATGCTAATTGTATGCTTCTTAATCATTTTCTAGTCTATGCTTCATGCTTAATCACATGCTAGAATTATGATTTTTGTTTATCTTTTGTATTATACTTCTTTTATTTTAGTTTGCATTAAATGAAAAATACAAAAAGATTTTTTTTTATCATTTGTGTTTCACCTTTTAGTAATTTAGGCTTAATAAAAAATACAAATGATTTTTATTTGTCTTTTGAGTACATATTTTTCATTTTGGTTAAAAATTTTCAAAAAAAAGACTCGATTTTTTTTGTGTGTGTATTTTAGTTTGACACACTCTATGTGGCATACACTTGTGTTAGAATCCCTTATTTTTCGCTTCCATGTGGCTCGAACATTTGGTTTAGATTGTCAATCCTCATTATGTTCTTTACAATGCTTACATGGAGTAGTTGGATTTTGTGTTGATTAAATGGATTATATTTTTATATGCCTCAATTCACACATGCACGAGCTCATTTGAAATTTTAACTTCATATGTATATTTGAGCTTTGTGTGGTGTTCTCCTACCAATCTTGTCATCTACATGCTATGTGATCTAGGAGGACTAGTACATGTTAAAATTCGTTGCACGTGAGATGTGTGTGAGACATAAAATGTTGTATATATATGTGCACGGGGAAGGGCTCCGAAAGGAAATATCATCCTTTGCGAGTAAGCCACCGTTTGGATTGGTCCTAAAAGAAATACGTGGTCCAAAGGCCTAAAAATAAAATATGGCATTAAAAAGAAAAATAATTGCCAAGGCCTTTTTTAGTTGATTTATTCATTTAAAAAAATAATATATGCTTAATGAGGGAGATTGGATGGTATATCAACGGTTTGCACAATGTCCATTTATCCTTGTTGTACTTTCAATGTCATGACTCTATTGGTTTGTAGAGTCATCAAAAGTCTAGGCTTGTATGCATTATGTATGTTTGTTCATTAAGTTCAATTTATATTATCACATGAGATTATATTCAAATGTGGTGAAGTTTGCAATCAATTGAGAACTCCGTGAACATGTTTTAAGTGATTGGGTCTAAATTTACTTGTTACCAGCTCACACCCTAACACTTCCGTTTCCATATGACACATTTTTGCCATACGAGTGTGAAAAGCTTATTTTATTTTGTGTCATTTGTGTGTTTATATCTATATATATACGTGCATGTGCATTATTGGTATATTTAGTCTATGTATATATATATATATATATATATATATATATATATATATATATATGATATTTTTGAGTCTTTATCATGATTAGCTATTTCATTTATGCTTTTAATTCATTTTTGGTATCTACCTTGTTGCGAATCCTATTTCGATATCACTTGCTTAGATTACTACAATCAATTGATATTTTTTGTTATCGCATCATAGTTGATATTCATATCTTTATGTGTATTAGTTGAATTTGAGTTGCCCACGTGCTTTAATGCTCTCATCACTTTATGCACTATTGCCTGTTTATCTTCTTATTCCATTCTATTTATCCCTTGTTTAGTCTAGGGGGTATATGCTCTAATTGGGGGAGATAAGTTAATTTTTTATTCTTTAGCCTTTGTCTATTCCTGAACAAAAAGGGGGAGAAATGGTATCTAAACCTATTATAATCGTATCTTAGTTTGGGAGATTTATCTTAGGGGGAGATGTATTTCTAAGTAGGTCATGTGTTTGATAAAGGGGAGAATTAATTTAGGAGAAGTATTTATCTTAATTGCATTTAATATTCTTGATATTTCCTATGCGTTTGATAGTTTGATTAAGTGTGCAGGAATTCTTCTAAATGGCAACTTTCATCATCGACAAAGATATTGATCCTTGGGTCTTATGTCAAGTTTGGGTGGGATGCTTGAGTCTAGTAGAGCTTGAAGATCCTTTAGGATTTTTGTTTAGTTTTTATCCCGGAATAGCCAAAGGGAGGGATTTTTAAGGACACAAATTTCCAATTGAGTCCTTTGTAGTTTTGGATCAATTCCGGACAAAAACATTTGACTCATAGGATAGTGTTCAACTTTATCCATTCAAGCCTATGACGTGTTAGTCGAAGACATAGTGGCCAAGTTCATTAAGCTTCATTAAATGCTGAGTTTGTTGTGCCTCGTTTCTACGTCAACAACATTGGTTCCATTGCTCCTAAGGTATGAATGCATTTTAAATATATATAGAGGAGCTTGGAACAATTAGTATTGGGTTTAATTTTATTTTAAACTGATGTTTATTTTCAGAAAGTTTCTTTAAAACTTTAAAATAAAGTTTCTGGGCTAAAACTGAATTTTTAAACATTCTGGAAAGTCATTCGATATTGTCGTTCGAACGAGAATATCGTTCGAATGAGGTTTGCCAACGACCTGCCTCTGGAACTTCGATAGAAGTATCGTTCGAATGAGACTTCGTTCGAACTAGATTTCAGGCGGGAATTTTTTTTCTAGTTTTAAGCAGTTTTTCCCATTTTTCCACTTATCTTTACCCACTAACTTCTGGCAGAAGTTATATGTGCGGGAACCAAGTTTGAAAAAATAACTTTAAACATTTAATAAACACCTTTTTGAGAGAAAATTTATAGGGAGAAAATTTCTTAGTTCAAAAGTTCATGTTTCAAGTGTTTGCATTTTCAAGAACATTATTATAAAACACTTTAGTTTACACCCATTGTTTGTTTATTCCAAGTTACCATATATATATCTTGCTTGGAGTGTTTGGCACTGGGTTTACACTACCGAGTTGAAGAGGTCGTTTGGGTTTACTTCTACATCCCATAAAGAAGAAGTTCGTTGTTTTGCTGCGGCATTCTCACATGGTGAAAAGGACCATGTGTGGTTGATGGTGTTCGTAAAGTCTTATTGGTGAATTCCAAGGTTCCGGTGGAGTTTAGGGGTTGTCGACTAGGCGGAGTTGTTTACAAGAAGACGCGTCAAGGCTTGAAAGGAGTCGAGTCGAGGAAGTAAGTCATCTGTCTTGTAATTGTAAAACCATACTTAGTGGACTTAAGGCTAGGGTCGTCCGAGGTTATTTCCCGTTGTGGGTTTTTCCTCGTACATCGCAGCGTAGTGATTTGTTTATTTTATCTTTCTCAAAATTCACCTTAGATTCATGCTTAGGTAAAAAGATAAATTTGTTTTAAATCTCTACTTGCTTAATTTGGTGCTAAATAATATTTTGGGTAAAAGTTAATTTGATTCAAGTCATTAATTTAATTGGATAAAATTGGTTTGGCCTAACTTGGGAATATTGAAAATATGGTTTAGGCAAATTTCTAGGACTTGGATTAAATTAAGTTGGTTTAAGATAAACAAAAATATTCACGTGTACTTGACATGTACTATGCGTGTACTTTAGTTAGTATTACACATAATAAGACATATCATCAAAATACACGTAGAAAAATGAAAAGTACACGTGAACTAAAACAAAGACATTCAAAGGTACTTTATATTTTTATGCTTGTATTTTGATGATCTGGAATGAAAAAAAACAAAATGTCAATGTAATACACAAAATAAAATATTTAGAATTAATTTATCATTGTTCCCATTCCTTGCAGTTATTGACAATATTGTTCCACGGTAACGGCTCTTCAAAAAGGCACCATCAAGAAATAAAATAGGTCTGCAGTATTGAAATCCATAAATACATCCTCTAAATGTTACAAATATTCTCTTGAATTTTTTACTCTCATGTTCCACGTTAAGGATGCAATGTGACCCAGGATTATACTGCAATAGAAGGTTACGAAAATTATTCATTAATGCATAAGAAACCTTTTCATCACCATGTATATCAACAGCAACCATCTCTTTCCCACGCCATGCATGTTGATAAGCTATATCAAGTCCATAATTCTTCTTCATATCTCTAACTACATCAATTGGTCTCAATAGCGGGTTATCTCTAAGGTCATTATCTACCAATATTGAAACCAACTTGGAGGCTATCATTTTAGCTGACGGACTACGAAAGACACCTCTACATGTATGCTCATTATTCATTACACGTATGTAAAAGTATCCATTTATTGTAGATAACGAAGAATGAATTCTCCACATGCAATTCTCCGTAGTCTTTTTAGAGCCTTCAACCGTCACTCGAGTTTTATCATTCTTCAAATGCACATACTTGAACCCAACCTCAACGGCATACTTTCGCAATTTATCCCAAAATTCCACTACACCTCCTTCAAAACATTGCTGCTCATGACTTATATATGTCTGCCAATCATTCGAAAGATAGACTTTCGACTTAGTTGGCTCCACACCTCAAAGATAAAAGTCTTTTTTAATGCAACTATTAAAATCATTTGCAGTGCCTGATGATAAAGACTCTAACCTCTGTGTATTTATATCACCACTGTCAACCCTCTCAGAACTTGTATTACTGTAGTCAACCCCTTCAAAAATTTGATTAGAGCATTCAACCCGTTCACGACATGTATTACTTGGCAATGCTAATGAATCAATGACATATATCCAAATAAAATTAGCTTTCACGTTCAATTGGGACCGCAACATACAACAAACATCGTTGTCGCAAATCAACATGAACTGACATTCATCACCAAATGAATACCTTAATGAAAAACTCCCACTTCTCAAATTAGTAAACCTAATACACAACTCATTGCATGTGAAATCTAATGAGCTATCTTCAAATATTTCAATACAAACCATATTATCCAAATAACAACACCTTGCTATTATACTACTTACCATAATGTCCTGTAGTAAAAGAGAGACGAAAAACATTTACTTCAAGGTCAACAATTCTAAAAATGTGTGCAATAATTTAATGCATGAAATATTAAAATGTTTATATATAATTAATATAAAATTGCAGGCACTGTTTAAAAACCTATACATGAAGCCATAAAAAAGATGCATATTTTCAAAAAAATAATCAAGTCTACTTTATAAACACCGCGTGTAATTTGAAAACTGATGTCGAACTGGTTAGTTCCGCTGATGCGGACCTATATCAATAAGTGATTCAATACCAACTCAAAATCAAGTACTCTTAAAATTAGTATGAACCATCAATAATATTCATTCAGCACATTCAACTAACAATTACAAATATTGATAAATATAACTTATATATGAAGAATCCAAACATAAATGCATAAAAACCACAAAATCAAAACATATACATATAAAACATTTAAAAAGCTATTCAATCACATGAATTACGAAACTACAATGAGTCTCTTGAATGAAAACAAAGGACATTGACCTATTATAATCGATCAAAAATAGAAAAACCAACTGCTGATAAAAATAAAATTACAAATGATAGAGCCAAGTGATACAGGTAAAATCGATTAAGAACACTATAATCGATTGTTGAACATACGAAAAAAGCATCAAGATTGATGTTATTTTCGATTTCGGAGAATAGTAGTTAGTTGCAGAGAAACCTCCAATAGCCGATTAGGTTTATGATTTTTTTAGATTGACAGTATTTATATGTTGGGCCTAATCGTTTAAAATTTGTTTCACCGATTTTTTTGTCCAAAATATTTAGTCAAAGGACTAGACCGTAAAAACCTATTTAAAAAATGGTCAAACTATGTGAGTATAAATTCATTTTGAGTTGATTTTTTATGACAACCCCCTGAAATGTTTAAATACAATACAATAAAAATCAACTCAAATTTCTTTCTACCATTTAAAAAAAATGATTCGCATTGGTGGACCTTATATGTGGTATGTATGATAGCATATCTCTCTCTTTATATATATATATGTTTGAACACTAATGTTTTTTGTACCCCGCCCCCCACTATCTTTTGTAAATAATTTAATAGTCTACGTAAATTAAGATTATGTCAATAAACACCCAACTTATAAAGTTCAATTTTATTTAAACCAACTTCTAACATTAGTTTCCCACTCTTGTTTGTTGTTTTTATAAGGTTAACTCGAATTCTCAACATATCTTCCCAACTCGATAACATACACAATAAAATTATTCTTGCATAATATAATATCGATGTTCAAATTTTATGACCCACCTCAAAATGAGTTATGGTGATCATCTTAATGCATTTCTTGAAATATTCAAAATAATTAAACATTTATTATGGTAATACAAACTTTAATGTTTTAATGCACGGAGAGGGTCGTCATGTACCATTTTAGTGTTATTAGTCAACAAATTTTAAATTATAAAATAGTTCCACATATCTTGAATAATATAAAATGGCCGAACTAGTTGGTGTTATGGTTTTCACCCGAACAAATATGATAAGATACTTACTTAGATCTTTGTATCACGTTAAAAAATTGAAGATTTTTTTAATAGATTTTAAAATATCATATACACTAAATGCCCTAAATTAAGAGTCAACTATTTTATTTTGGACGGCTTCAAATTAATAGTCCACTTTTTCCTTTTGGATGTTATCAACAAACTAATTTTTGTGACTGTGAAAAATATTGATTTTGATGATTGATTGAGTGTATCCTTAATATATGCAAAAATGGATAAAAATTCTTAATTTGGAACGGATGGAGTATGTGATACGCAGGGGCGGAGCCATGATTTTCAGTGTGAGGAGGCTATTTTAACGGCGATATCCGGGGGTTCGGGGGCGGGAGCCCCCAAGTCGATTTTTTTTTAGTATTTATCAAAGTATTACTTATATTTATTTAGGGCCTGTTTGGTTGTTCCCAGAATTGTAAATTAGCTCATTTTAAATGGACTCATTCATGAATTGCCTTATTATTAGTGTTTGGTTGTAAGAATGAACAAATTCAAAAATGACCAATTCATGTAGATTCTCAAAAACTCAAATTCGTCAATTTCATCAAAAGCTTGAAATTGCACAATTTACATTTATAACATGAATCTTAAATGCACCACTCTCATAGAGTACTCTCTCTCTCTCTCTCTCTCTCTTTATATATATATATATATATATATATATATATATATATACACACACACACACACACACACACACTTAAGTAAATAACTCCATTTTTCTTTTCCAAACGTACCACAAATTAGATTTAAATCCATTTAAAATGAATACATCGACAATCTATTCATTCCAAATTGATCAATTTATAAAATTAAACAATTTTTGCAACCAAACGAGCCCTTAATATATGAAAAGATAAACAAATATTGATTGATTAAAGATTTTAAACTTAAAAATGGAAGCACAAATAAAAATTTCAATATTCTTTATAATTAGAAATTGAGAGAAACAAGACATACCTTTTTTTTTTTAAATCTCCGTAAGTTAAACTCTTTTAACAGAAACAAAATAATTTCATCAATCTCAAATTTAAACCGAATTCAGGCCAACAATATCTCTAAAATTAATCATAAAATTGACCATAAATATTAAACCAACATTAACCGTAAAATAATTCTAACAAACATTAACCATTTGCCTATTATGAACTCCAAAATTGATATCAACATAAATGGAGGGTATCAAACATAAATTAATATATTATCAAAATATAACATATCGAAGAAAGAGCAAACATAAATGGAAATACACACAGATATATGAGAGACTAATGGGAACTGGTGGGTACTTTTCAAACATAAATGGAGAGACACACAGATATATGAGAGACTATTGTGAACTCGTGGCAACTTTTCACAGGAGGGGGATCAGAATATAGAGAGCTTAATATACTTATTAAAATTCATCCTACACTTTGAAAAATCTGTATTTTACCCCTAAAATTTTCTTTTGGCACATGCGTATTTTTTTTTTTAAAAACATGTGGGGGCTAAAGGCCCCCCTCAGGTCAAGTGGCTCCGTCCCTGATCGAATTTGGCTTTTGAAGACAACAATTCAAATTATAAGTTTAATTTACAGTAAATCTCATCATTTATTTAGGGTTGGAAATTACTAGATTAATTTATAATTTTAATTGAGTGAAAATTATATTTGAAATTAGTCTTATAAATTTTAAATAGGCACATGGTTTATAAAGTTGTAAGATAGTAATCTTTTGTATAGTTCGCGACCCATTCGTTAAAATTCATGACTATTTTTGAAAGAATGTATGTTCGGAAAGAGTGTTTCACATGCTACATATGGATCACACTCCCCCATTATTTTGTGAGAGGAATTTTCTTCATACTAAAATATTTATTTTTTATTTTTTTGAAGTCAATTTTTTGAAAGAGGACAACAAAAGATTGCATTAGTCGGTGAATGGAAAGAAAGGTAGGACAATTAACAGAGCATTTTGGTACTACTTTTAAAAACACTTTTGACGACACGTTTTTTTGGTCACTTTTAATATTTTTTAAGGGACATATACCAAATAGTCTCTCGGACATTTTTTAATATCCATTTAGTCCAAAATTTTTTATTTTGCCTCAAAAAGTCCTTTGCCACATATTTTGGAGAGGGAGTGCCGCTGGCGCGGACCTCTAAAAATAAGAGGATATTGAATGTTTGAGGGACTAAATGGGTTAAACTAAAAATATGTGTCCTTTTTAAAAAATATATATTTATAGTAGGGACTATTTAATAATTGACCCATTTTTTTTTTAATGATAATTTTGAAATGCTGGTATATTAAAGTGAATTGTTAATAATAGAACCAATATATATTAGCTAAACTGCTCTTTTATCTTTTCCTATGTTCTCTCTTCGCCTTGACCATGGATTTCTTGGAGGCTTCCAGAGCTTCACCGGACTTGAATTGTTCAAATATGCAACTCCTCGTGATTATTATCTTGCAATTGCATACACGTTGCACTTACAACAATCCAAATTAAAAGAGCCACATTAAAGGTGATACCAATCTGGTTCACTACTACTAATGCCCGAGAGCAAGAAGCAGCTAGGAAACTTCTTGGATGGATGCTAAAACAAACAAAACCGGGGAATTGGAAGCTTCATACTTATTTGGCACCCTCACCCTAAAGATGATCCAATATACATTGAGGAAAAACAGGATAGGAAATTTCCTATTTCCAAAATTACAAGTCCTGTTTGTTTTAAAACGTTAAGGGTTCGTTTGGTTCGAGGTTTAGAAAGGGAATTTAGAATTTTCGGAATTTAAAATTCTCCTCATTTAGAATTACAGTGTTTGGTTGGAGATTTAAGGGGAAACTTAGAATTCCTGGATTTAGAATTCCCACGAAATTGAATTCTCCTTTTCCCCTCTAAAATGGGAGTAATTCTATATTTCTGGACATATTACCTTATTTTTGTGGTGAGACAAAAATACCATCTCACATAAACTCATACGTATACACTCTCTCTCTCTCTCTCTGACACACACACACACACATATACTCTCTCTCTCTCACACACACACACACACACACACACACACATACACACTCTCTCTCGCACACACATACATGCACACACTCTCTTTCTCTCTCACTCACACACATGCTCTCTCTATCTCTCTCACACACACAAACATATATTTTAAATGTTTCGTTAAACTGATTTTTTTTAAATAAAATGTTAATATATATTTCTAATATATAAAAAACAGTTTTTTTAATATTTTTTCGCCATTCAAAAAACTGTTTTTGTACAACAAAAAAATGCAAAAAAAAAAAAACTGTTTAATATGTTAATATATAAACACATTTTTATTTATATAGACACATTTTTTAATGTTTAACAAACACATTTGTTAATGTTTTAAATATGTACTATTTGTTTAAAACGTTAAAAAATGTGTTTTGTTAAACAGTTTTTATATATAAACAGTTTTTTTTTTGCATTTTTTTTGTTGTACAAAAATAGTATTTTGAATGTTTTTATATTACTAATAAAAACATTAAAAAAAACTGTTTTTTATATATTAGAAATATAAAAACATTCAAAAAACTGTTTTTTTACAAAAAAAAAATTTATTTTTTTGCTTGAGGAAAAAATGGAAAAAAAAAACTGTTTTTTACAACTTTATTTTTCAAGAAAGATTAATAAAAAAAGTTATTCAAAAACTTTTTTTTGTTTTTATTTAAAAACTATTTTTTTACAAATTTATTTTTTAGTAAAGAATTAAAAAAAAGTTACTAAAAAGTGTTTATATTTAAATAAAAGTGTAACAAAACACGTTTTTTTAAACTTTTTCGAAAAATAGTATATATTTAATACCTTTTTAACAATTTATATAAAAGGGATTTTTTAACCTTTTTATAAATAAAAAAAGTTTATATATTAACAGTTTATTTTAATGTCTTTTTAACAGCTTATATAGATAGGGATTTTTTAACCTTTTTATACATAAAAAACAGTTAAATGATATTTTAACACACACACACACACACACGCGCACACACACTCAAATCAAGTAGAATGGTATTTTAGTTAAATGATATTTATTCATAATTTGGAAAAATAATTTTAGATGTCAGGAAAAAAGAATTCCTGCTTGAACCAAACAATGGAAAGGAGTTGAAGATTCCGAGAATTTAGAATTCCTGAAATTATGGATTCCCATTCCCTTTTCAAACCTCGACCCAAACGAGCCCTAAATACAATCTTTAGGATCTGTCGATTAAAATTATGTGCTTTTATATTTTCATCTAGAACATAAAATGAAATTAGTTTGTAGCAATGGAAAACTTAATCGTCATGAAATTCACAAACCAAAAAGATGAAATAAATCAAATTGAACATTGTACGCTCTCTCATTAAGACCGATTTCGCCACCACTAATTGTGCTTACAGTTGAATCGATGTAACAACCCCTATTTTTCACGTTAAGGTTGGGCAGACGTAATAGGTCGAAGATGAGGCTTATCTATCAATCCATATCATTCTCAACATCAAAACCATAATAATTATAGTAACACATCCGAATTTTATTATAAAAGATGACATGCACAACAAACCATTTAAACAATAACTGATACTAAATAAAATTCAACACTCAACTAGTCATAAAATCCAACAACAATGCAAAATGTCCCAAATGACTGAATAGTATCCTCGGGCTTATTCCCATATAATAATCCGTAATAATGAATTGACTGAAATGAAATAGTGACCCACGCTAGAATCAAATGAACGAAAGTGGTCACTGTGCAAATATGACCGCAAGTCTGATCTCCTATCAGTCCTGCTGCCCCTGTCTATATAAACCTGAGGGGAGAAAATATTTATAATTTGGGTCAGCGTCCTAGAGTTGCAAGAATTAACCTCCGTAAATTAAAATGCAATAATACAGTTAATTCAAAGTATGTAATCCTCATTGGCACTCACGTACGTTCAGTTCCCCACTCCTCTCCTAAGTGCAATACTACACGCATATCAACCCAAATCCCTCTCTGTGAAAGACTAATAACCATAGCAGTAACTAACACCTGATGCAATTTAACACAACTCACGTACCGTACTTAATTTTATGTGAGTGTTATGTGAATGCATGATAGATGTAATGTTATGTGAATGTTATGTGAATGTTATGTGAAAGTAATGTTATATAACATTCACATTCACATTCACATTCACATTCACATTAACATTCACATTCACATTCACATTCACATTCACATTCACATAAAAATAATAGATGTAATGTTATGTGAATGCTATGTGAAAATAACATTACATAACATTCACATTACATAAAATTCACATAACATAGCCATCTATCATGCATTCACATAACATAAAATTTCAGCCAATAAAAACTCGTTCTAACCCAAACTCGAGAACACACCAAATAAACCTTCAAATCACGAGCTGGAGCTTGGTTTAAATGGGGCTATGGTTTTGTAGATGGAAGAAGACAAAAATAGAGGAGGCTACTAAATTTTTAGATGGCTAAAATGTGTTTTAAAAGTCCTAAACTCATCACTTTCTGTTTATATACCAAAAAGAGTTTTGTGTCCTAATCAAACACAAACACTCAAAAATTTATTACGGACGATCGGACCGTCAAAACTGGCTGAAATTTTAGCATGTTGTAGCCGACGGCGAGATCGAGCTGTTTTAAAAATATTGAGCTTGATCGGACAGTTGAACTTTTAATTTTTTAATTTTTTTTCTCCTTAGGTCGGATCCTCCCCCGATTTTTATACAAATAGTTATAATTTTCATTTTTTTTCGATTTAAATTACACTTATAACCTTATTTTTATATCTAAAAACCAACATTTTAACATACAAAAAATAAATAGAATCCAATTTTTTTTTCCGTATTCCGAATTAATTTAAATAAAACCAGTTTAAAAATCACGGATTGTTACGTACTTTCCCACTAGCAGAGGAATTTCATCCTCGAAATTCGATGAAGCCTAACTCTCAAGATAAAATATGGTGCACAAATCCCTACCCATAAAAATCATGATTAGATGCCCATACACCAAATCCTACCCCCTATTTCCCCATGAGCTCTCCCACGAATTATTACTCGATTCTATCTCTAAAAAATTATTACAACACTAAAGTCCTCAAATCAATTTTTAACATCCTCACATCAAGATTTCTAATGTTAACCTCGATGCCTACAACGTGCTCAACAAACAATCCATATCTCCAACAAAACACATCTAACACCCATGCTAGATCCAAATACAAAGGCCGGAGGGTGATATTATTCTTAAGCTCTGATACCATCTATAACACCTCGCGCAAAACACGAGGTGCTAATGCCATTAAAACTAAATTAAATCCTCAATAATTAGTATAGAGCATTTATGTTCCACAAAATAAATATAATGAATCCAAAATTACATAACGTCCAATCCAAATTTACACCTCCAAAATAATTACAATTAATTTCACTTGAAAATAATACTAAGCTCCTCGAATAAATTACATTGCCAAGCTATACAAAAATAAAATCCTCCAAACGTCGTGCTCTTAAATCTGTCAAAAATTCATAGCGTCCAAATCCACGCTAATGTGCCACTAAAAGAAAAATATGGGGAAGTACACAATATGACAAGAATAGATGCTCAAAACAATAACGGTGGATAAAATGCAACAATACGAATCTGAATTCAATTTCATTGCGATAACCGAGCATTATACCAATTTAATATTTGAATAACACATCAAAAGGTCACCGGGCCTCACCTCACCTCCACTAAGATTCATAAAGCCTCATCCTCGCTATTGAACTGTTGGAATATTGGCGGGTGACCATTCTGCGTATTGTATAAAATTTCATGACACCATGCCCATCAACAAATACAATATCTCAAATCGAAAGAATATTTTAGATTCCAATAAATGTGATGATATCAACAATATGAGTACAAATAAATGCGGAAAAAAATGACTAATCTCGAGAGATTGAAGGAGAATATTGCGCAAATCTTGTACCTTGAAATCATCACAAGAAACTCATAAGATTCCGCCTCAAAATTCTGATTACATAATTGCATTCCTCCCGCGAAAACAATAAAAACTCGTTATAGCTCAAACTCGAGAAGCAACAAACAAGTCTTCAAATCATAAGTTGAATCTTCGTTTAAATGACGCTAGGGTTTTATAGATGGAAGAAGACGAAAATAGAGGAGGATACTGATTTTTGAGAAGGCTAAAATTTATTCTAAAAGTCCTAAAATTGTCACTTTATGTTTATATACCAAAAAGAGTTTTGAGTCCTAATCAAATACAAACACTCCAAAATTTTCTCTGGACGACCGCTCCATTGGAATTAGCTGAAATTTTAGAATGTTGTTGTTGACAGCGAGACGGAGCTGTTTTAAAAAAATTCAGCTTGATCGTATGGTTGGATTTTTTTAATTTTTTTCTCCTTAGGTCGGATACTCTCCCGATTTTTATACAAAAAGTTATAATTTTCAAATTTTTTTCCCAATTTAAATTCCACTTAAAACCTTATTTTTATATCTAAAAACCAACATTTTTACATATCAAAATTAAATAGATCCCAATTTGTTTTTCAAAATTCCGAGTTAATTTAAATAAAATCGGTTTTAAAATTACGGGTTGTTACATATTTCTCCACTAGCACAAGAATTTCGTCCTCGAAATTCGACGAAGCCTAATACTCAAGTTAAAATAGGTGCACAAATGTGTACTCATAAACATCACGATTAGGCGTCCATACACCAAATCCAACCTGCATGTTTCCCCACATGATCTCTTACGAATCACTACTCGATTCTATCTCTAAAAAATCATCACAACTCTAAAGTCCTTAAATCAATTCTAAACATCCTCACATTAAGATTAATAATAAATTGACTGAAATGAAATAGCGATCTACGCTAGAATCAAATGAATGAAAGTGGTCACTTTGCAAATATAACCGCAAGTCTGATCTCCTATCTGTCCTACTACCCCTGTCTATATAAACCTGAGTGGAGAAAATATTTATAATTTGGGTCAGCGTCCTAGAGTTGCAAGAATTAATATCCGTAAATTAAAATGCAATAATACAGTTAATTCAAAGTATGTAATCCTCATCGGTACTCACGTGCGTTCAGTTCCTCACTCCTCACCTAAGTGCAATATTATACGCATATCAACCCAAATCCCCCTCTATGAAAGACTAATAACCATAATAGTAATTAACACTTGATGCAATTTAACACAACTCACGTACCGCACTTAATTATTTACACTTGTATTCCCGTTTTCCAGAATACTCCAGATATCTACCCAAAAATCTAACATAGCCATCTATCATGCATTCACATAACATTGGGTTCATAATTGGTTGTCTACATCATTAGATTAATTAATTAATCTTAAATAATTTATTGAATTATATACATATATGCCCTTACATATATACGATACATAAAGGCATCTACCTCTAGTGTCACATTCGTGCTGTACCGGTAAGTCCAGTGGAGTCCCTCATCCATATGGACATCACAAAACACATACAAGTGGGGTGGTCTCTACATAGTATACTATTCCACGATCAATACCCCCGACGGTGATAATGGATCTCATCATCAACACCTACCTCCTCGTAAGTTGCGTTGCTACATAGGACCCAAAATAATGACCTATACAACTCCTAGCACACCTGTGCGGACGCGTGCTCCGATCTCGAGACGTATGCAATCCCAACGACAGGCCGTCCACAAACACGGGATGTCCACACAAATAATAAAATACATATCTTCATCACATAATATGTATAGATAATTACTCTATAATTACCCCCAAGGTATACTATTAAATCGTCTATTAATAGTTCCAATTTAATAATTAATCATCTAATTAATCGTAATTTTACATTTAAATAGTCATGTAACTGTTACATAAATTTGGTCTATGATTTGTTAACGTATCTCCTAACCTTCCCATTTTAATCCCAGAAATTTCATCCTAATTCCCGGACTCGGTATATTACAAGTCACACCTTAGATACCTTTGTTTCTATACTCCGCATTTTATTCCCGATTATCCCAGCGTAATGTAATGTCCTACGTGTTTTTCAAAAGTCCTAAATATCATTTACGGACCCTTTAAAGTGATTAGGACCCCGATCAATTCATTAAGGATACAAAATGACCAACCTGGACTGAACAGGTGGTCCCAACCGGTGTTTTGACAAATTCTCCAATTTCAGAACACATCATTCTTCATCCAAAACCCAATCTGACATTATATATGATCTTTATATAGTTTTCCATCATGAACTGATAAGCACCCAAAAGTGTCTATTTTATACCCCGAATAAAAGCATTTTAGTCGCTCGTTTTAATTAAAAATTGATTTATGTTTGTATTCTATCACTTTGCAGGTCAACACACAGTCGTGGTATCAAATGTGTTAAATCAAGTTAATTGCGACACAATAGCGGTTAAAAGCATGCATTGAAGAAATCAAAGAGACCGTGAAGTCAGAAGTCCTATTTGAGCTTGCCCAGAAGAGTTTCGATATCCCGAACCTTGTCCAGAACCAAATTTTAACCCAGACCGAGCCCAACCCATACCTCGAACCCGATGTGTGTTGAGTTGTACCTTTATTATTTTTTTAGTTTGAGTCGTTTTTATTTTAAAGATTTATTTAGAATTTTCTAGATATTATTTTCAACTTTTCTATTTTATTTTCATTAGTTTTTAGTTTTATTTTATAAGGATTACTTTTTAGGTGTTTTATTTTTAGTTTCATTAGAATATATATATATATATATATATATATATATATATATATATATATATATATATATATATATATATATATATATATTATCTTTAGTTTTTATTTTTATTTTTTTTCTTTTCTTTTCTTTTAGTTTTATTTTATAGATTAGAAATTTTATTTTATTTTAATTTTAGTTTTTTTTATATAGATTTTATATATTTTTTTAAAATTTTAGTTCTTTTAATTTTCATTTTTTTTGGGTCAAAATGAAACACACACACACACCATAAAAGTCTACACCTAACCAACACCATCTTCTTCAACCTCCCACCAAACCTTATCTCTCCTCCATTAAACCCAACACCCAACAAATCTCTCTCTCCACCTTAGCCACCATCAAAACCCTTACACATCCTCCATTTCAATAACCCCCATACCTCAATCGGGGCACCTCCAAATCGAAACCCGGAACTCAACCCGTGACCTTCCTATAACCCCAACCCGCGACCCACCTTATAACTCCAGCCACCACCTGCTGGTGGTGGCCCAACAAAACCCGTAAACCCTTTACCCCTCGCTACCCTAGTAGCCCCATACCCGAAACCGTGCTAAACCCGAACCCCAGCTCCACACTTACCCCGACCCACTATTCCACCTTCCAAACCCGAATGCTCTGTCCCCTAACGCATTTTTTTTACCTCTGGAACCAAGATCAGAATATCCCCAACCCTTGCCATCCCAAAATCGTGAACCTCCAGCCTTATCTCTTCCATAAAAGTAGGAGAAATACCCATCTCTCATGCTTTCACAAACCTACATACTTTCAACTATCAAAGACAGTTTTGACTTCGCCAAAATAAATCCCTCAATTATCTCTTCTGCAAACCAAAAATCATGGCTTATGAAGGAAGGTTAGAAGCTCATTTAAGGGGACACTCAGATACACATAGAAAGGGACACATAGAGAGATAGCAAGTGTGTATATTATGTACGGTTTAGGTCATGAAAAAAATTCAGAAAGAAACAAAAAAAAATTTGTTTAGCTTTAGAATAATTTTTAGGGTTAGTTTTTAGTCTTCTTTTTGTAATCAAGTGCTGAAAATTATTAAGAAGTTGAACGCATGTCAAGGTGCATTTCAAGACAAATTTGTAGAAAAAAAATTGCTTATTGTATTTCTACATTCTCTTTTCAATTTATTTCCTTCTTGACATATTATTTATTGTTGTTTATGCACACATGAGAATGTTTGGCTAAACACCCCGTTCAAATGGGCGGGGGGACGCACTGTGTATGATATTAATTTAATTAGTTAATTTCATTAATTATTATAATTCTAGAAAAATTAATTTTTAACTGTCACCAATTAATTTATGTAACGAGAGTTAGTAAATTAATTGAAAAAATTAATGTTTGAATTTAAGAATTGAACTAGAGATAGTTTTTTTTTTCAAAATTTGAATATTAATTCGGTGTTGAATATTGAGGATTGATATTGTTTTCGTTAAATTGATCCTAGCGGGTAATTTTATGAAAATAGTATAATTCATAATTTTTCATTGTGTGATATTTTTAAATTAATTTTCTGAAAAATATTTTATTAAATTCATAATTTTGACGAGAGTTAGATTATTGATTTAATATTATCTCGAAATATTCACATTAATAAATTGAGAAATTAAAATTATTGAAACTGCAGTGTAATCCCATCTCTTGATCTTCTCACATATTTCACACTCGGTTGCACATTCTTTTTCTGTTATTTAGTCATAATTTTAATTTTAGCATTAATTAAGTAACTTTTCCCTTGAATTTGTTATATATATATTTTAAAATAAAAAAAAAATTGGATTGCAAGTTTTCACATTAATTGTTTCACCTTGGAAGTTGGATTGATACCCGTACTTACCACAATACAAGTTGTTTTAGACAAGTTTTATAAGTACTCAAGGGAATTTTGAGAGTGACTTTTGAAGACAACGACCACACACGAATAGTTAATTATCATTAACCAACAATTTTCTTCCTGAAATAGATCCCTAAAGCATCTCAAATTTCTATAGTTACAATTCTTTCAAGAATTATAAAGCGGGTAAATACTAGTTTTCCAATATTTATATCTTTTACATCAAATTGAATAAAAAATGTTCTCTTTTATGGATCTACATGAGATTTACACTAATACAATATAAGATAATAAGACTTATCTCTAAATCAACATAATCATCACTTAATTTCTCTGTTTTCTCATCAATTCATAATTTCTGATTATATATAGTTTGACCCTTTTCATGCATAAGATGAAATCTCCTCCTATACTCATCAATTTATGTATTTAACCCATAATTCTACATGAGAAATTACACAATTGAATTAAGAAATAAATTGAAAATTAATTAAAGTAAGGAAATTCTTGCATGTTATGGATGATCGTGTGTTTCCTTATTTGAATTCTTAGTTTTCTACTATCTTTGGCCCTTGGTCTCTAGGGATGGGGGCTACTTGGATTAACTTTATATGAATGAAAGAGACTCTCTAACTCCCTAATTAACTTATATTATTTGTTAATCCCGAGTTAAGGCTTGAACCATATATTGGGGCTCCTAAATGAACCCGAACCAATAATCAGGATGAACCAACAACTTCCCAAATGGTATACATATACCCGGGCCCATTTTTAGATGTCTAAACCACTTAAACGAGTTCTCAAAATATCCCGAGATGTGCCCCAATTATTTTTACACGATATACATATTTTTATGATGTTTAACCAACACATACCCATAAGTTAATTATCATTCGATTTATTGTCCACGAGTGAACCCATCATGCCCAATTGAGTAAAAAAAAATATGTAATCACAAATAAGCATTTAATTCTCATTTTAATATTTTCCAATTTAATATAAATCCCACCAATTTAATTTATTTAATTAAATTCGGTCCAAATAATTTATTCCGAAAATATGGGGTATTATATTATTTCCCCCCAGCAACGGAATTCCATCCTCAGAATTTACTGAAGTATAACATCATATTTTAATCTGCATTATTATTATACGTTTTATATTCACGTTATCGGACCATACTCATATCCCATGAGATGAAAGAAAAAGGCTCATCTACGCCTATTATAATATCACTGGGATTCCCCTTCATCACATACTATATGCACACACACGCACAAACATTAAACATGGAAGACACCTATAAATCCAACCAGAACTATACATATCATGTATATCTTGTAACACCCCGCGCAAAACACGAGGCGCTACTACGATTAAAACTAAACTAAATCCTTAACAATTCGTATAGAGCATCTATATTCCATAAAATAAATATAATGAATTCAAAATTACATAACGCCTAATCCAAAATATACACCTCCAAAATAATTACAATTAATTTCACCCGAAAATAATACTAAGCTCTTCAAATAAATTACACTTCCAAACTATACAAAAGTAAAATCCTCCAAACGTCGTGCTCTAAAATCATCCAAAAGTTCATAGTGTCCAAATCAACGCTAACCAACCACTAAAAGAAAAATACAGAGAAGTACACAATATGACAATAATAGATGATCAAAATAGTAACGGTGGATAAAATGCAACAATACGAATCTGAATTCAAGTTTAATGCGACAACCAAGCATTATGCCAATTAAAATTTTTCAAGAACACATCAATAGGCCATCGAGCCTCACCTCACCTCACATAAGCTTCATAAAGCCTCATCCTGGCTATTGGGCTTTTGGGCTATTGCCGGTGAGGATTATACGTGTCATATAAAAATTTCATGACACCATGCCCATCAACAAACACAATATCACAAATCGAAATAATATTTTAGATTCCAATAAACGTCATGATATGAGTGCAAAATAAATGAGTAACAAAACGACTACTCTCGATAGATTCACGGAGCATATTGCATGAACCCCATATCTTAAAATCATCATAATAAGCTCATAAGATTCTGCCTTAAAATTCTGTTCACACCACTGCGTTCCTCTCGCGAAAACAATAAAAACTCGTTCTAACCTAAACTCGAGAACACACCAAATAACCCTTCAAATCATGGGGTGAATCTTGGTTTAAATGGGGCTATTGTTTTGTAGATGGAACAAGACAAAAATAGAGGAGGCTACTGTTTTTTGAGAAGGCTAAAATGTATTTTAAAAGTCCTAAACTCGTCACTTTATGCTTATATACCAAAAAGAGTTTTGCTTCCCAATCAAATACAAACACTCGAAAATTTATTACGGATGATCGGACCGTCAAAATTGGTTGAAATTTTAGCATGTTGGAGCTGACGGGGAGACGGAGCTGTTGTAAAAATATACGGTTGGATTTTTATTTTTTTAATTTTTTTCTCATTAGTTCGGATCCTCCCTCGTTTTTTATACAAATAGTTATAATTTTCAATTTTTTTCGATTTAAATTACACCTAAAACCATATTTTTATATCTAAAATCCAATATTTTTACGTACCAAAATTTAATAGAACCCATTTTTTTTTCGTGTTATGAATTAATTTAAATAAAACCAGTTTAAAAATTACGGGTTGTTACATACTTTCCCACTAACATAGGAATTTCGTCCTCGAAATTCGACGAAGCCTAACTCTCAAGATAAATTATGGCGCACAAATGCCTACCCATAAAAATCATGATTAGACGCCCATACACCTTATCCTACCCGCATGTTTCCCTATGATCTCTCTCACGAATTATTACTCGATTTTATCTCTAAAAAATTATCACAACACTAAAGCCCTCAAATCAATTCAAAACATCTTCACATCAACATTACTAATCTTAACCTCGATGCCTATAACGTGCTCAACAAAAACTCCATATCTCCAACAAAACACATCTAACACGCATGCTAGACCCAAAACCAAAGGCCCGAGGGTTATAGTATAGCTAAGCTCTGATACCATCTATAACACCCCGTGCAAAACACGAGTCACTACTACGATTAAAACTAAATTAAATTCTCAACAATTCGTATAGAGCATCTATATTCCACAAAATAAATATAATGAATCCAAAATTACATAACGTCCAATCCAAAATTTACACCTCCAAAATAATTACAATAAATTTCACTCGAAAATAATACTAAGCACTTCAAATAAATTACACTGCCAAACTATACAAAAATAAAATCCTCCAAACGTCGTGCTTTAAAATCACCCAAAAATTCATTGTGTCCAAATTAACGCTAACCAGACACGAAAAGAAAAATACAGAGAAGTACACAATATGACTAGAATAGATGCTCAAAATAGTAACAGTGGATAAAATGCAACAATACGAATCTAAATTCAAATTTAATGCGACAACTGAGCATTATACCAAATTTAATTTTTCAATAACACATCAATAGGTCAACGGCCCTCACTTCACCTCACCTAAGCTTCATAAAGCTTCATCCTGGTTATTGGACTTTTGGGTTATTGGCGGGTGACCATTATGCATGTCATATAAAAAATTCATGACACCATGCCCATCAACAAACACAATATCTCAAATCAGAACAATATTTTAGATTCTAGTAAACGTCCTTATATCAACAATATGAGTACAAATAAATGAGTAACAAAAAGAGTGATCTCGATAGATTCACGGAGCATATTGCATGAACCCCGTATATTAAAATCATCACAAGAAACTCACAAGATTCTGCCTTAAAATTCTGATCACACCACTGCGTTCCTCTCGCGAAAATAACAAAAACTCGTTCTAACCCAAACTCGAAAACACACTAAATAAGCCTTCAAATCATGGGCTGGAGCTTGGTTTAAATGGGGCTATGGTTTTGTACATGGAAGAAGACAAACATAGAGGAGGCTACTGATTTTTTAGAAGGATAAAATGTATTTTAAAAGTCCTAAACTCGTTACTTTCTGTTTATATACCAAAAAGATTTTTGCGTCCTAATCAAACACAAACACTCAAAAATTTATTACGGACGATCGGGCCGTCAAAATTGGCTAAAATTTTAGCATGTTGTAGCTGATGGCGAGATCGAGCTGTTTTAAAAATATTCAGCTTGATCGAACGGTTGAATTTTTAATTTTTTAATTTTCTTCTCCTTAGTTCGGATCCTCCCCCGATTTTTGTACAAATAGTTATAATTTTCAATTTTTTTTATTTAAATTATAGTTAAAACCTTATTTTTATATCTAAAAAACATCATTTTTACATACCAAAATTAAATAGATCCCAATTTTTTTTTCGTATTCCGAATTAATTTAAATAAAATGAGTTTACAAATCACAGGTTGTTACAAACTTTCTCCGTAGCACAAATATTTCGTCCTCGAAATTCGACGAAGCCTAACTCTCAAGATAAAATGTGGTGCAAAAATGCCTACCCATAAAAGTCACGATTAGACGCCCATGCACCTTATCCTACCCGCATGTTTCCCCATGATCTCTCTCACGAATTATTACTCGATTTTATCTCTAAAAAATCATCACAACACTAAAGTCCTCAAATCAATTATAAACATCCTCCCATCAAGATTATTAATCTTAACCTCGATGCCTATAACGTGCTCAATAAAAATCCCATATCTCCAACAAAACATATCTAACACGCATGCTCGACCCAAACCCAAAGGCCCGATGGTTATATTATACCTAAGCTCTGATACCATCTATAACACCCTGTACAAAACACGAGGCGCTACTACGATTAACACAAAATTAAATCCTCAACAATTCGTATAGAGCATCTATATTCGACAAAATAAATATAATGAATCCAAAATTACGTAACGTGCAATTCAAATTTTACACCTCCAATATAATTACAATTAATTTCACTCGAAAATAATATTGCGATCTCGAAATAAATTACACTGCCAAACTATACAAAATTAAAATCCTCCAAACGCCGTGCTCTTAAATCATCCAAAAATTCATAGTGTCCAAATCAACGCTAACATGTCACTAAAAGAAAAATTCGGAGAAGTATACAAGATGACAAGAATAGATGCTCATAATAATAACGGTAGATAAAATGCATCAATGCGACTCTGAATTCAAATTGAATGCGACAACCGAGCATTATACCAATTTAATTTTTCAATAACACATCAATAGGTCACCGGGCCTCACCTCACCTCACCTAAGCTTCATAAAGCCTCATCCTGGCTATTGGACTTTTGGGCTATTGGCGGATGACCATTCTGTGTGTCATATAAAAATTTCATGACACCATGTCCATCAACAAACACAATATCTCAAATCGAAATAATATTTTAGATTCCAATAAACGTCATGATATCAATAATATGAGTACAAATAAATGAGTAACAAAATAACTACTCTCGATAGATTCACGAAGCATATTGCCTGAACCCCGTATCTTAAAGTCATCATAAGAAACTCATAAGATTTTGTCCCAAAATTCTGATCACACCACTGCGGTCCTCTCGTGAAAACAATAAAAACTCGTTCTAACCCAAAATCGAGAACACACCAAATAAGCCTTCAAATCATGGGTTGAATCTTGGTTTAAATGAGGCTATGGTTTTGTAGATGGAAGAAGACAAAAATAGACGAGGCTACTGATTTTTGAGAAGGCTAAAATGTGTTTTAAAAGTCCTAAACTCGTCATTTTACGTTTACATACCAAAAAGAGTTTTGTATTCTAATCAAACACAAACACTCATAAATTTATTACGGACGATCGGATAGTCAAAATTGACAAAAATTTTAGCATGTCGTAGCTGATGGTGAGACGGAGCTGTTGTAAAAATATTCAGCTTGATCGGACGGTTGGATTTTCAATTTTTTAATTTTTTTCTCCTTAGTTCGGATCCTCCACCTATTTTTATACACATAGTTATAATTTTCAATTTTTTTTATTTAAATTACACTTAAAACCTTATTTTTATATCTAAAAACCAACATTTTTACATAACAAAATTAAATAGATTCCAATTTTTTTTCCGTATTCCAAATTAATTTAAATAAAACGAGTTTAAAAATCAGGGGTTGTTACATACTTTCCCACTAGCATAGAAATTTCGTCCTCGTCATTCGATGAAGCCTAACTCTCAAGATAAAATATGGTGCACAAATGCCTACCCATAAAAACCACGATTAGACGCCCATACACCCAATTCTACACGTACGTTTCCCTATGAGCTCTCTCACGAACTATTACTCGATTCTATCTCTAAAAAATCATCACAGCACTAAAGTCCTCAAATAAATTCTAAACATCCTCACATCAAGATTACTAATCTTAACCTCGATGCGTATAACGTGCTAAAAAAATTCATATCTCCAACAAAACACATCTAACACGCATGCTAGACTCAAACCTAAAGGCCTTAGGGTTATATTATACCTAACCTCTGATACCATCTATAACACCCCGCGTAAAACACGAGGCATTACTACGATTAAAACTAAATTGAATCCTCAACAATTCCTATGGAGCATCTATATTCCACAAAATAAATATAATGAATCCAAAATTACATAATGTCCAATAAAAAATTTACAGCTCCAAAATAATTACAATTAATTTCACTCGAAAATAATACAGAGCTCTCCAAATAAATTACAATGCCAAACTATACAAAAATAAAGTCCTGCAAATATCGTGCTCTAAAATCATCCAAAAATTCATAGTGTCCAAATCAACGCTAACCAGTCACTAAAAGAAAAATATGAAGAAGTACACAAGATGACAAGAATTGATGCTCAAAATAATAACGGTGGATAAAATGCAACGATACGAATCTGAATTCCAATTTAAGGGACAACCGAGCATTATACCAATTTAATTTTCTAATAACACATCAATAGGTCACCGGGTCTCACCTCACCTCACCTAAGCTTCACAAAGCTTCATCCTGGCTATTGGCCTTTTGGGCTATTGGCAGGTGAGCATTCTGCGTGCCATATAAAATTTTTATGACACCATGTCCATCAACAAACACAATATCTCAAATCGAAAAAAATATTTTTGATTCCAATAAACGTCATGATATCAACAATATGAGTACAAATAAATGAGTAACAAAAAGACTACTCTCGTTAGATTCACGAGCATATTTCATTAACCCCGTATCTTAAAATCATCACAAGAAACTCATAAGATTCTGCCTCAAAATTTTGATCACACCACTGCGGTCCTCTCACGAAAACAATAAAAAATCGTTCTATCCCAAACTCGAGAACACACCAAATAAGTCTTTAAATCATGGGTTGAATCTTGGTTTAAATGGGGCTATGGTTTTGTAGATGGAAGAAGACAAAAATAGAGGAGGCTAGTGATTTTTGAAAACGCTAAAATGTACTTTAAAAGTCCTAAACTCGTCACTTTATGTTTATATACCAAAAATAGTTTTGAGTCCTAATCAAACCCAAACACTCGAAAATTCATTACGATAGATCGGACCGTCAAAATTGGCTGAAATTTTTGCTTGTTGAAGCTGATGGCGAGACGGAGCTGTTCGAAAAATATTTAGCTTGATCGGACGATTGGACTTTTACGTTTTTAATTTTTTTTCTCCTTAGGTCGGATCCTCCCCCGATTTTTATACAAATAGTTATAATTTTTAATTTTTTTCTATTTAAATTACACTTATAACCTTATTTTTATATCTCAAAACCAACATTTTAACACACCAAAATTAAATAGAACCCAATTTTTTTTCCGCATTCCGAATTAATTTAAATAAAACCAGTTTAAAAATCACGGGTTGTTACGTACTTTCCCACTAGCACAGGCATTTCATCCTCGAAATTCGACGAAGCCTAACTCTCAAGATAAAATATGGTGCACAAATCCCCACCCATAAAAATCAAGATTAGACGCCCATATACCAAATACTACCCCCTGTTTCCCCATGAGCTCCCTCATGAATTATTACTCGATTCTATCTCTAAAAAATTATTACAACACTAAAGTCCTCAAATCAATTCTAAACATCCTCACATCAAGATTTCTAATCTTAACCTCGATGCCTACAACGTGCTTAACAAACAATCCATATATCCAACAAAACACATCTAACACGCATGCTAGATCCAAACCTAAAGGCCGCAAGGTTATATTATCCCTAAGCTCTGATACAATCTATAACACCCCGCGAAAAACACGAGGTGCTACTATAATTAAAACTAAATTAAATCCTCAACAATTAGTATAGAGCATCTATTTTCCACAAAATAAATATAATGAATTCAAAATTACATAAATTCCAATCCAAATTTTACACCTCCAAAATAATTACAATTAATTTCACTTGAAAATAATACTAAGCTCTCCAAATAAATTACACTGCCAAGCTATACAAAAATAAAATCCTACAAACATCGTGCTGTTAAATCCGCCAAAAATCCATGGCGTCCAAATCCACGCAACGTGACTCTGAAAGAAAAATATGAGAAAGTACACAATATGACAATAATAAATGCTCAAAACAATAACGGTGGATAAAATGTAACAATATGAATCTGAGTTCAATTTCAATACGATAATCGAGCATTATACCAATTTAATATTTGAATAACACATCAATAGGTCACCGGGCCTCGTCTACCTCACCTAAGATTCATAAAGCCTCATCCTCGCTATTGAACTTTTGGAATATTAGCGGGTGAATATTCTGCGTATTGTATACAAATTTCATGACACCATGGCCATCAACAAATACAATATCTCAAATTGAAAGAATATTTTATATTCCAATAAACGTGATGATACCAAAAATATGAGTACAAATAAATGCGGAACAAAATGACTAATCTCGAGAGATTCAAGGAGAATATTGCGCAAATCCTATACCTTGAAATCATCACAAGAAACTCATAAGATTCTGCCTCAAAATTCTGATTACATAATTGTGTTCCTCTCGCGAAAACAATAAAAACTCGTTATAGCTCAAACTCGAGAAGCAACAAATAAGTCTTCAAATCATAAGTTGAATCTGGGTTTAAATGGCGCTAGGGTTGTATAGATGGAAGAAGACGAAAATAGAGGAGGTTGAGACGGCTAAAATTTGTTCCAAAAGTCCTAAAATCGTCACTTTATGTTTATATACCAAAAAGAGTTTTGAGTCCTAATCAAATACAAACACTCAAAAATTTGTTATCGACGGCCGCACTGTTGGAATTAGCTAAAATTTTAGAATATTGTTGTTGACGGCGACACGGAGCTGTTTTAAAAAAATTCAGCTCGATCGTATGGTTGGATTTTTTTAATTTTTTCTCCTTAGGTCGGATACTCCCCTGATTTTTATACAAAAAGTTATAATTTTCAAATTTTTTTCCCCATTTAAATTCCACCTAAAACCTTACTTTTATATCTAAAAACAAACATTTTCACATATCAAAATTAAATAGATCCCAATTTTTTTTCGAATTTCGAATTAGTTTAAATAAAATCGGTTTTAAAATCACGGGTTGTTACATATTTCCTCACTAGCACAAGAATTTCGTCCTCGAAATTCGACGAAGCCTAATGCTCAAGTTAAAATAGGTGCACAAATGTGTACTCATAAAAATCACGATTAGGCATCCATACACCAAATCCAACCCGCATGTTTCCCCACATGATCTCTTACGAATCACTACTCGATTCTATCTCTTAAAAATCATCACAACACTAAAGTCCTTAAATCAATTCTAAACATCCTCACATTAAGATTACTAATACTAATATCGATGCCTACCATACCCTCAATAAAAACTCCCTATCTCCAACAAAACGCATCTAACCTTCATGCTAGATCCAAACCCAAAGGCCCGAGGGTTTTCGTATACCTATGCTCTGATACCATCTGTAACCTCCCATGCAAAACACAAGACGCTACTACGATTACAACTAAACTAAATCCTCAACAATTCGTATAGAGCATCTATATTTCACAAAATAAATATAATGAATCCAAAATTACATAGCGTCCAATCCAAAATTTACATGTCTAAAATAATTACAATTAATTTCACTCGAAATTATTACTAAGCTATCCAAATAAATTACATTGCCAGGCTATACAAAAATAAAATCCTCCAAACATCATGCTCTTAAGTCCTACAAAAATCCATAGCTTCCAAATTCATGCTAACCTGTCACTAAAAGAAAAATATGGGGAAGTACACAATATGACTAGAATAAATGCTCAAAACGATAACTGTGGATAACATGCAACAATATGAATCTGAATTCAAGTTCAATGCGACAATCGAGCATTATACCAATTTAATTTTTCAATAACACATCAATAGGTCACCGGGCCTCACCTCACCTAAGATTCATAAAGCCTCATTTTGGATATTGGAGTTTTGGACTATAGGCGGGTGACCATTCTCCGTGTCATATAAAAATTTCATGACACCATTCCCATCAACAAATAAAATATCTCAAATTGAAACAAAATTTTAGATTCCAATAAACGTCATGATATCAACTATATGAGTACAAATAAATGAGGACCAAACCGACTACTCTCGAGATATTCAAGGTTCATATTGCATAAACCCCGTATCTCATTAGATTCAGCCTCAAAATTCTATTCACACCACTGAGCTCCTCTCGTAAAAATAATAAAAACTCATTCTAGCCCAAACTCGAGAAACACCAAATATGCCTTCAAATCATGGGTTGAATATTGGTTTAAATGGGGCTAGGGTTTTGTGGATGGAAGGAGACGAAAATAGAGGAGGCTATGGCTAAAATGTGTTTTAAAAGTCCTATACTCGTCACTTTATGTTTATCTACCAAAAAGAGTTTTGAGTCCTAATCAAACACAAACACTCAAAAATTTATTACGGATGATGGACCGTCAAAATTGGCTAAACTTTTAGTATATTGAAGTTGATGGCGAGACAGAGCTGTTGTAAAAAATTCAGCTCGATCGGACGGTTTAATTTTTTTTCTCCTTAGGCCGAATCCTCCCCGATTTTTATGCAAAAAGTTATAATTTTCAAATTTTTTTCCTGATTTAAATTCTACTTAAAACATTATTTTTATATCTAAAAATCAACATTTTTACATAGAAAAATTAAATAGATCTGGTTTTTTTTTCGAATTCCGAATTTATTTGAATAAAATCGGTTTAAAAATCACGGGTTGTTACATATTTCCCCACTAGCACAGGAATTTCGTCTTTGAAATTCGACGAATCATAACACTCAAGATAAAATACGGTGCACAAATCCCTACCCATAAAAACCATGGTTAGGCATCCATACACCCAATCCTACCCGCATGTTTCCCCACGAACTCTCTCTCGAATCACTACTCGATTTTATCTATAAAAAATTATCACAACACTAAAGTCCTCATATCAATTCTAAACATCCTCACATCAAGATTACTAATCCTGACCTCGATGCCTACCACGTCCTTAACAAAAACTCCCTATCTCCAATTAAACATATCTAGCCCGCATACTAGACCCAAATCCAAAGGCCTAAGGGTTGGCGTAAACCTAATCTCTGATACCATCTATAACACCTCGCAATAAACACGAGGCGCTACTACGATTAAAGCTAAACTAAATCCTCAACAATTCGTATAGAGCATCTATATTCCACAAAATAAATATAATGAATCCAAATTTACATAGTGTCTGTGGCCATCCCCGATCCTCGCGGAGGGAGAGGATCCTGGTCCCGCTCGTCCCTCTCGGGAGAGCTTCGACCGACGTCAGTTGATGAGGTGAAAATGTAGAGAGATGGAGTCGCCAATTTATTTTACTCAAAATAGACAAAAGAAAAGGGAGCCATCCCGAAGGACATCATCCAAAGGCATACTGATACATACGAAATCAAAAATGATTCAAAAAGGGTTCGGAGGCTAAGTTACGAAATGGGAAGGCGTTAGGCACCCATTCCACCCTTACGGTCTCTCATGGGTTGTTGTTATTTTCTTTTATTTCCCCGTGACATGTGTGCATGTATATATGTAGTGGAGATAGGAATCATCGACTTTTATCATGGAAGAGATAAAGCGAGTTATCTTAATATTAGCAAATAAAATTTACCCGATTATCCTCGTGTTGATCGTTATAACGGAACGATAACGCATGTGGAATAATACGCCACTAAGAACAAATATATGTATATATAAACATATAAAATCTAAGAGAGTTAAGTTTTAAAGAATATAGAGAGAAAAAATAGTAGGAATTGTACTCGAGTCACGGGGTTTACCCCGAGATGCCTACGTAACCTATAGAGGCATCAAAGTTCACGTAGTTCGCATGCAAACAAGGGGTGGGGTTTATACCATAAATCCAACCGGGGACTTCTCTTATGTGTGTGTGTGTGTAGAAAAAGTGTTTTAGTTGTGAGAAAAGCGAGGGAAAAGTGTGAGAATTCTCGTTTGGGATTTATGAGCAAACCCTATTTTTCTTGTTTTTTGGGTTTTATTTATATGAAAATAAGATATGTGAAATAATACTAAATAAAAATCATATTAGGATATGTGAGATGAGGGAATAAAAGTTCTATATAGTAAAACAAATTAATGCGAATTTAGGAGAATTTGAAGAGAGAGTTGAGAGAGTTGGATCTTCTTGAAGATCTTGAGCTTGATCTTGAATGTTGGAGAGCAGCACTTGCGCTTGGATGATGATGAAGGGGAGTTAATTCACCAAGTTTGATGGAAAGGATGATGAAAAGTGAAGGTTGGAAAGGGATTTGGAAGTGGAAATCACGCTGACTTCGGGAGAGGTTTTCTGGATTCGCTGAGAGTGATGTATTTCAGATCTGAGCTCCCTTTGGAAGGAGGTTAGGCCCTCCTTTTTATTGGCCCAGGGAATTGCCAATTGGCATAGCCCTCTTCCTTCCAATCAGCAGGTGTGTTTAGGAACACTGCCCATAAGCAGGGTCTGGAACCTACTATTTGGCAGTCTCTTTCAGGTTCCTTCGAAAAATCGGTCGTAGAGCGCAAACCGTTGATCCGAATCATGCATGGGGCAAACCATTAAAAATATAATTCAGATACCTTAGAAATTCCTTTGGAATACTCCCGAGTTCGGGAGTTGACTTTGGATCAAATGTGGCTCCAAAGCGCTCGTCGATCCTTTCGACGGGGAATCATCGAACGCAAACAGATCGTTCGTCCGTATGGTAAGTCAGAATTATGCACGGGGAGGATGGTTGGAAATTTTAGGAGATGTACTTTGATATTCCAAAGAGTTTTACCCAGTTCAGGGAGTTGACTTTGGTCAACCAAGGCTTGAAAGCGTTCGGTGACCTTTCGGAGTAAAACAGATCATTCGTCCGCGCCGTAAGTTAGAATTGCGTACGGGGCAGACTATTAAAAAGGGGTTTCAGTACCCTTCGTAGATTCATTCAGTCTCAATGGAGTTGAAGAGTTGACTTTGGTCAAATGGAGCCCGGGAGTGTCCGGTGGCCTCCTAATCGAGTTTTGGGGGAAAACGGGTCGTTCATCCGCATGGTAAGTCAGAATCGTGTACGGGATGAACCGTTGGAAAGGGGTTTCAGTACCCTTCGAATATTCATTCAGTCTCAGTCGAGCTGAAGAGTTTAACTTTTGGTCAAATGGAGCCTGGGAGTGCTCGATGGCCTTTAGGTTACTACCTGGGGTATGACTTAGGTTTGAAATAATGAAGGGAGGTGCTAGGGACCTAAGGAGAAGTTAGGGGGTATTAGAATGGGGTGTGTATAGATCCCCTAGACGGGTGAGTTTAGAATAAACAATAGTCGTCGAATAGACACCACATGATGCCTTTGAAAGAGGATGACCAGAGGGTCGAGGTCGATTCTGAGGACCTAAGGATAATGATGACCGATTCTGTGGGTCAAAGTAAATTCTGAGGGCTTAAAGATGAGGGTGAATGATTCTACGAGTCAAAGCCAATTCTGAGGACTTAAAGATGAGGGTGACCGATTCTGCAGGTCGAAGCCAATTCTGAGGTCTTAAAGATGAGGGTGACCGATTCTGTGGGTTGAAGCCAATTCTGAGGTCTCGAAAATGAGGGTTATCGATTCTGCGGGTAAAAGCCAATTCTGAGGGCTTAGGTTATGATGACCAATTCTGCCGATCGAAGTCGATTATGCGGGCTTAAGGGGCATTCTGGGGAAGATTTTAAAAGAAGCGATGACCCAAAATTTAGGTCAATTTCGAGAACCTAAAGAACTGATGGGGATGACTAGTTTTGCGGGTCAAAGCCAATTCTGAGGGCATAGGTTGCGATGACCGATTCTGCGGGTCGAAGCCAATTCTGTGGGATTTAAGTTGAGATGACCAATTTTACGAGTCAAAGCCTATTCTGCTGGCTTAAATTGTGATGACCAATTTTGTGGGTAGAAGCCAATTCTGCGGGCTTAAGATGAGATGACTAATTCTGCGAGTCAAAGCCAATTTTGCGGGCTTAAGATGAGATGACCAATTAAGTGGGAATCTTTTGCTGGGTAGGGTGATTGATGTGGAGGATGGGCTGCTGGTGAGGCAGATGGCCCATTTGTTCATCTTGCTAGTGCTGGGGGGCTTTATGGTGGCGTTGAGTGGTGACGTCGTCCACTTATGGTTGTTACCATATCTGAGGATGTTTTTGAACAATACTCACTATGATTGGGGGAGCCTGACTTTGGCGACCCTCTATTTTACTCTGGATGCATTCTGCCGGTGCTACCGGCAAACTTTTACTGGAGCTATGTATCTTCTTGAGGTATTCTTAAATTTGTGCATTTTCCTTTCATGCATTAGCATTTTCCTTATCCATTTTTTTTAATTGTAAATTCTTATCTTTATCAGACATGGTTCTATGAGATGATTGGGTGTAATACCCAACCGATCGCTATGAAGGAAGAGGTCGTTGGGTACATTTATCGGTTGTATTGGTGGCTGAAGGCCAATCGACAGTCGATGAAGTCTCTTTCTCTGGAGGCTGTGCGTTAGGTCTTGAATGGACTGACTAGTGACAGGGTAAGAATTTTTCCTTTCAATTTTGGTCTTTGTGTGCTCTGATTCTATATTAACTTATACCTACTGGGGATTTTCAAGTGACCTTTTACTCTTGGGGGATGGCTGTTCAGGATAAGAGGGCGACCCGGGTGAACGCGCAGATGAGGCGCTTACTGGTGCATGATTTTGGTTAGTCTTAGTATCTCGAGGAGAGGGTGGTTCGATAGATTGCCGAGGAGGTGGTGGCGGTGCCACTTGTGAGCCCCCCAATGTCTATGAGACGGGAGCGGCTGTTGCCAAAGGGTGCGATGATCGGGGAGATGATTGACGAGTCCTACCTGCGGTACACCGATACGGCTACGTCGTATAATTACATGGACTTTGTGACGAGCTGGCTGATGGCGCCCAGCATATATGATGAACTATCCTTCCCTCCTGCGAGTTCGAGTCGACCAGTGGGGTCCTCCCACAGCAGTGGCAATCCGTCGACATCTACAACGGCGATAACTCCGGAGGTTCCTTTTATGCGGTTGCATACCCCTTTATACAACATCCAGCGGGCTGATGGAGGGATGGTGCCTATATTGCATCATCCTCATGCAATTAATCCAGAGGAGTTGGGCTTGACAGAGGAGGTTCTTCATCCCGTGGTATACCTTTCTGTTCCTTTATTTCTTTTTGGTTTCTTTTGATCTTTTCTGCTTGATACTGATTTTGCCTTTTCTTGCTGTAAGTCCGAGTGTCGACCACTTGGTTGAGGGACATCAGAGACTGGATATCTTTGGCGACTGCCCATATTCGAGATGCGATTCTTATTCCTTCTTTCTTGGTGCCGTCTGCTTCGTCTGGGGAGGAGTCTGGTTCTGGTAGCGGTGGTGCATCATCTCGCCGTAGGGAAAATATAGTGCATCACAGGGGTGGAAGCTCTTAGGAGAGAGAGATAGAGAGAGAGACAGAGACAGAGAGAAAGAGAATGTGGGTTTGGGTTGAGTCCCGATGTTTTTTTCTTTTCTTTATTTTCCTTTAAAAATGATATAACACAGAAACATATCTATGCAATGCAATGGATTTTTTTTATTATCTTCTGTTAATGATGAATGAATGAATGAATGCACATGCGCTTTTTTCTTTACTGCTGAGACCGTAAAAAGAAATTTTTTTGGTATTTTGAAAGAAAGTTTTATCCATAATGAGGATTTATATAAAGATGAAAGGAAATTCTATTGAGAATATCAATTTATTTATTGAGTTTTCTGATTTTGACTAAAGAGGAAGAAAATAAATTTCCAAAAATGGGAGGTTACCGATTGGCAAGCCCCTTGTCCTGCCCATCGGCAGGTCAGTCCAGTCCCATGATTTCAAAGATTTGATTGGTACCCTCTTCAGCCTTTTGTACTTTATGGGTAAGGATTTCCTCTAATTTCTGCAAGGATTACGTCTTTGCTTGAGGGTTTCCAAGTATAAAAGGAGGTGTGGATGGATCTTTCCTCCTCACACTTTCACTTTCTCCATTTTCACATTCTTACTTGCTTACTATTTTTCAGTCCTGCAAGATGGCTCTCCCTGGTAGTATTGAGTTTTCTAACTTCCTCAAAGCATTGGAAGCAATGTGTTCTTATAATGTTGATTATGACATTTTTCACACGCGACAAGTCTCTTTGTGGCGCAATCGACCCATTGAGTGGAATATGCTGATGGCGGCGGTATAATTTTGGTACCTCGAGGACCATGTATTTCACTTTGGGTTAGATGATATTTGTCCTACCTATGAGGAATTTTCTGCCATGCTGGGGATAAATCCCAAAGTTGCTACGGCTCTACCTGAGTTTTCCCGTTCTCCCGGGGATTTATTGGCTGGGTTTCTTCGTATTTCTCCCTCGGTGGCCAGACCACTGGTTGCTGGAGGAATGATTTCCCTTTCAGCGGTGTTACAGTCCATGCATATGTGGGAGGTTGGCAATGCTGGATATGCCAAAGCCGTGGTTCAGGGTTTGGTTTCAAAATTGTTGCTGGTTACCGAGGAACTGCTGGTGGACCCACAACTTGCAACTATTACTTCATGGATGTACTGGTGGAGACATTGAATGGCCTGGATGCCTGGCGAGAAGGTCGTTCTGCCTTTCTTAGGGGTAGCCCTGTGATGTTGTTCATGTGGTTGTCTGAAAGACTTCGCCTGGGTGACTCCTCCAGAGTATCCTTTGTCAGCTGTACCCAACTTTTTTTCGCGCCATTTCGTCAGTGTTGGTCTGGATATCGAGAGCTGGGAGAACTGGTTTATGGATTACAGGGCTCTAAATATGTACTGGTCAGTGCCTTGTTGGGGACAATTGCTGCCTATTCTAGAAATGGGAGAATACCCATATGTTTGGCTGGTTGGTCTCAGACAGGCCTCTTTTTATTTCCCTTGGCGGCTTCTGCCCCAAATTGGCTGGGAGTAGATTGTGCCACCTCAGACACTAGATTTCTTTCTGGTAGAAGATCTGACAGAGCGTCTGTGCATGCAACTTGGCTTTTTGTGGGAGAGTCGGCGTTCGTTGTCCCATCCCTTTCAATCTATTGGGAGAGTTTGGCACATCCCTGGGGATTATATGAAGTGGTTGTGGAGGAGAGTGGTCAGCAATATGTTGGCAGTGGAGTCTGGACAAAGGTGGCTTGTCTTATTTAACACCATGGAGGGAGGTGTGTGGTTTTTTCGAAGTTGGTTCGATCTTATCGATCCATGGAGCATTTGCGGCACTCCATTCAGTCAGGGGAAGCTTGGGGACCTCAGGATGTAGATAATGATGATGGAGCAGGCTCCTCTAGTAGCTGTGGGTAGGACTCTTGGAGAGTTTATTTTGTAATGGGGAATAAATTTGGGAATTTATTTGGCTTTTTAGGAAGGTAGGGGGAAGGGAGTTATCTGTTCCTTTATGTAATTTCATTATAACTTCTTATTAATGCAATAAATAAGTTTTTTTTATCATCTAGCTGTGCCTTGTGATGAATTTTGTATTTTGAATTATCTATACTCATCGCTAAGGCATGCATAATCCTTTTGTTCAAATATATGTTAAAGTGAACTGTCATTCTCGGAGATAAGAAAATAATAGTTTTTTGTGAAAAAAGAAGGGGCCGTGCTCATGTAAGATGTATGAGCTGCCTACATACCTCTAGGGGTTTTGAAAAGTTTTATTTTTCTAAAAAATGGTTTTGCAGAGGATCAGGCCCACGTAGTTCTAGGTAGAGGGGAATGAAGATTTTTTTAGAATAGCGCAGAGATTTTGAACTAGGGGTAGAATTTATTGAGACGGTCCAGGTTGACTAGACGAGCCATCTCTTCTCCATCTAGGTTGGTGAGCATGGCGGCATCGCCGAATAAGATCTTCTTTACAATGTACTGGCCGCTCCAATTGGGCTTGAATTTACCTCTGGGGTCCCAAATGGGCTATACTATTTCTTTGAGGGCTAAATCCACTTCTCGGACGTTGCGATCCTTGACTTTCTTATTAAATGAACGTGTTATGCGACGATGGTACCCTTGTATGTGATACAACGCCTTCAGTCTCCTTTCGTCCAAGAGTGACAGCTCGTCGAGACGGTTTTGATGCTAGTTCTCCTCACTGACCTTACTTCCAAGAATGGCGCATAAACAGGTTATTTCCAGCTCCACTGGTAGGACTGCTTCCATGCCGTAGACTAGAGAGTAAGGGGTAGCCCCAGTAGAGGTTCGAATCGAGGTTCGGTAGCCCCAGAGGGCGTATGGGATTCGGTCAGGCCAATCTCGGTAGTTTTTGATCATCTTGCTGATGATGGATTTGAGGTTCTTATTGGCGGCTTCGACTGAACCATTGGTTTGAGGCCGGTAGGGAGAAGATTTGTGTCTTTGAATCCCATACTCATTGACCACTTATGTGACTTCTGCCTCAAAATGTAACCCGTTATCTGGTACTAACTCAAGCGGGAACCCATATTGGCAGATAATGTTCTTCCTAATGAATTTGGCCACTTTCTTGGCGTTCATCACGGCATATGACTCGTCTTCGACCCATTTACTGAAGTAATCAATGGCAACTAGGATGAACTCATGTCCGTTGTAAGCCTTGGGTGTAACCTTCCCTATGATGTCGATACATCAGGTGGAGAATGGCCAAGGAGAAGTCATGTTGTATAATTCTCACGGAGGTAGATGCTGAAGATTGGAAAATTGTTGGCATTTGAGGCATCTTCGGACATAGGAGGTGTAATCCTAGATCATGGCGGTCCAGTAGTATCCTTATCGGATGATCTTCTTGGCAGGCATGTGACCGTTCATGTGGGTCCCGCATTCCCTACTGTGGATTTTTTGCATTATCTCTTCAATGTCAGCCCCTGCGATGCAGTGTAGATGGGTTCCATCAAAGTTTCTTTTGAACAGTGCTTTGTGGAAGTTGATGTACTGGGCGGCCAGTCTTTGGAGGGTTACTCGATCTTTCTTGTTGGAACCTTCAGGATACCTACCATGCTTGAGGAGGTGCCAGATATCATAGTACCAGCAATTGGCTAGCTCGGGATCTTCTGTGGTGATGAGCTCAATATGGTAGAAGTGGGTTGGTTTGTCTTACTTTTGGACTAGGAAGGGGCCCATTGTTATTCCTTCCGGCATGTCGACCATATAGGCCAAGGTAGCAAGGGCATTGGCTAGATTATTCTTTTCTCGAGGTAGGTAGTGGAAGGCGTTGTCATGGAATTGGGAGGCTAGTTCTTTTAGGTGGACAGGGAAGGGTTGGAGTTTCTCATGCTTAACTTTTCATTTTCTGAGCACTTGACCGATGATAAGGGAAGAATCCCCATAGACATCTAGGAATTGGATACCTTTCTTGAGAGCAACCTTGAGGCCTATCTTGCACCCCTCGTATTCAGTCATGTTGTTAGTGCAGGGGAAATCCAATTTGATGGCGATGGGAGTGTGAGAATCATCTGGGGCGATAAAAAGTATCCCAATACCATATCCCTTTTTGTTGGCAGCACCGTCAAAGAACATTTGCCATCGTAGGTCATCTTGAGCAGTATAGAGGATGTTTTTATCTGGGAATTCAGAGATCTAGACATCAGCCTCTTCTATGGGGTAGTCAGCGAGGTATTTAGAGATTTCTCTTCCTTTTATGGCTTTCTGCATGACATACACAATATCAAATTCGGCTAGGAGCATCAACCATCGATCCATTCGACTGGACAAAATGGAATTCTCGGGCAGGTACTTAATGGGGTCCATTCGGGATACAAGTTTGATGGGAAAGGCGAGCATGTAGTGTCATAACTTTTGAGTGACCCAAATAAGTGCGATGCATGCTTTTTCCAAAGCAGTGTAGTTGACTTTGTACCTAGCCAATTTGTGACTGGCGTAATATATGGATCTTTCTTTATAGGAATCTTCAAGGTATTGGGCTAGAAAATCCCCAGCTGCAGTGTCGGTTATGGTTAGGTATAGGAGTAAGGGGAGGCCAGGCTGTGGTGGCATGAGTACCAGAGGTTGAGTTAGGTATTGTTTGATTTGATCAAAATCTTTTTGGCAGGCCTCGTTCCAAACTTTGGTTGAATCCTTTCGAAAAAGATTAAAAATAGGTTCGCAAATGGAGGTTAGCTGGCTAATGAACCGACGGATGTATTGCAATTGCCCAAGGAAACCTCATACTTCTTTCTCCATTTGGGGAGGTGGCATTTCAAGTATGTCTTTTAGCTTGGCAGGATTTGCTTCTATTTCTTTCTCACTGACCATGAATCCCAAGAGTTTTCCCTTTGTAATGCTGAAGACACATTTATGTGGATTGAGTCTCATCTGATACCGTAACAGTCGTTTGAAGAACTTCCGGAGAGAGGGAACATGACCTTCTCTAGTTTTGGATTTGATAATCATATCATCCACGTAGACCTCGACCTCTTTATGAATCAGATCGTGCAGGATGGTTATGGAAGCCCTCTGGTAGGTTGCCCCAGCATTCTTGAGACCAAATGGTATAACAGTATAGCAAAAGGTTCCCCATGGGGTGATGAGCGCGATCTTTTCTTGATGATTCGGGTGCATTTTGATTTGGTTGTACCCTGCAAACCCATCGATAAACGACTTGAGAGCATGAGTGGCTGTGTTGTCCACGATCATATCGATATTGGGTAGCGATAATCATCTTCTAGAGAGGCTTTGTTCAAGTCTCGGTAGTCTACACACATCCGAACTTTACCTCCTGATTTCGGTACAACCACTATGTTGGCTAGCCATGTGGGATATTCGATTACACGAATAAAGCCCATATTCAGCTGTTTGACCAGTTCTTCTTTAACCTTGAGCGACCATTCGGTGCGGAGCTTTCTCAATTTTTTCTTAACCGACTTATAATCTGGAAGAGTTGGTATCTCATGTTGAGCTATTTCATGATCAATGCCGGGCATATCATCGTAGGACCATGCAAATACATCCACCAATTCCTTCAGTAATTCTTCGAGTTGTGCGCGCTCATGCTCATCAAGGGTATCCCCTATCCTAATCTTGCGTAGTTAGCTACTAGAACCGAGGTTAACGATAATAGTCTCTTCTTTATTAACTTGAACGCGGTTATGTTGTTTGTTATTAACCTTATTTAGATAAGTTAAGAATTATTCATTTACAAAAATCATCATCATCAAAAGTTTGATTATAATCTAAACAATTAATGTAAGGCACAACAAGATACTCAAAATCTTCATTTATTTCATTGATAGGAAAAATAGCATTGAGAACCTCATCAAAAGACGTCTCGATTTTATTTGAGCAAGGATAGAAAATAGAAGAAGAAATGGGTAAAACATTGGGGTTATGTGGGATTTCAACAGGTAGAACTGGCGCAGCATGCCAGTTGAGGAGAGGTGTATCAACAACTTTAATCAAGTGGGATGGATCCAGTGATGTAGTGCCTGAATGAACCATGCAGTGTATCATTCCCAGTGCCTGTAAGTTGAACGAATCCTCATAGTCACTTTCCTCAGTCTCTTCAGTATCTTTGATGAGTGATTATAGAGGGTTTTGGGAACTCTCGGCCCATGGGTAGCTATCTTAGAAAAAGATCTCTATTCCGAGTTTCATTTTCTTGTCTGTATGGTTATACCATGGTTCTGAAAAGTTACAAAAGGGGAAGTTTTCTCCCTCTTTGATGAATCGTCCATTCAAGGAGTCACATGGGATGGTCTGAATGCAGTATAGTCTTCTCTTTGGTCGAGATTGGTGGATCATTTTGAGCTCTTGTTCTAATTGTTGATACCCCAAACCACAAGGAGGGAAAGCTTTCTTCAATTAAATGGGCTTAAGTATACCTTGCTGTCTTTGTCCTAGCCCCAGTCCAGGCATGAAGTGCATGTTTCTGAACATCTGAATCACATTGACATTGCCATGGGGGTTATATTCCGAACAAACTCTTTCTTTGAAATCGTCCCCTATCGGGAGTTGAAGTGGCTCAACTCGGAATCCTGATATGAGCATATCAGTTGACCCGTGCTGTATCTCAAGGATTGGATTGCTGGTACTTGCACCCTTTAGATTATCGTCGTCGCCCAAGATGGTTATGACTCGTCCATCGGTGAAAAACTTCAATTTCTGATGGAGAGAGGAAGACACACCCTTGATACTGTGGAGCAAAGGTCGTCCAAGCAACATGTTGAAATAAGATGGGATATCAATAACTTAGAATTCCACTACAGGGTTTATGTGGAAAACCCCTCTTACAAGTTTTATGGAACCCATCACCTCCCGATGGGTATTATCGTAAGCATGTACAGGAGCGAAGGTTGGAGCAAGATCACTTTCCTTAAATCCTAAGCATCTGAAGGTCCTTAATGGGCAGACATTCAAGTCAAATCCATTATCGATAAGAGAGAGTGGTACGATTTTCCCCATAACTTCGACAGAGATGTTGAGTGCATGATTGTGGTTTGGCCCAATTTTGGGGATTTCTTCTTTGAAAAAAGAAAGCATTCGGGTAGAGGTCAACGATCTGACCAAATTTATTGCTTCTTCTAGTGTGGTAGAAGGAGAAAATGTGGGTCCAGTGAGCAACTTGATCAAAGCATTCCCGTACAGCTGGAAAGACATGAAAAGCCCCCATAGAGTTATGTTAGCTTCCGTTTTCTTCAGTTGATCGAGGATCTTACTCTCCTCAAGGGTCATCTCTGGCATAGGAAGGTTTTTCGCGCCCTTCCATTTTTCATTTGCAGGTAGTGAGCTTGGGATCTGGTAATGCCTCCCTGATCTGGTCATGTGATTTACTGAAGAAAGGAATAACATGAACCCTATTTCTTCGTCGATCTCGGGTTATTATACCACTTTGTTTATTTCTCTGAGGAGTTCTTCGAATGATATCATCCCACACATGTCGAATATCGGTCCAGTTTTATCGAGAGCTTGCTCTTCATTTGGATCTTCAAATTCTTCCCCCCATCTGGTGGAAATAATTATGTCTTTCCATGTAAAGTCAGTGCATTCCAAAACTTCAATGGCTTCTTCATATAGGTCTCCCCATTTTGTGGGGATATGTAAGGGTGAAGGGACCAGGCGCCCTTATAATTTTAGAGTATCAAGTAACTTGGTCATACTGCAGATGTTGTTGGTTTGCCTGAATAATTATGCCATGATCCGGACAACATCATTTTGGATGACTTCATCGGTCGGTACTACCCAACTGTCTGACTCTTGGGCCCATTTTCATGCTTCTAAGAACAGTGTACTGAACCTCTGGCAATCAATGATCACCCGTGAGGGCAGTTTCAGCCTGAACTTTAGGAGTTGGTTTAACACTTCTGGTAATTCCATGTTTCAATTTTTAGAACGGGTATAGACAACGATGCATGCTCTGGTAAGGAGTGACAGTGATTGATCAGCGAGGCTAGTAGGGTGTATGAGGAAATATGGGCAAGTTTGGAGAGGTTTAGGAGAGTATATGGGTGTGATTTGAGTTGAGGGATCAAATTTTGGGTTCTCTTATAGGAAGATGGCATTGGCGTGATTTGGGAGTGGATTGTAAGTAGTGTTGGGTTTAAGATTGGCTGGTGGGGGAATGGTACATCGGTTAATTAGACCTTGGATTATGTTTCAAAGGTGAAAGAATTGGTCGGTGGTATGTCCAACAATTTGGTGAAAGGCACAATGGGCATCTGCCTTGAAGTTTCTTAGGAGTGGATTTGGCAATGGATGGGGATCCAAGGGTTTGATAAGGTTTCGGCTTAACAAGGCCTGATAAACTTTGGAGAGGGGATCATGAAGCTCGGTGTATTCCTTTCGGAGTGGGACAGGGCGGCTTTATGGTGCCCACGAGGTGGTTGGTTAAGAGATGTTGTTGATGGTTGAGATTGCAGCACTGGAAGGTTTGTCATATTTTCTGGAAGTGAACTGTTCAGACACTTTCTTTGGTTCAGCCTCCATTTTAGTAAGACCTTCCTCGATTTCTACTCCTGCTTCTCTGAGAGCTCGGAAGTGGGGATAGTATTGTCCTCCCATGGTTGCTCCGACATGGGTAAAGAAGTTCTTCTTCACTATGTTGACTTGTTCTTCCTCAGATGGCCGATTGGTCATGGTAGCTGCTTTTTCCCCCTAATCGGGCTATGAAGTTACTGACTGATTCTCCAGAGTTCTATTTGAGAAGATCTAAATCACGAAGGGTGACCTCAATATCTTCGTTGTACATGTACTGCGATATGAATTCTCGGGCTACATCTTCCTAACTACGGATTCTGGACTCCTCAAGAGATAAAAATCATCGGAGGGCGCTGTCCTTCAAAGTTTGCTGAAACAATTAGGCCATCACCTCTTCAGAAGCCCCTAGGAGGCTTATAGTACGATGATAACTACGAAGATGAACTATCGGGGGTCCACTCCCTTCGAATTTCTCGATATTTGGCATCTTGAACTTCTCGGGTAACCTCGCCTTAGGATAAGGAGACATGTGGGTGTAGTCAATGTAATTTTCGCAGATTCTGACTTGGTCGAACTTCTTAGTCAGCATCTTGAGATCTTCTTTGACCTTATTTAATTCTTCCTCTTGCAGATCAACGATCATAAGCAAGTTAGCCCCAGGCTGGATAAGGTTTGGCATAGGAAGCTGGGCAGGCGACGACCCATTAACAGGAGGGGCACGTGGAGTGTGCTGATACTCTTCGAGAACCAAAGTAGTCTAGGGTGGATCCATAGCATGAGGGAATAGGGCCTTAGATTCTTGAGGAATAGGAACCTGGTTTCATTGCATCTCTCGGACCTCGGTCTGGAGGTTGTCAATCTTGGACATGAGCTGAGCTAAGACTGTCGTCAGATCCAGCTACACAACGGGTTCTTGATCAGTGTTTTCCATGGAAAGTGGATGGATACTAGACTCGAAAGAGGTAACAGGGGAACGAACAGAACTCTGGGGTGACTTGACTAAAGACCGAAGCTAATAGGGAGTACGACCAAGGGTGTGCGATCGACCTCAGAAGGCGTAAAATGGGATTTCTTTTTGAGAAAAAGAATGAAAAGGTTTTTGACATTTTTTTTAGATTGAAAAAATAAAATATTTTCGGATTTTTGATAAAGAGGGGAGAAATGTTTTTTTTTTGGATTTTTGATAAAGAAAGGAAAAATGTTTTTAGACTTTTGATAAAGAAGGGAAAAATGTTTTTGGATTTTTGATAAGGAAAGGAAAAATGTTTTTGGATAGGCGATCTCAACATGATTATTATGATTATTTTGTTCTCACTTGTATTAAATTCACCTAAATGCAAAAATGAAATGTTGGACTGGACCCGAGCCTGGAAAAGTTGGGTTTATAATATATGCAAATCTATGGTTGGACTTGTGACCAGGCTCACGGGAAGGGTCTCGTTTTAAAAATGGATGAAAATTTTGGGCAGCAGTCCGACCCAAAATTTTGGCAAAGTTTTGGATTGAAACCGATAATCTAGCATGTGTGTCGTAGGCTTGACACCTATATAAGGGTATGCAGTTGGTTGGGTGAATCGAAAAGGGTTCCCCCCTTTGGTGTGACTTCCACGATATACGTCTTGCTTTTGAGGGAAATCGGTACGTGTGGACAAGTCATTTTAGATACCTGAGTGTACGTGAATTGCCTCACCTATATACCTCGTGGGTACGGTACGTGTGAGAGAGAATTCGATATACTCGACGTATGTGAACGAATTCCCTACGATATACCTCTCGTCATGACTTCAGTCAAGCCTGTTGATGTAAGAAAATAGATTATCTCTAATTTATCAATCACAGATAAAATAAATAAGATAAAAAGGTTTTTAAAGTGGTTCAGCCTTGATAGAATGGCCTACGTCCACTGTCTTTGTTATTGTTGATTGTTTGTTAGGAATTCTCGATAATGGATTTACCAAGAAATTCCGAGCCCCCTCTAATGAGGAGATTACAATGTATTTATAGCCTTGAGGCTGTACAGATGAAAGGACAATGCGCTGCTATCTAGTAGACATGTATAGCTGTATGATAATAATGAGCATTTAATGCGCAGTCATCTCCTTGATTATCCTGATTTAAGTGCTCTGTATGCTATGTAGCTCGAACCGCCTAAGCTGCTCGGTACGATTGAGTTCCTCGGGGTCCGTGAGTTGGTCGATACTCTTGAGATGTTTGGAGTATAGGAGTTCCTCGGGGGGTTGAATAGCTCGGTATAAGCATTTACAGTTGCCACATAGGTTGACATGCGTCTTCAAATGATAGGTCCATATCAGCAGAATAAATTTGGTATCAACAGAAGCCCCCAATGTTTCGTAGTTGGATGTTGAAGAAAAGTATGGAACATTCTGCTGCTTAGACTTTCAATTTTTATGGATTTTAGGCAAACTTTCGTTGTATATAACTCCTTTTTGAGTGCATAGTATCAGGCTTTTAAAGTGTTTTGAATTTCCATAACCGCTTCGTTTTTTGTGCCCTTTTTCTTCTTTTTAGCCGCCGGATACGTAAACGTCCGTCCTGGTAATCAATATTTTTCTTTATTCCCGAGGTAAAGTATTTAAACGCGGCAGAAATCCTATCGTCATTCATTTTTCAAATCTGTATCTTTGAACTCTTCATTTCTTCTCTATCTTGTGCGTTCGTTTCTTCCATTGTTCGTTATCAACTGATTCACTCTTTTCCTGTAAGACTTTCTTCCTTCTCTTTTATTTACTTTGTTCATCATGGTTTACCTTATTGAATCGCTTGACAAATTTCGCTCTGAGTTTTCAATTCCTTCATGGGTCATATTGGAAGAACTTTCTGAACCTTCTGACTATTTTTCTTTGGCTGAGGGACATTGGTTCCCAAGTCTCTTTGTGGCCGAATGTGACTTTTCTTTTCCTCTAAATCCTTTATGTTTGGGGTTCTGTCAGTATTTTGACGTTGTACCTGCAAAAATAGCACCAAATACCTGGAGGATAGTTAATGGAGTTCATAGGTTGAACCAACTTCATGAAACTCGTTTAGGGATTCCATTGATAATGTATTGCTACAGATGGGTTATCAGCGATAGTACTTTTGGCAACATCCTCTATTAAATGGAGATGATGTATATCAAGGTCCTAGATGTCCTCCTTATGGCAATGGGATAGGTTATTTTTTTTTTGAAATCTTGTTTTCTTTGTGTTTGATAAAATGTGTCACTGACATTTAATTTTTGATTATTTCCAGTTGACAGCAAAAGAAAGTCTCCCAAAGAAACTGATGTTAATTTAAAGCATTTGAAACTTATCTGGAATTTACACCAATTCGTTGCTGAAGAACATATTATATCAGCCTCTTATTTGTTGCAGTACAAGAGCTATACTTCATCCTTCACTGCTCGTCCAGTGATGGTTGATATCGACTAAGTACCAGCTTCTGAAACTGGTGTGGAAGGTTCCTCCTCTTAATCGAATATTCCCATTAGTAACCTAATGAAGCGAAGAAGAGCTCCTGCCTTCTTTGACAAATCAGACTCTGCCAATGTGGAGGCAAAGAAAAATAAGCAGGATGTTCCAGAGGAAGGGACGAGAAAAATTGATGTACCCCCTCCTATTGCTGCCAAGAAAGTTGTTGAGAAGCCCCCTGTGGCTCCTAGCAAGGTTGTGGTTATTTCTCCTCCTAGTGAGGTTATTATCATATCACCAACTAAGACAACTTCTTTGGTTGAAAATATTCCTGCTCTTCCGAGGAGGTTAAAGAAAAGTTCCTCTGATAGACTCGCTGAACCTATCTCTCAGCCTTTAAATGCTGAAAGTCGTGTTCCCACTTTTGTTCCTCCGAGCTCTGCCATGGGCTCGGTGAAGTCTTGGATTATCCTAGAAATCCAAGGTGTTTAAGACACTCTTTCTCGTGATAGGGTCACTACCTTGGATGCTCAACATATTGCCTCAGTAAGTATTACTAGTATAAGTTTTCACTTTTCACTGCTAAGTCCCTGTATTGACTCAAAATTATTTCTTTCTTCAGCTGGTAACGTGTTTCAACAGTATTCTGAAGAAGGATGAGGCTATTAAAGCTTCAAGCTCCTCGGGATGTGTAGAGGAAGATTTTTTCAATCCAACTCAGTCCTTAAAGGACTCTCGTCAGAAGTATGAAGAAGATAAAGTGGCTTGGGAGAAGCGACTCAAGTCCATTGAGTTAGAAAAAAGTCAGGTTGTGAATGCCTCTAAGGATTTGGAGAGGAAATTGACAGAGTCTGAGCAAAGCAATAAAGTCTTCGAGCAAAGCAATAAGGAGCTGGAGGTTAAGCTCAAGCTTGCTGAAGAGGAAGTTGTTAGACTCCAGGATGTTGGACGCCAGAAAGTGGAGGTGGAGAAGAAGTTGAAGGCTGTCGAGGAGCTCCTTAGGGAAAGGAACTCCTCGAAAAAAGAAAAGAGGAAAAAGGCTGTTAAAAAATCATTCAGTGCTGATTGGGATAAAGGCTGGAACAAGGTCCTGGCTGCCATGACTTCGTAAATGGAGTATGCTAGCCTCAAGTACTTTAGGGATGGATGGGTTGCTGCTTTGAAAGAGATGAAAATGATCGAGAATTCAGAATTGTTCCAGTAACACATTCATGGCCCTCCTCCCTCTCTTGGGGAAGAAGAAGAGGACGAAGTTGCCTCAGAAGAATCTTCCATGATAATTGGGGACCAGGTCCTTGCTGTTGAAACTTGCTCTGAGCAGCCCTAACTAGCAAATATTTCTGCCGAGTAGCTTTCCTTGCCCTTCGAGCAACCAACCTCTTTGTCCAAGCCTTACAAGGAAATTTTAGGAAACAAGGAGAAGGTGTAGAGTTGTTCAGATCTTTCTTTTGCTTTTTTATTGAATGTAATTTTGGGCTATGTACTTCTTTTTGTGCTGAAATAAAATTTGAACTTTGGTTGTTCATCTTGACTTTCCTTTGTCCTTACTCTGTTTGTATCATTGTTGATTCTATTTATCGCCTCTCTTTGATAGTTTATGGCTAATATGGAGCTCCTATCATCTCATGATACGGAATTGATGAAGAAATGTAATGATTACTTCACAGCTGGTCACGCAGACCTAAACGAGGCTCAAATCATTGACATCCTTGGTCCAAATACTTCTGAACGAGCAGTCGAAGCTTACCAATATCTGAAGTGCTTACTCGACCGAGTTGTTGCCAATAATGTATCTTATTATGATATGATTGAGGATCTTCAAGGAACTATAGAGGAATTCCAGCAGCAGTACAAATAGTCCTCCATACTTTTGCACCAAAGGTACGAGAAGAAATATCAACAGTTAAATGCTGAAAAAGGATATAATAAATTCATCTATGCTTACGAGAAGAAAGAGAGCATTCTAAAGCTTGAGGTTAAAGAGCATAGGCAGATCGCTAAGCTATTGGAGCAGGAAAATATTGTTTTGCAAGAAGAGATTACACAACTCAAGTCTGCCGCATCTTCCTCGGGGGCCCTGGTCCCCGTTAATGATGAAGGTTTTTCTTTTTTGGAGGTAGAAAATTCCAACTTGCGAGATGAGTTGGAAACTTTGAAAAGAGCTGGACCCTCTACTTCTACTCGTGGACGATCAAGATCTTCTTCTCGGGGACGAGTAAGAGCTGGTCGGATTTCTATTGAAGAAGCAAGAACTCAAGCGACCTTGGAGAACCAGGCATTCCAGTTGATGGTGAAGAACCAAGCCTTAGCAGAGACGTCCAAGAAGATTTTGAACCTTAGCGAGCAACTTTCTACACAAAGCTCTGTCTTGGAAAATAAAGAAATTCTGGTGAAGAATCTTCACGAGCAATTGGAGAGGTTAACTTACCAATTCCATAAACAGCCCAGAGAGTTTTGGATGGCTGGTTACAATGAATCACTTTGTCATCTTGATGCTCGTTTAGAATAGTTGAACAACGAAGGGTATAAACAGGGTTGGTTGAATGCTCTTTGTGTTTTAAAATTGGAGAGAGGTCATTTCCTGTGGGATTACTATAATCCCGGAGTTCTTGATTTACCCGTGCCTCCTTTCAAGCTTGACCTTAGTTGGATTCCAGCTCGGAACATTCCTCGCATTCTAATCTCCAAGTATCTTGATGATTATAGTCTCCATTCGAATTTTGAAATATCTCACCCATAAAACCTGCTTGATCGTCCATCTATAATGAATGTCAGAATGCTAGAAGATGTGAACTTCATAAATTCCCCTTATAGTCTTGATGATCCTCCCGCTGGGATAGACCCTGTGTCAAAGGCAGAGGGAAAGAAACTTATAGAGTAGGACTTGTTTATGTAATGAAATCCATTCATATTTATGTAATTTGTTATGGTTTTATTGAAGAAATCTTTTGTTTTCTTTGCAATTTTAATTGTTACTGGTTTGGAAATATTTTATGAAATATCTCTTTTATTTAGTGATGAACATGTATGTATATCTGTAGATAAAAATGTCCTGTTTGTTTTTTTTAAACTGCCGACCAATCAAAGTTAGTGATATAAAGTTCTCGACCAACCAGAGTTGGTGGTAATTGAATTGCCGACCAATCCGGAGTTGGTGGTATTTGAATTACCGATCAACCGGAGTTGGTGGTAATTATATTACCGATCAACCGGAGTTGGTCATATTTGTTTCTTGACCAACCGAAGTTGGTGGTAATTTGGTTCCCGACCAACCGGAGTTGGTGGTAATTATATTGCCGATCAACCGGAGTTGGTCGTATTTGCTTCCCGACCAACCAGAGTTGATGGTAATTTTCTTCCCGACCAACCAGAGTTGGTGGTAATTATATTGCCGATCAACCAGAGTTGGTCGTATTTGCTTCCTGACCAATCGGAGTTGGTGGTAATTATATTGCCGATCAACCGGAGTTGGTCGTATTTGCTTCCCGACCAATCGGAGTTAGTGGTAATTTGCTTCCCGACCAACCGGAGTTGGTGGTAATTTTCTTGTATAGTGTGTAGCACTAATATTCCGAAAATTTTAACGAATAATGGGGAAAACATCACTTTATTCATATTGAAGAAATCGTATTACATAGATATTTCCACTACTGATAATACTTTCGAAGATGCTCGGCATTCCATGCATTTTTGAATTCTTCTCCTTCCAAGGTTTCAATCATGTATGTCCTTGGACGAACAACTTCTGCCACTCTATACGGCCCGTGCCAGTTGGCTTCTAGTTTATTATGCTTTTGGATGACTTTCTTCAACACATAATCCCCTTCCTTCAAATCACATTTCTTATATCTTTTATTGTAGAACGAAGTTGTTCGTTGTTGATACACGACATTCCTGATAGTTGCTTCTTCTCTGACTTCTTCTAGCATATCCAGGTCTAATCTTCTCATCAAATCACTAACAGGAAGATTTAAAATAAGTACCCTATGTGTAGGTAGGCCTAATTCAACAGGTATAACTGCTTCACTCCCAAATGCCAGTATGTATGGGGACTCTCCAGTTGCTGTTCGTGGTGTGGTGCGATAGGCCCAAAGCAAAGACTGTAGCTCGTTAATCCAATTTGCCTTTGCGTCATCCAGTCATTTTTTCAAACCATTTAGCAGCGCTCTGTTTTTCACTTCAGTTTGCCCATTGCTCTGGGGATGGCCTGGTGCAGAATGGACCTTCAGTACATTGGATTGTTGACAATATGCAATAAACTCCTCGTTGTCAAATTGGGTTCCATGGTTAGAAATGAACGCATGTGGGGGGGCCGTATTTGCAAATTATATTTTTCCAAATAAATTGATAGACTTTGCTGAATGTCATATCAATAAGAGGCTCAGCTTCTACCCATTTAGTAAAATAATCCACTGCGACCACTAAGTATTTGAATCTTCCCTTAGTCGTTGGTAGTGGTCCGACCAAATCTATTCCCCATATAGCGAATGGCCAAGGAGATGTTATGGGTGTTAACAATGCCTGAGGAGTTCCTCAGATGGACGAGCAGCGTTGGCATTTGTCGCATTTCTTAGCATAAGTTGTGCAATCAGCTCTCATTATCGTCCAGTAATACCCCTGCGTGGTTATTCTTCGTAGGAGAGTCCGACCATCTATATGGGCTCCACAAGACCCCTCATGAACCTCTTCGATCAAGTCTTTCACTTCGGAGGGATGAACACATCTTTGTAACGCTGCTATAACTCCTCGTCTATATAAAATACCATTGGTTAATACATAACGAGCAGTTTTGAACTTCAATTTCTTGGCTGCAAGTTTATCAATTGGCAGAGTTCCCTCTTCAATATAGGCCCTTATGGTATCCATCCAAGATGGTTCCAAATCAAGCGCAATGAAGTTTATGATCAGATCTTCGTCTATGCTCCGACCAGCTAGAATCTCTATTGGGAATGTTCTTCGTAGCTCGGTGCGGGTGGCTGATGCTAGTCGCACTAGGGCGTCTGCTCTTTCATTCTCTAATATTGGTACTCTGACCAGCTGAACAACAATAAAACTCGATACCAACTCCATTTCTTTTGCATGGTACTTGATCATTAACTCTCCCTTTGCTGCATACACTCCAAGAATCTGATTTACAATTAATTACGAATCGTTGAATACAACAATCTGCTTTGCCTTCATCATTATGGCTAGACTTAAACCTATAATCATTACTTCATATTCGGCCTCATTATTAGAAGCTTTAAATTGAAAGCGCAGAGCATACTCCATATCCACCTCATCTGGGCTTTTCAAAATAATCCCTGTTCCACTGCATGTAGTGCACGAAGAGCCATCTACATACAAATTCTATATGGGTAATTAATCATCAAAATTTTAATCCGAGAGAGTTCCTTGGTGAAATATCTGGTACTTCCTTTTATCCTCCTCCAATACTTCTCGCTGCTCGTCAGTCATCTTTCCTTCCTCGTCTACCGAAGTAAGTTGGTCGGGGTTTAATTTTGATGATCCTGTAACATCTACAGGTTGATTAGTTTTCAAATCCTGTTCTTCGGTGGCATTTTCTTGAGTAAACTCTGCTATAAAGTCTGCTACTGCTTGCCCTTTGAGCGATGACCTAGGGTCATAAATTATATCATATTCACCGAGCTCCACTGCCCAGTACATCAATCTTTCCGATTTCTCCGGTTTATGCTGAGCTTGCCTTAATGGCATATCAGTGTACACAACTATAGTATGGGCTTGGAAGTATGGTCTCATTCTTCTGATAGCTTCAATTAGCGCTAACGCCAACTTCTCTAACCTTGGATATCTGATTTTTGCTCCTCGGAAAGCTTTGCTAGTGTAGTAGACTGGTTTCTGCACTCCACCTTCTATTCTTATCAACACCGAGCTAACTGCGTTCTCTAAAACTTCCAAATACAAGTATAATATCTCTCCCATCACTGGTCTAGATAGCAAGGGAGGTGTTCCAAGGTACTTCTTCAGTTATTGAAAGGCCTCATTGGATTCATCATTCCACTCAAAAGTTTTTCGGAGTGTTTTGAAGAATGGGAGGCATCTATCTGTTGCTCGTGACACAAATCTATTAAGTGCAGCGACTCGTCCTATGAGACTTTTCCCTTCCTTCTTCGTAGTTGGAGATCGTAGTTCTAATAGAGCCTTGATCTTTTCGGGGTTTGCCTCAATTCCTCATTGATTAACAATGTATCCGAGAAACATTCCTTCTCGTACTCTGAATATGCATTTGGTGGGATTCAGCTTCATTTGATATTTTTCTAGTTGATCAAAGGTTTGACCTAGGTCAACTAGATGGTCAGCAGCTCTCTTGCTCTTCGTCAACATAACATCAACGTAAACCTCCATGTTATGACTAATCTGCTCTGCGAACACCTTATTCATCAGCCGCTGATATGTTGCACTTAAATTTTTCAATCCAAAAAGCATAACATTATAACAATAAGTTCCCCTGGGGGTGATAAAAGAGGTACTCCCCCTGTCTTCGGGCTTCATTTTAATCTGGTTGTAACCAGAATAAGCATCCATGAAGCTCAATAACTCGTGTCCCGAGGTGGCATCCAAAAATTGATCGATTCGAGGCAAAGGAAAATGATCCTTTGGGCAGATTTTATTAATATCAGTGAAATCAACACACATCCTCCACTTGTTACTCTTTCTCTTCGGCATCACCACATTTGCTAACTAGTCCGAATATTTGACATCTTCAATGAAACAGGATTTCTGAAGCTTCTCGACCTCTTCTTGTATAGCTTGGTTCTTTTCAGGGCTGAACACTTTTCTTCTTTGCTTCACTGGCTTGATTTCCTTGTTCACATTAAGCTCATGACATAAGAAGGTTGAGTATATCCCCGGCATGTCTTCGTGGCTCCATGCAAAAATTTATTTTCTGCTTCTTAGGAAAACTATCAATTCCTGTTTTAATGGGGCATCCAACGACGCACCGATTTGAGTTGTTCGTTCCGACTGTTCATCGTTCAGAATGACATTTTCAGTTGCTTCCACCACCTGGCCTTTTACAAGCTGCGACTCGTCTCTAGGATCTAATGTTTCAATTTCTTCACCTTCATCCACTTGATAGGTGGTGGCCTTTTTCTTGGATTCCTCCAGTTCTTCCTTCTCGGCAGATGAATAGTAGCATTCTCGAGCTACTTTATGATCGCCTTTCACAACTCCTACTCCAAAATTGGTTGTAAATTTCAAACATTGATGTACAGTAGATGGTATTACTTCGAACTTTTTTAAACCTACCCTTCCCATGATGATATTGTAAGCTGATTGGACATTTTTATCCATCACGAAAAAGCACACTCTTTCTGTTCGACAAGCAGGCCATGCACCGATGAACATATCCAACTTGATCGTCCTAAGTAGAAAAACTTTCTTGCCAGTAAAACCGAGGAGGGGTGTATGATATGTCTCCAACTGGGATAGCTTTAGATTCAAACTATCAAAACATGGGTATAACATAATATCTGTTGAGCTACCATTATCCACTAATACTCGTGAAATTATTACTTCCTTCATTCTCATTTTGATTACCAATGGGTCATCACGAGGATATAGCACACCGATGAGGTCGTTTTTAGAGAAACCAATGACCAGTTTATCTTTGTTCACCTTCCTCGGGCGATCATCTTCAGCTAGATTTATTCATTGAATGTATGAACAAGCTTGAGCCTCATTGAGGTAAGCTTTCCTCTCCGCAGTAAGGTCTTCACCTCCTGCATCTCCACCTGTAATAATATTTCAATCAAATGATTTGAAACGAATTGAAAATACCTCACGTTCTGGCTGTCTTGGTCTTTTGGGGAGATCGGGGTCATCTTCTGGATCATCTTCATGATCTCTTTTCTTGTCTTCTTTTGCCCAAAGAGGAGATTTAGACCTCTGCCTTCCTCGTTCGCTAGTTCGACCACCGCTTTGACGATCAACATACTTGCTCAATTTTCCACGTCTAATGAGTGCTTCAATTTCATTCTGAAGAGCTATGCAACGCTTGGTCATGTGACCATGATCTTTATGGAATTCGTAATATTTGGACTTATCTCTCTTATCAGGATCTGCCTTCATTTTTGCTAGCCAGGCTAGCTCATCGCTGTTCTTAATCTCTTCCAGAATGTGATTTATATCCACCTTTAAGGGAGTATAATTTTCGTATTTCTTCATCTGTTCCAATGCTTGCTTAACCTTTGATTGCCTGTTATCGCCGTTGTTCTTTTGTTCCTTCTTTTCAGTTTTACCATCTTCCACCTTGATCTCCTTAGTGTCTGCGTTCTTCTTCGCAGCCATGGCTTCCTCGACATTCATGATTTTTACTGCTTTTGCCATTAGTTCTGCCATGGTCCTGGGTGGATCTTTGGATAAAATATAGTACAATTTATTGGGCAACAATCCACTCATCAAAGCAGTAATTACAGTTTTCTCCTCGTAATCAATTACTTCCAGTTTCTCGTTATTAAAACGAGTAATATAATCCCTAGTACTTTCACCCATTTTTTGTCTAACACTTAGCAAGTGTGCTACTCTTTTGACTAGCTTTGCTCCAAAACAAAAATTTCCAATAAAGAGTTCTGCTAGTTGAAAGAAGGTTATAATTTTTCCCCAAGGAAGGTTATTATACCACATCTGAGCAGATCCGGGAAGGGTTCCTGAAAATGCCCTGCATCGCATCTCGTCTGGAACAGCATAGATATCAGCAGCTGCCTGGTATTGTTCTATATGGAGAACAGGATCAGTTTTTCCATCGTATTTTTGTGTTACTATCGGGGCTTTGAATTTTGACGGTGTGGGAAAGTCCACAATCTCTTGTATGAATGGTGTTCCTCGGACAAAAGTCCTTTGTAGAGGATTTTTAGTTTTATCCATCTCCCCTAATCTATCCTCCAACCTTTAAATTGAGCCCTTCTATGCATTATTTCCTTCCTCGATCCTATTGGTTCGAGCAACTGATCATGATGAATTAGCCTCTTGGGATCTTTCATGATGAGCAGCTGGTCGTGATTGGGCAGAGCCTTCCTCTAAATCAAATGGTCGTTAAGAGTTCCTCGACACAATCCTAGGGGGACTTCTATTCCTCGTAGAACCCAGACGATCAAAAGGAGAGACTCTACTTAACCTTTCAAGAGCACTTGTCCTCTCTGGAGATAGAGTGATGTTTTGTTGAGTGTTTGTAGCTCGTACCGAGGAAGTCCATCCGGGCTAATAAGAAGGATCATTAGATCTCTCAGTGTGATATGAATCGCTAATTCGAGAAGAGAGCAAATGAATATTTCTTTGAGCACTGCGTTATCCTGATTAGGCTGGCACTCCGCCTTGAACGGTTTGTATGAGTTGACGCATGGTTTCTTGCATAGCCATTTGCCCTTGGGCCAAATTAGCCATTATACTAGCCAGATTTGAAAAACTTGGGGGAGCAGAAAGATTCGGGGGAATCCCAGTGTTTCGATTACTGGATTCCGAATTATCAACCATTGACGATGAGTTGTTTTGGTGAAAAATGCTAATTACAATTGTTTCCCACAGACGGCGCCAATCTGTTGATGTAAAAAATTAGATTATCTCTAATTTATCAATCACAGATAAAATAAATACGATAAAAAGGCTTTTAAAGTGGTTCAGCCTTGATAGAATGGCATACGTCCACTGTCTTTATTATTGCTGATTGTTTGTTAGGAATTCTTGATAATGGATTTACCAAGAAATTCCGAGTCCCATATAATGAGGAGATTACAATGTATTTATAGCCTCGAGGCTGTACAAATGAAAGGACAATGCGCTGTTATCTAGTAGACATGTACATCTGTATGATAATAATGAGCATTTAATGCGCAGTCATCTCCTTGATTATCCTGATATGAGTGCTCTGTATGCTATGTAGCTCGGACCGCCTAAGCTGCTCGGACCGCCTAAGTATCTCGGCATGATTGAGTTCCTCGGGGTCTGTGAGTTGGTCGATACTATTGAGATGTTTTGAGTATTGGAGTTCCTCGGGGGGTTAAATAGCTCGGTATAAGCATTTACTGTTGCCACATAGGTTGACACGCGTCTTCAAATGATAGGTCCATATTAGCAGAATAAATTTGGTATCAACAGGTACGATGCGGGGGAATCGTTCGATATACGTCGAAGGTACTTGGCCAATGGAAGGTGAGAGTCATATCGCTTAGGCTAACTGCGCCCTGCCGAACCAACACCCATCATGAAGTGATCCTCGAGTTATTGGGTAGAATTTGGTCAATAACGATGCTTTTTCGTGATGTTGTGTGAATCATGCATGATTCTCTTATTAGTATCTTATGATGAGAATGCCTTTCTTGATCATGCCAAACAGGGAGCAAAGTACAAGCACCAATGGTATACCAAGTATGGATGGGTGATGCGTGCAAAATGTGGATATATGTGATCCTAGGTGCACATAGTGTGAAGTGTACATGGAGAATTTTTCTACAAGTGTGTGAATAGAAGCATAAGCATGAGGTACACATGAATAGTAAAGGGGGACATGCAAATAGGGGGATATATAAGAAAATAAAACACCCATGTAAATAGAGTCTAGCCCTAAAAAAGAATTGTCCCCTGCGGAGTCACCACTGTGGCCATCCCCGATCCTCATAGCGGGAGAGGATATTTTGGTCCCGCGTGTCCCTCTAGGGAGCGCTTCGGCCATCGTCAGTTGATGAGGTGAAAATGTAGAGAGATGGAATCGCCAGTTTATTTTACTCAAAATAGACAAAAAAAGGGAGCCATCCCAAAGGACAACATCCAAATACATACTGATACATACAAAACCAAAAATGATTCGAAAAGGGTGCGGAGGCTAAGTTACGAAATGGGAAGGTGTTAGGCTCCCATTACGCCCTTACGGTCTCTCATGGGTTGTTGCTATTTTCGTTTATTTCCTCGTAATATGTGTGCATGTATATATGTAGTGGAGATAGGAATCATCGACTTGTATCATGGAAGAGATAAAGCAAGTCATGCATAGGAATGTTCCTAAAAATAATATTAGAAAATAGGATTTACATAATTATCCTCGCGTTGATTGTTATAACGGGTATAAGAGATGGAGTCAATTAAAGGAGAATTGTTTGTTTAAAAGAATCATTGGAGAGCCACATCTTTTGGAATTTTAAAGGTCTGGGACTAGAATCAAACTTACTTTTAATAGACAAAAGGATAGGGGAGTGGTCACTATAATGTTTGGCAAGATGAGATATAAAAGAGTTTGGGAAAATTTCTTCCATTGAAGGTTTCAAATACTCCTATTGAGTCTGGCACAAATAGCAGTATCTTCAATTCCGAAGTTAGACCAATTGAATCTAGAACCTATATAACCTAAATCATATAGGCCACAACTGTTGTAGGAGTCGTTAAAGTCTTCGACTACTCGATGATATACCATACTTCCTCTTATTTTTTCACTTTGGTTTGCAACCACATTAAAATATCTAATGAACAAATGAGGTCCATCATAGAAGTTACTAACGGAATCTAAATCTCTCCATAAGATAACTCGCTCCTACATTGTGTATTTATCATAAACGAAAGTAAGGATCACATCTTCAGATAAACTGGGATGGCTAATCTTCAGAGAAAGGAATTGATCCTCATCCATAATAATAGATACACATATGCCCATGCTCTAAAAAAATAGATTTTATTGGACTTGTTACTTATGGCATCATCAAAGTTCCACTTTAATTAAAATTTTCTTCAACTTCAAGTAATCAAATTTTTGGCTCTAAGATTGAAAAGACATGAAAATAATAAGATATGCTGAGTCTTTTTATTCTTCTTCTAGTTAGCTTGTTGGCTGCTCCCATTGCATTCCAACTTAGAAAATTAATCATTGTGAGTTGAAAGGGAAGTAGTTCTTGATCACCTTGGATTTTTTTCTAGTTAATCTTCTAAGAAAAGGGTCAATAAGAAGATTTTTGGACTTTAATAGAAGAGAATCATTACTCTTAAGTAGAGGTTCTTCTTCAACAGTTCTCTCTTAAGTCTTAATATTTTTCTTTGATGCCCTAGCCCAAATATTACTCTATTTCCTCTCAAAGAAATTTAAAAACATCACATGTTCTTCTTGTCTAGGAACATTCTTCTCCTTCTTTAAGTCTGTGTCTGATTGGTAGTCTTTGTGTTTGGCATGGTGGCTCTCATAGTCTGGAAGTTTTAATGCTCTAGGGAAAAGGATTATTTGGTCCATTGTTATTTCTTCTTCATGGTTTATGTCACAATGTTAGATATTAAAGACGGGGTATGCAATAGTTATGGATTTGACTAAGGAGGGAAGATGGGAGAGTTTAGGCAGAAGTATGGTTTGAAGTAAATAATTGGTATTAATGGAAGGATATGGGGGGTATCTTAGATAACAATAGGACTAGTTGGAACTGCAATGTTAGTATCTTGCATGAGAAGGTTTTGGGGGAATAGGTTTATGTAAAGGCTTCAATGGAGGTTTTAGGGGAGGCTTAGTAGTTGTTTCTTTTCACCATTCAAGAAAATACAAATTTCTTCTTCTTGATGTTTCTTTAAGAAATATTTACTGTATCGAGGGAGATCTTCATATATCACATCTTTCCAAAACCCATTGTCTCCAATGCCAATCCCTACTCTTTTTGGTTTATTATGAGTGAGATTAAGTTCCAAACCCTTGTAATACTAGGTCTTGATTGGTTTACTGTGGAGGCATCTAACTTTAGTGCCTTACCTATTTACCGGGCTATCGATATAAATTAGATTTTGCAAAGAGGTGAATAGGAAGATTAAGAAAGTTGATCCAAGTAGGGACCACTAGGATCTTTTGATCAACTATGAAGTTAGGAGTCCATTCGAATGTACGCATTGGATATTTTCCAAAGAACCATTGTTCTCTAGTCCAGAGTCTCACAAAGTCTTCTTCACAACCAAGTTTGATAAGAATATGTTTATAGTCTAGTAGGCCTACATAAATGATTATTTTAGATTGAATGTAAGAATTTTTTTACTAATGCCATCTATGGCATGCCTTCTATGTGAGAAATTTCCAACAATCGAGTGTTTGAAAGGTTCAACCAAAACTTGAATATCCTCTATCGAGAAGTGGACAGTTGGCTCTCCTTTGAAAGATGAGGGGGTTTTAAGGCAAGGTTCTTTTGCAGTAGTGTTTGCAACTGCACTTGCAAAGGATTTAGTCCATATATTATGAGGATTAGGGGGTTAAGGATTTATGGGAAGAACAAGTGTGGAAGTGTAGTCCATGAAAACCCTAATTAGGGTTAGGGATAACGAAACAAAAAGTGGATGTACGTTCTTTTAAATGTGTTTAAGCTTATCGTTTACCTTCCACATATAGAGGGACATATCATAAATCTTAAAGTAAGCCTTTTTAATGTTAATCTCTATCTATCTTCCTACAACTATTTATCTTCATATTGGGACGTATTGTGATTGGACTCTGCACTATCATCATCAGCCTTGTCTTCAATAAGAGAATACTTAGGGGCAAGCATGTTTTTTATGGCAGTGAATGCAATAATTCTTTATTCAATAAAAGACTCACTCATGGATCCCGAGTTACTATCACTAGGAGTGCATCCATCTTCTTCTTCTTTCTTTCACTCTTTATTTTCGTGAGACAATCGAATGACTTATGACTAACACTTTGACATTTGATGCATCTCGCGGAATCCTTTTCACCCCCCAATTTTCTTCCTTAGGTTTTTTGAAGATCTTACCTTATTGGCTCTATTTTTTCTAAACCTTTTCGGTATATACAATTTATTAATTTTGAGAATTTTATTCAATGTCTCATCCAATTTATTTAAATTATCTTCTTAATCACTGGTCATATAATAATCAGAAGACTCAAACTTGTGGGCTTTTAAAATAATTCCCTTCCCTTTGTCAGACATAAGATAATTTTCTAACGCGAAGGTTTAGATGAGTTCTATAAGCTATTTTACCTTCATGTTATATATTCCACCTATGACATTAATGGTTGAGACATGGGGAAGGAACCTAAGTGGTAGTGACCTAAGGGTTTTCTTAATGAGTCTAGAGTCTGGGATCTTCTCACTTAGATAAAAGTGAGAGTTCACGATGTCAGAGAGTTTTCCAAAAAACTCATCGAATGCATCATTCTCTTTCATCTTCAACAACCCAAATAGGGTAGCAAGTTGTTGGAGCTTTGGAACCATAGAAGTATCGATAGCATCAGGGGTGAGCTGGAGAATGTCCCATGCCTCCTTGAATATAGTACACGTAGAGATATGGCAAAAAGCTTCTTGTGTTACTCGACAGAAAATGGCATTAAGCCCTCTAGATTTGTAGTTAGCTACCCTATGTTCATCCTTATACATTGAGTCCTCAGGTTTGGGGAGAACAATGTCTCCTATTAAGGTTTTTGGACATATCCACCCCTCAACTGTGGTTGGTCACGCCTTTGGAACTTAGAACATAAGAAAAAATATCACACTTATATTCCAATACATGTAATTAATACCACAATAAATAGGCGGATGTTTGACCAACCAACCCTGAACATAAATACCCTCAGATCCATAATAAAAGCACGCTCAGATACCAATTTGAAAAAAGCAGGCGTTCGCCTACAGGTCCAAGTTTAATTAATCAACATGTAAATCAAATTAAAATTTTCTTTATATTTTTACCAAAATTTCATTTTACCAAATATATTATGTAGCCCAAATTACATGTATTTGGTGATTAACAGCGAAAGAAAATTAAATCAATCAATAATAGCACGATATGATTTTAGAGTGGAAGCTCTTATGGGAGAAATCCTATTGCACCCAACCCATAACAAGTCCACTGGTACTTAAATATGTTTACATGATTTAACAAGGGCACACAAACGACTTATATATACGATAATGATACACGCCATGATGATGCTCCCTTGCATTTTTCTCCCCAACCACTTTTTGTACTAGAGATAACCGCTCCAATCTAGGAAAATAGTTGCACAACCTCCAAAGCCTCGATATCCATCGAGCCCGTTTGGTAAACGATCAACTTACACATTATCCAACATGATATCCTCTTTGATGAAGAATATCTCAGGGGATTTTTAAACCTAGATTCTAATTTAGTTACATGGAGTTGTCCGACGACAAACAAAAGGGCTCTAGCAAAACCAAATTAGAGTTTCGAAAAAATCGGGCCTCGTCAATTGGAAAATGAATTTAAAACTTTTTAAATAGATTTGTATTGAAATAGATACAATTCAACATGGTTTCCAAGACTAAGGTCCAAGGTCCTCATTTGAACCAAGTATCCCTCGATTGAACGAAAGGTTTCGATATTATGGAGGTTCCTTAGAGACACTTTATCATACGAACATATTGATCTCGGTGAGATAGAGGTTCATACTGATGTGAGTTATGAGGAGAAGCTAATTTCTATCTTGGATCGTAAAGAGAAGACTCTTCGCTCCAAGGTGTTTCCTTTAGTGCGTGTCCAATGGGGGCATCACAACTAGGATGGGTCGACGTGGGAGGGGGAGGATAACATGCGATAAAGTATTCAAAACTATTCTAGTCAAGTGTGTATCAAATTCTGAGGATGAAATTTCTTTATTATGGGGAAGACTATAACACCATGTTTTTTTTGGTATTTATTTATTAATTGTGAGAATTGTAAGAGTAAGTTTTATAATTGCTCATTATGTTTTTAAGTTTGGCATATTCCATTACATCTTTATATCATCATGTACATTCTCTAGAGCATTAAGTGAAGACATGTTAGTGACAAAATGCAACAGTATAACATCGAAGAGTTGAGATCATCACTTCAATCATATGGAGAAGGTACAAGAGGGATATTTCAAAAGCGTTTGAAAATAAAAAAAAATATTTTTATAATTTTTTTTTTAAATGTTTTTTTAAAAATTTGAGACGTTAGTAGAGCGATATTGGATGTTGTTCGAATGGGTACATGTACCTCGTTAGAATAGCTTTGAATGACTTCGAACGAGATCAATTCGGGCAAGTGTTAGTCCGCTATGTTATCTCTTTAGATATGCCATTTGATGGGTGTTCGAATGTGATTTACCTCGTTTGAACAAGTCGGAGAATTTTTTTGATTTGATTTTGAGTGCAATCTTTCAAGTCTATCTCTTGGATATTTTTCTCCATATATATATTGATATACTAATTTGCGTATTCTATCAAGCCTTTTTATGGTAAAACACCCCTAGATGTTTTGTATCATTTTATCAATCCCTGAAGAGCACATTATAAGTTCTAGTCCCTATCGAGTTAATTCTTCACCGCCGAAGATAGGAAAATAGTTTTTTGGGGATGATCGATGGACACCAAGGGAAATGGAGCTTGTTGTGTGGGGTGTTGCTAGAACTGCGTGATTTTTTGTCAACAACATGGAAGGAAAACATTACTACGATACTTAATGGTGTCTTTTAAGTCTATCCGTGCCATTCGGTAATACCTAGTTGTAAAAGTTTTGAAAAATAAAAATTTTTATCCCCAAAAGGAATTTTTCCCTCATCTCCTATATTGTGATTTGTTTTGGTTTGATATAGATTCATCATCTTTCATGTTTATGTTCACTTAATTAGTTAAGATAAAATTAGATTAAAATTGAATTTGGCTTGTGTGTGACGTACTTTATGATGTCCATATTTGATCATATAAGGAGACCATACCATAAAACTTCATTTTACAAATTAGTATTAGAACTTGTTTCTACAAGTTATTTAGATGAAATCTGGTAGTTATATGGAGAATTCTTACAATAGTCCACCTTTGTTTGGTAGCACAAATTATACCTCTTGAAAAGCTCGAATGAGATCGTATTTAAAATCGATCGATGAGCGCGTTTATCTTGATGTTTAAAGAGGCTGGACTGTTCTTATTGTGACTAATGAAAATGTCATTAGTCTCAATCAAGCCGCTAATTGGATTGAAGATGAATTTAGACTGTGTAATTTTTATTCTCATGAATGGAATGTTATTTTTCGTGCTGTCACACCCGACGAATTTTAGCGTATCATGATATGTACCATGTCTAAAGAAGCTTTGGATATCCTCCAGCTCACACACAAGGGAACCAATGCTGTCAAAGATTCTAAGCTTCAAACCTCACAACACAATTTGAGACTATATTCATGCTTGAAACTGAAAATTTTAATGAATTCAGTGATGGTTTGTCTGATTTTGTGAATTCTAGTTTTAATTTGGGTGAGACAAATTCCAAAATGAGAGTTGTTGTGAAAATTATAAGGTTACTCGTGTGTCGCTTTAATGCAAAATTTGTTGTCCTTAACTCTTCTGACATTCTGGACACAATTAGGCTAGAAGAACTCGTAGGTGATGTTCAAACTTACGAATTAGATATGTTCCCCAAAACCCAAAAGAAAAACGAAAAGGGAATAGCTTTAAAAGCTAAATCAAAGAAAAAATAGGTTTCCAACTTCAATTATGATTTTGATCAAGATGATATTTTCGTGTTTGCTAATAAAATCAAAAAGTTTTTCAAATTCAAAATCAAAATGCGACCAAAATGGAAAATATATTTTTTGAGAAAGGCAAAAATTTCAAAGCGAGTAAGAATTTTTCTATGAATGACCAAAAGAAAGCTAGAGGTGAGTATCCTAAGAAAGACAAATCGGAGAGATGGTATGAGTGAGAGGGAAATGTAAGAAATCCCATTAGTGTCCCAATAGGCTTAAGAGACAGGGAAAATTCAAACTCGCCTATAATTCCACTCTAAGCGACAGTGATGTTGACTCTGTAGATTCCAGGGATGAATCACTGCATGGACGTGTCTTCACCACGCTCATGGCTAGTCACGTTTGCACTTTAAATATGTCTCACGCCGATGTGGATATTTCTAAACGTGATAACCTCAACAATGAGTCGAATTATTCCAGTGAGTTTAAGGTTGATGACTTAAGTGAGGGAGAACGAGGTCTTCAATATGCATCTTAGGGTGTTGTCTTTGGAGAAGGAGTTGAGAGTTTTGAGAGAGAGTGAGACCTCGATGAGAATATCTTTGAGTGAGAAACTTGTTTTCGTGGGAAGGAAAAAGAAAGACTTGGTCAACAAAGTGGCCAGGCTTGCGAGAGATCTTCAAGCATCATTGAGAGTTTATGGAAGAGAGTTGAGATGAGAGATATCTTAATCTTATTTCCCATTTGACATCATTTACGTCAATTGGTATCAAAACCTCATTGAATCCACCCGTTGCTGTTGATATTGTAAAAAAACATAAAAAAATCGTAGACAACGACAAATGGGTTTTAAGCGGAGATATGCTCTTGTGGAAACTCGCTACGATTGTCGAGGGGGTCTTGAACCACCTCTTAGCGCTACTTGACGATATTGAGGCTCGCCTCCCTTCCACCACAGCCCAAAACCCTAACCCTAGCCACCAGCATGTTTCAATCCATGCTTCCGCAATCATCTCCACCCCTCTACCCAAAAAAAAGTTGTCTAAAAAACCCTAACCCTACATCCCTGATCCAGCAGTGGTCTGCAGTGCCAATAGTGGCGAACAACCACCGGAATCCTGCCAAAACATGCCAGTGCCGACTAACCCCCTAGACCACCATAGGTGTTGATAAAGACGGTCTGGTAGCGAATCATATGAAGTTATGGATAATAGGGTTGTGTGGAATTACAAGTTCAAGGGGCGACTTTAGGACTGGGAGCTCGAGATGGATGAGGCTTCTTTTCACTAGTTTGGGGAGGCCCCGAGCTCAACAAGGGCTGGGGATGATGAATTAATTTGGCAGATAGGTGAAAAAGGGGTCTTCTCAGTGGTCGGGTCCTACCCTATATTGAGAGTCAGTGGAAACCTTATAGATTGTTTCCCGTGAAAGGAAATTTGGAAGGTTAAAGATCCTCCGAAATTGTTGGTTTTTGTCTAGACCGCGGAGAAACAAGCCATTCTGACAATTGAGGGGTTGCACAAGGGAAAACGATTAATGGAAAGTATATATTGGTCATGTAAGGAGGTGGAGGAGAAAGCCAATCATTTATTCTTCAATTGTAGGTTGGCGAGAGTACTTTGAGAGGTTTTACTATCTCTTTACCGGATCACGTGAGTGATGCCAGAGTCGGTGAGGGCATTACTTGAGGTCTAGAAGCTTCCTAAGGGGTGGGAGGGATATTGTAAAGTGTGGCGCTTGGTTCCATAATGCACCTTTTGGAATATTCGGCAGTAGAGAAATTTGAGATGTTTCGATGGTGTGGAAACAGAGTCAGCTAGAATGTGGTATAACTTTCTGAGCACTTTTTTAATCTGGTATAAGAAAAAATATATGGCAACTATTCCTAACTTTTTAGAATTTTTAGAGGAGTGGAATATGAGAAACTTGAATCTTATATTTACCAACTAGATAAATATCTCAAATGTGCCCAAGAGGTCATAGACACTTTAGAGGACACATCAAAGAAGGTTAGAAAGGGATTCTTAGGTCCCTCTTTAGGTTTTGAATAGAGGTAGGGGATAGGTGACAAAGGTGCATCCACTTATAATATAACTAGATCCTAATTTTGTGATGGATTCTTATGGGCCTCGACCTAACCCACTAAGGGGAACTTATCCTAGGCATTTAAACCAAGGTAACCCCACAAAAAAGTCCATGTTTGTAGCCATTGCAAACGCAGAGGACACGTTAGGGAGTTTTTCAATAATCTAGGAAGAGTCTCTCACATACATGATCCCACACACCACTATAACTACTTTGCCAGTCTTAGAGAGTCTAGCAAATAATGGTACCACGGTCACGGAAGGCAAAAATTTAACGCCATTACCTAGGACTCAGAAAGGCAAAGTCAACCACCCTATTTTAGCAGCTTAAGAGGCCACGACCGTATCCCATAGGCCATGGCCACATTATGCACCAGTAATGCATACCCTGCCACATCAACATACACTTTTCAACTATCCAACTTCTAAAAGGATTCCACACTTGCATCACTTATCCATATGTCATGTGCTCTATGATGTGATCCTTCCCTTGACTTCTATAAGTAGAAGTGCTCACCCCTCATTTAAAAGGTACATGTTTTGGCAGTGAATCCCTACCAAACTCTCCACACACTTTCTTTCCCTTCATGTGAGATCTTTCTCAAGTCACCCAAGATCACATAAGTCACTCTAATCGTGGCCCCTCTATAGCCTTGCTCTGCAATCAACATCCAGCTCGCAGCACAGTTGTTATGTTCATGTATTCAACCCCCCTCTCTCTCGTATGCCTGCATAGGATATCAACCTTTGTTATAATACAAATGTAAAATGAGAATGTGGCACCAAAGTGGACGTAAGTTCATTTTATAACCGAACCACTCTATATCTTGTTATGTACATCTTTTTTCTTAATTTATTAGTCTTTCACACTCTATGTTGGTTAAGAATCGCTTTGATGTTATTTCTTACTGACCCAATTTCTTACATCATCATTTTGGCTCCGTCCGTGAAGAACGAGGTGTTTTACGAAGTTTCTTATAGATCGGGTCCGTAATACCTTATTTCATCCATGGGGACGTCCAGGCCGTTATCCCATGGGTGAGTTTTTGGTATTAGAACTATATCTTATGTATAAACCCCTCTAGGTATTTTTCTTTCTAGATATGGTTTTAAGCCTTTTTCTATGGCTTTAGAACAAGTTTTCCTACCCTAATGATGTTACCGTACCTAGTTTATGCTGAAAAGCTCAATAGGCAATGGAGAGGCCTCACCAAGGTAGATAACTAGGGTTGCATCCCTGTAAATTTTTCTCTATGCTTTTAAGCATCTTCTGCCACTTTTTTTCCTATACGGTAGAAGTTTGGCCGCTAAGCTTGCGTTATTTTGCAAATAAGGACTTATATGTCTTCGATTAACCCCTGGGAGACCTTTTTGGTTCTTTTTTCCCGGGGTGTCGGGGGGAATCTCATTTTTTAGATAATTGGGAAAGACCCACAACTTCACCTTGTTGGATACGGCCTGACATGTTAACTGCTAATAGGAAGCATCCCCTATGTAGCAGTATAGCCAAATTTTAGAATTTTTCCATGATATTATTTTAGATTATTAAAATCACTTTATTCGGGACCAAAAATACAGAAAAATGCTCACAAACCCCCACAACAAATTTCATAGATTGTGGATTGGATTAAGTTGCAAAAGCCTAGGTCACATTATTACAAAACTGATGATTCAACGGACAAAATCTAATAAGGTAATAGCCTTACATATCGATAAACTTTCCAAGATAGGCTACGGTACCTTATATTAACTTTTTAGTTATTTTTCCACGCATAGGAAAGAACCCACTAAGTTGTTATTGGAACAGAATCCATGCTTGCTCGAATCACTTTTGGTGGATAATACCTCTCAAAGAGGCCACGGCTGCATCCTTATTGGCCCTAGAGGTCGCGACCTCATCTTTATTGCTTAGACAAGCCACAACATCCTATTTTTGTTTAGACAGGCCACAACTTATGATAAAAGGCTGTATCCCTATCTTCGTGCTTGCTCTTTTAAGCCTGTTCGTTCTATACATCCTGGTTTTTCTCACCATGGTATAGTTTATCTCATAGAATATATTGCTAAAGACTAACACTCCAGAAGTCATGGAAGGAAGTTCTGGACTGAATCCCCAGTAGACATATGTGACACACTTGTTGAGGTGCATTGACTCCTTTATTGAGGCCAAGCCTCCCTTCAAGGCCAGATTAACCTCCTAGGGTAGAGGATTATAATTTTGGAGTTCATCAACTTCACTACCATGCAGAAGTTCGCGGATCCAGAACATAAGGCCACAACTAAGGCATTGAGGAAGAAGAGGAAGCAGGAGGAACAAGAGGCAGAAAGTCCCTACAAGGACTTCACACCGCTGAATTCCCATTTGGAAGACATCCTTGAGAGAATCAAGAAGAAGACACATATCAAGTGATGAGAGAAGCTAAAATCTCCGACCCATAAGAGGGACAAGAGAAGATGGTGTGAGTTTCATCGAGACCATGACCACACTACCAATGAATGATATTCTTTTGAGAATGAGAATGATAGGATCATCCGATAGGGGATGCGATGTGATACCCCGCCCAATTAAATACCAGGTGATCAATCCTTTATTAGATTAAATTAGAATATCCAGTTGGTTTATTCTTAGTATTACTATCGAAAAACATTTACTTTATTAATCACCTAATAATTAATTAAGCGAGTGTTAAAATTTTTTAATCTTTTTAATCGTCATACAATAGTTTAAGTTAAATAATAAACCACATTCAATCCATACGAAGAATAACGAATAACTGAATAATAAACTGAGAGTGGATAAAAGATACCAGCCTAAAATCCAGCACAATAATGTCCAAATAAAACGGAAATAAAAGAGTGCAATCTCTGAGAGAGCTAAACTAAGAGTGGACGACATGCCCTGATTGATATAACTACATCACAATCTGAATGGATAAATAGTGGAGGGGTCTAATAACGAGGAACTGCAACTTTAACTATAGCTGCAGCACGTCAATCTTCAGCGAACTCCTAAGCTAGACATCCATGTGGATGGATACCGACAATAATAAACATAGGAAAAATAGATTTGCAAGAAACGGGTCAGTGCCCGAGTGTAAAATGGTTTGAAAACATTTAACAAGTATTTAAAATATTTAAAGGCAAATACTATATACATGTTATCTTTTCGGCTCTCACTTGAGATTCTCACCTCTCAACTATTATGCACGCCTGACGTATCTCTAACTCATTCTAGTTAATGTTGACACACCTAACTCATTGTAATCATAAGCCTTCTAAGCTATCCCGCAACGTATTCACCCGTATAACCCTATAATACATTATTATGTATTTCTATAACTTTTCAACTCAAGTGATAATTAATCATTTAATGGTTAAGTGTTCACAACTTAAATTAATTCAGAGTCCTTTATCTTTACCATCTACTAAGTATTCACAATAGAATATAACACAAGGGTATACATATATTCAGCACAGTATCATATATATTAATATTGAATCCCTAGACTCAGCTCCTAGTGCATGCACACTATGATATCAAGTCCCAGTACATCTCGTATTAAAGAAGGACAATTGGCACGGTCTCTCTCCCAAACCATAAATACAAATCACATAAAATTTGGAGGCGAACATAATCACTAGATAACTGGGCCACGCACATACCTACATTCCCATTCAACTGTCGAACTATCATACACTCAGATAGTACGTTTACAAGGTCCTATGTTCTGGATACAAGTATAAAATCCTCCTAATGGGCTCATCAGGATAATATCGTCCATGATGCGAAAACCTCCCTTGATAGCATGTAGCTTAGGTATGTCATACAAATAATAAACCATTCAATAGGAAATCACACCACCTACGTATTTATATCATAGATATAGGTATACTCATGTCCCACATCTTAAGTCCCATACGTGGTATATTATTATCCCGCGTATAAATGAATTTTAACTTCACTTTTCAATGTACACTCTCAAGTATTTATCACCACTCAAAAGGGTATCCTTTATTCTACACATAATATCATTAGGTAGCTCACTATAACCTACTGGTCTAAGTCTTCGTTTCCCTTGAATTCCCGTGACCCGAATTATTCTCTAAATTTGGTAATTCTCTCAATTTAACCTAATTACGTTTAGCTCTAAATTCTCCATTATAAGACTAAGCCCAACATCCAACCTTGGCCTACTGGTATTCTAATATAATCACAATATAACCAAAAAATGTTTTAAGACTAAGCTCTAAATTCCTTACGTTTTTGCGATTTTTCCATAAATGTTTTTCTCCAAAATGTAATACCCCATATTTATGTGTATTTTATTTAATTAATTTGAGAAATTAATTAGGAAAATACGTTTTAATTAAATTACGTGAGTGAAGTAATTTATGCGATTTAATGATAATTGTGACTATTAAATATTAATCGAGAGACAACTACTGATTAATATTGAATTGTGATATTTAATAAGCGTGAATAGTAAATAATTGATAATTTTAGTTATATGGCATAACGAGTGATATATGCGTATTTTATTAATTGTGGTTTATACGACATAGCGAGTGATATGTGTGTATTTTATTTTATCTCACCGGGAGTCGCGTGTAGAATATTTTGAGGTGAGAAATGAAAAATATATTTTAAGTAACTCGGATGATAATTTAGAGGTCACAAATGATTTCGAATGGGTCAAAATAGTCGAAATAGGGTAACCTGGAGTATATTTGGATTCCGGGTCAATTTTGGACCAAACGGCTCCTATTAAGGGCGTTTCGATCATTTTACAAAAAGAGGTGAAGGGTGTAATACCCCGTACTTTTGTCTATATTTATTTTTGGGGATTAATTAATTAAATGCGTATTAATTGGAAATTAATCCGGGTTATAAATACTAATGAGATGCGAATTGGTATTTGATTATGTGCATATATGATTATATATGAACTTGGTATTATAAAATTTGTCGTGAGATTTATATACGGCAATTTGGAAATTTTATTGAGACGCGTGGGACCGCCGCGTCACGGTATATTATTTTGTTAATAAAAGTGAATTTAAAATTTATAATCCGTATGGTCGTTTTGAGTGCGCCAACGCGTCCGGAAGGGTCGAGATAGTCAGAAAACACTAGCCGGGGGTATAGTTTGGGTCCCGGGGTATTTTTAGGCCATCCCGGCACTATAAAGGGTATTTTAGTAATTTGGTATTTTTGGGTAATTAAAAGTGACGAAAATTGAGAGTTGTAATCTGATAAGGATTGACCCCAACCAACCCTTATTAACCCAACAAGCTACGGAGGTTTATTAAATTAGGTTTTCATAAGTTTCCCCCAAAGCAAACCCTAGCCACCATAGCCTTTTGGAGAAGAAAGCTTGGAGAAGGAGAGAGGGAGAGAGGGAGAGGAATTCTGCAGAAATTCTACACCAAATCCACACCAAATTCAGAGACAAACAAGGCAAGTGGTTTAACTATGTTTAATTTCAAAGGATGTTCTTTCCATGTTAGAAAATTTGATGTTTTACAAATTGTTCTTGGAAGATTAAAAGAAAACCCATGAAATTTGAAGTTATTATTGAATGTTGGGATAGGTTTGCATGTAGAAATATTATTGGGAGATTTAAATTTCGGAGATTTCATATCTAGGTGATGCATAAACGAATTAAAATCTGGGAATTTATGATGAGAAAAAGTTAGGGTTTATGTTCTTGAAGAAAATTGGGAAATGGTATAAAATCTTGTGATTTAATGATGTTTAGGTTGCATTGATACCTTAAAAGATGTTAGTTTATGACCTTAGCATGATTTAGTATGATTAGAGGACTTAAATCGCTGTTAGAACGGACTTTGGAGAAGACTTGAGGAGTAAAAATGGTGAAAAACGGATTGAGGGAAAAATCTGGGCTTGAACTGGTCGTTCGTTAGAAGCAGACCCCAGGTCGTTCGAACGAACTCGTTCGAACGAGCTTCTAACGAGTTGACCAGTCGTTACTAACGAGAAGGTATTTCGTTCGATATCTCGTTCGAACGAGATATCGTTAGAAGTGACAGTTCGTTCGAACGAACTGGGATCTCGTTCGAACAGCCTCGTTCGAACGAGACTTCTAACGACCTGACAGTCCAAACTCGTTCGAAGCCTCGTTCGAACGAGACTTCTAACGAGTTGACAATTTGTTCCTTTTTGGACTGTTTTGACTTTTGGAGTCCCGGGAACTGGTTCAAGGGTAGAGTTAGCATCCCTTTGATGATATAGTGATTGACTTGGGACTTTTGGGTTATTGAGATGAGTAAATCATACACTAGAGTTATATACAATGAACCGTTTGGGTTGAGACGTGAGTGTCTACTACGATGTGAGGATAAAATATGGCACGTATAATTATGAACCGGAATAAAATAAGTTGTGATAATTATAATTAGTACGAATGTGCAATATGTACTACGAATATAATACGGTATTACTAAGATGTGTGATTACTTAGTATTGTTATATGGATTGTGTGTATGACATACCTACCATACTTGCTATCACTGGAGGTTCGCGTTCGTTTAGGACCCTCTAATCCTTGTGTGCCTACGGGGGGGATATAGACTGGTACCTTGATGAACATAGGTCATAGAAGGACTTATTGTGATATTAATAAGTCTGCATGACCATGGGAGCGTAGGTATGTGCGTGACCCATGTGATGGTGACTGTGTTCACCTCCACTATTTGTGATTTGTGTTATCTGAACTATTCCTGAGAGATTCGGAATATGTGATCCTTATGTACGTGATGTACCGGGATGGATAGCAGAGTATGTGTGCACCATAGCTTAGATTGCGGGGTGCTTGTATCGTATATTTATGATGTGAATAATATACATTAAATTTATGGAAATCCTCATGTTAATGTTGTAAAAATATTACGGTATTATTTCGAGACATATAATGAGTTAGCTGATAGTTATATCAATGGCATAGTTAGTAACTGAGTTTACGTTAAACCTCTATTAAATTACGAGCGTTGTTATGTTAAATTAACCGAGTAAAATGGGTAGAACCTTTGGTTGTCTAGCTAGTTTACGTTGTCACTTAGCTGGTGGAAAGGGTAGTTATAGATGGGTACTTACGTTAGGAGTGCACAGTTAGACGAGAGGTGAGAATATCATGCGAGTGTACGTCCTAACATGTACTTTGCATTTAATGTTTTAAATGTTTTTAAAGCACTTGCAGGTTTTTAAAATGATTTCCACTTTCGGGCTCTGACCCATTTGCTTTCAAATATATTTTCTTGTAAAACCATTTTTAGGTGCCCAACCACAAGGACACCAAGCATAGGATTCTCATTCAGATGACGAGCTGTAGCTGTTTGTGGAAGCTACAGGGATTTGCATGTAGACGCTTCTCTCATTTGGATTCCAGTCTCAGCATCTATCAGTTGTAGGGCATGTTGCCCAATTCTATTAGACATTTTTACATTTCAGTTTTCAGACTCTAGCATGTATTGCTCAGTATTCAGTTTCAGTTATTTATTTCAGTATGGGATTGTAGTGAGGGGTTTCCTCCAGACTTATGTACTCTATTGTGATGGTTATTTATTTAATTTCAGCATGGTGTTATCTATTTCTTCTTATAGTTCTTCTTTTACTCTTGTTGTATGTTAATCAGATTTAATAAAATTTGGCACTTACTTTTTAAATACTAGGTGGTTAGTAATCTTTAAAATGTTTTCGACAGTGATGCTATTAACTGAGCCAACTTGGCATTTTGAATTAATTTTATAAAGGAGTAGCTACCCGGTGTTTAATTAGTCGGGGTGTCACAGGTGGTATCAGAGCATCAGGTTCTAGTGTCCTTTAGGATCTGTACGGCTATTATGTTTTCGCTACGTTTTCTTTGATATAGAGCCCTATATTTTAGGACTGTTGTACTCTTATTGTGTACGTTTCGTTCTTCAGCTATATTAAGTTTATAAACTGCGAACTTATAAACTTTGTTCTTATTTCAGATGCCTCCACGACGTTCACGACGAGTTCCCAGGAATGCTACGCCCGAACCACAGCCCGCTCCAGTTCAGGGCATGTTGAACGCCGCTGAGGTTGCTGCTATAGTAGCCCAAGCGGTAAATGCAGCGATTGCCGTGATCCAGCAGGCACCACCTCAGGCGCCGGTTACCGCGCCAGCACAGGTTAATGCATTCCCGTCTGCTTGGGAGCGTGTACGTGACGCTTTTCAGAAAGAGCATCCGCCAGAGTTTGCAGGAAGCTCAGATGTGGTTATCTCGAGCCAATGGAGGAAGGACATGCAGAGGCATTTGAGGATGCATGAGTGCACTGACGTTCAGAAACAGGTGCTAGCTACTTTCAAGCTAGTGGGATCTGCACTACAGTGGTGGGAGTCTATTACCACCGCGAAGGAGAGGGATACCCTCACGATTCAGGAGTTCTGGGTGCGGTTTGACCGCAAGTACTTTCCGTCCGCAGTTCATACAGAGATGAGGAGGAAGCTGATGAGTTTGAAGCAAGAGGGCAAGACAGTGGTCGAGTATGAGGCCGAGTTCACTAACCTGTTGAATATCGTTCCAGACGAGATTCCAACAGAGAAGAAGAAGATAGAGAAGTTCACTGATGGGTTGAATTGGAGGATCCGTCAGCATCTGCTAGGGAACCTATCGTTGGCCACGTATTCTGATGTGGTTAACGCTGCGTTATTACACTGCCAGGACCACCGTTTTCACATGGCCGAGGGCAAGCGGTCGGGAGAGTCTAGCCATCAGGGCAGGACTGGAGGACATAGTGCCAGCGGGGCACAATCTGGCCAGGGGCAGAGGCAGAACGAGCAGGGCTCTCAGCAGGGGGATAATAAGAGGTTCCGGTTAGGGAACTATAGGCAGGGACAGGGAGGTTTCCGTCAGGGCCAGCAGGGTCCAAACGGCCATCAGGGCTAACAGGGACAGAATGGGCAGCAGTTTCATGAGGGCCAGCAGGGCCAAGGGAGGAATGGTAACGGCCACCAAGGCCGGGGACAGCAGGGGCAGAGGGGAGGGAACTTCCCAGGGAAGTGCTTTACTTGTGGCAAGACTGGCCATAAGAAGCAGGATTGTCCTGATAGGGGCAGGGCCCCACAGCAGCAGCAGCAGGGTGCTCGCCAGGAGCCACAGAGACCTATGTTTCCCGCCGCTCTTCCTGCACCGCCACAGATGGCAGCTTTGCCACCCATTCCAGCAGTCCCAGCTCAGCAGGGGCAGCTACAGTATGGACGTGTCTACAACGTTCACCAGGCTGCAGTTCCACAGGCACCGCCCGCGATCGAGGGTACGTTTCCTATCCATGTCACTATGGGTCGGGTGTTATTTGATACGGGTGCTACACACTGTTTTATTGCTACACACTTCGCGAAAGCTTTAGGATTGTTAGCTACGGCAGAGAGCACAGTGACGTGTGTCGACTCACCATTGGGGAGTGGGTCACTTATTTTCTTTATATGCCGGGGAGTCGGGGTAGAGGTTGGTGGTTTGGTTTTGCCTGCAGACATGTTAGTGTTAGACATGCATGTTCATGATGTGATCATCGGTATGGATTGGCTCGTAGCATATAGGGCCATGATTGATTGCTTCAGCGGGAGCATTGTTTTTGCCATTCCGGGGCAAGAGATGTTTATAGTGGCGATGCCTCGCCCAGAGGGAGGATCGACCGCTCATCTGTATTACATAGAGGAGGATACCTCTAAGGAGGTTGTGATTCCTTTAGATTCGATTCCGGTTGTCAGGGAGTATTCGGATGTGTTTCAGGAGATACCAGGCTTACCACCCAGTCGAGAGATAGATTTCGTTATTGATTTGCTACCGGGTACGAGACCTATAGCACGTGCACCGTACCGTATGGCTCCAGCTGAGATGCGAGAGTTACGGGATCAAATAGAGCAGCTGTTAGGGCAGGGCTTTATTCGTAGGAGTACCTCACCTTGGGGTGCTCCAGTCTTATTTGTTAAGAAGAGGGATGGTTCACTGAGGTTGTGTGTAGACTACCGAGAGTTGAATAAGGTCACGATACGGAATAAGTATCCGTTGCCTCGAATCGATGACTTATTCGACCAGTTGAGGGGAGCTTCTTTCTTCTCGAAGATTGACTTGAGGTCGGGATACCATCAGTTGCGTATCAGGGAGGAGGATGTCTCGAAGACTGCGTTCCTGTCGAGATATGGTTCTTATGAGTTTCGGGTTATGCCTTTCGGTTTGACCAACGCTCCAGCAGTGTTTATGGACTTGATGAACAGAGTGTTCAGAGATTTCCTAGACCAGTTTGTTATTGTCTTCATTGATGACATTCTGGTTTACTCTCAAACAGAGGAGGAGCACGCCGAGCATTTGAGGCAGGTTTTGCAGACACTTCGTCAGAACGAGCTGTATGCAAAATACGAGAAGTGCGGGTTTTGGTTGAAGGAAGTCCAGTTCTTGGGTCATATTATTTCCGATCAGGGAATATCTGTTGATCCGGGGAAGGTATCAGCGGTGAGGGAGTGGGGACAGCCCACGACACCAACAGAGATTCGTAGTTTCTTGGGTCTAGCAGGATACTACAGGAGGTTTATTCGGGGTTTCTCAGAGATAGCAGGTCCTTTGACACATCTTACTCGTAAGGGTGTGCCATATATCTGGAGTGATGCCTGTCAGTTGGCATTCGATGAGTTGAAAGACAAATTGACCTCAGCACCTGTGTTAGCATTGCCGAGACCGGGAGTTGAGTATTTGGTTTACACCGATGCATCTTTGCAAGGGCTTGGAGGTGTGTTGCAGCAGGAGAGACAGGCCATAGCTTATGCTTCCCGTAAGCTTAAGCCTCATGAGAAGAATTACCCCACACATGATTTGGAGTTGGCGGCAGTGGTATTTGCCTTACGGATTTGGAGGCACTATCTTTTGGGGGAGAAGTTTCAGCTGTTCACGGACCACAAGTCACTACAGTATCTATTCACGCAGAAGGAACTGAATATGCGGCAGCGTAGGTGGCTTGAATTTGTGAAGGACTACCAGTTCGACATCCAGTACCACCCGGGTAAGGCTAACGTGGTAGCAGACGCGTTGAGCCGCAGGCCAGCAGATGAGGTGGCAGAGGTGTGGAAAGCTAAGTGGAAGGAATTGGGACACCAGGATGCAGTGGCCCGATCTTTCATGTCTGTGATGACCGTTACACCACAGATTGTTACGAAGGTAGTACGGGCACAGGCAAATGATTCGTTCTGTCAGGAGCAGATAGTTCGATTACTCGCTGAGGGAGCTGAATCCTATACCGTTAGCTCAGACGGGGGATTACGCTTCAATGGGAGATTGGTAGTTCCGGAAGGGGAAGAATTGCGGCACAATGTTATGGCAGAGTCGCACGGCTCACGATTCGCGGTACATCCCGGAGGGGACAAAATGTACCAAGACATGAGACGGCAGTATTGGTGGAGCGGTATGAAGAGAGATATCGCTGAGTTTGTCTCGAAATGCGCCACTTGTCAGCTTGTAAAAGTGGATCATCAGAGACCAGCAGGATTGCTACAGCCGTTGGAGGTTCCGGTGTGGATGTGGGAGAGCATATCCATGGACTTTATCACGGGGTTGCCTACGTCGCAGAGGGGTCACGACTCCGTTTGGGTAATTGTGGACAGATTGTCCAAGGTCGCTCACTTTTTACCCGTTAGGACTGATTACACTGCGGGACAGTATGCCCAGCTCTTCATTTCATAGATTGTGAGACTTCACGGTGTGCCCCTGAATATCGTGTCTGACAGAGACAAGATATTTGTTTCGAGGTTTTGGGAGAGTTTCCAGGAGGCCATGGGCACGGAATTGCGGTTGAGTACGGCTTATCATCCGCAGACTGATGGGCAGACAGAGCGCACCAATCAGATGTTGGAAGACATGCTACGCATGTGCATTATTGACTTCGGGGGTGGATGGGAGCAGTACCTTCCACTGGTGGAGTTTGCTTACAACAACTCCTATCAGTTCACGATTGGCATGGCTCCGTTTGAGGCATTGTATGGTAGGCCTTGTCGTTCCCCAGCATGTTGGTTAGAAGTGGGGGACAACAAACTACCTGGGTCGGAAGTGATTCAGGATACTTCGGCAAGGAATGAGTTGATTCGGAGTCGCATTCGGGTAGCTCAAGACCGGCAGAAGAGTTACGCTGACGCGAAGAGATTTTTCAGGGAGTTCCAAGTGGGGGACCAGGTTTTGCTCAGGGTATCTCCTATGAAGGGGATTATGCATTTCGGGAAGAAGGGGAAGTTGGCACCGAGGTATGTGGGGCCGTTTCCTATTATTGAGCGGATAGGACCGGTTGCGTATAGACTCGGGTTACCGGAGCATTTGCATCGGATTCACGACGTGTTCCATATTTCCTCGCTGAGGAAATACCTTAGGGATGATTTGGCTCATTCTCACATTGCTGTGGAGGACATCGATCTCCAGCCGGATAGCTCTTATGAGGAAGGGCCGATTGCTATTTTGGACCGAAGTGAGAGGAAACTACGGTCAAAGATAGTCCCGTTAGTACGTGTTCAGTGGCGACATCACAATGTCGAGGAGTCCACATGGGAGCGCGAGGATGAGATGCGCGAGCGCTATCCAGAGTTATTTTTAGCAGGTACTTTCTAGTTTCGAATTTCGGGATGAAATTCAGTTATTAGGGGGGGAGTATGTAATACCCCGTACTTTTGTCTATATTTATTTTTGGGGATTAATTAATTAAATGCGTATTAATTGGAAATTAATCCGGGTTATAAATACTAATGAGATGCGAATTGGTATTTGATTATGTGCATATATGATTATATATGAACTTGGTATTATAAAATTTGTCGTGAGATTTATATACGGCAATTTGGAAATTTTATTGAGACGCGTGGGACCGCCGCGTCACGGTATATTATTTTGTTAATAAAAGTGAATTTAAAATCTATAATCCGTAAGGTCGTTTTGAGTGCGCCAACGCATCCGGAAGGGTCGAGATAGTCAGAAAACACTAGCCGGGGGTATAGTTTGGGTCCCGGGGTATTTTTAGGCCATCCCGGCACTATAAAGGGTATTTTAGTAATTTGGTATTTTTGGGTAATTAAAAGTGACGAAAATTGAGAGTTGTAATCTGATAAGGATTGACCCCAACCAACCCTTATTAACCCAACAAGCTGCGGAGGTTTATTAAATTAGGTTTTCATAAGTTTCCCCCAAAGCAAACCCTAGCCACCATAGCCTTTTGGAGAAGAAAGCTTGGAGAATGAGAGAGGGAGAGGAATTATGCAGAAATTCTACACCAAATCCACACCAAATTCAGAGACAAACAAGGCAAGTGGTTTAACTATGTTTAATTTCAAAGGATGTTCTTTCCATGTTAGAAAATTTGATGTTTTACAAATTGTTCTTGGAAGATTAAAAGAAAACCCATGAAATTTGAAGTTATTATTGAATGTTGGGATAGGTTTGCATGTAGAAATATTGTTGGGAGATTTAAATTTCGGAGATTTCATATCTAGGTGATGCATAAACGAATTAAAATCTGGGAATTTATGATGAGAAAAAGTTAGGGTTTATGTTCTTGAAGAAAATTGGGAAATGGTATAAAATCTTGTGATTTAATGATGTTTAGGTTGCATTGATACCTTAAAAGATGTTAGTTTATGACCTTAGCATGATTTAGTATGATTAGAGGACTTAAATCGCTGTTAGAACGGACTTTGGAGAAGACTTGAGGAGTAAAAATGGTGAAAAACGGATTGAGGGAAAAATCTGGGCTTGAACTGGTCGTTCGTTAGAAGCAGACCCCAGGTCGTTCGAACGAACTCGTTCGAACGAGCTTCTAACGAGTTGACCCGTCGTTACTAACGAGAAGGTATTTCGTTCGATATCTCGTTCGAACGAGATATCGTTAGAAGTGACAGTTCGTTCGAACGAACTGGGATCTCGTTTGAACAGCCTCGTTCGAACGAGACTTCTAACGACCTGACAGTCCAAACTCGTTCGAAGCCTCGTTCGAACGAGACTTCTAACGAGTTGACAGTTTGTTCCTTTTTGGACTGTTTTGACTTTTGGAGTCCCGGGAACTGGTTCAAGGGTAGAGTTAGCATCCCTTTGATGATATAGTGATTGACTTGGGACTTTTGGGTTATTGAGATGAGTAAATCATACACTAGAGTTATATACAATGAACCGTTTGGGTTGAGACGTGAGTGTCTACTACGATGTGAGGATAAAATATGGCACGTATAATTATGAACCGGAATAAAATAAGTTGTGATAATTATAATTAGTACGAAGGTGCAATATGTACTACGAATATAATACGGTATTACTAAGATGTGTGATTACTTAGTATTGTTATATGGATTGTGTGTATGACATACCTACCATACTTGCTATCACTGGAGGTTCGCGTTCGCTTAGGACCCTCTAATCCTTGTGTGCCTACGGGGGGGATATAGACTGGTACCTTGATGAACATAGGTCATAGAAGGACTTATTGTGATATTAATAAGTCTGCATGACCATGGGAGCGTAGGTATGTGCGTGACCCATGTGATGGTGACTGTGTTCGCCTCCACTATTTGTGATTTGTGTTATCTGAACTATTCCTGAGAGATTCGGAATATGTGATCCTTATGTACGTGATGTACCGGGATGGATAGCAGAGTATGTGTGCACCATAGCTTAGATTGCGGGGTGCTTGTATCGTATATTTATGATGTGAATAATATACATTAAATTTATGGAAATCCTCATGTTAATGTTGTAAAAATATTACGGTATTATTTCGAGACATATAATGAGTTAGCTGATAGTTATATCAATGGCATAGTTAGTAACTGAGTTTACGTTAAACCTCTATTAAATTACGAGCGTTGTTATGTTAAATTAACCGAGTAAAATGGGTAGAACCTTTGGTTGTCTAGCTAGTTTACGTTGTCACTTAGCTGGTGGAAAGGGTAGTTATAGATGGGTACTTACGTTAGGAGTGCACAGTTAGACGAGAGGTGAGAATATCATGCGAGTGTACGTCCTAACATGTACTTTGCATTTAATGTTTTAAATGTTTTTAAAGCACTTGCAGGTTTTTAAAATGATTTCCACTTTCGGGCTCTGACCCATTTGCTTTCAAATATATTTTCTTGTAAAACCATTTTTAGGTGCCCAGCCACAAGGACACCAAGCATATGATTCTCATTCAGATGACGAGCTGTAGTTGTTTGTGGAAGCTACAGGGATTTGCATGTAGACGCTTCTCTCATTTGGATTCCAGTCTCAGCATCTATCAGTTGTAGGGCATGTTGCCCAATTCTATTAGACATTTTTACATTTCAGTTTTCAGACTCTAGCATGTATTGCTCAGTATTCAGTTTCAGTTATTTATTTCAGTATGGTATTGTAGTGAGGGGTTTCCTCCAGACTTATGTACTCTATTGTGATGGTTATTCATTTAATTTCAGCATGGTGTTATCTATTTCTTCTTATAGTTCTTCTTTTACTCTTGTTGTATGTTAATCAGATTTAATAAAATTTGGCACTTACTTTTTAAATACTAGGTGGTTAGTAATCTTTAAAATGTTTTCGACAGTGATGCTATTAACTGAGCCAACTTGGCATTTTGAATTAATTTTATAAAAGAGTAGCTACCCGGTGTTTAATTAGTCGGGGTGTCACAGGTGGTATCAGAGCATCAGGTTCTAGTGTCCTTTAGGATCTGTACGGCTATTATGTTTCCGCTACGTTTTCTTTGATATAGAGCCCTATATTTTAGGACTGTTGTACTCTTATTGTGTACGTTTCGTTCTTCAGCTATATTAAGTTTATAAACTGCGAACTTATAAACTTTGTTCTTATTTCAGATGCCTCCACGACGTTCACGACGAGTTCCCAGGAATGCTACGCCCGAACCACAGCCCGCTCCAGTTCAGGGCATGTTGAACGCCGCTGAGGTTGCTGCTATAGTAGCCCAAGCGGTAAATGCAGCTATTGCCGTGATCCAGCAGGCACCACCTCAGGCGCCGGTTGCCGCGCCAGCACAGGTTAATGCATTCCCGTCTGCTTGGGAGCGTGTACGTGACGCTTTTCAGAAAGCGCATCCGCCAGAGTTTGCAGGAAGCTCAGATGTGGTTATCTCGAGCCAATGGAGGAAGGACATGCAGAGGCATTTGAGGATGCATGAGTGCACTGACGTTCAGAAACAGGTGCTAGCTACTTTCAAGCTAGTGGGATCTGCACTACAGTGGTGGGAGTCTATTACCACCGCGGAGGAGAGGGATACCCTCACGATTCAGGAGTTCTGGGTGCGGTTTGACCGCAAGTACTTTCCGTCCGCAGTTCATACAGAGATGAGGAGGAAGCTGATGAGTTTGAAGCAAGAGGGCAAGACAGTGGCCGAGTATGAGGCCGAGTTCACTAACCTGTTGAATATCGTTCCAGACGAGATTCCAACAGAGAAGAAGAAGATAGAGAAGTTCACTGATGGGTTGAATTGGAGGATCCGTCAGCATCTGCTAGGGAACCTATCGTTGGCCACGTATTCTGATGTGGTTAACGCTGCGTTATTACACTGCCAGGACCACCGTTTTCACATGGCCGAGGGCAAGCGGTCGGGAGAGTCTAGCCATCAGGGCAGGACTGGAGGACATAGTGCCAGCGGGGCACAATCTGGCCAGGGGCAGAGGCAGAACGAGCAGGGCTCTCAGCAGGGGGATAATAAGAGGTTCCGGTCAGGGAACTATAGGCAGGGACAGGGAGGTTTCCGTCAGGGCCAGCAGGGTCCAAACGGCCATCAGGGCCAACAGGGACAGAATGGGCAGCAGTTTCATCAGGGCCAGCAGGGCCAAGGGAGGAATGGTAACGGCCACCAAGGCCGGGGACAGCAAGGGCAGAGGGGAGGGAACTTCCCAGGGAAGTGCTTTACTTGTGGCAAGACTGGCCATAAGAAGCAGGATTGTCCTGATAGGGGCAGGGCCCCACAGCAGCAGCAGCAGGGTGCTCGCCAGGAGCCACAGAGACCTATGTTTCCCGCCGCTCTTCCTGCACCGCCACAGATGGCAGCTTTGCCACCCATTCCAGCAGTCCCAGCTCAGCAGGGGCAGCTACAGTATGGACGTATCTACAACGTTCACCAGGCTGCAGTTCCACAGGCACCGCCCGCGATCGAGGGTACGTTTCCTATCCATGGCACTATGGGTCGGGTGTTATTTGATACGGGTGCTACACACTGTTTTATTGCTACACACTTCGCGAAAGCTTTAGGATTGTTAGATACGGCAGAGAGCACAGTGACGTGTGTCGACTCACCATTGGGGAGTGGGTCACTTATTTTCTTTATATGCCGGGGAGTCGGGGTAGAGGTTGGTGGTTTGGTATTTCCTGCAGACATGTTAGTGTTAGACATGCATGTTCATGATGTGATGATCGGTATGGATTGGCTCGTAGCATATAGGGCCATGATTGATTGCTTCAGCGGGAGCATTGTTTTTGCCATTCCGGGGTAAGAGATGTTTATAGTGGCGATGCCTCGCCCAGAGGGAGGATCGACCGCTCATCTGTATTACATAGAGGAGGATACCTCTAAGGAGGTTGTGATTCCTTTAGATTCGATTCCGGTTGTCAGGGAGTATTCGGATGTGTTTCAGGAGATACCAGGCTTACCACCCAGTCGAGAGATAGATTTCGTTATTGATTTGCTACCGGGTACGAGACCTATAGCACGTGCACCGTACCGTATGGCTCCAGCTGAGATGCGAGAGTTACGGGATCAAATAGAGCAGCTGTTAGGGCAGGGCTTTATTCGTAGGAGTACCTCACCTTGGGGCGCTCCAGTCTTATTTGTTAAGAAGAGGGATGGTTCACTGAGGTTGTGTGTAGACTACCGAGAGTTGAATAAGGTCACGATACGGAATAAGTATCCGTTGCCTCGAATCGATGACTTATTCGACCAGTTGAGGGGAGCTTCTTTCTTCTCGAAGATTGACTTGAGGTTGGGATACCATCAGTTGCGTATCAGGGAGGAGGATGTCTCGAAGACAGCGTTCCTGTTGAGATATGGTTCTTATGAGTTTCGGGTTATGCCTTTCGGTTTGACCAACGCTCCAGCAGTGTTTATGGACTTGATGAACAGAGTGTTCAGAGATTTCCTAGACCAGTTTGTTATTGTCTTCATTGATGACATTCTGGTTTACTCTCAAACAGAGGAGGAGCACGCCGAGCATTTGAGGCAGGTTTTGCAGACACTTCGTCAGAACGAGCTGTATGCAAAATACGAGAAGTGCGGGTTTTGGTTGAAGGAAGTCCAGTTCTTGGGTCATATTATTTTTGATCAGGGAATATCTGTTGATCCGGGGAAGGTATCAGCGGTGAGGGAGTGGGGACAGCCCACGACACCAACAGAGATTCGTAGTTTCTTGGGTCTAGCAGGATACTACAGGAGGTTTATTCGGGGTTTCTCAGAGATAGCAGGTCCTTTGACACATCTTACTCGTAAGGGTGTGCCATATATCTGGAGTGATGCCTGTCAGTTGGCATTCCATGAGTTGAAGGACAAATTGACCTCAGCACCTGTGTTAGCATTGCCGAGACCGGGAGTTGAGTATTTGGTTTACACCGATGCGTCTTTGCAAGGGCTTGGAGGTGTGTTGCAGCAGGAGAGACAGGCCATAGCTTATGCTTCCCGTAAGCTTAAGCCTCATGAGAAGAATTACCCCACACATGATTTGGAGTTGGCGGCAGTGGTATTTGCCTTACGGATTTGGAGGCACTATCTTTTGGGGGAGAAGTTTCAGCTGTTCACGGACCACAAGTCACTACAGTATCTATTCACGCAGAAGGAACTGAATATGCGGCAGCGTAGGTGGCTTGAATTTGTGAAGGACTACCAGTTCGACATCCAGTACCACCCGGGTAAGGCTAACGTGGTAGCAGACGCGTTGAGCCACAGGCCAGCAGATGAGGTGGCAGAGGTGTGGAAAGCTAAGTGGAAGGAATTGGGACACCAGGATGCAGTGGCCCGATCTTTCATGTCTGTGATGACCGTTACACCGCAGATTGTTACGAAGGTAGTACGGGCACAGGCAAATGATTCGTTCTGTCAGGAGCAGATAGTTCGATTACTCGCTGAGGGAGCTGAATCCTATACCGTTAGCTCAGACGGGGGATTACGCTTCAATGGGAGATTGGTAGTTCCGGAAGGGGAAGAATTGCGGCACAATGTTATGGCAGAGTCGCATGGCTCACGGTTCGCGGTACATCCCGGAGGGGACAAAATGTACCAAGACATGAGACGGCAGTATTGGTGGAGCGGTATGAAGAGAGATATCGCTGAGTTTGTCTCGAAATGCGCCACTTGTCAGCTTGTAAAAGTGGATCATCAGAGACCAGCAGGATTGCTACAGCCGTTGGAGGTTCCGGTGTGGATGTGGGAGAGCATATCCATGGACTTTATCACGGGGTTGCCTACGTCGCAGAGGGGTCACAACTCCGTTTGGGTAATTGTGGACAGATTGTCCAAGGTCGCTCACTTTTTACCCGTTAGGACTGATTACACTGCGGGACAGTATGCCCAGCTCTTCATTTCATAGATTGTGAGACTTCACGGTGTGCCCCTGAATATCGTATCTGACAGAGACAAGATATTTGTTTCGAGGTTTTGGGAGAGTTTCCAGGAGGCCATGGGCACGGAATTGCGGTTGAGTACGTCTTATCATCCGCAGACTGATGGGCAGACAGAGCGCACCAATCAGATGTTGGAAGACATGCTACGCATGTGCATTATTGACTTCGGGGGTGGATGGGAGCAGTACCTTCCACTGGTGGAGTTTGCTTACAACAACTCCTATCAGTTCACGATTGGCATGGCTCCGTTTGAGGCATTGTACGGTAGGCCTTGTCGTTCCCCAGCATGTTGGTTAGAAGTGGGGGACAACAAACTACTTGGGCCGGAAGTGATTCAGGATACTTCGGCAAGGAATGAGTTGATTTGGAGTCGCATTCGGGTAGCTCAAGACCGGCAGAAGATTTACGCTGACGCGAAGAGATTTTTCAGGGAGTTCCAAGTGGGGGACCAGGTTTTGCTCAGGGTATCTCCTATGAAGGGGATTATGCGTTTCGGGAAGAAGGGGAAGTTGGCACCGAGGTATGTGGGGCCGTTTCCTATTATTGAGCGGATAGGACCGGTTGCGTATAGACTCGGGTTACCGGAGCATTTGCATCGGATTCACGACGTGTTCCATATTTCCTCGCTTGGCTCATTCTCACATTGCTGTGGAGGACATCGATCTCCAGCCGGATAGCTCTTATGAGGAAGGGCCGATTGCTATTTTGGACCGAAGTGAGAGGAAACTACGGTCAAAGATAGTCCCGTTAGTACGTGTTCAGTGGCGACATCACAATGTCGAGGAGTCCACATGGGAGCGCGAGGATGAGATGCGCGAGCGCTATCCAGAGTTATTTTTAGCAGGTACTTTCTAGTTTCGAATTTCGGGACGAAATTCAGTTATTAGGGGGGGAGTATGTAATACCCCGTACTTTTGTCTATATTTATTTTTGGGGATTAATTAATTAAATGCGTATTAATTGGAAATTAATCCGGGTTATAAATACTAATGAGATGCGAATTGGTATTTGATTATGTGCATATATGATTATATATGAACTTGGTATTATAAAATTTGTCGTGAGATTTATATACGGCAATTTGGAAATTTTATTGAGACGCGTGGGACCGCCGCGTCACGGTATATTATTTTGTTAATAAAAGTGAATTTAAAATTTATAATCCGTATGGTCGTTTTGAGTGCGCCAACGCGTCCGGAAGGGTCGAGATAGTCAGAAAACACTAGCCGGGGGTATAGTTTGGGTCCCGGGGTATTTTTAGGCCATCCCGGCACTATAAAGGGTATTTTAGTAATTTGGTATTTTTGGGTAATTAAAAGTGACGAAAATTGAGAGTTGTAATCTGATAAGGATTGACCCCAACCAACCCTTATTAACCCAACAAGCTACGGAGGTTTATTAAATTAGGTTTTCATAAGTTTCCCCCAAAGCAAACCCTAGCCACCATAGCCTTTTGGAGAAGAAAGCTTGGAGAAGGAGAGAGGGAGAGGAATTCTGCAGAAATTCTACACCAAATCCACACCAAATTCAGAGACAAACAAGGCAAGTGGTTTAACTATGTTTAATTTCAAAGGATGTTCTTTCCATGTTAGAAAATTTGATGTTTTACAAATTGTTCTTGGAAGATTAAAAGAAAACCCATGAAATTTGAAGTTATTATTGAATGTTGGGATAGGTTTGCATGTAGAAATATTGTTGGGAGATTTAAATTTCGGAGATTTCATATCTAGGTGATGCATAAACGAATTAAAATCTGGGTATTTATGATGAGAAAAAGTTAGGGTTTATGTTCTTGAAGAAAATTGGGAAATGGTATAAAATGTTGTGATTTAATGATGTTTAGGTTGCATTGATACCTTAAAAGATGTTAGTTTATGACCTTAGCATGATTTAGTATGATTAGAGGACTTAAATCGCTGTTAAAACGGACTTTGGAGAAGACTTGAGGAGTAAAAATGGTGAAAAACGGATTGAGGGAAAAATCTGGGCTTGAACTGGTCGTTCGTTAGAAGCAGACCCCAGGTCGTTCGAACGAACTCGTTCGAACGAGCTTCTAACGAGTTGACCAGTCGTTACTAACGAGAAGGTATTTCGTTCGATATCTCGTTCGAACGAGATATCGTTAGAAGTGACAGTTCGTTCGAACGAACTGGGATCTCGTTCGAACAGCCTCGTTCGAACGAGACTTCTAACGACCTGACAGTCCAAACTCGTTCGAAGCCTCGTTCGAACGAGACTTCTAACGAGTTGACAGTTTGTTCCTTTTTGGACTGTTTTGACTTTTGGAGTCCCGGGAACTGGTTCAAGGGTAGAGTTAGCATCCCTTTGATGATATAGTGATTGACTTGGGACTTTTGGGTTATTGAGATGAGTAAATCATACACTAGAGTTATATACAATGAACCGTTTGGGTTGAGACGTGAGTGTCTACTACGATGTGAGGATAAAATATGGCACGTATAATTATGAACCGGAATAAAATAAGTTGTGATAATTATAATTAGTACGAAGGTGCAATATGTACTACGAATATAATACGGTATTACTAAGATGTGTGATTACTTAGTATTGTTATATGGATTGTGTGTATGACATACCTACCATACTTGCTATCACTGGAGGTTCGCGTTCGCTTAGGACCCTCTAATCCTTGTGTGCCTACGGGGGGGATATAGACTGGTACCTTGATGAACATAGGTCATAGAAGGACTTATTGTGATATTAATAAGTCTGCATGACCATGGGAGCGTAGGTATGTGCTTGACCCATGTGATGGTGACTGTGTTCGCCTCCACTATTTGTGATTTGTGTTATCTGAACTATTCCTGAGAGATTCGGAATATGTGATCCTTATGTACGTGATGTACCGGGATGGATAGCAGAGTATGTTTGCACCATAGCTTAGATTGCGGGGTGCTTGTATCGTATATTTATGATGTGAATAATATACATTAAATTTATGGAAATCCTCATGTTAATGTTGTAAAAATATTACGGTATTATTTCGAGACATATAATGAGTTAGCTGATAGTTATATCAATGGCATAGTTAGTAACTGAGTTTACGTTAAACCTCTATTAAATTACGAGCGTTGTTATGTTAAATTAACCGAGTAAAATGGGTAGAACCTTTGGTTGTCTAGCTAGTTTACGTTGTCACTTAGCTAGTGGAAAGGGTAGTTATAGATGGGTACTTACGTTAGGAGTGCACAGTTAGACGAGAGGTGAGAATATCATGCGAGTGTACGTCCTAACATGTACTTTGCATTTAATGTTTTAAATGTTTTTAAAGCACTTGCAGGTTTTTAAAATGATTTCCACTTTCGGGCTCTGACCCATTTGCTTTCAAATATATTTTCTTGTAAAACCATTTTTAGGTGCCCAACCACAAGGACACCAAGCATAGGATTCTCATTCAGATGACGAGCTGTAGCTGTTTGTGGAAGCTACAGGGATTTGCATGTAGACGCTTCTCTCATTTGGATTCCAGTCTCAGCATCTATCAGTTGTAGGGCATGTTGCCCAATTCTATTAGACATTTTTACATTTCAGTTTTCAGACTCTAGCATGTATTGCTCAGTATTCAGTTTCAGTTATTTATTTCAGTATGGGATTGTAGTGAGGGGTTTCCTCCAGACTTATGTACTCTATTGTGATGGTTATTCATTTAATTTCAGCATGGTGTTATCTATTTCTTCTTATAGTTCTTCTTTTACTCTTGTTGTATGTTAATCAGATTTAATAAAATTTGGCACTTACTTTTTAAATACTAGGTGGTTAGTAATCTTTAAAATGTTTTCGACAGTGATGCTATTAACTGAGCCAACTTGGCATTTTGAATTAATTTTATAAAGGAGTAGCTACCCGGTGTTTAATTAGTCGGGGTGTCACAAAGGGACCAACGAAATTTAGAGCCATATATCTGATATTTAGATATTGGTTTTGGGGATCATAACACAAAAAGGTTAGAGAGACCATTAGAGAGAAGAGAGTGAACCTATTTTCAAAGCGTAAAGAGGAATTTTGAAGAAATCTTGTATCCCAAGGCAATTGGAAAGGAAGATTGGAGAAGGAAACAATCACTCATAAAAAAGAACCAAGATATCAAATCAATCATTATAAGACAAGTTTTTATTGTAAATTAAGTTGATGTTATAATACCCAAGTGTAGGGTTTTCATGATGTGGATACACGGATTTAGAATAATGGGCCTGGACGAGTAGCCCAATTGAAGCGTCCCAAAGTCCAAACCCTTCATATCTTAACATCAATTCGGTTATGACAGAGTCTTCTCCCATGTTCTCGATAAGAGGTGTTCCAGGAGAAGATGGAAAACGTGGGGGAGTCCAACACCCCCACTCCCTGAAAATAAGCATGTATATAATGAACCCGAGGTCTAGGGCATAAGACATGCACTGTATTCTCTGTAATCGCTCTCCGGAGTATATAAAAATAATACTTACTGCACCACCGTGGACGTAGGCATTTGTGCTGAACCACGTACATCTCCTGTTGTGTGATTGGCATTTTATGTTTCTTATTGTGCTTGGTGGTTGCGCTTCCCTTATCTATTTGTGTTGAATAATATTTGTCACCACAATTGGCGCCGTCTGTGGGTACGTTTATCTTCCCTAAGAAAGCCCACATCAACAAAGAAGTCTGAAATGTCTGGTCACAGTAGTAATTCTCCTCAGGCAGGAGATATCCAAGAACAACCTGCTCCTCGTAGGATCAGATATGAAGTTCGGCGTTCAGATCAGAGGGCTCGCCTAGAAAGGCCAGCCTCAGAAGAAAGCCAAGGACCAATGAGGTCCACACAAATATCCAAGTTGATTGATGCTTATGAGGCGAGGCTCCAAGAGAAAAGGGAGTCTTCTCGCAGGTACGAAGCTGAGAATGCTCGCCTCAAAAGAAGATTAGAAAGAATGGAGATAGAGCTCCATTGTAGCACTAGGAGACGTCCATACCGCACCCCTAGTCCTCAGGCGAGCAAGTCTCGCAGTCGAGGAAGGAGCCTTAGATGCGAGTCCCAGAAAGTTGAAAGAAACGAGTCAGAGGAAGACCTACTCAAGCAAATGCGACTAAATCGCAATTGCAGGAGCCCAGCTCGTAGCAATGAGAATATACGAAGTTTGGTCTGAAGGGAGATGAACCAACACCCTGCGCATCGCGGTACCAGATCAACCCGAGAACTCGTTAGGCGAGCTCTCAAAACTCAGATGAAATCATCTTTCTCAAGGGAAATAGAAGAAGAGGAAGCCCCCAAGAAATTTTCTATTCCCAGGTTCAAGATTTATGATGGTAAAACTGATCCCATTGATTACGTCAGGTAGTACAGGCAAGCCGTGACCCTATGGAACCATCAAGACGCACTGATGTGCCGAATTTTTCCCTCGAGCCTGTATGACGTGGCACAAAAATGGTTCAAAAGGCTCCCCCACAGGTCCATCAGAAGCTTCAAGTCCCTGGCCGAGCTCTTTACAGCCCACTTCATTACTAGTAGCACCCATCCCAAAAGGATGGATGCTTTGCTTACAGTAAAAAAGACGCCACAAGAGACCCTCCGAGACTATGCGACGAGGTACTGGGAGTTATTCAACGAGGTTGAGGACTTCTCGGAGCAAGTGGCAGTGGCCTCTTTCCAAATTGGGCTACCCACCTCTTTCAAAATTGATCAACTGGTAGACGCCACTGCAGCTCACGAGAGAATGAGTTTTCAGGACGTATACTCAGGGTATCATCAGATCCCTCTGTATACCCCAGACTAGGACAAGACAGCATTCATCATCACCGTTGGATTATACTGTTACAAGGTCATGCCCTTCAGGCTAAAAAATGCAGGGTCAACCTACCAGCGGCTGGTCACCAAGATGTTCAAAGATCAAATGGGAGACACTATGGAATTTTACATCGATGATATACTCGTCAAAAGCAGGAAGAAAGAAGACCATCTCTCAGACCTATCCAGAACCTTTGAAATCCTCAGGAAGTACCGAATGAAACTTAACGTGAGCAAGTGTTCTTTCGGGGTCCAGTCAGGAAAATTTCTTGGGTACTTGGTCAGTAAGAGAGGCATCAAGGCTAATCCAGGCCAGATTGATGCAGTAAACAGGGTACAACCTCCTCACATAATCCGTGACGTACAAAAGCTCACCGGCATGCTCACTGTCTTGAACCGTTTTATCTCAAAGTCCTCTGAGAAGTGAAAACCGTTATTTCAGCTCCTAGAAGGAAACAAAATAGTAGAATGGAATCAAGATTTCTCGCGGGCATTAAATGAGCTCAAGGCTTACCTTAGCTCCCCACCACTGCTCGTCGTACCACACGAAACAGATTCCTTGTACTTATACCTCACAATTTCAAACCACACTGTCAGTTCTGCATTAATGTGCGAAAAAGCAGGAATCCAACACCCCGTTTACTACGTGAGCAAGACCTTATTAGAGGCTGAGCAACGGTACCTACCACTAGAGAAGCTCGCCTTTGCACTTATAGTTTCCTCGAGGAAGTTAAAGAACTACTTTGAAGCTCACACTATCATCGTCCTTACATCGCACCCCCTTAAAGCAATCCTGAGGAAAGCGGATTTGTCAGGCAGACTATCTAAATGGTTAGTCGAGATCGGGCATTTTGACATCCAATTTCAACCAAGGAACACAATCAAAGGGCAAGTCCTTGCTGATTTCATAGCCAAATTCACAGGCGAGCAACCCCTCAACCAACTTCAAACCCTGAAGAAAAGGGGGAATCACACAGCAGGGGAAATCTGGAAATTGTTTGTTGATGGAGTCTCTAATTCAAAGGGGGAAGGAGTAGGCATTGTGCTTATCACTCCGAAAAATGCAATCCTCGAACAAGGTATTAGGCTTAGATTTGAAGCCTCCAATAATGAAGCAGAATATGAGGCCCTGATAACCGGCCTCCAGAAGGCACACAGTTTAGGGGCGAAGCAGTTGCAGGTGTTCAGCGACTCATAATTAGTCTCTAATCAGATAAGTGGAAACTACAATGAAAAAGATGAAAGGATGGAAGCCTACCTCGCCTTGGCAAAAAGGCTATTGGCTAACTTTGAGGAAGTCAATGTCCAGCAGTTTCCCAGAGGATAGAACAGCCATGCTGACGCCCTAACAGCCCTGAGTTCAGTAATCGATTCTGACTTAAAAAGAACAATCCCCATCAATTTCCTCACTCATTCGGGCATTAACCATAACAACGAGCTACCAAGCATGGAGCAGGTGCTCCAAATTGAGTCAACACCCAGTTGGATGGACCTTCTAAGGGACTATTTGAAGGATGGCACACTTCCAGATGATAAGAAGACCGCTCAGCAGATAAGAGTCAAAGCTTCTCGCTTTCACTTATCTCCTGAGGTCAAGCTATATAAGAGATCATTTTCTGGTCCCTACCTTCAAGGTGTTCACCCGAGGGATGTTGAAAAAATCCTATATGAACTCCACGAGGGAATTTATGAAGGCCATATTGGTGGAAGGTCATTGTCTTTTCGAGCAATAAAGGAAGGCTATTGGTGGCCATATATGCAAAGAGACTATACAGTGTATGTTTGCAAATGCGAAAAATGCCAACTTCATGCTCCCTTGGTCCACCAACCTGCCAACGATCTAAAATCACTTTCCAGCCCATGGCCATTCGCCCAATGGGGAATGGACATCGTAGGACCTCTTCCCACCGTTGCCGGCAATCGTAAGTATCTGTTGGTCGCAACTAACTACTTCACCAAATGGATAGAGGCAGAGCCACTAGCGAACATTCGAGACACGAATACGATAAGATTCATATGGAAAAATATAATCACTCGCTTTGGGATCCCTAGGACCATCATCACTGACAATGGAACATAGTTCGAGAGCGATTCCTTTTAGAATTTCTGTAATGACCATGGAATCAGACACCATTTCAGCTCGATGGCCTATCCTCAAAGTAATGGCCAAGCCGAGGCTTCCAACAAAACGGTGATAGATGGGCTAAAAAAATGATTAGAACGAGCCAAAGGCACATGGGCGAATGAACTACCGCATATTTTGTGGGCCTACCGTACCACCCCACGTCGAGCAACGGGGGAAATACCATTCTCACTGACGTATGGAATGGAAGCAGTTATTCCATTGGAAGCAGGCTTACCCACTATGAGGTCCACCCTTGTCGACCAAGGCCAGAATGATGCAGCATTAATCGTTGAGCTTGACCTAGCTGACGAACGCCGAGAGCTTGCCTTAGTAAAATTAGCTAGCTATCAGCAACATCTCGTAAAACATTACAATAAGAAAGTCAACCCAAGGGCATTCCGAATTAGGGACTACATCCTAAGGAAATTCCTGGGCAGCGCAGTAAAACCATCAGATGGCAACTTAGGGCCAAATTGGGAAGGACCATTCAAGATAACAAGAGATGATCTCCAAGGAGCCTATCACTTAGAAATGCTAGAGGGCAGAGAGATACCTCAAGCATGGAATGATGCCAATCTTAAGAAATTATATTTCTAGATTCTTCTTTTGCATTGTACTTATAAGAATGGAAACTCATTTCCTTATCATTAATAAAAGTTGTTTGGCATTTGCATTCTACGAAGTGTCAGTTAACTAGTATATGAACTTCATAACTTACACACCCTTTCCAAGTGACAGGCACATTAATTATTAATCTATAGCAGGGAAATCACCTTCCTCATGTTTTCGTTATGAAACACGAAAAACCTCTTACCATTGCCCTTGGCAATATATGAAGCCCTATAGGAGATCCTTAGGCAATACGGCCAGTTCAAAATTAGCTGCTAAATAATGTTTGGTTAATAAAATCCTGATCGGATGAAGCATCCAACACTAGGTGTGTCCTCGCCAATTACCCCACTTAGGCCTAAGAAAGTGTGACTAAACGACCTAAAAGGTAAAGTGGGGGAAAATAGTATCTTATAAGCATACTGGACTGGAAGGACATTTGCTCGACAATACAAACTTACAAATCTAGTCGGCCAAGAGAGGCCCAAGGTTATTAAGCAAAATCTAAGAAAGGTGGAAAATATAAAACACTTGTTGAGTCGACAAATTCGCCCAGAACATTAACTTTATATTACTTCATCACATTTACAACAAATACAACCCATGTTTAGTCCGCAAGTTCGCCCAAAACATCTACATTACATTACTTCATTACAAAATATACAGGGATACTACTGGCAAAAATCTTAATAAGGGTGATGCCTTTGAACAAGATAATCAGCCACTCGGGCTCTTCGACCGTCGTCGAGATAGGGAACTTGCTCCTCCTCGACTTCATTCGCATCCGAATCCAATAGCTGCCGAGGGATGGCATCAATAGGGATCAACTAATCATCTCTCTAGAAAGGTTTAGGCAGTAAAGTAGAAGGAGAGATCTCATGACGATACTAAAGCATCGAGTTTTTTGGGACTTGCATCTCCTTCAAGGCACTCAAACATCCCCTGATAAAGGAGAGCTCTTCAAACTCTGTTAGCCTCTTTGGAGCATCTAGCCAACCCTGGTCATAACCATCAGCCCATACTCACCGAGGTCCTCTCTTAAACAGATATCTCAGCAGAGTGACATCCCTTTAAAGCCCAGCAACAATTACATACGCTCGTAGGACATCACCTCGGAGCTCTTCCATTTCCCTAGCTGAACTTCTTGCGTTTGTACCAGCTCGCGGAACAGTCAACGGGGTAGGACCTCACAGCACCGCAAGAACATCGTTCAGACTAGTTCCAGCTCACGACGAGGAGGAACCTCGTAATACTGCAGGAGCGATTCTCGACGCATGCTCCCTAAGTTGCGAGACCTCTCTCCTCAAAGCCTCATTCTCTTACTGAAGAATTTACCCAACCTAGTTGATCTTAGAAGCATCTAGAAGCTTTGCTCTCAAAGTATTCACATCTTCTTGGACTGAGGCACCAACTTCCTCCATCTCTTAGAGCCCGTATTTCAGTTTAATGATGAGCTCAGTTTCCTCTATGAAATGCTTGTTCCTCAATCACAGTGATTTACAAATCTTCACAAAGGTATGACGAACTTCAGAGCTTACATCAGGACCCATCATTCTTCCTAATTGAGAAGTGGATGGTATATAATCATCAACATCAATCAACTACAAGCAATAAAAGAGCAATGAAAGATAGAATTATTCAGCACACTAAAGGAAGAAGTCTTCTTATTTCATTCATACGAAGAATATAAGAATACATTGAAGAATCAGAAAGGGAAATTACAAATAAAAACACAAGTGTAACCCTAAGGGTAAATTAGCTAGCGACCTCAAACTGACCAGAAGAAGCTGGCTGCTTTCCCTTGTAAGCAGCAGTAGAAGCACCTCCCTCGACAGGGATAACCTCTGTCGCCTGAGCAAGGAGGGTATTAGCAGGAATTGTCTGGGAGGCAGGGACAACACCTTCGATGGCTGGGGCAGGGACTTCATCCACAATTGGCCTTGGTCCTGGATCATGCTCGTCGAATAGAGGAGAAGCAACATCCACACTAGCAGCTAAGAGGGCCTTGTTTCATCATCCCTTCTTTAAGTTCAGACGGCTAATATATCCTATCTGAACCTCAGCGTCTTCATACGCAGCAGCCCACCCGAAGTTATATGAACCCTCCTTAATGGTGGCTATCTGAGACTCTTTCTCCTTCAGTTACTCGGTCAGCACTTTGTTCTCCTCCACGACAGCCAGCTTGCTCGAGCAGACCAGGTCGTAGGCTTATCGCATCTCAGACAATTCTTTAACTACTTCTTCCCTCTCTCGATTGGCCTCAGTAAGAGCCAGGTCGAAAGACGTCCGAGAAGCATCAACGGCCTTCAAACTAGCCTCCATCTCAGTACCCTTCACTTTCAGGGCAGCATTCTGCTTATCCAGATCGTCGTTCTTATTGATCAGCTCATCGCGAGAGCGATAGAGAACGACAAAGTCAGTCATAAACTGCAAATGAAATAAGATATTAGAAGAAAGAAACAACAAAAAATTAGGAGACATTAAAGAAGAGAAATAGACTTACCAAGGCTAGCCTCTGGCTCGCCTGCAGAGCTAACTGGTCAGTCCCCACTGCCCTTTGGTGGTCAGCAGGAAGGACTGCTCGCTCGAGCAGTGCAGGGGCCAACTGGGGGGAAGTGGCGATCGAGGCCCCCTTCGGCAACGCGGACAAAGGCACTAAGGCCTGCCCAGCCTTTGTCCTCGCCTCTATTTTCCTCATCTCCTCTTCCTTTTCCTTATCCTTCTCTATTTTCCTCCTCTCCTCGACCTTCTTCCTTTCCTCAATTTTCTTCTTCTCTTCTTCCCCCCCCTCTCTCTCTCTCTCTCTCTCTCTCTCTCACACACCTGCTCTTCTTCCTTCCTCTTATTCTCCTTCTCCTGAGAAGTAGACCGGGAACCAATAGCAATAGCCCCAATGATGGACTTCTGCTTCTTCGACCTCTAAGCAAGAAGCACATGGTCATCATCATCATCATCATCTCGGATCAAATTCTTCCTTGGAGGAACCATTTCTTCACTAGAGCTACTGGACGTGCTCGAAGGGTCTTAGGTTTCAGGAATCTCTTTCGAATTAAAAGAACTATCACTACTGGAGCTCCCCTCGCCAAAATTGCCTTTAGCACCGCCTCTGATATCACTCTCAGAACTACTCTCCTCCTCGTCTAACTGAATGGGATCAACAACAGCTTCTTTGGAGGTATCAAACTCGGGAATGATATCTACTAACCTCTCTATAAAGCTAGAACCAACGTTTTTATACTCGAGCAAGAAAGCAATAGACCGGGGATGCTCGCCATCAGCTAGGGGCTCCCTGATATTCTAAGCTTTGACCAACTCAGAAAGACGAACCTCGATGAGAGCAGGTTCCAAGTTCTTCGACCTCGTTGAAGAAAAATAGGAAGGAGTCAGAGCAATCACACATTAATAAAGAAATTGAAAGGACAGAGCAAAGACTACCTATATACTCTTCTCCATAAAATGGAATAGTAAACCTATCAGGCCTCGACCCCTCAGTCTGGGGGGAGAACTGCCAATTTCTAGAAAGAAAGCCATCTTGCCAGTATTCCTTGTGGGAATCAAGTAGGTTTACTACCAATACCCTGTCAGGACTCCTGGCTTTGAGATAGAGAACACCAGACTAGTTAGAGAAAAGGAATAACAGAAGCAAACTTTAGCGAGCCCTAATTTGGTGCCATAAAGTTAATTTATTCTATGAACGCCATTGATTATCTTCCATACATTGAGAGAACATTGTGCAAGAACAATATTGAAATAACCAAAGAAATTCAAGAATAAATCCTTTGGAGGAAAATTAAGCCCCCTGAAAAAGTAACAAGACGTGAATCCAATGGGCACCCTCTATCTCTCTAACATTTCTAGGAAGAGAGGCGCACTCAATCTCCACCCACTCTGGGATATTGTAAAACTTCCTAAACTCGAACAATGATCTGTTGCCTATCTTTGCCATTTGTAAACCCTAAACTACAAATTCAAAGAAAGCACAGAGAAAGAGCAAAAGAGACTTACAAGATGAGAGCTTGACTTGGACAATGCAAGAACACAAGTACAAATGGTTAAGGGGATCAAAAGCAAGGAAAATTAAGATCTGGAGAAGAGGGCACAAATTGCTAAAACTCGCAGAAAGTTCACAGAAGATAGAAAAACACTGAGAATCTTGAAACGGCAACTATGAAACGTTGCCCAAAAAAGACTTTTAAATGTTGCTAATCATCACGCACAAGACCCAAAGCAATTGTCGCCTAATCCAGTCCTAAAACTTTGGGAAGAGTTGCACGATGTACAAAGGAGCCATTATGACAAATCATTTATTGAGCCCAAATTATGGCCCAACAAACTTAGGGGTAATTGTGTGTACACGAATTTAGAATAACCGGCCTGGACGAGTAGCCCAATTGAAGCCACCCAAAGTCCAAACCCTTCATATCTTAACATCAATTCGGTTATGACTGAGTCTTCTCCCATATTCTCGTAAAGAGGTGTTCCAGGAGAAGATGGAAAACGTGGGGGAGTCCAACACCCCCACTCCCTGAAAATAAACATGTATATAATAAACCCTAGGTCTGGGGCATAAGACACGCACTGTATTCTCTGTAATCGCTCCCCGGAGTATATAGAAATAATACTGACTACACCACCGTGGACGTAGGCATTTGTGCTGAACCACGTACATCTCCTTTTATGTGATTGGCATTTTATGTTTCTTATTATGCTTGGTGGTTTCGCTTCTCTTATCTATTTGTGTTGAATAATAATTGTCACCACATATGAATAGATCGATTTTATTAAAAAATCTTTGAGAAAAAGTATCAATTGATTTCATGTTGGGTAAAATTTCATGTAGTTAGGGTTTATATCTATAGAGGATTGTAAATCATAAGAGTTTTGATTATTACTATGGATTTAAATCTAGGTTTTGAATTGAATTTAATTGGTGAATACAAAGCTAGATTATGAATGAGTTTTGAGGCTTTAATTAATTCTTGTTGGATTTCAGTGAAGTTTTAATGTGTTTGAAACATTAGAAATCATCCTAACTCATGTGAAAATAGTTAGGAATAATCGGATGTGAATTTGGTGAAAAATCTTAGTATTGAGAAAATCAGAAAGGGTGAAAAATTGAAGAAGACGAAGCTTCACCTGTTCGGTCAATCGATCGACCTAGCCCTTCGATCGATCGACCCTGGAAGATTTTGGGTTCTTTTCTTGGATGAATTTCCTACGATTTCCAATCATAAAAGGGGATCTTAGGAGTGCTATTATACCTATGTAGTAACTTGATAAAGACCAGTAGGCTATATTTAAGGTACATTAAGGTCATTGGGTGTAGGACTTAATGCATGGATCAAAATGGATAATCGATGGAGAAAAAGATTGGGAAATTTGGGAATTGATCTACGAAAAGAGAGTAGACATCAATTTAACGTATATATAGGTAGGTTAAAGATGGTAACTACTGAATTTATATAGGAAAGGGGTAACTAGGACCCTAGAGTTATGTGAACACTCCTAAATATACGATAGTGAGATAAATCGTAAAGTAAATAGTACGACAAGTATGTGAGAGATATATAGAATGTACTACCATGTATTATCAGGTTACATGAATACTTATTGATTCACAGTACTACTTAGGTTGTGTGAATAACCTAAGTATAGTATATATATATTGGTGATCGAGGTATGATTCTGAGCCAATAGATATAAATCAGTATTGGTGATCGAGGTCGGATTCCGAGCCAATAACCCCTAAAATGTGATACAGGGAGGTGATTATATAGTATGTGTTTAAAGTATATATTTTGTGCAAAATATATACATAAAGTGTTCTTAATTTCGGACCGATAGATGGAAGCTTGATTTGGGGGGTCGATGATTGTACGGACCAAATTAAAGATAACTGATATTAGGGTCGAGGAGTATCCAGACCAATGTACATTTGCATAACATTTACTTTAGGGTCGAGGGATATCCGAACCAATGTAAATGATAGGATGATTGGGGTCGATGATTATCCAGACCAATATCTTAAGTATATATTGTGTGTGAAATATATGCGTCATGATATTATACTTATGTGAGAAAGTAGATTTGTAGATGATAAATATATAGATATACATCTAAATGATAAATTAAGTAGAGAGAAACTTAATTTCGAGATTTAAAAATAGATTGGGTATATCTATAGTAAATTAAGTTGTGAAACTTAATTATGGAAGTGGAATGATGATTAGATGTGAAATACTATATGAATTTAGTAGTGAGACTTGATTATGATGATTAAACATAACATATGTGAATGTTATATGAAAACTGAAAAACATACGAGAAATGTTAATAATGAAGCGTGCTGTATGGGCGGTACGGGAGAGTAGACTTGATAAGATTGGTTATGTGCTTTAGTCAAGATAGCTTGGGTATGATAGATAGGTGGGCTAAGTATAGAACGTTAGGTGTGCACATTAGATGAGAGGTGAGGTAACTCAAGGGAGTGTGCGTGAACCTAACATGTGTAATCAATAACGATTTTAATAGCGCTAAATTACTTGCTAAATGTTTTCAAATGTTTTTAGTACTAACTCTTGCTATAAAAATATTTTTTAAAACCTTTTAGGTGTCCAGCCACAGGGACACCATACTTGATGGTTTCATTTGTAAGGACATAAATTTTCAATTGAGTCTTATGTAGTATTGGCTCAATTTTGAACAAAAACATTTGAGTTATAGGTTAGATTATCATGTTATATTATTCCAAACCTATGACTTATTTGAGTTGAAGACATAGCGACCAGTATTTTAAAGTGAAGATATCAAAGTGTTGGGTTTACATAGTGCCTAGTTTTGCGTCCTCGACGGTTCATATTTCAAGTCTCCAAAAGGTATGAATGCACATTATATATATATATATATATATATATATATATATATATATATATATGTAGGAGACTTGGAATAATTTTTAATGGGTGTAATTTTTATTTAATATGAATTTCAGAAAGTCTTTGGGCTTAAAATGAAAATATGTTATTCTGACATTTCGTTCGAAATTGTCGTTCGAACAAGGATGTTGTTCGAATGAGAATGTCGTTCGAAAGAGTTTCGCAAATGAGTTTTCCAATTCTACACTGGTTTGTCGTTAGAAGTCTCGTTCTAACGAGTTCTTTCAAACGAACTTTACCAACGAGATCTGTAACATCCTCTTTAGCTTCACTTTTTTAAAATTCTTCGGTTTTTCTTTCACCCTTTCTAGGTATTTAGCCATTCTGTCGTCCTTGGCCTCATATACCCCCAAAATTTGATTCACAACTAACTTAGAATCACTATGGACCAGGTACTGGCCGATGTTCATTGCCCGAGCAAGAGAGAGACGTACTAGGAGGGATTCATACTTTGACTCATTATTGTAATCTTTGAAGTTGAATCTCAATGCATATTAAATATCGTTCCTGTCTAGGGCCGACGCCATTAACCCTGCTCCACTCCCTGCCTCACACGAGGAGCCATAGACATACAAGTTCCATATTATACCATCTTTTAAAAAATTACCTTCTTCTAAGGTCCCATTATTAAAGAGGTATCTCTATTACTCATTCTCAAACACCTTACTTTTGGCTGAACTCGTCTCGACCTCAGTCGGGGGAAGACATACTGACCCACAAGCTGGAACCTCAATTTCTTCTGTATGTCTTCCCCTATGAACTCGACTACGAAGTCTACTAAGGCCTAATCCTTAATGGCCTTTCTTAGCTGGTAGATGATATCGAATTCTTCCACCTCAATTGCCCAGGCCATCAACTTACCCGATTTCTGAGGTTTATATATGACATGTCTGAGAGTAGAGTCAGTGAGGATGAGCATGGTATGTGCTTGGAAGTATGGCTTCATCTTTCTTGTGGCGTGGATTAGAGCATAGACAATTTCTCCATTTTGGGATATCTTTACTTGTCCCCTTAGAGGGCCTTTCTATTAAAATACATTGGCTTTTGTACTCCATATTCTTCCCTGACTGTAGCAACACTTATGATCGACTCCGACACAGCTATATATAAGTATAACTTCTCTCCTTGGATTTGTCTTGATAGTAAAAGTGGGGATCCGAGGTAGGCCTTTAACTCTTGAAAGTCCTTATAGAACTCCTCATTCCACTAAAGGCCTTGCTAAGTACTTTGAAAAAAGGAAGGCACTTGTCAGTAGCTTTAGACACAAACCTATTTAATGCTGCCACTCGCCTGGTTAGCCTCTGCACATCTTTGATTGCCGTCGAAGTCTTCATCTCCAATAAATCTTTGATCTTCTCGGGGTTTAATTCAATGCCCCTCTGGTTCACGATAAAGCCCAAAAATGTGTATACTCCCGCATCGAAGACATACTTGGCGGGGTTAAGTTTCATCTGGAACTCATCCACAGTATCAAAAGTCCTCTCAAGGTCGGCCACATAAGCGTCGACCTTAAGACTCTTTATCAAAATATCATCGACATAAACTTACATCGTCTTCCCTATTTGATCCTCAAACATCTTGCTGACCAACCTTTAGTCTATTACCCCGACATTTTTTAAACCGAAGGGCATGATCTTATAATAATAGGTCCCCTTGTCAGTTATAAAGGATGTCTTCTCCGTATCGATCGGGTCCTTGAATATCTTATTATACCCTGAGTAGGCATCCATGAAACTCATTATTTAATGGATATCAGTAGCATTCATCATCTGGTCTATCCTCAGCAAAGGGAAGCTTTTTTTAGGATAGGCTTTGTTCAGATCTGTAAAATCAACACACATCCTTAATTTACCATTGGCCTTGGGGACGATGATAACATCGGTCAACCACTTAGGTTAGATGACCGCCCTAATGAAGCGAACTTTTCTAATTTCTTCACCTCTTCTCAGATGACATCATATTTCTCCCGGGAGTAGACTCTCCTTCTCTATCTGATCGGCTTTGCATCCTCGGCCACATTGAGCTTATGGTAGAGGATCTTTGGATCGATACCAGGCATATCTTCATGGCTCCAGGAAAAAATGCTTTTCCTCTTCTTCAATAGCTTAATCAACTCTTCCTTAATTTCCTTCTTTATGGATTTACAGATTTGGACAGTTTTTTTTGGTTTGTCCTCATTGAGGACGATGGATTATACCTCCTCAACGGCCTCGCTCTTCTTTAGCTTAGTTTGTAGTCCTTTTGTATGCCATTTTCTCCTCGGCTGAGTTGAAGTAGCATTCGTGTACCTCAACTTGGTCCCCTTGAACTTCCCCTACCCCATATGGAGTCGTAAATTTAATCATTTGGTGAACCGTTAAGGGAACGTACTTAAATTCCTTGAGGGCTATCCTTCCCATAATTATGTTATATGCTTAGTACACACTCTCATCCATGATAAAGAAGCTAATTTTCTTCGTGAGGCACTTCGGCCAAAAATTTCTCATGTTGAATTCCATTTTATAAATCCCCAAAGGGTGTACTTTTTCTCTATTTAATCCAATGAGAGGTTGATGATACGACACTAGCCTTTTCTTTCTCAAACCTAAGCCATTGCAACAGTTCTAAAACATAACATCGGTCGAACTACCGCCATCTACAAAAATCCTCGAAACCTCATAACCATGCACCAGAGTGGTGATAACCAAAGGGTCATCGTACGGGGATATAATCCCTTTAAAATCTAGTCTATAAAAACCCACAATTAAAGTATTCATATCAACTTTAGTTCTTTTTACCTTGTTCGGCTCTATTGTTGTTCAATGCATTTCCTTGGGTTTTGGAGGGAGAGCCTACTACATGAGCCTTTCTATTGGAAACCTCTTTTCCTATCTAAATAGGCCTCCACAGATCATCTTAACCCTAAAAGAGATCGTATGAAGCCGACCTTTAGGATCAGTAATTAGTAAAGGCAAGTCTGGGTCTGCCTCATCATCATCGTCTGAGTCATTATCGTCTTGCCTTGATGGAGCACCAGGCTTAAACTTTTCTTTCCACTTCTTTCGGGTGTCATCTCGGCTACCCTTGGAACTTCCCTTATCAACATAATTTCTAAGATTTCCAGCTTTCAGCATTCTTTCAATCTCGTCCTTGAGAGAAAAACACTTGTCAGTGGTACGGCCGTGGTCTTGGTGAAATGCACACCACATGTTTATATTCCTCTTATAAGGAGGAACCTTCATCTTATTCAGAGATCGATCATTCTTGATTTCGTTCAAAATGTGCTCATAATTGACAGTGAAAGGGGTGTAGTCTGTGAACTTGTCGTCCGCCGACCTATTCTTGACGTCCATGTTCTTCTTGTGGAACTTACTCCCACTGCTTGTCCCTTTCTCATCTTCACCTTTGGCAACCATTTATTTCTTCGCATTCATGACCTTCCCAGCCATAGCCAGGAGTTCGGTCATATACTTTGATTGATCCTCTACAGGCTTCCAAAGTAGATTTCATTTCTATAAACCTCCCATCAAGGAGTTCATGGAAATACTCTCTTCATAATCCTCAACCTCTAATTTCTCCTTGTTGAACCTCGCTATGTACTCTCTCTGAGTTTCATTATTCCCCTGCTTCACATACAGTAGGTGGGTCATCCTCTTCTGGGGCCTCACCCCAAAGTAGAAATTATGTATAAATCTTTCTACAAGATGTTTAAAATTATCAATTGAGTTTTTAGGGAGAGAGGTAAACCATACATGAACTTTTTTGGTCAGGGTGCTTGAGAAGGCATGACACCTCATCTCGTCTGAGAATGGATAAATATCAGCAGTTGATTGATACATATCCACACGCTGGACTGGATTGATGCTCCCATCATACTTAGGAGTGACCACTAGCGTCTTGAACTTAGCCGGGGTAGGATAACTCACAATCTTTGCCATGAAGGGGTAGCCTTCATTGTATCCACTCTACAAGGGGTATCGGATCTTTAGAATATCCCTAATCTTATCCTCCAGCCTTTAAATAGATACATTCTAGGGTCTCTCGTCCGCTCATATAACCTTAGCCTGGGTTACATTATCTCCATCCCCTTCTCTACTATCTAGACGAACCGAGGGCTCCCTCGAAATTGTTCTCTCTCGACTATTCACCTTTCGCTGATCCTCATCTTGGCCATGAGGAGGTCGATGGTCATCAAATTTGTCTTTCCTTCTAGAACCAACTATACTTATGGATATAGAGAGGATATTTCGCAGGTCTTCTGCTGCTGTACCAAGCGTATCTAAGGCTTACTCCCTGTTGAATCTGTCTAGAGCTGATGCCCTTGGCCTACACTCTTAGCTCGACCTACCATTGCATCCTCGGCTGGGCTGAATGGGTCGCACAGTGCCTCTAGAAATCTGATAAGGCTCCCAATAACTCCCGTCATCCTCTTCATCATATTTCTTATCCTCATCATTAGGGCACTCACGACCCGACCTCCCCAGGTATAAATTCGTAGGGTCGGCCACGTCCATGCGCCTTTACTGAGGAAGAAGATCCTTGTGTGGGGCTTGGGTTGGTCCTCTGGCCATTGGATCTAGGCCACCTTCTGTTGCTGGCTGTCTACTAAGGAGAGTAGAGCCACCACCACTTCAGCCAATTCTGATTGAGGTGGGGCTTGGATGGTATTGGGTCCACCTATAGTAGGAGGATCTGATGCCATTGAAGACTTTCGGTGACCGAAATAACCAAGCGATGAGATGGAAGTGAGCTAAAAAAGCAGAAGATGGGCTGAAACTCAAACCATAGCTCTTTCAACAGGGCCGGCCCTGGCCATGTGCCAGGTGGGCAGTGGCACAGGGCCCATTTTACAATAAGTACCAATATATGTGTATTTTAGGGGTCCAAAAATATTTTATATATATTAAAAAATATATTTTTTAAATGAGTTTAGTTTTTTAGGGGCCCATTTTTTCAACTATTCAAAAAAAGAATGATACAACTTCCCAAAAAAACTCACCCAACTCATTTAAGATTACAAGTTTTTTAGGAGTCATTTTTTCAACTACCCACAATATCTTTTTGGTTTCCTCTCTCTCTTTCTTTTTCCAGCCCACACTCTCCCTCTCTCCTCTCTCCTTACGTCTCTCTCTCTCTCTCTCTCTCTCTCTCTCTCTCTCTCTCTCTCTCTTGCAAGCTTTCTTTTTTAATTTTTGCAGAAGTTGGAGGCTGTCTATTACTATTTTACTACTGTACGCAAGTTGAAGGATACCTTCTTTTTTCATTTGACAGTTGTTTTCTTCTTTTGCATTTGCAGCAAAAGGTAAGTTGTCTTCTTTTGCAAGTTGTTCTCTTCTTTTTTCATTATTTTTTTATACATATGTTAATCTTTTTTATTACTATTTTTTTAATAATCTGTTTTTTTTTAATTCATCAATGTTTTACTAATCTGTTTTTTATGCAATTAATTTTTTTTATCAGGTTGCTTCTTTCTACATTAATCAAGTCGATGAAATTGGAGAGGGAATAAAAGGCTCAAAACATGTGACATTTTTCCATATTTTTTATATTCAATCAATTGAGATATTCTAGACTAAAATTATCTATTAGATTCGTTGTTAATTGCGTATTTTATTTTTATTTATAAATTTATAATTTTTAGAAATGTTACCAAAAAAACAAGCATCCGGATATCAAAAACGAAAAAAACAATTGTATTTTTCAAGTCGAAATGCTAGAAGAACAATTTTTCAATGAGTTTTTAGGTATTTAATATTTTTGTACAATATTTTTTTGGAAGGGCCCTAAATTGAGTATCGCACAGGGTACTATAAATCTCAGGACCGGCCCTGTCTTTCAATGGTGGTTCAAGCTCAACGTAGGATGAGATTGGACTACCACTAGAGAATTCGGTGGAGCATCTACAAAAGTAGGGAAGAAGATGGCTATCTCATTCCCATAAATGGTGCTAAATTGATAATACCAGAATTGATACCACCAAGTCAGTGTGATAAGTGAGCTCAAACCAGCACAACAATGGTGTAAGAACAAGTATGTAAATACAGAAAGAGATAAGGTAAAGGAGAAGATAACACCAAATGTAAGTGGTTTGGTCAGAGCCTACGTTCACTATGCACTGTTAATGTTGGTTTTCACTATAATAAGGGCTCTAATGGCTTGTAAATATAACACTCAGGCTTTTCTCTCTCTTCTGAGTATTTTGACAAAGTTTTGCTAGGGTTGAGAATAATTGATCCTTTACAATGAGGTAGAAGACAACTAATTATATGGCTAGGGTGGTGTCATATGCACCACAGTCATGCATGAGGCATGCATAGCTCTAACTGTCCAACAAGGTGATGCCATCTGTCCCTGTTCATGTAAGCAATTATTATGAGATATTCCCTACATATGTGGATGATGTTGTTACAATGATTTGGATCATATGGGTCTTTCATCCCACGCGCACTCTCCCACGCGTTCCCCATTCCACGCATTCAAGTAGATGCTAAGAGTGTACTGTTGAGGTTGAAGTGTCGGCTCGATCGAGTACGAGCTGACTGTGGCATTATTGAATCATATGTCAATAGTTTCCAAGTGTAGTATCGACTGACCAACATCAGTCCGAGAAGAGAGAAGGCAGGCCTAAAAGGTCTCGACCTTTATGATCCAGATAAGGTGGGTCGCTATGCGAGATGACATGCCTGCTGCGTTAGCTTCGGTCGAGACAGATTGTGCCAGTTGTTTGAGATAACTCACATGAAAATGGTCTATGAGGTCGGCTTCGACCGAGACTGGCTCAGGTTGAGATGAGGTCAGGTAATGGCATATCACCAAAGACTATGTAAAAGACTTGGCCAAAACATTTAACATAATGGAGAAGCACAAAATGAAGTTGAACCCACCCAAATGCGTCTTTGGTGTGGGGCCCTGAAATATGTTAAACTTCATCGTTAATCAAAGAGGAATAAAGGTAAACTTGGAAAAAAATAAAACCTCTAATAGAAATGAAGTCACCAAGAACCAAGAAGGATATCTAAAGACTCATAGGTTCTATTTATACATTAAACAAGTTCCTATTTAGGGTCACTAATAAGTTCTTACTATTCTTTAAGACACTGAGAAAAGCATACTCTTTCGTTGTGGAGTGGGACAAAGAACGTGTAAAGGCATTTAAAGAACTTAATTTGTATTTGGGTTCTGTTATCTTATTGTCATGACTATTATACGAAGAAAAGCTTTACATGTACCTAACTTCTTTAGAGTCAGTTGTAAGTTCGTCCATGGTTCATCTTGACCAAAAAGTGTAAAAACCTATTTAATATACAACAAAATCATTTCAAGGGGTAGAAAGCAGGTATCCAAGAATGGAAAAGCTATCATTCTCTCTCATCCATATAACAAGGAATATGCAACTTTACTTCTAGGCCCATTCGATTATGGTCTTGACAGATCAACCCTTGAAGCAAGTATTGCATAAACCAGAGAAGCCTGGTCGGTTAATGGCATGGTCAATTGAAATTGAAATCGGAGCATATGATATCGACTTTTAGCCATGTACAATAATTAAGGGGCGGGTCTTTGTCGATTTCATTATAGAATTTATTTAAGAGGATACGATTCCTACTAAGGAAAGTTCATCATCGACACTTCTTCAGGATATAGCCATTCAAGGCTCATCTCTCCCCTTAGAGACACCCTTTTATGTGTTGGCTATTGAAGGGTCGATCATTAAGGGGTCGGCTCTCACCTTAGGGTCACACACTCACAAGTCGGCTATTGAAGGGTTAGCTCTCCCCATAGGGATACCCACTCACAAGTCGGCGATTGAAGAGTCGACCATGAAGCGGTTGGCTCTCCCTTTAGGGACACCCTCAAACGGTTTGGCTATTGAATGGTTGGGTATTAAAGGGTCAGCCGTTGAAGGGTTGACTATACCCATAGGGACATCCTCTCACGGGTTGATTATTAAAAGGTCGACCATTAAGGGGTTGGCTCTCCCCTCAAGGGAACCTCTCACAGGTCAACTATCGAAGGGTTGGCCATGAAGTGGTCGACTCTCCCCTCAGGGAAACCTTGTCGTGGGTCTACTATTGAGGGTTTGGCCAATACCTATTCTAATACTGAGAAAGGGAAGAACATGCTCGAAGATGACCCTAATCCGTTCTTACCAAAAATCCTACTGTGTAAGTTATACATTTGGTTCTTCATGCGATATAGGAGGAAAACCAGGGGTCAGACCGTTAGACCCAAATGAAATTGATATTGAATACACACTTAGATTGCACTTTTTAGCCTCCAAAAATGACGTAAAGTATGAAGCCATGATTACGGGGTTCAACTTTGCACTATCAATGGGGGTGAAGAATATTCGGGCTCATAGTGACTCAGAATGAGTGGTGAGATAAATAGTAGGGAAGTATGAAGCAAAAGACAAAAAATGGCTAAGTACTTAGTCGAGGTAAAATACCTTATTTGGCGGTCTATGAAAGTCAAGGTTATGAAAGTCCCATGCGTGAAAATCACATGGGCAGATGATTTAGCCAGATTAGCCTCAATAATAAGAACATAACTTTACAAAGTTATTCCAATCGAAATACAACCAAGTATTAATAGAGAAGATGAAAACGAGTTAGAAATTTCAACCTCAATCTCGGTCCATCATGGATGGATCCTATCACAACTTTACAAAGTTGCCTCTCTTCCGAAGAATTCTATCGAGAACTTCAAGGGCTTGGCTGAACGGTTCATTCACAATTTCAATTTTGGGGTAAGACCTCAAAAGAAGACCACTCATCTGTTGTACATCAAACAAGGCAAGAACGAGAGCCTAAGAGACTATATTGCCAGATTCAATAAAGAAAAATTAGAGGTCGAAGATTATGATGAGAATATAGCTATGACTGCCCTCATTGGGGGACTCCAGCAAGATAAGTTATTGTGGAAGCTTGCAGAAGACCCTCCCAAGTCCATGGCAGAACTATTGGCAACTACAGGAAAGGTCATGAACGCTGAAGAGGCTATGGCCGCAAAGTATGAGGATGAGAACGAAAGTGGCAGCGGGAAGTTCCAAAGGAAGAAAGACGGAAAAAGAGGTCTGCAGACGACAAGTTTGCACACTATACTCCTCTAACTGTGAGCTGCGAACACATCCTCAACAAAATAAAAAATGATCGGTCCCTGAGATGGTCGAAGAAGCTGAAGGCTCCTCCGCATAAGAGGAACAAGAACCTATGGTGTGAATTCCACCAAGATCATGGCTATGTGATCGACAAGTGCTTTGCCTTAAAGGACGAAATTGAGAAGATGTTAAAGTCCGAAAAATTGAAGAAATACGTCCACGAAAAAGCTCCTAGGAGGGGAAGAGAAGACCCTAAGAAAAATAAAAATGACGGATGTCGAGATGATCCCACAGCAAGAAGAGACGATGACTCAGATGGTGACGATGAGGATGATCCAGACCTCCCACCAAAAGACGACAATGCCTCTGTGAAGAGGGTTAGTATGATCTCCTTCGGTGTTAACACCATATGTGGAGGACTAGCAGGGGTTGGCTCCGAAGTAGCCGACCATAAAGCTTATGTGGAAGAGGCTAAGTCAGTGACCAAATTAGAGGTTATGAATCTGGCGTCTTTAGAGGCTAAGCAGAAGAGAAAGAAGGTAGATATGCATAGACTTATAGTTGGACCCCTGACTCAACTTCAAAGGTATCTTAGCTCCGCATGATGACCTTTTGGTAATTAATATAAGAGTGCATGGATGTGAGGTACAGAGAATCCTCGTAGATGGAGGAAGTTCAACAGATGTGATGTTTTGGCACTGTTTTAAAAACCTAGGCCTCAGCAGAGCAAAGCTGGTACCCTATCATCATCCGTTAATGGGCTTCAGCGGTGAAAAGTTCCACCCATTGAGCATGTATGATATGGATGTATGAATGGGAGACGAGTGGCCTAAAAGGTTGACTCGGAAGATTAATTTTTTAGTAATGGATGAAAACATCTTCTCGGCCTAGAACCTCATCATTGGACGAGTAGCCCTTAAGGAAATTGAGGTCGTGCCCTTGACTGTCCACTAAATGCTAAAATTCTCGACCCTCTATGGGGTAGGGGAAGTGCAGGGAAATCAGACCTCGGCACGAGAATGCTACTTCAACTCGGCGGAAGAGAGAGAGGCCCATAAGAGGGCAATTACCACATATAACATTGATGCACTTGATCCTAGGGATGAAACAAAATTGAAGAAAGGAGAGGCCGCGAAAGAGGTAGAATCCATCGTCCTTAATGAGGATGAACCGAAAAAAACCGTCCAAATCGTTAAGGCCTTAAAATATGATATTAAGGAAGAGCTGGTAAGATTTTTGAAGAGGAGGCAGAGTGTCTTCGCTTGGAGCCACACAGACATACTTGGCATTAACCCGGATGTTATGTGCCACAAACTCAATGTGGCAGAAGATGCTAAGCCAATCAAATAAAGACGAGGGGTTTACTCCAGGGAAAAATATAATGTCTTCAGGGAAGAGGTCAGAAAGTTGGAAGAGGCAGAATTCATCAGGGAGGCCATATATCCAGAGTGGTTATCTAACGCCATCATTGTGCCCAAAGCTAACGGAAAATGAAGGATGTGCGTAGACTTCACTGACCTGAACAAGTCTTGACCAAAATACAGCTATCCCTTACCTCGAATTGATCAAATGGTAGATGCTATGGCAGGGCATGAACTTATGAGCTTCATAGATGCGTATTCAGGATACAATCAGATCTTTATGGATGCTGAAGACTCAGAGAAGACAGCATTCATCACAGACAAGGGGACCTATTGCTATAAGGTCATGCCCTTCGGCTTGAAGAATGTAGGGGACACGTATCAATGTCTTGTAAATAAGATGTTTGAAGATCAAATTGGCAAGACCATAGAGCTATATGTAGATAACATGTTGGAAAAAATCTTGAAGGCCTGCACTCACGTAGCCGACCTAAAAAGGACCTTTGACACCATGGACCTATACGGGATAAAGCTTAATCCTGCCAAATGTGTCTTCGGAGTAGGAGCTGGAAAGTTTCTTAGATTCATAGTCAATCAGAGGGTAATAGACGCCAACTCCGAGAAAATTAATGCTTTGCTTGATATGAAGACATCAAGAAGTATAAAAGACGTTCAGAGGCTCACTGGAAGAGTCGCTGCACTCAACAGATTTGTTTCCAGAGCTACGGATAAGTTTCTTCCCTTTTTTAAGGTGCTTGGAAAGGCCTTCTAATGGGGACGAAGAGTGTGACAAGGCCTTTAAATAGCTTAAGTCCTACCTCGGATCCCCCTGTAGTACCCCGTAATTTTATTGATTTTTATTTAAGGGATTAATTAAATTAAATGAGAATTAATTGGGAATTAATCCGAATATAAATACTAGTGAGATGTGAGTTGGTATTCGATTACGATGTTAAAATTGAATATTTCTGAGTATATATGGTAATATATGAGTATTGAAAATATTAAAATTGTCGCGAGGGAGAAATACGACAATTTGGGAAATTTAGTTCGTCAGGAATGAAATTATTTAAATAAAAAAGTGAATTATATTTGTATCAACCGAATGATCATTTTGAGTGCGCCAACGTGTCCGGAAGGGTCGAAATAGTCAGAAAACATTAGCTGGGGGTTTAGTTTGTGTCCCGGGACATTTTTAGGCCAAACCGGCAACCTAGAAGGGTATTTTGGTAATTTTAAAAATTAAGGGATTAAAACCCACGAATTTTAGTGTTAATTTAGTTATTATTAAAAGATCCACTAAGGCCATTATCAGCAAAAAAGTGAGAGAGTGGGCTACGGTAGTTTTTGAGAGAAGTTAGAAAGAGGGTTTCCAAACAAAAACACCCACCACCATCATTTTGGAAGAGATTGTGACCAAAAAGAGGGTAGAATCAACCTTGAAACACCGGAAACACATCTGAAGAACAAATCTAAGGCAAGTGTTTTGATGTCGTTATTTGCAATGAATATTTCCTCCATGTGTAGTGTAGAAAACTGTTTATATCTTGGAAATTTTGATGAAGAACACCCAATGGAATTATTGTGAAACTTGTGGTTTTGGATAGGAATTTGCATGTAGAATGATTATGGACGAATTCAATATACAAAACATAACTTTTGATGATCTGAAAACGGATTAATAAGGAGTCTTTTTATGAAATTAAATTCTGGATTCAAGTTCATAGGGTTTGGGACAAGAATTAGGGATTTATGATTTTTGCATGTTAATTTGTAGGATTTGACCCCAAAAATATGTTAAGAACTGACCTAAGAGGACTGAGACTAGTTTACAAACATAAAAATGTAATTGGGATGATCTTATAGTGGATTTTTGAAAAGAGGAATTGAAGAAAAACGAGTTGGGGCAATTTCTGAGCGTATTCTTCCATCTCGTTAGAAGACCTGCCCATGTCGTTCGAATAACCTCGTTCGAATGAGCTTCTAACTAGATGATAGTATCCCTTCTAACGAGTTGGTAGTTCGTTCGAAGCCATTCGTTCGAATGAAACTCGTTCGAACGACCTCGTTCAAACGAGATTTCTAACGAGTTGACAGAATGGCCTTTTAGGCCTGATTTTATTTCAAATGTCCCGTAGACTTATTTAAATGGAGAAATAACCTTCCCTTATTGACTAGTGGGTATAGTTGTGAGATTGGAGTACGTTGAGGAGTAAAACTTAGAATCTTGTAGTAAACCGGATGACATTTATGGATTAGGAAACGAGTACCTAAAATTACGGCGTGAGAAGAGTTGACAACTTTAATGTATATAAATCGGGGACTTGTAAACGTATAACATTAAATGATGGTATAGGAACGATAAGTATACCTCTGTTAATAATCTGAGATATCTAAGATGTGTGAATTCTTAGTATATGTGGTTATCTGTGTATAACATACTTACCATACTTGTTATCATGGGAGGTCGGCGTTCGATCAGGGCCATTTAATCTTTGTGTGCCTACGGGGGGATTTAGATTGGTACCTCGAGGACATAGGTCAGAGAAGGACTTATTGAGAAGTTAATAAGTCTGCTGATCATGGGAGCGTAGGTATGTGCGTGACCCGTGTGATGTAAACTATGTTCGCCTCCATTATGTGTATTTGTTACTTGTCGGAACGATTCCTGAGAGATTCGGAGTACGTGGTCCTTATGTACGTGACGTACCGGGATTTGATAGCAGAGTATGTGTGCACCGCAGCTTAGCCTCGGGGTGCCAGCATTGTATATTTATGATGAGAATAATATACTGTTAATTGAAATGAACGGTCATGTATGAATGTAAGTGTGAATAATAGCAACCTTTTTGTAGAGTTAACCTTGGAAAATCCCTAGTGATTGGTATTACTAATTTTGAGAACTAAGAAGCAAAGTAAAACACTCTGTATAAATTAAGATGTCGGGAATTGAATTGGAAATCATATAGTAAGGTTAGATTTTGTAATGGACTAGTTAGATATGGGAATAACTAAAACAGGTACAGGTACGATAGGAGTGCACAATTAGTTAAGAGGTGAGGAACTCATGTGAGTGCACGCACTATCATGTACTTTATATTCACTGTTTAATGATATTAAATACTTGCTATATTTTAAACTGTTTTCACAATCGGGCTCTGACCCGTTTGCTTTCAAATCTATTTTCTTGTAAAACCTTTTTAGGTGCCCAGCCACAAGGACACCAAGCATAGGAGTTCCATTCCGGTGACGTACTGTAGCTGCTGTGGAAGTTACAAGACCTTGACAGTAGACGCCTCCACTTTCGATCTTGACTCTATTATCAGATTTTCTCATCTGTTGGGCATGTCGCCCATTTCTTTTAGAGACATCTCATTTATTCAGTTTTATTTCAGACTATAGGTTTTAATTAATTAATGATTCAAACTTTGTATTTGTTTATTTCAGTATTCGGATTGTTGTGAGGAGTATCCCTCCAGATTCATTATTATTCCATGGTTATTCTATTGTGACTATGTTGTGGTGGTTATGTTAGCATTTCATAATCTAACTTATTGCATGTTAATCGGATTTAAAATAAATTGACAACTCACTTTTTAAATATTAAGTGGCTAGTAATTGTTAAAATATTTTTCGACAGTGATGCTATGAACTGAACCAACTTTAGTCGGGGTGTCACACCCCCTGCTCTTATCTCGGCCCATTCTGGGGGATAAGTTGTGTGTTTATCTAGCAGTCACAAAGTCAGCTATAAGTGAAGACATAGTACGGGAAGACTTTGGGCTACAAAGGCCTATATACTTTAATAGTAAGGCCCTTCAAGGGTATGAACAGAACTATCCTCGGATGGAGAAGTTAGCCTACACTTTGATACACGCTTCCAGGAAGATCAAACCCTATTTCCAAGCCCACTCTATAGTCATCCTCACTGACTCCCCACTAAGGCAAGTCCTTCACAAGCTTGAGAAGTCAGGCAGATTGATGACCTAGGCCATCGAGTTAGGAGAGTATGACCTTATTTATCAACCCAAGTTGGCCATTAAAGGGCAGGCACTCGCAGACTTTGTTACTGAGTTCACATGGGAAGAGGCTGAGGTTGAGAATAATCCAGATATTGCAGAGGGATTAAACAGTAACATCTTTCGAGACCTGGAAGATGTTGTGTCCAGCAGAGCTAAAAAAGGAGTAGATGAGAATGATGAAGACAAATACCTTTTCAAGCAAGGAACCCTGTCAGAGGGGAATTTCTCTTCAAATGAAGATATTTGGAACCTCTTCGTTGATGGGTCTTCTTGCGAAAGTGGAAGCGGTGAAGGGATGATACTGTCAGCTCGGATGGTACCGACATTGAATATGCGCTAAGGTTCAACTTCAAGGCATCAAACAATGAGTCAAAATATGAGGCCTTAGTAGTAGGCCTCTCCTTGGCAAAAGCCCTTAGAGTTGGCCGACTCCTACTTACAGTGACTCGAGGTTGGTTATCAACCAATTACTTGGAATATAGGAGGCCAAGGATGAAAGGATAGCCAAATACCTGAAGAGGGTAAGAATGATGCTAGAAGGCTTCGAAGAGGTGAAAATGAAGAGGGTACCTCGACAAAACAACAGTTGTGCAAATGCACTAACAAGGTTGGCTTCAGTAATAAGGATAGGCATCAGAAGGACAGTACCAGTCGAGATCCTACTCAAACTGACTATTGAGGAAGAAGAGGTTGTCAACTCTTGCCTCAACTTGAACCTAGGAGACTCATGGATGGACCCCCTTATCAGATTTATCAGAGAGGGAGAGTTGTCGAAATCGAAGCTAGAAAGGAGTAAATTGAGGTACAGAGCTGCTAAGTTCTCAATAATATGAGATATCCCGTATAAAAAGGATTTCTACTACCTCTCCTCAGATGTGTCCATCCCACAGATGTCCCCCATGTCCTGCAGGACATACACGAGGGTTCTTGCTCCAGTCACATAGGAGGAAGACCTTTAGCCAAGAGAATAATTACGTAGGGATATTGGTGGCCGACCTTGGCTAAAGATGTTGCCGCCTACGTGAAGAGGTGTGACAAGTGCCAGAGATTCTCCTCTATCCCTCATCAACCTATGATGTCAATAAGTTCTCCTTGGACATTCGCAGTATGGGGGATTAACTTGGTGGGACCATTGTCGAGAGCTACGAATAATTATCGATTTCTGATATTTACAATTGATTACTTATCTAAGTGGGTAGAGGCTGAGATGATCACGATTAAAGAGCAAAAGACCTTCCAATTCATCTAGAAGAGCATCATATGCAAATATGGTCTTCTAAACACCCTCATCTCAGACAACGAAACCCAGTTCAAGAATTCTTCCTTAGAAAAGTATTATGAAAGAGTGAGGATAAAGCAGTTCTTCTCCTCTTTTGGCCGACCTTAGGCAAATGGGCAGACTGAAGTCATGAACTGAACGATCCTCGATGGGATTAAGAAGAGGTTAGAAGAAGCCAAGGGGAGATGGACGGAAGAGGTTTATGCAGTGTTATAGGCCTACAGAACAACGACAAGGACACCAACGGGAGAGACCCCATTTATGCTGACACATGGCTCAGAAGCCGTCATACCTACAGAAGTAGGACTGCCCACTCAAAGAGTTCAAACATATGACCCCTAGAAGCCTACCAACAGAGAACAGTAAAGTTCTACAATCAAAGACGCTGAGATCAGACAGGCAGCCTACCAACAGAGAACAGTAAAGTTCTACAATCAAAGGGTAAAATCAATACCTATAGCTGTAGGAGACCTGGTGCTGAAGAAGACGATGCAGAAGGCAAATAAGCACGGTCCTTATAAAGTAGTCGATGAGGTTGTACCCGACAGCTACCGATTAGAAAATCATGAAGGGGAACCTTTCTCCAATCCATGAAATGCTGATCACCTGAAGAAGTATTACATATGATGTTGCACTTATTTTCTTGTATTACATGTCTCATTTTATGAAGAGAATGTTAATGAAAGGAGCGGTTTCGATGTCAATACTTTATTTTATCACGCATTATGAGGGTAACATCATAATTGGATGACATCAGATATTAAACATCATAATTTGATGACAAGATCTGAGGAGAAACATCTTAATTGGATGACCCCAGACCTTAAACATCATTAATTTGGTGAAATTTATGAGGGTAACATCTTAGTATGATGACCTCAGACCTTAAACATCATAATTTGGTGACAAGGTATGAGGTGAAACATTTTAGTTTGATGGCCTCGGACCTTAAACATCATAATTTGGTGACAAGGTCAGAGGTGAAACATCATAATTGGATGACCTCAGACCTTAAACATCATTAATTGGGTGAAATTTATGAGGGTAACATCTTAGTATGATGACCTCGGACCTAAAACATCATAATTTGGTGACAAGGTCTGAGGTGAAACATCTTAGTTTGATGACCTCAGACCTTAAACATCATAATATGGTGACAATGTCTGAGGTGAAACATCATAATTGGATGACCTCAGACCTTAAACATCATTAATTTGGTAAAATTTATGAGGGTAACATCTTAGCTTGATGACCTCAGACCTTAAACATCATAATTTGGTGACAAGGTCTGAGGTGAAACATGATAATAGGATGACCTTAGACCTTAAACATCATTAATTTGATGAAATTTATTAGGGAAACATCCTAGCTTGATGACCTCAGACCTTAAACATCATAATTTGGTGACAAGGTCTGAGGTGAAACATCATAATTGGATGACCTCAGACCTTAAACATCATTAATTTGGTGAAATTTATGAGGGTAACATCTTAGTATGATGAACTCAGACCTTAAACATCATAATTTAGTGACAAGCTTTGAGGTGAAACATCATAATATGATGACCTCATACCTTAAACATCATTAATTTGGAGAAATTTATGAGGGTAACATCTTAGTTTGATAACCTCATACCTTAAACATCATTAATTTGGTGAAATTTATGAGAGTAACATCTTAGTTTGATGACCTCAGACCTTAAACATCATTAATTTGGTAAAATTTATGAGGGTAACATCTTAGTTTGATGACCTCAGACCTTAAACATCATAATTTGGTGATAAGGTCTGAGGTGAAACATCATAATTGGATGACCTCAGACCTTAAACATCATAATTTTGTGACAAGGTCTGAGGTGAAACATCATAATTGGATGACCTCGGACCTTAAACATTATTAATTTGGTAAAATTTATGAGGATAACATCTTAGTTTGATGACCTCAGACCTTAAACATCATTAATTTTGTAAAATTTATGAGGATAACATCTTAGTTTGATAACCCCAGACCTTAAACATCATAATTTCGTGACAAGGTCTGAGGAGAAACATCATAATTGGATGACCTCAGACCTTAAACATCATAATTTTGTGACAAGGTCTGAGGTGAGACATCATAATTGGATGACCTCGGACCTTAAACATCATTAATTTAGTGACAAAATTAGAAGGTGAAACATCATAGTTGGTGATCTCAGACTTTAAACCTAGTTTGGTGAAATTAATGAAGACAGACTTCAGACATTAACTTGTAAACATATTTAAAGGAGCATTCATCAAAAGAAGCAAAATCCTCTGAAGAGGATGATATAAGATGAAGAAGTCAGAATTACAAGTCAATATGCCTTAGAGTATGTTATCAGAGGTTACAAACAATCACTGATGAGAAACAAAAATTACAAGTGTAAAGCTTCACAAATCATGGTCTAGGTGTCTGCAGCCACATGGTTGGTAACCTCGGCCTCATCATCTTTGCCGACGTTTGTAACCTCGGACCCATCATCTTAAGGGTTGACATCCTCAGTCTCGGTAGCTTTCGGTTGAGCAGTCTCCGCTGGTACAACACCTTCTCCTTCCTCCTCAACCTCTTGCAAGGCCTGAGCAAACTGAGGGTTGCCAAAGCCTATATCAATAAAGTCAGAGGCTGTCAAGCTCCCTGATTCATTTTCCTTAATGGACGCCCATTTACCAGTAGATTTAACACCTCTTTCAAGGTATTCGAAGCCGAAGCTTATAAATTGGTCAGAGACCTTGTAGTCTGCCAAAATCTTCTCAGAGCCGTCCTCAAGGGCAGCTTTCACAACAGCATCAACCTTTTGTTGAAGAACATCGTCCTTGGCCTTAAGGGCAGAGGTGTGGTCTTTCTGGAGCTTAGCTATGTCCCTATCCCTATGCTTCACCTTATTCTCAGACCCCTCCAAGGCGGTCTTCAGATGTTCAACCTCAGCATTTAGAGAGGCCTCGACCTTCTAGGCCTCTTTTCCCTTTTCAATAAGCGGAAGCTTCCTCGGGGTCTAGGCAATGAATTAGTGCATAGACAGGATACCTTGCAATACAAAGTTAGATGTATAAATGCAAAACTCGACCAGTAAAGGGGTATCAATCGAGCGTAGAAAATGCTTATCTGCATAGGTCATCGCAGAGCCGATGGCATCCATTGCCTTCAGACCATGACCTATCAGGCTGTCACTGATCTTCAGCTGTTCCAGACGAGCAGCCAATGCGTCATTAGAAGATATTGGGATGGCTTTTTGGTGCTTACTCGACCTCTGATCCTCTGAGGCAGCAGTGGTGGATTTCTTTTTTTTGTAGCATCGGCCATAGAGGTGCCGACGTTCTGCTTAGGTGGTGGAGGAGGAGGTTCGTTAAACCCAGCTTTCTTCACCAACTTGATAAGGCTTGGTGAAAACATATCCCACAGGTCGTCTGAGATACCTTCTGGGTATTCTGCAAAAAATATATCTGAGTTAGTATATCAGAGACATTAAAAAATCAGAGGTACAATTTTGCAAATAAGCACTTACGAAGCTCGGCTAAAGGACTTCCCCCCAGGTCAGTCTCAAAGAGGTAGTAGGGGGTCATCAGATGGTCGTACTTGACTAGCCAACCAACCTCCCCCTGATCTTGAAAATCTTTGACCTTTTGTATGTTATCCTGGCTTAACCCAAGGTCGTCTTTGGCAGCTAATGATAATTTTCCCCACCTCTGAGGGGTCCTCGGCTCTAGTGATGAAAAGGGAGCACAAGTACCAAATCCACATACCCCTGAGACGAAGGAGTACCATGACTTCCAGTTATGATTTGAGGTATGGGTGACCAGCAGCATCTTCTTATCAGACTTCCTAGCTAGGAAGTGGTATTAGCTCGGGTGGTTTCTGGCGGAGGATGGCACGTAGCACCTTGTGAAGACCCTGACAGGAAGGTCTGAGTGATGGACTGCCCTCCAAAGGACGATAGCTCTAATCATCACCCTCCAAGCATTGGGGGATAATTGAGAGGGGTCAAGGTTAATAGGGGACAATATGGATCTAATTATTGGATGGATGGGGAGACGAAATCCTAACTTAAGCATCTGCTCATACATACAGATCTCCCCATCTCGGCCACCAAAGGCCCTCTCATCCCTCAGAGGTCTCCTAATCTTGATAGAAGGGCCAATGGAATAAAGGTTCCTAAAGGCTAATAGGTCATACGCAGTGACAGTACTCTCTATCTCGATTGCTTTCGAGGTGTCAACGTCACTCTCATGACCATCATCCTCATCCCTGGCAACGTCGGCCTAGGCAGGTGTAGGAACACCCCGAGGGAACCTTTGAGCGAACTGGGCCCCTGTGGCGACCGACAGAGGAATAGCATCAATGGTTGGGGGAATGACCACACTCGACCCTACAACTTTAACATCGAAAGAAGTCCGTGAAGTGCTAGCATCGTTGTGGGATGAGGTACGACTTTGAACCTCGGCCTGATTAGGGACCTGATATTGCCTAATCGAGAAGTATATGGCCTCTTGTAAAGAATCAGTAGACATAGGGTCTGAGGTAGAGGACTCAGACTCAGACATGGGAGAGGGATCAACAGGATCCTCTGATGGCTTAGTGGTTTCGGCTGGCTCAGGGTATATCACCTTCAGAGGTGGAGGAACGATAGGCATGAGGGGGAAGGCCTCAACCCTATGAGCTTCCTCTTGGGCTAGATATATTTGCCTAATTTTCACAAAGTTCTTCTCTCTAAGAGAGGGGAAATCTTCTATGAGATTATAAAGGGTTCTGAGCATAAAGATAATGACCCTACACTTGAGATTCTAAACCATGAACAAACAGATGGGCATAACTTAATCTAAGGATAAAACTTAGTTTTTGAGATTTTTCAAGCCAAGAACAGTCAAGAATAAGTCCACCGAAAAACTCAAAGAGCCACCGGAAAACTCAAAGAGCCACCGAAAAACTCAAAGAGCCACCGAAAAATGCAACAAATGGAAAAACAAGGCTGAAAAAATGGCAAAGGAAAGGTAATACGCAATACCTGATGAGATACGAGGTGAAGAATGGCAAGATTGACAAGAGAAATCCACAGGATGCAACCTCAATCAAGCTCTGGAAAAGAGAGAAAATGCATAAAACTTAGGCGGGAAGAATGAGAGAAATGAAGAAGAAAGAGAAGGAAAAAGGGATTTAAACCCCAAAACTGATTGCACGCGTCCCAAGGCCCATCATTACCTTGGGAGCCCAAGATCCCATCATCATCATTACACTTATCAGGCACGCTACCTACTTCAGAAGTTGACACATGTCAAAGAAATGTTGGTACACAAGGAAAATATAACCTCAGACACGTATACCCCTTAGTCACCTACTCCATTAGGTAACTAAGGGCTAGGGGTGATTGATATGCCCAAATTATACCTGCCAGCTCGGAGGCACCAACCTCGGCCTGGATGATGGCTGAGGTAACAAGAGCTCAAGACTGACGACCAGCAATCTCGTCCTTCATAAGGTCGGCGATGGACGACGTTACTAATTATCCCTCATGTAGGCAACAAACGAGGTCCACATGTTTCGTTGGATCAACTACCCATAAGGACGAACATTGTTGACATTGCAAGCGCCACGTGAGAATCAGTAAAGCCCCTTAGGCTCAATGAACAATCCCATCATCGACTTTAGCCGACGTTACAGGTTCCACTTAGAATCAGTAACCTTGCAGGCTCAACATCAAATGTCAGGTCAACATCGGCCCTGGCCGACGTTCCACATATCTAACCTCGGTAGACATCCCAGCCAAGGTCATCATATAATTACTAGCCAAGGCAAGGGTCGTACCTCACCAACCTCGTACTCACTCAGGCCGATGTTGGTGCCAAGCAAAGATAGCCGAGCTCCTACGCGTACATGTATGGCTTGGAGTACGTGGACAAATCCGTTATACCTGAATCATTCCCACGTGAGGGAATATTGAAGTCATCATTGCTTAGTTGAAGATCAGCCAGGTGTCATCCTTTTACTGGCTGGATCTCCATGCACATGCTCATTGCATGCTTGGGGGTACATTACGCCCCCCAATCACTATATATAGAGGTAATCCTCTACCTTGTAAAGGGATCGAAATTACAACCCTAGCTAAAACTCTGTTTACACAGTAGAGAGAGAAAGCTTGAGAGATTGTATCCATGGTCATTAGTGCCTGATTTTAGTGACCTTACTCACTCACTCACTTGCACAGTGGACGTAGGCCTAATTGGCTGAACCACTTATATATTAATGTTCATCCACTTCTCCTCATATCAATCTCTTGTATTTAGTATACTCCTGCGCTGCCATTGTTATCACTAGTTTGAGCTTACAAACACCTTGACTGGTGGTTCTATTTCCAGCATCATCAATAGTCTTAAAACATTTTTTATCGCAACTCATGGTGTTACTCCCGATAGAGCAATCACCAAGAGGCAGAGACGTCTATGGTCTGGATAAGGGATTTAGGTCTCCTAGGATATCAGCGAGGAACACCCTATGGGTGGTCTGAGGATAAGTGATTGCCAAGGGGGTCGGTCGATAAAAACCAGAAGCTACTCCCCCAATAGGAAAGGTCTCTCTAGTTAAAACCTCTCCAAACTATTTGTAAAATTCCTCAATTGGATCAGGCATTCAAGTAATTCAGAAACACAAATATCAAAACATGTTAAAATTAGATAACACAAGTAAGAACAATGATAAATAACATCCAAAGGATTCTTAAATGATTTTTACGGGGTGTGATGAACAGTTATAAACTAAAATCACTACTGAAAAAAGATCTAAAGGAGTAAACTCTTACCGACGTAGGGTGGTTGTAGATGAACACGAAGAACAATAGTGAATGCCCTTGAAAATCCAAGAAAGAATTTTTACACTTGAAGGTAAATAGCTAGTGTGGTAAAAAGTGAATGAGGGATGGTCCTAATACCGGAGAAATGAAATGGGCCACGGGCTTCGGCCCAAATAGTTGACAAGACTAAATCAGCTAATGATAAATCCAAGTAAAACACGGCTCAAGTCACCCCGGCTGCAGCAAATTCAAGCACTAAATTATTCCTCACCCAAGTTTCGAACAAATACGAAGACCCTCTTATCAATCCAAAAAAATGCTCAAATGACAATCGACTTCAAAACGGGTCGGTTAGATACACTTTTGACCCTCACCAAAGCCTCAACTCAATCTCCACAGAAAAAGTCACTGGGTAGCTTAACTGACCCATAAAAAACCTCAAAAACCCAGTCTAGTAACAGGTCGGCTAAGGCGGTTTGAAGGCTCAACAAATTCCTCAGCTATATTGCCTCAAGAATGGATGACCCATTAAGGGGCGCTACCAAGTATATCGCCTCAGGGATACTTTGAATCAAGGGAGTTTTGAGAAAAGGTTCTCATACTGCTCAAAGTGTATAAATATAGGATACTCCATATAATTTTATAAATTTAGTCTCTGTACTAAAAATGCCATGAAAAATAGTGCCGTTGGCGCGGATAAAAAAATAAAGGTATTGTACTACAGGGACTAGATTTATAAATGCTATTGTACCACAGAGACTAAATTTATAAACTTGAAAAACATTGTCGTAAAAATCCAAATATATGATGAAACATGATCTTTACCTTAATTCTCTAGTGAATCAAATACAGATCTCCACGTTCCAAAATCAACTATGGCCGGATAAAAAATAATTCAGCCAAAAAGTATCCTCGGCTGAATCCAGGCTCACAAAATCAAATTCAGTCGATCCTTAGTTTAAATTATCTCAATAAAATTCAGCCTCGACCACAACAATCAAATTATCCTTCAGAATTCTCACGATTCGACGGTGTAGGACATGGGACCATCAAATCCTTAATATGGACCGAGTATCTTGAATGTTTTTAAACTTATCCTCTATGTAACCAAATCTCACGATCTGACCGCAACAATCAATGTTCTCTTTTATGGTTCTCGCACTAATTAGCGGATAGAACTTTGTTACATGAGTCTGCCCTATCCGGTGGAAATTACCTTGAGCTTGTTGATCAGGATTCCAATCGCTAAATGTTAACAAAAACAATAATGGGAAGACCCACATAATTCTCATTATACGTGGGGATAATAATATAAAGGATAATAATCTCATTCCCATGTACAAAAACAATAACCATTTGCTTGATCAGGATTCCACGTATTATATTTGAAACCACAGTAAGATTTGGCTACTTTAAAAAATGGACCTACTTGTTGGGTTTAGTTATTTGACAAATAATATACTCAGTCTGGATATCCTTTTGACAAAAATAAATGTTCTCCCAATACCTTTAATGACCTCGTCAAAACTGGCTTGGCCAAATTACAAAGCTATGTAAGAAATCAAAATTTTGTTGGCTCCAATTTTTATTTGTCACAAATAAAAATAAACATTTTCATTTCAGTATTTTTTTAACAAATACAAATATTTATTAAATTCAAACTTTTAAACAAGAAAAAATGCTTATTAAAATTAATTTTTTAACAAATAAAAACATTTGTTAAAAATCAAACTCGTTAGCAAATAATAATATTTGTCGAAATTCGGACAAGTAAAACTATTTACTAGGTTTGAATGTTTTGGCAAGTGATTCTATTTATTGGCTTCCGTCATTCATGTCTCGGCCATCAAGGGTTCTTCCTCAGTCAATGAAGTCAACTATCAATGCCTCGGCCATTCATGCCTCGACTTTCAAAGGTTCTTCCTCAGTCAATGTGGACACCTATCAAGGCCACGACCATTCATGCCTCGGCCATCAAGGGTCCTTCCTCAGTCATTATGGACTTGTTCTTATGTCTCGGCCTATTTTACCTCGTCGATCAAAAGTTCGATCAGTATGCATTCGGAAATTCATAGCCTTAAATCTCCTATCATTATCGAAGACACCTCAGAAGGTTGAAGCCTAGAGGGAAATTGATGATCTCAGAGATTACATCTCCTCATTATTAGGAAGATTTCACCCCTCGATTTTTATGGGTCGGTCTCTTAGGATCGGCCTCATATGTGTAGTCTAGGAAGGGTCAGCCTCACAGTGGTCGATCAAAATCAGACAAAAATGTATAAACCTCCATAATTCATCAAAAATGGTAATTTAACCATTCCAAGACCAAGAAAATGGTTACATGTGACATCATCATACGTGGGGATAATAATCTCATTCCCATGTACATTCCAGAATGACAAGTGGCAGACATCCAACGGTGGAGATGGATTGGGCATGTTATAGAATTCAATCTTATCATTTTATTCAAACTTTAGTGATCTATCTTCTAAAACTGTTGCCGTTGATTTAGAGTTTTTGGATAAGGATATTGCCTTAACCAATAAACATTTTAATAAGTTACTAAAATTTTGGAATATGTATGTTTTTAGTATTTGGATAACGAGTTTTTGGATAAGTAAACTTTTATATTTTTACTTCTCAAACATTATCTAGGAGTTCTCATTTGCTAGGAATATATTTGTGCCACCATGTAAAATCATGTGTGAGTTAGTATTTGAATCTTAAAGGTATCAGTTGGATACATATTAACTAGTATATATAATAACATATGTTCTTTGTTGTGACTATTTTCTTATTGAGTTTTTTTTTTGTATTTACGCAATATCTTGATGATGGTGTGTGTGTATGTGTATGGATTGATATATCATTATTGATACTTTAAGACTTTATATTATATACCATGTCATTCATATCCCATATTACTTTGATTACCATGTGCTTTTTTTGATGGATAACTTGCTTTATACTCTAGCTTGTTTTAACTCAACTAATGTGTACTTTACTGATGATCCTAGATATGACATCTCCTTATTATTACGAAGATTTTACCCCTCGACCTTTATGGGTCGGCCTCATATCTTCAATCTCAGAAGGGTCGGCCTCACAGGGATCGACCAAAATCAGATGAAAATGTATGAACCTCCAGAATTTAACAAAAAGGGTAATTTCGCCATTCCAAGACCAAACAACCGGAGAAATTACCCTTTGATATATATATATATATATATATATATATATATATATATATATATATATATATATATATATATATATATATATATTGTAGTTGATATTGTTACATATGTTTACACTGCCTTTTGATTACGCATTTGTATTTTGATATGTTTACTAGTGTGTGACAAGAAAACATGTACAAGATCTTTTTGAAGGTTATTTGATTATCTTTTTGCCATTGACCGGTTAAGGCATGTCATAGGTGTTAGATTTGATTATTTTTCCTCTAATCTTCAATTAGTGTCTTTTTTCATAGAAGAGACAAAAGGTGATATTGTAAGAGCATATATATGCTCATATACCCTTGGGTTTTGTATTGTCTTATTCCTTTGACAAAATACACATTGAGTTTTTGTTAAAGAGGTGTTCGAAAACCTTCACATTCACGATTTCAAGACCGGACTTCACAAAATATTTATCAAAATAATTTCCTAAGGTAAGCCAAATTTTGGAACTTATTAGGGTAAAGGTAAATGTGACTAATAGAACTTAGATTTTACCCCATTAGTTATATGTTTTCTTAAATTAAAAAAAAATAATTCAACCTTCAGGATTTTTAAATTTTTAAATACATAATGCTATATATTCTTCTTATATAAAAGTTATGTTAAATTCATATTTTATATTTATAATTTACTTGGTCATAAATTGGCCAAGGAAATTTTATGCTTTGTGAATTTTGGAAAAACTAGAATACTCCAGTTCCAGACGATACCATGCTCATTGAGGTTTCACATCAGCGAAGTAGGTCCTTGTATCCATAAAGCTTTATCTTTGCTACTCCCGACCTTTGGAATCATTCTCATAAAATCTATCGTTTGTGGCATGACCTAGTGTCGTTGAGCCTCTGCGTCAATGAATACCATCCTTCACATCTGCAATGGGTCCATGAACCAGTTGGATTTTTGTACATTTTGAAGATATCTTCGTAACATCTCCTCAGAGAATGTGACAAGACACAATCAAATTTGGGCATACAAAACATATTATTTCTTGACCTTTAGATAAGAACACTTGAGTTTTATCACCGACTTTCACTCTTGGATATAAAACTTAAGTGTTGTCAATTGATCCATTTGAGAGAAGAAAAGAAGAAAAAGATATTAGGAAAAAGATATTTTCAAATTTTAATAGAAAAAAAATATAATTCCTTTATATTTATGTTTTCAAGATTTTTAATCATTTTGAAATCTAGAAATTAAGATGTTCATACTCAAGCTATTTTTAACCAAATTATTTTTCAAAATGTATTGTTCTTGAGTATGTCCCCTTTTCAATATTGAATTTTTTTTTTGGTGATATTTTTTTAGTTAAACCAAACACTTTTTTACACCATTAACCAATAGGATATCCTCACATATTCCAAGTGTTAGTCCTTGGATTCTCTTGGTTCCAATTTTCTTGGAGAAAAGTTTATCTTCGGTTTTAAAAGAAGATTTGTTGGAAGCTTCAAATATAGCATTATCAACAAGGTTGACACTCGCGAGGTGGTGAGTGGTCGTAAAGCGATATGTGTTTGCTCTTGCTACTACAAGGTGGTAAAATATTGGTTGCTGACGTTGTTTGTTATTGAATCTAGGAGAGGTTGAAGTTTTAAATAATTTATCCCTTCTTGTTATACTTCATCTATACTAGTGAAAGGTAGTGGTTCACCCGAGGTATTTTCCCATTGTGGGGCTTTCCTTGAATAAATCCTCGTCTCAAGTGTGTGATTTTCATTTATGCATTTTTATTAATTTATATGTTCAAGAACATATGTTAACGAAAGAATCAATTTTCTAAATTAAATTTAGGACTTAGACTTTAGGATTAACTTTCACCAGAATTTGGATTAAATATAAATATTTTTTCAATTATAAATAATTTTAATTGGGTAACTATCATCACAATCCTCAAATTATCAAAATGCAATGCAATTAAAATGTTATACCACTGGTAACAAAACTCTAATTTCTCCTAAAATATTACTGGATATGAGACCAAGTTCTCTAACCAAAAAGCATTTTTTGGATAAAATTACAAGTTTAAAGACAGTCAATCATCTAATATCTGTTACAAGGTAACAATCGTAGGTTCATTAATAAGTTAAATGTTATTATCTTAGTTAAAGGGCTTAAATAAACATATTAAGCATTATCTAATTTTGTAAAATTTCCCATTTTGTTACATTCTCTAAAAAATATTACAAAATATTATGCCTTCGGAACTTAGTTTACCTACTATAGTGACAAAATATTAGATAGTAATGATAAATATATTCTAACAAAAGTCGTACCGGTGATACTCTATTTTTTTATTCATGAGTCTTATTCCTAGACCTGTTATTTAAGTAAGATTAATGAAGCATGTTTATTGTGAGTATTTGTGAGTTTCGTGTGCTCGAAATCTAAATGGAGTGAAAGCGACCTAATAAAATACACGTCGTAATTTAAGAGGTATTTTCTTTTAATTTTTTAGGTAACAAATAAAAAACCTAGATCTATGTGATCAAAATTTTACCAATTGGATAACTCTGAATTTCATTTTCAATTTAGGTGAGTTAATCTTAATGCCAAAATACGGTAAAAAATCACACAATACCAAGTTGTACTGGGATAAAACCAAAATGAAAAAAAACTCAGGCTGAACGAAATGACAAATATTCTATATGGTAAACTATTACTAATAGAATACAATGTCTTATAATCCTACAATGAATTGACTAACTATCAACTATTTTCCACGATATCTTCTGAAGAAAGCGCTAACAACTGAAGAATGATACACAACCATGGACGATTTTGGACTCGTCCAATGTCTTCCGAAACTATGCCACCAATCAAAAATCATCTTTGAAGTAGAAGATGGGCTTTGTTGAGAATCCACCAATGCTTGATTTACCACATTCTAGTATGTGAATTTTTTTAAGGTTTTGGAAAGTATTTAATATGATTTTGACTTGCTTAAACCTCACCATATATTTTGAGATATTCACACAAGTCTTTCAAGAACGAGAATACAAGTATTATTTCTCAAGAAGAGAGGTATAAGTTTTTAGGATTCAATATGACTTGGGATCAAAGTTTCAAAATCAAACAACTTACAAACATAAAGGGAAATATGAAGAAGATAAACAATGGTTTAACTGTCCAGATTAATCAAACTCCAAAACTAATCTCTTAAAATATTCCTCTTAATAAAATGTCTTTGATCTTAAATATTGTAATACCCCATAATTTTAATGACTTTTAAAATGGGTTATATTTTAAGTTAATGGATTAATTGGATTTTATTATAAATTAATTCATTTGGGCTTTATCCGAATTGTGGATATTAAAATGGATGATTCTGAATATTACTTAAAGATATTTAGATAATATATGAATGGGATGTTATTGATATTGCTATGAGTTATTAATTCAGTAATTTGAATTTTTAGTCGGATGCGGTATGGGACGTGTCGGGACTAATTTGTTAGATTAAATGGGAAATTTATTTTTATATCGACCTTATAGTCATTTCGACTGCGTCGTTGCATCCGAAAGGGTTGAAATAGTCAGAAAAGTCTATTGGGACGTTGGTTTTGGGTCTTAGGTCATTTGGAAATGAAAAGACAACCCAAAAGGGTATTTTGGTCATTTTTACAAGGGGGTGAATAGTAATTTCGGATTTTTTCCTATTATAAATAGTTGGAGATTAGTTGTACGTGGGTTATTCATCTCTTCTATACAAAACTTGAGAGGTCACCTCGTGAGAGAGTGAAAGGTTGCTCGGGAAGATAGAAGCTTGCTTGAAAAGAAGGAGAACCAAAGACTAAAGGTCACCACCACCTACCACCATCGAAAGTGACCGAAAAAGAGGAGAGCCACCAGTGTTATATAACCCTAAAGGATCAGACCTTCATTAGAGTCAAGTGTTTGATAATTTCAATCTAAGTTTGTATATTGTCCATGTTAGGATAGTTATGAAAAGATGAGATTTTTCATGTTTGGAAGATAAAGATGGAATTGTTAATGGATTTCTGGAAAATGGAACTATGTAGGAATCAAACTCATGTTGTAGGTAGATAGTAATCCACGAAATAAATATTAAATCTTTTGAAAAAATTCTGAAAACCATTGGTGTGTTCTTGAAGATATTATATTGATAATTTTCTGGAAAAATAGGATGAATATATGTTTTTAATTCAAACTCTTGATGATTCTAGGATGTTTAGAGAATTAGAAATCATTTACATATGTTACTATATCATGTAGTAAGGATTATAAGGAATTTGGGTTTTTTATATGAAGGTTTAAATGATCAAAAGTGATGAAACCCGTAGAAGAAGATGAACAATGACATCTCACGTGAAGTCGTTCGAGCAAGATGGCATCTCGCGCGAAGTCGCTTGAACGACACGTAAAAGTCGTTCAAATGACAACCCTTCTGGTTCGAGCGACAGAGGGAATTTTTGGGGATTTTCTCAAAATCCATTTTTGAGTTTGCCGGCTTATTGGAGTGAGAGAAACTACCAAATTGTAAATTCATATAGGCAAGAATTTTGGGAAAGTATATGAGAATTCATACTTTAATTATTTCAGTATAAAGAGAATGTACCTTGGATATAATGGAACTTAGGGAAGATCAATAAGCCCTAGATAAGAACTGAATTAATGTGATTGGGATTTAATTGATTAGAATGATGATAATTAAATTAGAAGAAATTTCGGTTGCTAGATTCATGTGTTGGATTCAAATTTGTATGTATGAGGATTAATGATAGGTCCAGTAGGAGAGATTTAATATAACACCTGGGTAGCCTTAGGGTTACAATTTGAACATCAAGGTGTGAGTTCAAGCTCATTATTGATTGCGCAATTAGTGGTATGGCACCTGGATAAATACGGGAGTTCAGACGACATTTGGTTAAAAAAGGGGATGAGGTTATCCCGATTGCGTATTTGAAGTTGACGGACCCCCACGCCTGAGAAAGTTAAGTAGTAGTGTATTGGAGGGGTTCCTTATTTGGATTTCGCTTTGCGAGACGCTCCGCGCATCAACCTTAACGACGTCGGGAGTGGAGAGATGTTGGTTTTATTGATAAGTCATATAGTGTGAATGAAACACTATAGACTATGAGCCATGTGATGATGGTATTCAATCCTAGTTGATAGAAGATGTGTTTATAAGAGATTAGAAACTGTCGGTTATAACCCTAATTAAAGGGGAGTTCAATTCGTAGTAATTCGGGAGATAAGATGATATGGACCAGTAGGATATTAGTGATTTCTTACTGAATAAATATGTTAAGGAGAAACATATTTGAACCTTGGGTAATGAGTGAGACTCTGGGATAATTAAATTAAAGAAGTAAAGTTATAATATTTTAATACGTAGAATTTGAGAGATATAATGCTACGTATGGGAATTATCGAAGGGTTGTGTGAGTACCTTGTTGATATTATATTATAGGTATGATAATGCCTATTTGATTGATTGATGATTTATGTGTATGACATACCTAGCTTACTTGCTATCGGTGGGAGGTTTGCGCGTGAGGGCAGTCATATCCTGATAAATCCATGGGATTTTTGATTTGTCGCTCGAGAACATAGGTCTATGAAAGACTTATCGGGGAGTTGATAAGTCCGCTGACTATGGGAACGTAGGTATGTGCGTGGACCGTGGGTATAAGAACTATGTTCGCCTCCAATCTTTGTGTTGTTGTTTGTGGTTCGAGGAATCCTTACCGAACCTTTAGTCCCCTATTCGGCGACCAGTGATATTGGGACATGATAGCAGAGTAATGCATTGCACCGCAGCTGTGACTCGGGGTGCTGTATTATATATGTGTGTGTATATATATATATATAATGAATTAAATGAATGTATATAGTGGTTAGTTCATTTTACTGTGATAATTGTGGATGGCGGTGAATAAAGAGAAAGAAGTGAATTAAGTTAATGAATATTTATTCTTATAGATTTGAAAAGATTAATTCATGTTAATGGGAAACGTATAAGAATGATTGTACTATGGGATTATGATATGGGATGGAATCATATTATGGAAACTAGTTAGGAGGAACCATTGACTAGGAGGTTAATAGGAAACGTTAAGTGTGCACTCTAGATGAGAGGTGAGAATAGCAAGTGAGAGTCTGGATACTAACATGAACATAATAAATGCTTTATCTCACTTGTTAAATACTTGCTGTTTTAAAAATCATTTTCACATTGGGCTCTGACCCGTTTCCTTGCATATTTTCTTTTATATTGTACCTTCTATATCAGGTGTCCAGCAGCAGGGACGCCAACCTTAGTGGATTATGACGAGCTATGGAGATATGGAGTATTGCTTAGACGCCTATCTTCAATTGATTCACAGTATTCTTTTAGTTAGGGCATGTCGCCCAAAAGGAATTCAGTTATCTATTTTCTATCGGAGTCAAATACTCTTGTACTCGTGTCATTTTAATACATTTACTATTGTGGGGATTACTGTAATGGATAATTATTTGGGAATGTTTATTCCAATTGCATTTAAATTCTTTTGAGTTATCTGTTCGGTTATTAGTGTTATAGAATAATATGTGTAGTGTTATTCATAAACTAAAAATGGTTTTTGTTGAAATTAAAATTTGAAAAGTTTTTAACACCAGCTTAATTGGGTATTGGGTGATTAGTAAATGTTTTAGACAGTGATGCTAAGAATGATCGAACTGTATATTCTGTTTTAATTTGGTATGGGACTGGCCACCCGGTATTTAATTAGACGGGGTGTTACAAATATTTTCTCAACATTTTGTCTTTAGAGCTTTTAACAAAGATCATGATTATAAAATTATAGGTGGAAACTTTCTAGAGGTGATGGTATTCAATGAGCACAATCCAAGAAAGAATGACAATGATAATAATTGATGATATTACACGCACAACATAAGATGTTCATGGTTAGTCAATGTGCCTACGTCAACGGGGTGATAGGGTTTGTTCTTCTTATTGCTCAAGAACTGAGGTCACTAGAGATGTAGTACTGGTTGAAGCTATAATAATACATTCCCCTCACTTATCGGGTAGGTTAAATTTATAAGGCAACTTAGGAGAGTCCTAAGTCTCATTCATATATATCCCTAGAAGTTCAAACTTATCATTTATCATGATCATCCATTGCAAGTGATTACGTTGATGGATTCTTTTTTAACTTGGAGTCTTCATTAATTATAGGCGCATGTGGTCTAAGTGCACGTGGACGAGCACGCGCCAATGCAATTCTTAACCCCACAATTACCCTTAAATTCCATGGTCTCCTTAAGGTCACTGGGCTTTGTGCCTCTAATAAGTTGTTCATGGTTGGCAAGTCTTTATGCTCTATAGGATTAACATGATTCCTCCTCTAGTCATAGATCGAAAACTATTTGAAATTTTTGCGCGATGGTTAGAGGGAAATTTAATAAATGTCCCCAAATATAAAAAGATTTTGCCAATTTTATGTCCCAGGGCATGCTTGTAAATATGGCATCTTTACTTAGTTGTAGGGAAATGCAGCTGTCACTTCAATAGCCGTCACACGTGTAATAATTTCTCTTGGGAACTTTAAATTTGTTCTCCACCACTAAACAAGTGTTCCCTCTCTTTCCCTTCCTTTTTAAAAATTGCGAACTTTAGCGAAGGGCTTTCATAACTCTCATTTCACTGTGATCACGCTTAATCCACCTCTTTTTTTTTTTCTGTATTTATCAATTTTTTCCTTAATTCTTTATCTAAGTTGCCCTTATTCTCTAAAAATGGTATATTCCATTAACTAAAATACTGTTGGAATGTTCAAACTTGACCATCGCATTCCTAATGGGACAGAGTAGAATCGATGGAGGTCCCATGTAAGCTCTGTGTGCTTGGCAAAGGACACTAGATGCCTTTAATTTTCATAGCTGAATTTAAGGTAACCTTCCCGCAAACCAATTATTTCTTGAGTTTTGTCAATACTTTGATGTAGTCCTATCCCGTGTCGCTCCAAATACTTGGAGTATCGTTAAGTGGGTTCACCGCATTAACGGATTTTATGGAACTAATCTTTGTATTGATGATATCATATAGTACTACCAATGGACATTGTTGATGTCTAAAATGGATTAACTGTAATTTTATAATCACAAATAAAAATAAGAGAAGTGACTTAAATCGCACACATAAGATATATAGATTTTAGAGTGGTTCAACTGTAAAATAGCCTACGTCCACTGACGCAACTAAGAAAGTGTCTCTAATGTGCGTTCTCTCCAGGCTCAAGTGCAAGCCTGTCGCGTTAGTAATAAACCTAGTAATTCGGGATCGTATCCACAGGGAAATAGGACAACAAAGTTGTAACTAAGTTGGATAGATAAGGAAATCCTAACTCTGACCCTAAAAAGAAAAGGAAAATATGATTTGATTGGTATGAGAATTTACTACAACTAAATGCAATTTTGAAAATAATTATTCAATGCACGAAAGTATGAATGAAATGCAGCTACTCTAAATCACTGATGCAATTGACTTGAAACTGTAAACTTATATGATGAAAGAACAGGACGGGAATATAATTCCCCAACCCTAGTGTATTGATGTTATAAAATTAATCGTAAATTTAAATCATTAATTAGACCCAGAATTTAGTACTCCCAAGAATTACGTATATGAGGTTCAAGCCCGCATCATACTTAATCTGAGGACGAGTAAATCGGTATTTCAATAGTTACACTCGAATTGTATTCTAAAGCATCTTGGTTACTCGGAAGCAAACGGGATCTAAAGATCTACAATTGTCGTGTTTCTATGCAATACGGTCGTAATAAATCACTAAATTCAGAGGATTAATGTTATACACATGCAATTATCACATCAGGTTGGGTTCATATATCATGACCTTTAAAAGTCTAGCCTACCATGATGAAATTAATGAAAATAATTTTGGAATTGCAGAAAACCATGATTAAACTAAGGAAGAATTGTAGAATGATGCAGAAAGGAAATTAAACTGAAGAAAATTAACTCCTAATCTTTCCAAAGCAGTAAAAATAACAATTAAGAACATTTGTAATCACAGAAATCTGAATAATCTTCACTCTTGGAATTAAAATTGTAATCTACCTTCAAAACTAGGGTTTTTCATAAAGAATGGAAAATTATATTAATTCTCCATACAAAGAATGATAATAAAACGGGTTTTTATACCCTACAAAACTTGAGGAGTTTTAGCTGCACTAGGACTCTCCATTAAAGAAAGATAAAAATTCAAAACTCAACAGCCGGACCGGTCCGGGCCTCCTACGGATCGGTCTGCATGGAATTCGGACCGACTCTTTTTATTCTTGGACGGATCGGTCTGCGGCAGATCGATTATTTTTATTTTCTTCGAGCTTCGGTTTGTCTTCGGTCCGGGGTTCTCAAGAAATTGGCAATGCGGACCGGTCCGGCCCGGATTGGTCCGGGCTTCCTTTGACTTTTTTTTCTCAAACTTTGACTGCTCATATATTTCACACCGCTACTCCGATTGAGGTGCCGTTTCTTCCTATGTGCTCATGAACTTGATATCTTCAACTTCTATGTAGGTGCCTCATCCGAATTCTGGGTAGAAATTATACTTTTGCCCTTTTGACTTTCCTTCTTTTCTTTTCTAATTCTCCCGATTTCTTTCTTTCTTTCTTTAATTGACATCAAATACCTGTAAAATCAATACGAAATACCAGAAACTTGGTGTACTCGTTAGGATAAGTCAGTAGCAAGATTATGAGATAAAGTCAAATCGATTACGTTGTTCGAGGCGCTAAAATGAACTAAATTAAAGGGATAAATTGGGAAGAATTGATGCCTAATCAAACCCCCCTAACTTATAACTTTGCACGTCCCGAGCAATGTACAAGAATCCTAGCAAGGCTCAACTCTTAAAAGTCATTTTATTGGGATAGAATACCTTTTTTTACGGGCAATCGATTTCATTTAGCGTATGCAACAAGCCTTTAAACCCCTAGGTTACCCTAGTAGGACGAGTTGTGTCTCGTGAGGGTTTACAGAGAATATACCCACAAAATTCGACTCAAGGAAAAATTAAAATATGCAAAAATTGTATAATTCAAACTTTCCTAGAAAATAGTCATCATCAAGTCCTGTTCAATAGTCTAAAATCATAGTGCGTGTGTGCGAAGCCGAAAATTTAACCGCCAATTTCCACCGATTGATCATTACGTTACTTACCCAAAAATTCATTTTGATTTCAAATTCTCTCGAAATTCTCTCACAAACGAATCTCCCAGATTATGGCTATTCTCTCGGTATGCGTGATATAAAGAGTAAATATAATGGACGCAAAGTTACGCATACAAGTAGAAAGATGGAAATTTTATAGTGATAGGATCTCATCAACGGGATACGGTTTTAAAAATGGGAACATTGCCTCTTATTCACGCATTCAATCTCTTTTATTATCTTTTGGTGTCTTAGCTCTCCAGGGGTAATCAATTTCGCAATTTGAACTTGGTTAGGACTTTTTCGGGTTTTAAGGTATATTGGGTAAAATGAAAATGGTAGGGAAGGTTGGAATTGGAAAAGTCATTTATGATGTCCATTTGTGCTTTTTCCAGGCTATTACTCTTTTTTTTTCTCTTTCTCATTTTTTCTATGTTTTTTTTCACACTTTTCTTTTCTTGCTATTTTTGTTGAGCATATCTACCTTTTTTTTCTTCCCCCTTTTTGTTGCACTTTTCGGACTTTATTCAATAAATATTCGATTTTCTCATTTCCTGGCTTTTTGGGTTTTTCGGGTTACCAAACGAAAGGAAAAATTATTCGGCTCAATTTGGGTTATCAAAGGGATAATTTTTCACATCTTTTTATGGCCAATATTTTTGGGTGACAAATGAGGGCCTACTTCATTGTCCAAAATACTAATTGCATTACCATATGCGTCTCGAGATTAATTAAGTTTAGAGATTTGTAGCGCGCTTTTTAAGGCAATACCACACACGTTTTCCATAACCGATCAAAATCGTCGATGACTTTTTAGACGCTGAAAAGAACTTTGAGTTAACAATTAACTCGGATTGATTTATAATTTTCACAAAGATGAAAGGCTCGAATCTCACTGGGTTTGTTAATCTCCACACTTATTCGTTAAGTCGTCAATTTTCGCTCAATTTCCATCTTTAGTCAATTTCGACTTTGTGTATTTGAATTTTATAACTTGAGACTTTACACCGACTTTTAATGATATTTTTGTAAAATTTGAATTCCAATTTTTATATATTTTGAACAAAAATATTTTTGGATTTTTCAAAATTTTATGATTTTTTTTAGATTTTTGGGTATTTTTGAAAATTTGTGAAGTTTTAGAAATACGGACTTGTGACCCCCCCTAACTTAGACTTTTGCATTGTCCTCAAGCAAAAAGGACTAAAATCTAAACAATGCAAAATAAGAAGTGCGATAAATAAAACAAACAAATGGAGAAAATGCAGATTTTATATAAAACAGGACTGTGGTACAATTACAGGGAAAAACATACAACCATGTGGAACAGGGAAAACAAATAAATACTTCGACAACCAAATAAAGCTTCACTGGGGAGGGGGTTGGGAAGAGCTGGGCGCGTCGGGGCCATAGGGGTCATAGAAGTAGGATGGCAATGGTTCATTGGGATCCCCTTGGTGTTGGTATATGTCCGCTTGGAAGCAAAACATCATGCTGGTATCACGATGGTAGTCGGTAAAAAAGTTGTCGAATCTCGTCTCAAGGGCCAACATACAGTTCGTGAGGTCTCTACCCGCAATTCAAAATCAGGGTCATCTTCTTCTAACCGACTCTTCATTCACACCTACGTCACCCATTTCCACATCAGCGCCGACTGCTTCTTCTTTCTCTTCTTCGCTCTCACTCGAGGCAGCATCGTCCTCGCTATCACTTCCTCGGCTCGCTCGAACGACAGCTAGATGTTTGACTCTCTTAGTGAGGGTTCCCTGTCCAAAAGGATCGGGGAGGCGAGTACGATCGAGCGGCGCCTCAATGCAAGCATCCTTGAGGATAGAGGTAATCAAACGTGCATATGGAAGTGGTGCTACACCTTTCTCATCCAGGGCCACGGTGATGATGTCGACGTATAGGGTGCGGGCCAGGTTAATGGAAGTGTTGGGGTCGAAGAGGTGGTATGTCAATGTAGCCTGACGGGGATGCATCGTTAAATCGTTGGACGTTTGCAAAATATTTGCACACACACAATTTGGAATGTAAGGCGCGCTTTCTCATTAAGACGTCCAACCGCGACAGTTTGCCCAGTCCATGCAACATCGGGTGCAATGCGCCCCATAATAAGTTCTTTGGCGACCGGTTTGACATTCCTTGGGTAGGTGAATTCTTGAACATCGGGAATGTCGTATTCTGCCAACTTGGCCGTGAGAAGGGCCAACGAAAAGGGGATGACGGTGCCATCAACGTATGCTTGAGATTCGAATTAGCCCGTCCGAACAAGGGATCCATAGAAAGATCGGACCTTGGCTGCCCAAACCGCTTCATACAGTTCATTAAGAAATCAGCACCAACCCCTAGCCATGAAGAGGGAGGTGACGAAGTTGGGCAGACCTATCCATTAGACATCGCGCTTCCATGTGGAGTTTGTGATTCGGACCGAAGAACCGATTGCACCAACGCTCCTCTTGGCGGGAACGGAATTTACAATTGATGGAGGGGAAGATGTCGGTGGAGTCGTATTTGGCGGGGGCGGGTCATTGGGCCATGATAACAAGAAGAGGTTTGGCTGGAAAATTCGGGAGAGAGAAGAGAGGAGTGATGTGGTTGAAGGTGTGGAGAGAAAGGGAGGCTATGGGTGGTTATTTATAGGTGGAAGGGTGTGGGTAGGGTTTGGAATTGGAGGGAAAAGGTGGTGTATTTGGGAGGGAAATTGAAGGGTTGGGTATGGGGGGGACGAATTGGGAGGGAAGGGAGGGGATTGGGGAGAAGGGGGTGGACCTTGGGAAAGGGGGAATTTAAATTTTGCAGAAAGAGGACCAGTCCGCCTGGGGATCGGACCGGTCCAATCCTTTAATTTTTGAACTCTTCAATAGCCGGATCGATCCGGCCCTAAAATAAAGGAACCGATTCGGGGGGGGATCGGTCCGGCTTAAAATTAAAAGAATCGGTCCGCGGCTTGGACTGAGATGGATTTCGTCCCCTAACTTAATTTCGATCGGTCTCCTCCGAAAATTTTCACATTCACAGTATACTCCCTATCAATTTTGGACTAAAAACCTCTCGGTATCAATGTCCAACGTAACTTGACTCAATTTCCTGAAACATGTGAATGCTTTCACCTTAATGTATCCTAATCCTATGGACTCTCACTACGCACACAACTCTCGTCTACTATACACAAGAATTCACCCCATACGCGTCGGGGGTGCGACGACCTTACTGTAGCAGCTCACTCTACCTCGTAAACGGGGTCCTATAACCAAACGGTGTCTACTTCTTCCACACACGCATCTAGATATGGCTTTAGGCGTTGTCCATTTACTTTAAACGTATTTCCCCCTTTCAAATCGTCTAACTCAACATCTCCATGAGGGAAAACATTCTTCACAACGAACGGGCCAGACCATCGTGATCGCAACTTTTCTAGAAAGAGATGAAGCTGAGAGTTATAAAGAAGCACTTTTTGCCCGGGAAGAAACTCTTTGCGTCGAATAATGCTATCGTGAGCGAGTTTCATCCTTTCTTTGGAGATTTTAGCGTTCTCATACGCATCATTGCGTATTTCTTCTAACTCATTTATTTGAAGCTTGCAAGCTTCACCAGCCTCATCCATAGAATAGTTTAACTCCTTAATTGCCCAATACGCCTTATGCTCTAATTTCACGGGAAGATGGCAAGGTTTGCCATACAAAAAGCGAAAAAGGGACATGCCGAGCGGATTTTTGTATGCGGTACGATAGGCCCATAGCGAATCGTTCAATCTAAGTGATCAATCTTTTCGGGTAGGATTAACTGTCTTTTTGAGAATGTTCTTGATTTCTCGATTCGCTAGTTCGGCCTGCCCATTCGTTTGTGGGTGATAAGTCATTCCAACCTTGTGAACGACACCATACTTTCTCATGAGCTTCGCGAATGGCCTATTACAAAAGTGCGTGCCATTATCACTAATTATCGCTTTCGGAGCACCGAAGCGGGAAAGTATGTGTTCCTGCAGGAACTTAATCACCACTTTGTTGTCATTTGTCTTGGCAGCTATAGCTTCCACCCATTTAGAAAAGTAGTCTACCGCGACAAGGATGTATAAGAAACTAAAGGACGGGGGGAAAGGACCCATGAAGTCAATACCCCAATAGTCAAAGATCTCAATAATGAGTATGGGGGTAAGAGGCATCATGTCTCGTTGGGTAATAGCTCCCATCCGTTGGCACCTATTGCAGGATTTACAAGCATCGTTCACATCCCGGAATATTGTGGGCCAATAGAGGCCGCATTGCAGAATTTTAGCGGCCGTCTTTTTCATCAAAAAATGGCCTCCACAAGCTTCTGAATGACAAAATTGGATGACTTTTGGGATCTCGTCATTCGGTACGCATCGTCGGATGATTTGGTCGGCGCAATATTTAAACAGGAGGGGATCTTCATAGAAAAACATGCATGACCAAGTAATAAACCTCTTCTTATCTTGCGGTGTCCAATTGGGAGGGACGACTCCCGTGACAAGGTAGTTCACTATATTCGCAAACCAAGGCAATAAAGAGGTAGCAAAGAGTTGCTCATCCGGAAATTATTCGTCTATGGGTATGGGATCACTAGTTTCGTCGGACGAAAGCCGTGATAAGTGGTCGGTAATGACGTATTCTACCCCTTATCTTTAATGGAGAGATTGAACTCTTGTAGGAGTAGGATCCACCTTATGAGGCACGACTTTGCACCTTTCTTTGCAAGTAGGTATTTCAATGCCGCATGGTCGGTGAAGCAAGTAATGGGAGAACCTCTAAGGTATGACCAAAATTTATCAAGGGAAAAGACTACCGCTAGCAACTCCTTCTCCGTGGTAGAGTTGCTGAGTTATGGTCCGGTAAGAGTCCGGCTAGCGTAGTAGATGATGTGAGCCTGCTTATCTTTTCTTTGGCCCAAAACAGCCCCTATCGCATAATCGCTAGCATCACACATAAGTTTGAATAGAAAAGACCAATCTGAAACTTGATTGATGGGAGTGGACACAAGCACGGTTTTTAGTTTTTTAAAAGAGTTTTGACATGCTTCCGTCCACTCGAATGGGGTGTCCTTCATGAGTAGGTTGCTTAAGGGTCTAGCGGTGGCACTAAAATCCTTAATGAACCTTCGATAAATCCCCGCGTGGCCCAAGAAGGAGCGCACGTCTTTAAGCGATTTTTATGGGGGAAGATCAGCTGTGACATCTATTTTTTCCCTATAAACTTCTATCCATTTGGATGATACTATGTGACCAAGAACTATTCCCTCAGTGACCATGAAATGGCATTTCTCCCAATTCAGCACTAAGTTCTTTTCCACATACCGGGCAAGTACTTTTTCCAATTTTTCAAGACAGAGATCGAAAGAGGTGCCAAAAATGCTGAAATCGTCCATGAACACTTCAAGTCCTCTCTCGACCATGTCGCTAAATAGGCTCAAAATGCACCTTTGAAAGGTCGCGGGTGCATTACACAAGTCGAATGGCATACGTTTGTAGGCAAACGTACCAAAAGGGCAAGTGAAGGTTGTTTTCTCCTGGTCAAGTACATCTACCTTAATTTGGTTATATCCGGAATAACCATCAAGGAACCAATAGTAAGGGTAGCCCACCAATCTCTCAAGCATCTGATCAATAAGGGGAAGTGGTCTTTTATTAGTTCCCGCATTGAGTTTTCGGTAATCAATGTAAATGCGCCACCTGGTGGTGGTACGTTGGGGAACTAGCTCTCCCTTAACATTCTCAATCACTGTCATGCCCGACTTCTTCAGGACAACTTGAATAGGGCTCACCCACTTGCTATCCGAGATTGGGTAGATAATCCCGGCATCCAATAGCTTTATTATTTCGATCCTCACCACTTCTTTCATATTAGGGTTTAGACTTCTTTGCATTTCTCTCGAGGGCTTGATATCCTCTTCGAGATGGATCTTGTGAGTGCAAATCAAAGGATTTATCCCTTTCAAATCAGCAAAGCACCAACCAAAGGCACCTTGGTGCTTCCTTAGAATCTTTAACAACTTACCCTCTTGATCTTCGTCTAGGCTAGAGGAGACAACAACATGAAATGTATCATCCTCTCCTAGGTATGCATATTTAATATGGGAGGGGAGTTTCTTCAACTCGAGGGTTGGAAAATTTTCGTTAGAAGGAACCATGCATGTATCCCTCGGTGGTAACTCCTTGAATCTAGAAACCCAACTTACATCTCTCGCATCCTCGTTCGATGATTTCTCATCAAATAACTCTCTAAACCTCCCTCTCGAATGCGGTGTACGTCCCCTCACTCTCATGTCTCGACACTAAACAGGACCCAAAGACATATCCATAATAAGTTTCCTCAAAATAATCCTCTACGATCTCGTCTATTAGGCTCACCGCGTGAAGATCATCTTCTTCCCCCGTCTGTTGGGCAATGTGGAAGATGTTAGTCTCTAAAGTCATGTTCCCAAAGGTGAGTTGCATTCGCCCATTCCGAGTATTGATGATTGCATTAGCCGTAGCTAAGAACGGGCGCCCAAGAATGATGGGAACATGATTTCTCGAGGTGAAGGAGGGCTCCGTGTCCCAAATGACAAAGTCTACTGGAAAGTAGAGAGTGTCAACTTGGACGATCACGTCCTCAACTATGCCTCGTTGGACCTTCACGGTTCGATCCACTAATTGGAGAGTGACCTTTGTGGGCTTGAGGTCTCCCAAGTCAAGTTGCCTATAGATGGAGTAAAGGAGGATATTGACACTTGCTCCCAAATCAAGTAAGGATTTCTCGATTTTATTTTCTCCAATGATGCAGGAAATGGTGGGTGCATCGGTACTTTGAATTTGGGCGGGAGACCATTAAGTAGGATGGAGCTCACTTTCTATTCTAGGAAGATGTTTTTATTTACCTTCATCCTCCTCTTTACAGTTAACAAGTCTTTGATGACTTTCGCATAAGCTGGAATTTGCTTAATGGCATGGAGGAAAGGTAAATTCAGCTTTACTTCTTTATTTTGTCTAGCACTTCATCACGGGGGTTTCCTTTATGAGAAGGAATAAACCTTTGTAGAAACGATGCCGCGGTGGGTGGTTTCACTACTACCTCGGTCTCACTAGTGTCCACTTTATCACTCTCCTTTAAGGGGACATCTTCGGCCTTTTTCGTGCCGGGCAAAATTTCCTTGTCTTTGGTTATGTCGTGTGGGGGAGGTGATAAATCAACAACTCTCCCACTACGAAGAGTGGTCACAGATTAACATTGCTCCTGATGTTCTGTCGAGGTGGAGCTAACACTAGTTTGACCTTGGGGCGGTCTTTGGCCCTGGGCAGGAAACTTGCCTTTCTCTTGGATACTCAATGATGATTGCAACTGTGAGATGTTCTCATTCATGTCGTTCATTATGCGCTCATGCCTAGCATTAGTTGCAGTGTGGGTATTGATAAAGTGGTTGATCATATCCTCGAGACTACTTCGCGATGGAGGGATGTATGCTCCTTGATGTGGCGGTGCTTGCATGTGTCCTTGCATGTGTGGAGCTTTTTGAAAGTGCGGTGGTGGCGGAGGGGCAACATGTGAATTAGGATTCATCGCTGCATGTTATTGCCCATAGCTAAAACCAGGGTGGTTTTTCCATGAAGGGTTGTAGGAATTCCCGTACGGGGCACCAAAATTACTCTTAAAGCCTCCTATGCCACTGACTTGCTCTTGAAGCATCACTTTGTAGGTGGGTATAGTCAAACATTCCTCAGTTGAATGACCCGCCTCACAAATCGCACACACCTTCTCAACAAGGTTTGGGATGGATCCAGTTGGTCCTCTTCCCAATACCTCCCGTACGTCTCGCAGTCCTTTCTCAATTATATCGAGTCGACTTTTCACTATAGAATTATTTTCTACATAAAATAGTCCAGACGTCGATGGAGTGGTGGTCACTTGACGATTTTGATTCTGAGCATTCGGGTCAGATGTATCCCAAAATTGGGTAGTCTCGGCGACATACCTCAGGTGAAACTGAGCATCATAGGCGTCTAAGTCGACAAACGGACCACTACCCATGGTCTCAACGAGTTGCTTGGAGTTAATGTTCAGCCCATTATAAATAAAGGAAATGATTTTCATTTTGTCAAAACCATAATGGGGACACGAGGCAATTAACTCATTGAAACGCTCGTAGCATCGTTCGAATGACTCATTTTTTAATTGTCGGAATGCTTGAATTTGAGCCTTGATGGAATTCGTTCGATGTGGAGGAAAGAACTTATGGAGAAATTTGGATTGTAGCTCGTTCCATGATGAAATTGAGTTTGGAGGTAAAGACCATAGCCAGGTCTTAGCCTTATCCTTTAGCGATAATGGGAAGAGTTTGAGGCGGAGCACATCTTTTGTGCAAGTTTAATCACTGAGCATCTCGCACGCCTCCTCAAATTCCATAACGTGGGCATATGGATTTTCTAAATCCAGTCCATGGTAAGTATTTGGATCATCCCATTTCTGAAGCAAAAATGCCCAGCATTTTACGGGAGTAAAATGCATCCCGGAGTGACAGTGCGCTCAGGATACAAGACGTCTCTTAAAGGGCGATACGGGGCCTCTCCCTCGTCGGTAGATGCACTACCATGTTGTGACATCTCTCTCTTTCTCTCTCTCTCTCTCTCTCTCTCAAAGATTCGATATCCTCACTTGGGATACTAGGAGTGCTCTCTGAAATGTGTCCTAAGAAGGAAAACGACGTGTTGTTTGAGATTGAGTGTGACGGTGTGGGAGGTGGAACCCAGAATTGTGGAGCGTTTGGAGTGTGCGGGTTATCAGGGTCGTACTCAACTATTGGATTTTCGTGAATGTGGGTTGGAGTATTATGGGGAGTTGGAGTGAGTTCAGAATTTTGCATGTCTCTAATGTGCGTTCTCTCTAGGCTCAAGTGAATCCTGTCGCGTTAGTAATAAACCCGGTAAGTCGGGATCGTATCCACAGGAAAATAGGACAAGAAAGTTGTAACGACGTTGGATAGATAAGGAAATCCTAACTTTGATCCTAAAAAGAAAAGGAAAATGTGATTTGATTGGTATGAGAATTTACTACAACTAAATGAAATTTTGAAAATAATTATTTAATGCACGAAAGTATGAATGAAATGCAGCTACTCTAAATCACTGATGACAATTGACTTGAAACTGTAAACTTATATAATGAAATAACAGGACGAGAATACAATCCCCCAACCCTAGTGTATTGATGTTATAAAACTAATCGTAAATTTAAATGATTAATTAGACCCAGAATTTAGTACTCCCAAGCATTACGTATATGAGGCTCAAGCCCGCATCATACTTAATCTGAGGATGAGTAAATCGGTATTTCAATAGTTACACTCAAATTGTATTCTAAAACATCTCGGTTACTCGGAAGCAAACGAGATCTAAAGATCTACAATTGTCGTGTTTCTATGCAATACGGTCATAATAAATCACTAAATTCAGAGGATTAATGTTATACACATGCAACTATCATATCAGGTTGGGTTCATGTATCCTGACCTTTAAAAGTCTAGCCTACCATGATGAAATTAATGAAAACAGTTTTGGAATTGCAGAAAACCATGATTAAACTAGGGAAGAATTGTAGAATGATGCAGAAAGGAAATTAAACTGAGAAAATTAACTCCTAATCTTACCAAAGCAGTAAAAACAGCAATTAAGAACACTTGTAATCACAGAAATCTGAATAATCTTCACTCTTGGAATTAAAATTGTAATATACCTTCAAAACTAGGATTTTTCAGAAAGAATGGAAAATTATATTAATTCTCCGTACAAAGAATGATAATAAAATGGGTTTTTATACCCTACAAAACTTGAGGAGTTTTAGCTGCACTAGGACTCTCCATTAAAGAAAGATAAAAATTCAAAACTCGACAGCCGGACCGGTCCGGGCCTCCTGCGAATCGGTTCTTTTTATTCTTAGGTGGATCGGTCTGCAGCAGATCGGTTCTTTTTATTTTCTTCCATCTTCGGTTTGTCTTCGGTCCGGGGTTCTCTGGAAATTAGCAATGCAGGCCGGTCCTGCCCGGATCGGTTCGGGCTTCCTTTGACTTTTTTTCCTCTAACTTTGACTGCTCATATCTTTCACACCAGGACTCCGATTGAGGTGTCGTTTCTTCCTATGTGCTCATGAACTTGATATCTTCAAATTCTCTTTAGGCGCCTCATCCGAATTCTAGGTAGAAATTACATTTTTGCCCTTTTGACTTTCCTTCTTTTCTTTTCTAATTCTCCCGGTTTCTTTCTTTCTTTAATTGACATCAAATACCTGTAAAATCAATACGAAATACCAGAAACTCGGTGTAATCATTAGGATGAGTCAGTAGCGAGATTATGAGATAAAGTCAAATCGATTACGTTGTTCGAGGTGCTAAAAGTAAATTGGGAAGAATTTATGCCTAATCATCCACTGTTGTTGATATTTATTACGGAGTATAATAGTTCGGTATGGTGTGCATATGGGTGATTTGAGTTGTCCCTTAAGCTAATGAGTTAGTTTGTATTTATAGAGGTGCAAACCCATAAAGATGGAACGTCTTTATATTCTCAGACATTTATATCTGTATACAATAAGTAAAACTCTTGGTGTTCGATATCCCGTCTTAGTAACCATTGATGTTCCGGTTAGTCAGCCTTCCAGTCGATTAAGTGCCTCTGGAGCCGATCAAGTATATTGGTCGGCCACGTTGGATGACAGGTGTGCATTTATCATTGGTCCACGTGCGAGTATAATTTTTACATACAACAGAAGCCCCCAATGCTTAATGCTTGATGATTGCATGAAAGTATGGAGTATTTAGTCCAGGACGTTATTCGACGAATTGTTTTAGTGTTTAATCAGCATCCGACTTCCTCTACTTGTAAAATTTCCGTTAGCATTGCTTAAGGATGGCATTTTTGTAAATAATCCAAAATTTAGCGAACCGTCAAAGGGTATATTGGAACTTTCCCGCTTTGGGGATGTGCAGCCGTCAGAATGTCAATCATTAATATAGTTAATCATTGTCCTTGCCTTTTTTAATGTAAGATATAAAAAATGAAGCTTTTGCTAATTATTGTACCACCAATATTTCAAACTTCAAATTTTTATGTGTCTCAAAGCTTTCTCTCTGCCTCCATTATCACCGTTCTTACTTATGCAATTGTTTTCTCTGTAAGACTTCTTCCCTCCTCTTTTATTTATGTCTCTATTTTAAACATGGTGTAAATTGTTCATAGGGATTCTTTATAAGAATTTAGGAGGGAAAGAGGAATCCCTGATTGGATAGACTTAGAGATGGCTAATCCTGTAGTTGATGTTTTGTCATTGGCTGAAGGTCAATCGATCCCATCTTTATTTATGGATAAATGTGGCATTACCCCCCCCCCCCCCCCAATCGAATTTTTCTTGAGTTTTTTCAACACCTTGATGTTGTCCCTGCTAAAGTAGCCCCAAATACATGGAGAATAGTGAATGGGATTTATAGGCTTAACCAAATCCATGGGACCTATATTAGCATTTCTGAGTTAATATTTAGCTATAGATGGGGCACTACTGGTGACTACTTACTACTTTAAGACCAAATTTTCCAATAGGGCATTAGTAGTTAATTTACTGAATTCTAATAAGGACTAGTTTGACTATGATGTAGTGGTCAAGAACTGACAACATGCTCCTCTTCAAAATGGGGAGGAGTATGATGGACCCAAGTGTCCCCAAGAAGGGAAAAGCATAGGTTATAGAATTTTTTTCTTTTCTCTGCTGGTTACCTATTTGATGATATGTTGACTAACCTTCTTGTCTCTTTTTATGCGGTGGATATTAATAAAAAGTGTCCCAAGGAGAGGATATTAGACTTAAAGAGCTTGAATTTTTATGGAGCATTCATCTGAGAATTGGTGAATAACACCCAAGAGAAGCTTCATATTTGTTGAATTACTGGAGTTATGTTACTTCATTCGTTGCTTGGCCCATTGTTATTGTACATTCAACCCTTATCAATTTGGAGGAAGAACCAATTCCCACTTCTTCAGCTGAAAGTCTGCTGGAGTTGAGAAGGATTTTAATACTTCTTATTTTTTTGAATCCTTGGATATTTCTGCTATTACTACTTACCCACTAGTTGTTATGGGTAAGATAAAGGTCCCCAATTTGATGGACGGGCCCTGATAATACGCAATATTGCATATTTCATCCTCCGAACGGACGTATTTTAGCCCCCTCGGGTATTTTATTCCCTATATTTATGCTTGTTAACCAGAAAACCTCGTATTTCTTCGTTAACATGTTTTGTAGGGGTTAATTGAGCTTTTATAGGTATTTGGATGCTAAGTGTGAAGTTCAGACACATTCCGCTCGATTTCCATATGCGATCGCACGTTCAAGGGAAATTTAGTCAATTCACGTCTTAGTCACCTAGCCCAACATCTCACGAAAGTTGTAGCCCTCCTCGCAACCTTCGCGTGGCCGCAAATGGTGCGCGATTCCGATTTAGAATGAAGAAGTTACAGCGATTTCAGCGGACGAGAAATGCAAACATGAAAAACAGGAGGCTGCCTTAGCTCATACCTGCTTGATCGATCGATCAACCAAATGGGTTGATCGATCGATCCTTCATTTTTCAGCCATCGTGGGGAGACAGTGGGCATCATTTTTTAGCATAGATCGATCGAGCCTAAGGGACCGATCGATCGATCCCCTGTTTCCAGGAAATTTTTTGCCTTATATTTTCTTTTTCCTTTTCTTTTCTTTACTTATTCCAACTTACTATAAATACCAATTTTTGTTGTAATAATCAGATATTCTAGTTTAGGATAGATTTTAGCTTAGAATAGCTTAGGGTTTGAGGGTTTTGAAGACTTCTTCTTCAATTGTTCTTGGTTTGACACCCCATTTGGGTTGAATGTTGCACTATTCATCATACTCTCCATTAATATAGTGTGTATTTCCTTATTTCTTGCTTTGATAATTAGATTTACATGCTTTGTTAATTAGTTTACATGCTTTGATTTACTTTTTTTGTAGTGTAGATTTATCGCGTTTATTTACTGCTTTATTTATCGCATTTTTAAGATGCTTTCTAGCTAATTTAAATTAGGTTGTGTTTGAATGGAACTCACTCGAGTTGACGCGTTGCTTTGCTTTGGTGATGGCGTTTACGGGTCTATTTCGGGTGCGTTGTCCTATTTATTGCGCCTAGGAGATTTGACGGGCATATCATGTATGTCTCGTGCTTATGACCTTTCGTGCGCAATTTCTGGGGTTTTTGTTGACGCCAAAATCTTATTAGGGTTTTATGATGATTTAGGGGCGTGACAACCCTTGATTCAATTAACTGTCGAAACGAGGTGCAGTCGTAATAACTCGTCGACCCATGTATCCATTTTATACAAATTAACTCGGGTGAGGGATATTCGACGCAACCTATAGTTTTACTCGCTTTGTTAATCTAGTTTCAATACACTCGTCTAGATTAATCATTTCCTTTTATGAATCTTTTCATTTTTAGTTTGTAATCACCTTTTACACTTTTATTGAGAAGTATTAAATCTTATAAATTCTAGCAACTCGTCTCAGTGGATCTTTCGATACTCGACTTACCGCTAGACTTGCCCCGCAAGTATAATCATAATTTAAGTTTTTTGTATTAAGGAGGTGAAACGAAAACAACGATCAGTGTTTGACATGCGCTACTTTTCACCCTCGATCAGGCCCTTATCTCCTTCCACTAAGATGGCTAAAGATAAGACTACTAAAGCTGCTGATGCCCAAAAGTCCAAAATGACCGAGAAGGTTTCTAAGCCCGTTGAGAAGATGCCTTGGGTTATTGGTACTGAGGAAATTGAAGTTATCACACCTCAATACAAGAGGTTGATAAAATGTTTGTTTGAACAACAGGCCTAAAAAATTATTATTTATCAATAGGAGTTAGTCAAAAAAATTCAAACTGATTTAAAGGTTACTGGTTCATCCTATGTGGATGTCAATTCTGGTTTTTCCATAGGTTTAATAAAAGCTGGGACTCTTCCAGCTGATAGGGAATCTTCCATTCCCATACCCGATCAAGATTGACAAAAAGAGCTTGCCAGAATCTAGTTTTTGTTCCCTTTACTACTTATCTTTACTGTCTTATTTCTCTTCTTCTAATTTGATATTTTTCCCTTGTGTAATTTTTGGTGGATTTTAACCATCTGTTGGAGAGGGATGATTAATTGCATTCTTCATCAGGTGAAGTTGAAGAGGCCTTTAAAGGTCTAAGAAAATATTTGGAAGGTTCTCGACAAGCTTTGGAGATAAAGCAAATATCTTGGGAAGAAGAGTTAAGGAATGCCAATGAAAGGGAAGATTTAGCTGAAGGAAAAATAACCTCTACTGAGTAATAAGTTAAAACTGCTGAGGCCAGTTTGAAGGTGGCTGAGGATAGCCTGTTAGGGAGTCAATCCCTTTTCAAAGCTTCCGAGGAGAAGGTAGTAGGTTTGTCTACTGATCTTGATACAGAGAAAGCCAATAATATGAAAAAAGGAAACCCCCTTTGATAAGGTCTGGAAAAAAGCATTGTTAGCTACCTCTATACATATTGAGTACGTCAAGAAGAAGTCTTTCAAAGATGGCTAGTCGGAGGCACTCTAGGAAGTCGACACAAATGAAAACTCAGAGTTATTTCAGAGGCATGATTCGGGCACTCCTCCAAACTTAGAGGAAGAGTTTTATGATGAAGAAGGCTCAGGGAAATATTTTTTGGCACTTGTTAAGTTTGCCTTAATACCAACTGTCTAGTCTGACCTACCTCCTGGCCAAGTTCATCCTCAAGACAAGGATAAGGTCTAATTTTTCTTTTGTCTTGTTATTTGTTGCACTCTTATTTTGTGTCTTGTAATAGGAGTATACCTTTGTAAGACCTTTATTTTATCAATAAAAAGATATCCTTTTGGTTCAATGCATTATGTTGACTGTACTTATTTATCTTTGCTTGGTTGCCATGAAGTTCGATTTCCTACTTTATTTGACACTCTTGAATTGCTTCCCCAACTCATATATACATATCCTTATTTATGATCTTCCAGTTTGATGCTAGGAAAAATGATATAATTTTAGCTGAGTTTGACCTACTTAGGTGAGGTAGGAACCTTCTAGAAGATGGTCATGCACCCATTTTGAGGAAGATTTGGTTGGGTTGATCAGACCTGATGTATCTTACCAAGTTAAAGAATCATACACCGATCTCCATTATTTGTTTGATAGGATTGTTGCTAATAATTCTGCATACTATGAGATGATTGAGAAAATGCAAAAAGACCACAAACAGTCCAAAGCCCTACTCCATGCCGACTATGAGGCCAAGTATAAGGCTTTGAGTGAAGGATGGGGTTTTAATAAAAAAATTATAAGAAATCACTTCTGCTTTTAACAAAAAGGAAAATTCTTTAAAGCAAGAGAGTACCCGAGCAATTGATACTATGCTAGAGAATAAAATAATGCCTTGAGGTATGAGCTTGATAGTTTGAAGAAATCATCCACCAGTGTTCCCGATGAAGGTGCTTCCATTTTGGAAAATAAAAATGCAATATTGTTAGAGGAAATGGAAGCATTGCGATACAAAACCAAAACTGGGTAAAGTTCTAGGCAAATGGTGGGTATCTGACCAACGATTGATGAAGAAAGAACCCAAAAAACACTGGCCGACCAAGCTACCCAATTGAAAGAAAAGAATACTTCCATCGTCGACCTATCTACCCAGCTGAAAGCCAAAGCTAGTGCTATTATTTACCAAGCTGCACAATTGGAAACCAAAGATATTGTCCTCAAGAAACTTCAAAACCAGGGGAAGAGGTTGACCTTCCAATTCCATAAATAGCCCAGGGAAGTTTGGATTGAGGGTTATAATGAAGCTTTTCCTCATACAAATGATCATCTTGCACAGAGCAATCATTAAGGATACAAGTGGGGATGGACCAACTCGATAATTTTATTGGACCTATGGCATTTGAATGACCCAGGTTTCTTAGATTGCGACAAGCCTCCATTTACCCTAGATATCAAGTGGATTCCTCAAAATTTAATTCCCTAATGTTTGATAACCAAATTTTTGGGAGATTATGAACTTCATGATGAGATTATTCATCCTCCTCATTTAATCAATAGGCCGAGCAGTAGTAATAGGAAAATGTTAAGAGATTTAAACTATATAAACTCTCCATATACCCTTGATGATCCTCCAGCTGGGATGGACAAGGACCAAGGGAAACGTCCAGCTAAGTGAAACGTATAGGAGAATAATTTTGCTTCTTTTACTTGTTCATATTTGATTATAACACCTTGTTATTTACAAATAAAAATACTGACTTAAATATATGTTTTTGCTTATGCATTTAATTCGATACCTACTTAAGCTTATGATTAGTTAATCGGTTAGCCGACTAGGTAATTTGCTTATTTAACAAGTAATGTGTTAAATGCTTGAACTGAGATTATAGGGCCTTAGTTTCTACTAATGCACTTAGGTAAAGCTGTAAGCAGTCTTGACCTAATTTTTCACATTAATTATCAGTGGAAACCAAGTGTATTTAGGAATGTATATATATATTCATGTGGTTTCTTAGGAATGTATATATGCATTCCTGTGTTTTAACTTAGCCAGGTAAAGCTTCTTGTGCTTATACATGAAGTTTATGAGCTTCTTGTTCGTGACTTGTTGAGATGAAGTTATACATGAAGTAATGATCATTGATGATTAAGTCTACTTGGAATATATATAAGTATTCACGTGTTTAACTTAATCGGGAAACACGAATGTTGGTTAAGCTGTTGGTGCATCAAGAACTTGATAAGTTCAACCTGATTAATTATTTGTTGTCTTTTGTTCGGCAAGGGCCGAAGACTAAGAGAAACGAAAAATTGAAGATTGTGTGTTTCTTATTTTTGTTGGGGATGTATATAGCCATACTCTGAAAAAAAGTCAAAAAATAAAAGAATAAGGAACGTTCGTTACTTCTGTTTCACCGTTGCACTTTGGATGTCCGGGAGCAGAGTGAAGTTTCTAAATCTTAGATTAAACACAGTATGCTTCAAATTCATCGTTGTTAAATTAGGTTCCATGGTCAGTAATGAAGGCATAAGGCATGCCATTTCTGTATATGGTGTGTTTCCATATAAACTGAAATACCTTTTCATAAGGCATCTCTATCAATGGTTTTGCTTCCACCCATTTTGTGAAATAGTCTACATCTACCACCACGTATTTGAACCCGCCTTTGGTGGTCAGCAATGGTCCGACCAAATCAATTCCCCAAATGGTGAAAGGCCAAGGAGAAGTAATTGGTGTTAAGGCATCCCCTAGTCTTATGTGAATAGCTGCAAACCTCTGGCACTTATCACACTTTCTGGCGAAGGTTCCACAATCTTATTTTATGGTAGTCTAATAATATCCTTGCATGGCGATTCGTCGAACTAGAGACTGACCAACTTAATGAGCCCCACAAGATTCTTCATTCACCTTCTTGATTAACTCAGTTACTTCCAGGTGATGGACACACCGTAGTAAGGAAATAATATATCCCCTTTTTTTTTTATAGAATTCCTCTCTCCAATACATACCCAGTTGTTTTGTATCCGAGTTTTCTTACATCTTTTGGATCAGTTGGTAGGACCCCTTTTTCAATGTAATCTTTGATTGGGTCCATCCATGATGTTCCCAAATCTACAATAATGAAATTGATCATAAGATCGTCCTGTATGCCAAGATTTCCACTAGGATGCTTCTCATAAGCTCTATCCTGGTCGTTGAGGCCAGCCGAGCAACTATGTCGGCCCGAGCATTGTCTATTCTTAGTATTCTAACCATATGCATTGCTGGAAATTTAAAGATCACATCCATATCTTTAGCCAAGTATCTAACCATTAAATCTCCCTTGACTTCATATATATGAAGCACTTGGTTGATAATTAACTAAGAATTATTATTTGCCATCACCTGGTTGACACCTAACGATAAGGCTAATTGAAGGCCTGTGATTAATTCCTCGTACTCAGCTTCATTATTTGAGGCTTGAAATTAAAACCTCAGAGGATATTCTACATCAATATTGTCAGGAGTGTTAAGTATAATACCATCTCCACTACTTGTTGCACATTCAAATCCATCCACGTATAATTTCCATAATGGAATATCTTTGTCAAAGATTTCTATAGATAGAACTCCTTACCGAAAAATCTTTTTTCTTTCTTCTGCATATTATTGAGCCATCTCTTGAACAATGGATGATTCAAGTTGATCAGTTACAGCCTTGCCATGCTTTAAAGCTGAGCTCACTTTCGGAGATGTCTGCTCGATAGGCAAGTTTGGTTTGTTTATGACCTATAAATATGTAAATTTCGTAGTAAAATCTGCTATAGCTTGCCCCTTCAATGATGATATCATCTCATAGATGATATCGTATTCTCCAAGTTCTACTTCCCAACACATCACCCTACCTGATTTCTATGGTTTGTAAAGTGCTTGCCAAAGAAGTAAATCAGTGTATACGACTATAGGATGCGCTTGAAAGTAAGGCTTCATTCGTATTGAGGCTTCAATAAAAGCTAAGGCCAATTTTTCCAGACGTGTATATTTAATCTCTGTCCCTTTTAATGCTTTGCTGGTGTAGTAGACTAATTTTTGGACTCTATCTTCTAGTCAGATTAATGCCGAGCTCACTGCAGATTCAAATCAACTCAACTCAACTCAACAAAGTCTTTTCCCAGTTGTTTTGGGTCGGCTATATGAATCCTAATTTTCCATTCCATTATGTCCAGTGCAATATCATCAGTTAAACCACATGACATCAGGTCCTTTTTTATAATATCCCACCAAGTCAATTTAGGCCTACCTCTACCCCTTGTGTTACCATCAATACTAACTAAATCACTATTTCTTACAGGAGCATCCATTGGTATACGCTTGACATGTCCAAACCATCTAATTCGATTTTCTCTCAATTTATCTTCTATAGGAGCTACTTTTACCGTTTCACGAATTTGTTCATTTTTAATTTTATCCTTACGAGTTTTACCACAAATCCATCTTAGCATTCGCATCTCCTCCACACTCATTTTCTGCATATTTTGTTTCTTGGTTGCCCAACACTTTGTCCCATATAACATGGCGGGTCTAATGGCCGTCCTATAAAAATTTTGTTTCAACTTCAAAGGTATACGCCTATCACACAAAATATCGATAGCACTTTTCCATTTAACCCAGCCTGCTCTAATCCTGTGAGTAACATCATCACTAATATCTCCATTTTGTTGGATAATCGCTCCTAAATAACTAAAATAAAAAATCGTAATAAACGCGGTGTGTGATACCAATTTAAATTAATTCACAAGTTTCCAATTAAACCTTATTTAATTAGAGTCTATTTTTAAACCAAAATAATTCAGCCCCTAAACATGCAACTACGTGTGTGCATGTGTCAACCCATAAATAAATAAAGCATGCGACAAAAATTTCGGGAAAAATCCCCGCAGGGCAAAACCTTTTATTTCATTATAATAAGTAAATCGCAACTTACACGGAATACAATGAAATACAGTGACACACGAATACTCTCAGGCATCGGTCGGTGTTGTCAGCAATGAATCCACACACAACGAACCCACATGGACCGCAATCCAATTAGCAAAGGAAGAACCGCAGCACTCCTCAATGGCATGCAACCATAAAACTTCGTAGAGACTCCCTCAGTAATAACACGCAGCCAAAGATGAACAAAAGCAACGTAGGGTTCTTGGGTTCCAAAAGGATTCACAAAAATATGGGAATGATGTGTGAATCAAAACATGAGTTTTTTTGGGACTAAACAATATGAAGACTTGAGCTAATAGACCTCTCAAAAACGTCTCTTTAAGTCTTAAATAATAACTTCCCCGAAGTTGGATTTTATAGGAAAACCAAAAGAGTTTTGAGTCGGTGGGACTTTTGCTGTGCGTGTACCACGAACCGGTTCGCCTGTACCCCGAACCAGTTCCCCCACGAACCGATGCACTATACGGTTTGCGGTACCTCACTAGTTTGGGGTTTAAAAAATTAACATTCTTCTACGGAATTTTCTCCATCTTCAAAAGGTCATAACTCCTTCACCGTAGCTCAGATTGGGGTGTTGTTTCTTCCAGTATCTTCATGGTGTCAAGCTATTCAAATTTCTAGTTGATTAGACCTCTAGACTATGGCTGTAAAATTACCAAAATTCCCTTGAACTTTCCTATCTTTCATTTTTTTCATTGTTTTGACTTCTCTTGCATACCATTTGCATAAGATCCATAAAATCGTGGAAAGTGAAGTCGATAAGGCAAATGTGGGAAACTTGATGGAGATATTGAATGCTTGATTCCTATAATTTGGATAGAAGCCATCATGTGATATCGTGAAGTGACGTGCCAAATGTAACGGCGTACGACATACACAAATGTAACATATCGGACTTGTGAAAAATATCCTTACAGAAAATTATCATTTATGGGTATCTTTTGACCCTCTAATTTCTCCATATCTCCATTTGTCCTCCTATTACTACTAAAATTGCACTCCACTTATTTTGTTTTAGTTCTGCTTATTTAAAATCCGCTTGTTTCTTAAGTTTCTCTCCACAATTCTAACCTAGCATTAATCCTCGTATTAGTCTCATTCACTAAAACAATATCATCTGTAAATAGCATACCCCATGGCACCTCATCTTGTATTTGTCCAGTCAACTCATCCATAACAAGAGCAAAGAGATAAGGACTTAATGTTGAACCTTGATGTAGACTTATTATAATTGAAAATTCACTATTTTCTCTGGCTAATGTTCTTCCTGTAGTCATCGCACCAACATACATATCCTTGATCACATCAATATATATGCGAGTCACTCCTCTTTTATGTAGATCTCACCATATTATATCTCTAGGTATCCTATCATACGCCTTCTCCAAATCTATAAAAATCATATGAAGATCCTTATTTTCTCCCTATACCTCCCCATTAATCTCCTCAATAAATAGATTGCTTCCATTGTTGACCTCCCAACATAAACCCAAATTGATTCTCAGATACTGTTGTCTTCAATCTCAATCTATATTCAATCACTCTCTCCCAAAGTTTCATTGTATGACTCAGTATCTTAATACCATGATAATTTGAATAACTTTGTATGTCCCCTTTATTTTTATAAATATGTACTGAAATACTTTTTCTCCATTCATCGGGTATCCTATTAGTCATTAAATTTCCATTAAATAATTTTGTGAGCCATGATACTCCATCCTCCCCCAATCACTTCCAAACCTCAATAGGGATACCATCCGGTCATAAAACCTTCCCTGTTTTCATCCTTTTTAGAGCAATGTTGACCTCTGTTTTCCTAATTCTGCGGAAAACTATATTTTCTCGAGTCTCCCTAAGTTCCTCTACGTCTAATCTACTCCCATTATCTCCACTTAATAACTTATCAATGTAGTTTTTCCATCTTTCCATAATTTCATCATCTTTGACTAGGACTCTCGAATCATCACTTTTGATACACTTAACGTTATTAAAATCTTTTGTTTTCCCGTCCCTAAGTTTAGCAAGCTTATAAATAACTTTTTCCCCTTCTTATGTTTTTAATATTATATAAAGGTCATCATACGCTTTTAACTTAGCATCTCTTACCACTTTCTTAACTTCCTTTTTAGCCCATTTATATTTCTCAAAATTTTCTTCATTTCTATTTGTTTGCCATGTTTTAAAGAACCCCCTTTTAATTTTTACTATATTTTGTACTTCTTCATTCCACCACCAAGTTTCTTTCGACTGTGGCCCCTTGCCTTTTGATTCTCCAAGAATTTCTTTTGATATTCTCCCAATGCATGTGGCCATCTTATTCCACATTATGTTAGTCTCTTCTTTAGTATTCCAAGACGCTTCATTTAATACTTTATCTTTAAATCTCTCCTGTTAAGTTCCACCACCTAGTTTGTGGGTTAATATTCACTTTTCTCACTCGTGATTGATTTTTAATATTTATATCCAACACTATTATCCTATGTTGTGAGGTTAAGCTCTCTCCCGGGATAACCTTACAATCTTTACACGTTAATCGGTCTCCTTTCCTAGTAATGAAAAAATCTATTTGGATCTTATGTATTCCACTTTGATAAGTTATTAAGTGTTCAAGCCTCTTTTTAAAACATGTATTTACTAGTACAAAATTATAAGCCATCGCAAAATCTAAGATAGACTCTCCCCCATCGTTGCTATCTCCAAACCCATATCCTCCATACACTATCTCATATCCTACACGATCTTCTCCTACATGTCCATTAAAATATCCTCCTATATAGATTTTCTCACCTATGGGTATTTCTTGAATTAGTTCATCCATTTGTTCCCAAAATTGTACTTTAGTGTGCTCATCTAATCCTACTTGGGGTGCATAAGCACTAACAATATTAATTATGTTTTCATCTAATACCAATTTTACAAGTATAAGTCTATCACCTTTCCTAATAACGGTTACGATATCGTTCTTAAAGTTCTTATCTACTATTATTCCAACTCCGTTCTTATTTCTATGTTTTCCTGTATAATAAATTTAAATCCTGTATTTTCTATTTCTCTAGCTTTCTCACCGACCCATTTAGTTTCTTGTAAACAAGTCGTGTTAACTTTTCTTCTTATCATGGTATCTACTAACTCCATCCCTTTTCCTGTCATAGTCCCTATGTTCCAAGTCGCTAACCTAAGTCTAGTATCCTGGACTAGCTTGTTTATTCGCACACATCCAGCTTGTTGCAAGAACCCTTGCGTATTTATCGTCGCATCCGGGCGCCGATGTAACGCCCCTTGCCTATAACTTCTCACCTAAAATTTGTCGGGACAGTATTAGTGATGATCCCAAATACTTCTTTAGGTCCTGAAATGGTTTTTCACACTCCTCGTTCCATTCAAAGGTCTTTCTGAGTACCTTAATGAATGGTAAACATTTTTCTATTGCTTGAGAAACAAACTGGTTAAGGGCAGTCACTCTTCCAGTAAGTTTTCGAACATCTGTTTTGCATGCTGGAGATTGCATCTCAATTAGAGCTTTGATTTTGACAGTGTTAGCTTCTGTTCCTCTTTGGTTCACTAAAAAACCAAAGAAAATTCCTTCTTTCACGCCGAATACACATTTGGTCGGGTTGAGTTAAGTTTCATTTGATGCTTTTCCAGTTGGTCAAACGTTTGGCTGAGGTCTTTGATGTGATCTGAAGTTTTTTTTCTTTTAGTGAGCATATCATCCACATATACCTCCATGTTCTTCCCAATCTAGTCTTTGAACACTTTATTTACCAATCTTTTGTGTGTTACTCCAACGTTTTAAGCCCACAAGGCATAACATTATAGCAGTAGGTACCTCATATGGTAATCAAATAAGTGCTCTCTCTATCTTCCGACTTCATTTTTATCTAACTGTAACCAGAATAAGCATCTATAAAACTCAATAACTCATGTCCTATAGTGGCATCTACTAGTTGATCAATTCTGGACAAAGGAAAATGGTCCTTTGGACATAGCTTATTAAGATCAATGAAATCTATACACATATGCCATTTATCATTCTTTGTTTTTACCATTACCACAATTGCTAACCACTCTAGATACTTGACATCTTTAATGAATTGAGTTTTTTGCAATTTTTCTACCTCCTCTTGGATGGCCATGTTCTTTTCGGGACTAAACAATACACGCTTATGTTTGATTAGCTTGGCATCCTTGCTGATATTGAGCTCATGGCGCGAAAATTAGGATCAATCCCAAGCATATCTTCATGAGTCCAAGCAAATACTATTTTTCCTTCCTTAAGAAATGTAATTAATTCTTATTTTAGGGATGGTGCTAATGTGGAGCTATTTTGAGTAGTCATTTCTGTCTTTTCATCGTCAAGGATTATACTCTCAGTAGTTTCTATTACTTTCCCTTTCACCAGTTCCGTTTCATCCCTGAGATCCAAGGTGTCAACTTTTGTTTCGTCTGAGGTGTCAACTTGGTAGGTAATGGTTTTTTTCTTCAAATCGATTAAGTCTTCCTTCTTGGCTGAAGTATAATAGCATTCTTTAGCCACTTTCCTCTCAGTGACCTTATATCCTCCTCCATCTTCCCCACCTATAATGACATGATAATCAAAAGAACCAAAGATTATAATATCTACCTCAATTTTTGGTTGATTGGGTTTATTCGGTAAGTCTGGATCATCTTTGTAATCATCCTCTCAACCCCGCTTCTTGTCATCTCTAGTCTTGCAGGAGGAGTCCGACATTCCTCTGGTTTCCCGACCTTCATGCCGATCAAAGAACTTGTTCAGTTTTCCTCGACAAATGAGGGATTCAATCTCGTTCTTTAATGAAATGAAATTATTAGTTGTGTGCCCATGATCTTTGTAAAATTCATAATATTTGGATTTGTCCATCCTGTTGGGTGGCGCTCTCAGCTTCCCAGGCTATTTCAAATCTTTGTTATTTTTATTTTCCTCCAGGACATGATGGATACTAACTGTTAGTGAGGTATAATATTCATATTTTTTGGGTTTCTCTTCCTTTTTGTGCTTCTGCTCCTTGTTTTCTATCAATTTAGTCGTAGGGGTTTGCTTAGCAGCCATAGCTTCCTCGGCATTTATAATTTTTCTAGCCTTGGCTATGAGCTCTATCATGGTCTTAAGGGGATATTTTGCCAATGCGTAATACATTTTTTATGGAGGTAGCCCACTCAAGGCCGTGATGGATGTCTTTTTCTCGTAATCAACAACTTCTAACTTCTCATTATTGAAACAAATGATGTATTCCCTTGTAGTTTCCCCTACTCGATATCGAACACTTAGAAGATGAGCTACCCGTTTAACTGGCTTGTCCCCGAATCAAATATTGCTAATGAATAGATCGACGAGCTGATTAAAGGTGGAGATTTTTCCTTAAGGTGAGTTATTGTACCATATTTGGGCCGAGCCAGTGATGGTTCTTGAAAAGGATCTACATCTCATTTCATCAGGAAAAAAATATATATCATCTGTAACCTGATATTGCGCAATGTGTAAAACTGGGTCAGTCTTAACATCATATTTGGGGGGACCACTGATGTCTTAAACTTAGACGGAGTAGGAAAATCAATAATTGCCTGGATGAAAGGAGACTCCTTGACAAAATTTCGCTACAATGGATTCTTTACTTTTGCCATTTACCCTAATCCATCTTCTAATTATTGGATTGACCCTTTCCATGAAGGATTTTTTGCATTATATCTATTGGAAGCAGCTCGGCCAACTCTACCATGCGTTGTGCTGATCTTTCTTCCTAAACAGTCTCCTCGACACGCACAAATCTTCGGGCACTTGTTCTAGACCTGAATGATCCCTTAGGTGCTCGACACGATGTTCTCGCGATATGAATGGTTCTCTATAATGACCTCTATTTTCTCGCGGACCCAGGAAATCAAAATCTGAGGTCCTACTTATCTTTTTAGGACGCTTATTCATTTAGGGGTGAGAGAGAGACCATTATAGTAATCCGTAGATCTGATTGATGGACTGGCCCCTGGGTGATAAGACCTATCACGTGAAGATCTATAATAACGGTTTTGATTATTCCTTGGTGGTGTGGGTGGAATTTCACTTATGTGAGATGGATCATTAGTATGCCTAGATGTAGCAGTAGGTCTGGCTTGCAATGATTGAGTCATTTGCCTCATAGTTTCTTACATCGCTTCTTACCCCTTGGCAAGATTGATACTAATTGCATTTAGGTCTTCCATGCTAGGAGGGACATTACCTCCATAAGCCTTATGACTTTCAAGAATTTCATTCATCTTTTGTAATCCTTCAAGATGACTAAAAAGTATATTTAGTAGAGAATTATGACAAACAAACGTTCCCGCAGATGTCGCCAATCTGTTGACGTCTAAAAATGGATTAACTCCAATATTATAATCATAGATAAAAATAAGAGAAATGACTCAAAATCGCGCACACAAGAGACATATATTTTATAGTGGTTCAACTATAAAATAGCATATGTCCACTGTTGTTGATATTTCATATGGAGTACAATAGTTCGGTATTGTGTGCACATGAGTGATTTGAGTTGTCCCTTGAGCTAAGGGATTAGTTTGTATTATAGGGGTGCAAAACCCTAAAGATGGAACGTCTTTATATTTTTAGATGTTTACATCTATATACAATAAGTAAAACTCTTGGTATTCATAGCCGACTGGTATCCCATCCGAGTAACTGTTGATGCTCCGATTGGTCGGCCTTCTAGCCGATTAAGTGTCTCTAGATATGATAAAGTAGGATGGTCAGCCACATTGGATGACTAGTGCGCATTTGTCATTGTACACTTGGGAGTATAATTTTTACATACAACAGGCATCAACCCATGAAAATATTTATTATGATAATTAGGGTTTCCAATCATGCATCAGCCATAAATTTTCCTAATTCCAATAAAGACTATTGGGATCACGATGCCATTATGAAGAACTGGAAGTACTCCCCTCTTCTCGAGGGCATCAATTACTAAGGGCTAATATGCCCTATGGAAAGGCAAGTAACATGTTACGTTAAAATTAAATTCGTGTTCTGTGTTTTTCATTTCACTTGACGGATGATGAATGTATTTCATTTGTTTATGACAGATATAATAAAAAAGAAATCTCCTCATGCTTAGGATGTTAATTTTGCTAATCTTGAGAAGGTTTAGTCTATTGAAGAGATAATTAGGTATATTGACCACCCTAGGCTGATTATTACTCTTCTCGATTACAAGAGTTTGACCACTTCCTTTGTTGATAGGATAGTTGAACAGACTCATATCATTCCCATTGATTTAAATAACCTGAAATCTTCTAGTTTTGAAGTCTTAAAGGAAGAGTAATCAAACGAGGGGAAACACTATGTACCACACCTTCTGATGAGTTTTATCTTAACACTATGTACCCTTAGATAAAGGTAGTGAATTTGATTATTGCTAGTCATGATACAAAATTTTCTCTTTCTCATCAGGTGGATAACGATAAAGAGATTCATCAGCCGTTAAGTAAGAAAAGTGAAGTATAGGGTCTTATCAACTCCAAACATTGGAGATTCCTCCTCCAAGGATCATGAGCCCCTCTTTAAGATGATGAATATGAATTATGCTCCTCCTTCCCCTCTGTCTATTATGGGGAAAACACTGCTGATAGGGGCAAGGTTATCACCCAGCCTATTTTTTATTACCCTGACCTAGTTCAGGGTTTAATTTTTCAGTTGTACTTACTTCTAATATAGAAGCTACTACTTCTTATCCTATGAATTATTAATGGAATGCTCCAACCACAACTCCTCTCTTGTGAGTTTCTTCCTCATGCTCCTTGTTATTGAATGATATTCCTTGCTTAGATTTCATTAAACTTTTTATCTCCTCTATCTTATCATCTACAATCGACTATGACTAGTTATTAGATGGAGATGTTGTAAAAAATAAGTCCTCTGAAGATGTGGGGGCAACCTTAAGTCAGGATACAAAGGCTCTGGAATCCTATTGGTAGGCTAGTAAGGTTGTGATCACCAAAAAGGAGAAAATTGACCACAAGATCAAGAACTTGGGGGTTAAAAAGGTTTCTCTCCAAAAGAAGATCAATGAGTCTACCATCCTTCTCGCTGATGTTGAGAAGACCAAAAAATTATACTAATAAGGATGATGTGGAGCCAAGAATGCTAAGACTAAGGTTGATAAAGACGAAGACAAAGTCGAGAAAGCCCTAGCTAGAGTGGCGTAAGGTAAGGAAGATTATATACTCATGGATGGTAAAAGGTTTTTACCAAGCATAGGAGAAAATTGGCTGCTTGATAAAGGTATTATTTAAGAGCAATGGGGATGAGGCCCTTATTAAGGTCGATATTATAGAGTACTTCGAGATATTCCAGCTATATATGGTGATTCCCCCTCCTCTAATTAAGGAGGAAGATAATGATGATGAGGACTTGTTCAACAAGTAGTCTACTAGTCTTGAGACTTCTATTGTTGGTGCAAATCAACAGCAGGTTGGTGATTATCAAGAGGCCGAAAAGTCTAAGGATAGTCATGGAACAAACCATGATACTGAGAAGGCCAAGGAATGTCCCAAAAAAATAAAAGACATTATCTCCACCTAAGCTGCTGAGAAAGAGAAGGCTGGGGAGAATACTCCTTAGTATTAGGAAATTTTGTACCTATTTTTCCTTATTCTCCACTATAGTGGTTTTCCTCATTTATCATCTATGAATTAAATTTGATGTTTAATTTAAATTTTATCCTATTCATTTTCCTTGTGATGCCCCTTCTTTTTTGTCGAGTTCAAATAACCGATCATATGTCCGTGCTTTTTTTTTTCAATTTAATGCAAGACTTCCAGTGCTCGTTGCTGCTCATCATGACTTTGAAGAAAGGCATGGATCGATATTTTCTATTTTATATGATGCCGATGTCAATCTTGGCCAATCATTGGGCCCGAAGTGTCTGCTCAAGAAAAAAAGGCTTACTCAGCTTTATATCATCTTTTTCACCAGATATTGGCCAATAATATAGTCTTCCATAACATGGTTCTTACTACCCAAGCAAGTCATCATGAAGCACTGGCCAATTTGAGGGCTAAATTCGATAAGGATCTAGCCAATCGGGATAGAGAAAGAGGATTTGATTGTACATTAATCGAATTTGAGTCTTGTTTTATAAAGAAGATTTTTATGTTGGAAACTGAGCTTATAGGATCAAAATGGGTTGTTGATTTCCTTGAGAAGGAGAATAATGATTTAAGAGCTCCTCTTGGGATATCCAATAATGACCTATTGAATAATTAAGATGGAGAAGGGGCTTCCTTTCTTAAATAAGAGATTGCCAATCTTAGAGAATAGTTAGAAAAGGTCCAAAAGGGTTTACACGACAACGGTGCAGACCTTTAAAGTTTGACTTCTTCTGATGAGAAGGAGAGTGGTTGATTGGGAAAGGAGTTAGAAGAGATAAATAATTCATTTCAAGATAAAGAGTCTACCATCAGAATTATGATCGAGAATCTCAATCGCCTTATATTCTAATTCCATAAATAACCTCGCCAAGTGTGAATGGATGGATATGATCAGGCCTTTGTCAACATGGATTTAACTTTAAATGATGCTAAGAATGTTGGCTATAAAAATGCCTAGCTCAATGTCATGGTAGTTACAAAAGTGCCTAAGGATTTTGAATTATGGTACCGACACAATCCTAGTTTCCTCGATTAGTTGAAGCATCCTCATTAATTTTATGTTTCTTGGATTCCATTCCTATTTTCTTGATAAGGAAATAACTGGATGACTATGGGCTAGATAGTGATGATGGGATTTATCGACCTCCACACTTAGTCAACAGGGTGACACCGGGAGGGCCATAAAGAATTATGGATTTGGCTGAGATTATTTTTCCTTATGCCTTGGATGTTTCTCTTTCTGGAGTTGGGACCTCAGATAATGAATTTCTCCGGTCGCAAAACTGACCCAACTACATTTACTTTTTTGTTGTATATAATGTTTTCTCATTTTTTTAGAAATAACTTAAAATATTAATTAAATTTTTTACATATTTCTTTCCTTTAAGTTGTGTGGTCCATGATCTTACCTTTTATGTGATATCATCACATCAAATCATAGTCCAAGATCTAGAAAAGCAAGAAGGCACATGTTTATGGGGTCATCTCCTAGACAGGAACCTGGTCGGTCATGGGTGTCTCGAGTTTTCGTGTAGGCTTTTCATCAGATTTGAGAAATTGTTTATGTTTTTGTTAATCATCAGAACATTTTAATCTTGGTTGGTCTTTTTTAACCAACCAGTTAGTCTATGCGCAATTGTTCCCATCATGGTCTTTGGTTGATTAGTTTATCAGTCTTAAGAAAAGACATTTAAAAGATAAGTGCCCTTGCTCGGGGACCTAATGGTGGTCGTCAATTGACCAATGCATCAGTCTTGAAGAAGACATTTAAAAGAAGATAAATATTAATGTGAGAGATAAGATGCCAAGCATAATTCATTTTACTAATGAATTTTCTTTATTAAATACTCAATGCCTACCATTTTGAACAATGCAAAGAGAGAGATTTTGACATAAAATATATGCGAGAAATCTTAAAAGAATGTCTAAAAAACAATTCAAAACTAAAATAAATTTAGGCTTGAAAGAAGAAATTCTTGAGCTATAGATGTTCCATTGTCGAGGAACTTCCATGCCCTCCATTCTTTCCAAGGGGTAGGCTCACTGAAGTCGTCTTTGGTAACTTTAAATGGACTTTCCCAGTTAGGCCCAGGTTTTTTATCTAAGGAATTCTTCACTTTTCCTATAATTTTCCTTAATACATAGTCCCTCACATTGAAGCTCCTCACCTTGCCCCCTGTTGTATTTCTTGGTCAAATGTTGTTGGTTATAGGAAAGCTTTATAAGGGTTAACTACTTTTTTATGATCTAAATCAATTTTTACTCGAATTGCTTCGGTGTTGAGATCTTGGTCGAACATGGAGGACTTCATGGTAACCAAGCCTATTTCTAATACAATGATGGTCTCCATACCATAGGCTAGGGCAAAGGATGTTTCCTCCATTAATCTGCTTAGCATAGTTTGAAATACCCAAATAATGTGAGGAGCTGGTCGACCATTGCTCTCTTAGCCTTGTACAACCTCTTCCCGATTCCGTCGAGAACTATTTTCTTGGACGCTTATTCTTGCTCGTTTCTTTAGGGGGTAGGTTATTGAAATGTAGTAGTGCCTAATCTTTTGCTCATCGCAAAAGCTTTGAAAGAGGCTGCTCTCAAATAGGATCCTGTTATTCATTATAATGACCTAAGGAATACCAAAATGAGTTATGATATTCCTCTAGTTGAACCTGGTCATATTAATGTGTAGAATATTCTCCACTACTTCTCCTTCTATGCATTTTAAAAAATAATATGTGCCGACCAAGAGATATATCTTGTTTCTGACCATGGGAGACCATGCCAAGGAGATTAACGGGGCCATAACTTGCTCGGGCGACTTGCCCTTATTGATGTTGGACCGATTGAGGTATTTCATATGAATCGTTTGCTTCAAATTTCCCTTTACATTGGATGAGTGCATGGTTAAGGAATTCTCATGGCTATTGTTACCTCTTTGGAAATGTTGTATTTGTACGTTCTTGAACTTTTTGACTAAGTGTTGGGATTCTTCAAGATATGAAATAATGCGCTTGTCGCTGATGTTGTTGTCTCCTGATACCCGAGCATAGTTCCTGCTAGAGGAAATTTATCTCCGGGTACACTGACATTATCCTCACTCCTCCCCCATGGAATTGGAGGCTCCATCGACACAAGGGTTCAATTGCTCCACTTTTTTAACTGGTTGCTAAGAATTTTCTTCATTCACAATATTAACCCCTATTGGAGCCTGATCGTTGGATAATTCAACAATAAAGTCATCCAGGATATGCCTCTTAACTGACGTTTTGCAATGGTATTGTATTTTTACCCTTCCTAAATCTACCGACCACTTGGACATTCGTCTAGATAGATCGGCCTTCCAGAGTACTGCTTTCAGGATATGCCTCATAAGTAATGCTTTCACTTATGAGAGGCTATCAACAGTGCTTACTCAAACTTTTATAACGACATTTATCTTTTCTCAGCATTGAGAAAGGTATGCTCTCGTAATAAATGGGATCTTATATCGCATAATAAATGGGTGCTTTACTCTCTTTCTTATCATAAACCAGAGATGATCTAATTATGTTATCAAACACTTACAGTTATAAGTATAAAGGTCCCTCTCCATCAAGAATCATCAGCAGTGATGGTCGGCTCAAGTACTTTTTCACTTCTTCAAGTTCCTGGGTGCATTCAACGTTCCATAGTTATTTAGTTTCTTTTCTCAATGCCTAGAAAAAATGGTTGAATTTTCTAAATGCCTAGAAAAAAATTACAAAATAAGAAAGAAAAAAAACTATGTAGAATATGTACAATGGATGAATTCTTAATGCACTCTTAAATAATGAGAGAAATTTGCTAAAAATTACAAATCCTCTCATTATAAATTTGTAAATAAGAAATCATACAAAAGAAATCATACCAAAGAAATAAATTCTATAACTTCACTTTATATTGAGATATTTGCATAAATGAAAAATACTCTTCATAAAGTGATGGAGAAGAATTTATTTTTAAAGAGATATATTCTACCACATCACTCTATATTGAAATATTTGCTAAAAATGCAAATACTCTTTATAGAGGGATGTAGAAGAATTATCCCAAATTTAAAACTAAAACGAAGGTCTCCTTTCACATGCCACCAAGTCTTCAGTATATAGGTGAAATGAGACAACGGGTAAATTTGGAAGCTTAAGTGAGGAGAGGGTTAAAATGGGTAAGGTTTTATGATTGAGTTGGGGGTAAATTAGAAAAATACACACATGCACATGTGTGTTATGAGGTAATGAGAATGCGAGGTGCTTGAAGGGTATTTTAGGAAAATGTGAAAGAATATTTAAAACATGTGGTTTTTTTTTTCTTGGTTTGTTTTGTGGTCTTGGCAGGTAGAATCGGGTTGGATTTTTGTAGGTTTAAAATGGGGTTAAAGTGGGTTTTGTTATGGGTAATGGATAATGGGCAATGGGTTTTGGTTTGAAATGGGTCCCGAGTTTATGGGACAGCTAAATGGTTTCGGGTATGGACTAGGGTTTGCCTTACATTGTTTTTGGGTGGGGGGAGATTGTGGTGGAGTTTTAATAGAGGTGCAAGGTGTGTTAAATTGAAGAGAGAGAGAGAGAGAGAGAGAGAATGGTTGGAAGGTTGAAGATGACGAGGTGAGAGGAGAAAGAAAGGATAAATCTGATTGGTTAGTTTGACTATTTGAACATGTGAGATTTGAGAGGGTATTGCGTGTGTAGGGAGTATGGGGATAAGGTGTAGGTGATGGAGTAAATTGTGAACATAAAAGTGAAAGGGGTATATATCTGGCCTATAGCTCTAATACCACTTTGAAAATGCGGAAGCCCCCAAATTTTGAGTTCTTAAAATTCATATGATGGTTCAATTAAATTCTCAACAAATTAAATGAATACAACTTTTAATCCAAAACAAACTTCAAAATTTAATTTCTTCAAAATTAAAATTATGTTAAACTCAAAGTGAAATTAAACTACTTGTAATACCCCGTATTTTTATGCTATATTAATTTGGGGATTTATTAAATTTAATGTGAATGATTTATTTTAAAAAAAAATCCGGAAATTAATTATGTTATAATTATTAACGTGACGAGAGTTAGTAATTAGGGAAAATTGGTTGAATATTACTAATGAGCAAAGTAATATATTATATTGGTTATATTGAATGTCATAAGTGAATTAAATGACTATTTCGAAAATTTAAGTCGGGACGTGCCCGTGTCACGTCAGGACTAATTTTGTTAAATAAAAAGTAAATATTTTATAAGTTGTTCGTATGGTCGTTTTGAGTGCGCCAACGCGTCCGGAAGGGTCGAGATAGTCAGAAAAGTATACCCGGGGGTTTAGTTTGGGTCTCGGGGCGTTTTTAGGCCTAATTGGTGCCCCGGGAGGGCATTTTAGTCATTTTACATAAGTGGGTAATTAAACCCACGAATTTCAGCCAACCTATATCATCCATTAGGTCAGCCTCTTAAGGTTAGAACATTCACAAATCAAGTGACGGCCATTGGAGAAGAGAGGAGAGAGGTCCAAGGCAATCCAAGGCCAAAAAGCCACCGGTTTGCACCGCCACCACCACCACCGCGTAGATCACGAGTCAAGGAACGCAGCCATACCAAAATCAGCCGTGAATCTGCATACCAAAATCCCAGGCAAGTGTTTAAGCTTTCTATTTTCGTTGATGCAATCTTCATGTTAGTTTAGGAATGAATTGTGATAAAAACTATGGAAGAAAACCCCATTTTTGATAGGAGAACCCATGTAGTATTGATGTATATGTTAATTCTGGAAACCCTTGCCACGTAGAGTTAATAATCCACGAAATTTTGTGATCATAATAAAGAAATATTGGAGAAAGATTCATTAGAAATATGTTTAAGAAAATTCTAGGGTTCTTGATGATTGGACATGATTTTAGGTTGAAAATCCATGTTTAATGATAGTTATACACATGCTTTACGTTATAAACATCTGGTAAAATGTTATCATGATGAAAGTAGGATTTTTGGGACGATTAGAATGGAAAAACATAGTTTTGGATGAATAAGTTTGATGAATCCCGTAACTGCATTCTGCAGAATTTTGCTCAGACCTGCTTGATCGATCGATCGAGCCTAGAGCATCAATCGATCGAAGGTTCGATCGATCGAGCCCCAAGCTTCGATCGATCGACCCCTCCTGGAAGACTCCTATTTCCCTTGTTTAATTAGTTAAATTAAGTTTATCGTGAAATAATTTTTGGGCATTCTAAATAAAATGATTTGGGAGACATTGAGGACCAGTAGGGTATATGTAACAATGTTGGAACCTTTAATATTGAACGAGAATGATATTTATGGGAGATTTACTTTAGGTTGTTAGATTTATGAATTTAAAGGGTGAGGTGCGTAAGAGAGTTACGTTGGAATCTAATAAAGTCACTTACTGAATTTCAGATGTGTGGGGATATAATCCACGAGTGTTAGGTAATAAGTGAGAAAACCCCTTCGAGTTAAGGTTAGGAATAAAACCTTATACGTAATTCTATAATTGTTAAATTAAGGATTAATGGTATAATTATGGGTGACGAGAAGAACCTATATTAATATGATAAAGTGGTATCTTTATATGATTGTGTGTACATATATTATATACTTGTGAAAATCATGCCCATGCTACTTGCTATCCCTGAGGTTTCCGCGCTGGGACAAGTCTTATCTCGATGGGACCTTTATGGGGGATATTGACTTGTATCTAGAAGATAGATATCCTTGGTACAGGCTATCGACGTGATAGTTCAGACGGTCCTAAGAGACGCAGGCATGTGCCATCCTCTTAGAGACTTGGAATCTATACTTCGCCTCAATATTGTTTGTGTATTCATGTTAATACAATTCGAGAGTGATTCCGATTGTATTCCCCTTAATATGAGTGATATGGGGTTCTGGATAGTAGAGTATGCACGCACCATAGTTTTATGAGGGGTGCTGTTATTTTATATATATTATACGAGTAGTTAATATATATATATATATATATATATATATATATATATATATATATATATATATATATATATGAGATTTTGAAATTTGAAATTGCCTACTGTGATTCGATAAGTAGGACATGGTTGATGACTCTTATAGTAAATACTTATTTCTGGAAAATAATATGTCACTGAGGAACTTTATAAATTGATAAAAGCTAAAATGAGAGTTGTGCTGCTAATTGGAAGTATTCTTTGTAAACAAAAAAAAATATTGTTCGGTTTTGAAATCTTACGAGTAATAAGATACGCTATATTATTGGGAAGGTTAGTATAATAAGATGATAAGATAAACCGCTGGGAAGGTTAGTGCGATAGGTGTGCACATTAGAAGAGAGGTGAGTATTTCTCAAGAGAGTGACGCACTAATATGTTGTTGCATTGGCATGTATCAATTTAAATACTTGTTAAACGTATTTTAAAATCAAACACACTTCCGGGCTCTGACCCGTTTCTTTTTCTCTCTCTCTTGTATATATATGTATATATTTCAGGTGCCCAGCCACAGGGGCGTCTTGCTTAGGATCCCTTGAGAGGAACGTGCTGCAGCTTAGGTGGGAGTTACAGGTCACTTGCGTAGACGGCTTCCTTTATTGACTCCATTTCTAGCATTTTCATTTATAGGGCATGTGTTTCCCTTTCCATTATCTCATTTGTATTGGGACATTTATATTTCAGTTATTTCCAGTTTTGTTCTGTGGGATTTATTCAGTTTGGATTTGTGATTTTAGTTTTCATATGTTGACATTCGATTGACGAATGCATTATATTACTTGGTTTACTGTGATGTGATTCTTAATGGTAGAAATGTTGTTTTAAATAAATAAATCTTTTCTTTAATTAAAATTTGGAAAGTTTGTATGAAAAATGTTTTTGACACTTAGCTTAATTATTTAGGGTGTTAAATTGGAAAAAGTGATTTTTATCGACAGTGATGCTGAGAATGAACCAACTGTTTACCTTGATTTAATTTAATAAAGGAGTGATCGCCCGGTATTTAATTAGGCGGGTTGTCTCAGGTGGTATCAGAGCATCAGGTTCTAGTGTCCTTTAGGATCTGTGCGGCTTATTATGCTTTCAGCGCTGCTTTCTTTGATATAGAGCCCTAATACTAGGAATGTTGTGTTCATCTCTATATATTGGGAATTCATGCTTCTGCGATTTGTTTATTTGAATGATGAACTCATCCAAATTTGTTTAAATTTTCAGATGGACCATCGTAAAGAACTAGCTAAAACGATTGAGGGAGTCAACGAGCAAGATCGACTCACACCTCAGGTAACCTCAGAGAGAATATCAACCGCCGAGTTAGCAGGTATCGTGGCACAAGCAGTTACCACTGCAGTTTTACAATACCAAGAACGCAGCATGCAACTTAAAGAAGGCAAAAGACCTAGAGAGGTTAGCCAAATGTATGTGACTAAAGCTGACAGATGTGCGAAGACTCCGAAATTGCGATAGCAAACTACCCAAGACCGGGTCAGTTCTTGTCAACAACGTGGTAAAGTGAAGCAGTTTCGAAAGAGAAATAAAGTCCCAAGTCAGCAAGGCCGACACCAACAGCATCAGGGTCAGAGGGGGAGTAACTTCGGAGGCAAATGTTTTGTGTGTGGCACGCATGGGCATAAACGCCAAGATTGCCCAAAGGGTGTTAGAGCCTCACATCAACAATGTGCCCGTGAGAAGCCATAGGGGCCACTTTTTCCAGTCGTTCTCCCAGCACCAGCTCAGGTACTAAACCTACCAACCTATCCAGTAGCACCGGTGCAGCATGGGCAGTTACAGTAAAGACATATCTATAATGTCCACCAGTCAGCAGCCCCACAGGCACCACCCGCGATTTGGGGTATGTTTTCTATCCATGGAACTTTGGGTCGAATTCTATTTGTTACTAGGGCAACGCATTGTTTTATAGCTACATATTATGCGAAGACCTTAGGAATATTAACCACAGTAGGGATCACTGTAACCTACACGGACTCACCACTGGGGAATGGTTCATTTTTTTTATTTGCCGGGGAGTGGGGGTAAAGATTGGTAGTTTAGTATTACCTGCAGATATGTTAGTCTTAGACATGCACGAGTATGATGTGATTATTGGTGTGGATTGGCTCGCGGCTTATAGAGCCATGATCGATTGCTTCGGTGGGAGCATTGTTTTTGCCATTCCGGGGCAAGAGATGTTTGTAGTGGCGATGCCTCGCCCGGAGGGAGGTTCGACTGCTCAATTGTATTACATAGAGGAGAATACCTATAAGGAGGTTGTGATTCCCTTAGATTCGATCCCTATTGTCAGGGAGTATTCCGATGTGTTTCAGGAGATACCAGGCCTACCGCCCAGTCGTGAGATAGACTTTGTTATAGATTTATTTCCAGATACGAGACCTATAGCACGCGCACCATACCGTATGGCTTCGGCAGAGATGCGAGAGATACGAGATCAGATAGAGCAGCTGTTAGGCCAGGACTTCATTCGTAGGAGTACCTCACCTTGGGGTGCTCCAGTCTTGTTTGTGAAGAAGAGAGATGGTTCACTGAGATTGTGTGTGGACTACCGGGAATTGAATAAGGTCACGATACGGAATAAGTATCCGTTGCCTCGAATCGATGATTTGTTCGACCAGTTGAGGGGAGCAACTTTCTTTTCGAAGATAGATCTGAGGTCGGGGTACCATCAGTTACGTATTAGAGAGCATGATGTTTCAAAGACCGCCTTCTTGTCGAGATATGGGTCCTATGAGTTTAGGGTAATGCCGTTCGGACTCACAAACGCTCCAGCCGTTTTCATGGACTTAATGAATCGAGTATTCAGAGAATTCTTGGATCAGTTTGTCATCGTCTTCATAGATGATATCTTGATATATTCACACTCCGAGGAGGAGCATGCCGAGCACTTGAGGCAAGTTCTTCAGACTCTACGAGAGCATCAGTTGTATGCTAAGTACGATAAGTGTGGATTCTGGTTGCGAGAGGTACAATTCTTGGGCCATGTTGTTTCTGAGCAAGGGATAGCAGTTGACCCGAGCAAAGTGTCAGCGGTGAGACAGTGGGGACAACCCACGACACCGACAGAAGTGCGTAGTTTCTTGGTATTAGCCGGATACTACAGGAGATTCATTCGTGGATTCTCCAACATAGCGGGTCCATTGACGAATCTGACTCGCAAAGGGGTACCATATGTTTGGGATGACGCTTGTCAGTTGGATTTCGACGAGCTGAAGGAAAAGCTAACTTCAGCACCAGTTCTTGCCTTACCGAAACCGGGTGTGGAGTACCTGGTTTATACCGATGCGTCTTTACGGGGACTTGGAGGTGTACTACAGCAGGAGGAGAAGGCTATAGCTTTTGCTTCCCGCAAACTTAAGCCGCATGAGAAGAATTACCCCACCCACGACCTGGAGTTAGCAGCGGTCGTCTTTGCATTGAGGATATAGAGGCACTACTTATTGGGTGAGAAATTCTGTTTGTTCACAGACCATAAGTCACTGCAGTACCTATTCACTCAGCGAGAGCTGAATATGCGTCAGCGCAGATGGTTAGAGTTTGTGAAAGACTACCAGTTCGATATACAGTATCATTCGGGGAAGGCCAACGTAGTTGCTGATGCGTTGCGCCGTAGACTGGTAGACGATGTAGCGGACGTCTGGAAAGCAAAATGGAAGGAGTTGGTTCATCAGGACGCAGTGGCACGTTCTTTCATATCCGTGATGTCAGTCACCCCCGAGATTGTTACGAGGGTGATACAGGCACAGACCACAGACCCGTTTTGCCAGGAGCAGATTGTGCGACTTCTAGTCGAGGGTGCTGAGTCCTATTCTGTTAGTTCTGATGGAGGTTTACGGTTTAATGGGAGAATGGTAGTTCCAGAAGGAGCATAATTACGTCATGCAGTAATGACTCATTCTCATGAGTCCCAATTTGCAGTACATCCGGGAGGCGATAAGATGTACCAGGATATGAGGCGACAATACTGGTGGAGTGGGATGAAGAAGGACATAGCCGAGTTTGTGTCCAAGTGTTCTACCTGCTAGCTGGTGAAGGTGGACCACCAGAAATCGTCAGGGTTGCTTCAGCCGTTGGAAGTACCCGCGTGAAAGTGGGAGGGTATTTCCATGGATTTCATTACAGGGTTGCCTACATCACAGCGGGGCCACGATTCTATCTGGGTGATTGTAGACCGTTTGACCAAGGTGGATCATTTTCTGCCAGTGAGGACAGATTATACCACGGGTCAGTATGCTCAGTTGTTCATCGCTGAGATTGTCAGATTACATGGGGTGCCCCTGAATATTGTGTCAGATAGGGACAAGATTTTTGTGTCACTTTTCTGGGAAAGTTTTCAGGAGGCTATGGGTACTGAGTTGAGGTTGAGTTCAGCTTACCACCCACAGACAGATTGACAGACAAAGCATACTAATCAGATGTTAGAGGATATGCTACGCATGTGTGTTCTCGATTTTGGAGGAGGTTGGGAACCACATCTTCCACTAGTAGAGTTTGCTTATAATAACTCTTATCAGTTTACGATTGGCATGGCTCCATTTGAGGCTTTGTATGGCAGGCCTTATCGTTCTCCAAACTATTGGCTCGAGGTGGGGGACAACAAGTTTCTAGGACCAGAAGTGATTCAAGAGACCTCCGCGAGGATTGAGATAATCAGGAGTCGTATTCGGGTAGCCCAAGACAGGCAGAAGAGCTACGCCGATGCGAAACGGTTCTTCCGGGAGTTTAATGTGGGAGATCAAGTGTTATTACTTGTATCCCCTATGAAGGGAGTGATGAGGTTCGGGAAGAAGGGAAAATTGGCTCCGAGGTACGTGGGACCATTTCCCATCATCGAGAGAATTGGGCCGGTTGCATACATGTTGGGACTGCTAGAACACTTACGTCGCATCCACGATGTATTCCACATCTCGTCGTTGAGACGATATCTTCGGGATGATATGGCCCATACTCACATTGCGATAGATGAGATTGACTTACAGTCTGATAGCTCTTACGAGGAGAGACCAGTGGCTATTCTAGACTATAGTGAGAGGAGATTGAGGTCAAAGATAGTTCCACTTGTGCGAGTCCAGTGGGAGCATCATAATGTGGAGGAATCCACTTGGGAGCGCGAGCCACATATACGCGAGAGATATCCAGAGTTGTTTTTACCAAGTATGCCTTATTTTTCCGAATTTCGGGACGAAATTCCATTATTAGGGGGGATGTATGTAATACCCCGTATTTTTATGCTATATTAATTTGGGGATTTATTAAATTTAATGTGAATGATTTATTTTAAAAAAAATCCGGAAATTAATTATGTTATAATTATTAACGTGACGAGAGTTAGTAATTAGGGAAAATTGGTTGAATATTACTAATGAGCAAAGTAATATATTATATTGGTTATATTGAATGTCATAAGTGAATTAAATGACTATTTCAGAAATTTAAGTCGGGACGTGTCCGTGTCACGTCAGGACTAATTTTTGTTAAATAAAAAGTAAATATTTTATAAGTTGTTCGTATGCTCATTTTGAGCGCGCCAACGCGTCCGGAAGGGTCGAGATAGTCATAAAAGTATACCCGTGGGTTTAGTTTGGGTCTCGGGGCGTTTTTAGGCCTAATTGGTGTCCCGGGAGGGCATTTTAGTCATTTTACATAAGTGGGTAATTAAACCCACGAATTTCAGCCAACCTATATCAGCCATTAGGTCAGCCTCTTAAGGTTAGAGCATTCACAAATCAAGTGAAGGCCATTAGAGAAGAGAGGAGAGAGCTCCAAGGCAATCCAAGGCCAAAAAGCCACCGGTTTGCACCGCCACCACCACCACCGCGTAGATCACGAGTCAAGGAACGCAGCCGTACCAAAATCAGCCGTGAATCTGCATACCAAAATCCCAGGCAAGTGTTTAAACTTTCTATTTTCGTTGATGCAATCTTCATGTTAGTTTAGGTATGAATTGTGATAAAAACTTTGGAAGAAAACCCCATTTTTGATAGGAGAACCCATGTAGTACTGATGTATATGTTAATTCTGGAAACCCTTGCCACGTAGAGTTAATAATCCACGAAATTTGGTGATCATAATAAAGGAATATTGGAGAAAGATTCATTAGAAATCTGTTTAAGAAAATTCTAGGGTTCTTGATGATTGGACATGATTTTAGGTTGAAAATCCATGTTTAATGATAGTTATACACATGCTTTACGTTATAAACATCTGGTAAAATGTTATGATGATGAAAGTAGAATTTTTGGGACGATTAGAATGGAAAAACATAGTTTTGGATGAAGAAGTTTGATGAATCCCGTAACTGCATTCTGCAGAATTTTGCCCAGACCTGCTTGATCGATCGATCGAGCCTAGAGCATCGATCGATCGAGCCCCAATCGATCGATCGAGCCCCAAGCTTCGATCGATCGATCCCTCCTGGCAGACTCCTATTTCCCTTGTTTAATTATTTAAATTAAGTTTATCGTGAAATAATTTTTGGGCATTCTAAATAAAATGATTTGGGAGACATTGAGGACCAGTAGGGTATATGTAACAATGTTGGAACCTTTAATATTCAACGAGTATGATATTTATGGGAGATTTACTTTAGGTTGTTAGATTTATGAATTAAAGGGTGAGGTGCGTAAGAGAGTTACGTTGGAATCTAATAAAGTCACTTACTGAATTTCAGATGTGTGGGGATATAATCCACGAGTGTTAGGTAATAAGTGAGAAAACCCCTTTGAGTTAAGGTTAGGAATAAAACCTTATACGTAATTCTATAACTGTGAAATTAAGGATTAATGGTATAATTATAGGTGACGAGAAGAACCTATATTAATATGATAAAGTGGTATCTTTATATGATTGTGTGTACATATATTATATAATTGTGAAAATCATGCCCACGCTACTTGCTATCCCTCAAGTTTCCGCGCTGGGACAAGTCTTATCTCTATGGGACCTTTATGGGGGATATTGACTTGGACCCTAGAAGATAGATATCCTTGGTACAGGCTATCGACGTGATAGTTCAGACGGTCCTAAGAGACGCAGGCATGTGCCATCCTCTTAGAGACTTGGAATCTATACTTCGCCTCAATATTGTTTGTGTATTCATGTTAATACAATTCGAGAGTGATTCCGATTGTATTCCCCTTAATATGAGTGATATGGGGTTCTGGATAGTAGAGTATGCACGCACCATAGTTTTATGAGGGGTGCTGTTATTTTATATATATTATACGAGTAGTTAATATATATATATGAGATTTTGAAATTTGAAACTGCCTACTGTGATTCGATAAGTAGGACATGGTTGATGACTCTTATAGTAAATACTTATTTGTGGAAAATAATATGTCACTGAGGAACTTTATAAATTGATAAAAGCTAAAATGAGAGTTGTGCTGCAAATTGGAAGTATTCTTTGTAAACAAAAAAAAAATATTGTTCGGTTTTGAAATCTTACGATTAAGAAGATACGCTATATTATTGGGAAGGTTAGTATAATAAGATGATAAGATAAACCGTTGGGAAGGTTAGTGCGATAGGTGTGCACATTAGAAGTGAGGTGAGTATTTCTCAAGAGACTGACGCACTAATATGTTGTTTCATTGGCCTGTATCAATTTAAATACTTGCTAAACGTATTTTAAAATCAAACACACTTTCGGGCTCTGACCCGTTTCTTTTTCTCTCTCTCTTGTATATATATGTATATATTTCAGGTGCCCAGCCACAGGGCCGTCTTGCTTAGGATCCCTTGAGATGAACGTGCTGCAGCTTAGGTGGGAGTTCCAGGTCACTTGCGTAGACGGCTTCCTTTATTGACTCCACTTCTAGCATTCTCATTTATAGGGCATGTGTCGCCCTTTCCATTATCTCATTTGTATTGGGACATTTATATTTCAGTTATTTCCAGTTTTGTTCTGTGGGATTTATTCAGTTTGGATTTGTGATTTTAGTTTTCATATGTTGACATTCGATTGACGAATGCATTATATTACTTGGTTTACTGTGATGTGATTCTTAATGGTAGAAATGTTGTTTTAAATAAATAAATCTTTTCTTTAATTAAAATTTGGAAAGTTTGTATGAAAAATGTTTTTGACACTTAGCTTAATTATTTAGGGTTTTAAATTGGAAAAAGTGATTTTTATCGACAGTGATGCCGAGAATGAACCAACTGTTTACCTTGATTTAATTTAATAAAGGAGTGATCGCCCGGTATTTAATTAGGCGGGGTGTCTCAGGTGGTATCAGAGCATCAGGTTCTAGTGTCCTTTAGGATCTGTGCGGCTTATTATGCTTTCAGCGATGCTTTCTTTGATATAGAGCCCTAATACTAGGAATGTTGTGTTCATCTCTATATATTGGGAATTCATGCTTCTGCGATTTGTTTATTTGAATGATGAACTCATCCAAATTCCTTTAATTTTTCAGATGGACCATCGTAAAGAACTAGCTAAAACGGTTGAGGGAGTCAACGAGCAAGATCGACTCACACCTCAGGTAACCCCAGAGAGAATATCAACCGCCGAGTTAGCAGGTATCGTGGCACAAGCAGTTACCACTGTAGTTTTACAATACCAAGAACACAGCATGCAACTTAAAGAAGGCAAAAGACCTTGAGAGGTTAGCCAAATGCATGTGACTAAAGCTGACAAATGTGCGAAGACTCCGAAATTGCGACAGCAAACTACCCAAGACCGGGTCAGTTCTTGTCAACAACGTGGTAAAGTGAAGCAGTTTCGAAAGAGGAATAAAGTCCCAAGTCAGCAAGGCCGACACCAACAGCAGCAGGGTCAGAGGGGGAGTAACTTCGGAGGCAAATGTTTTGTGTGTGGCACGCATGGGCATAAACGCCAGGATTTCCCAGAGGGTGTTAGAGCCTCACAGCAACAATGTGCCCGTGAGAATCCACAGGGGCCACTTTTTCCAGTCGCTCTCCCAGCACCAGCTCAGGTACTAAACCTACCAACCTTTCCAGTAGCACCGGTGCAGCATGGGCAGTTACAGTACAGACATATCTATAATGTCCACCAGGCAGCAGCGCCACAGGCACCACCCGCGATTTGGGGTATGTTTTCTATCCATGGAACTTTGGGTCGAATTCTATTTGTTACTAGGGCAACGCATTGTTTTATAGCTACATATTATGCGAAGACCTTAGGAATATTAACCACAGTAGGGAGCACTGTAACGTACACGGACTCACCACTGGGGAATGGTTCATTTTTTTTATTTGCCGGGGAGTGGGGGTAAAGATTGGTAGTTTAGTATTACCTGTAGATATGTTAGTCTTAGACATGCACGAGTATGATGTGATTATTGGTGTGGATTGGCTCCAAGCTTATGAAGCCATGATCGATTGCTTCGGTGGGAGCATTGTTTTTGCCATTCCGGGGCAAGAGATGTTTGTAGTGGCGATGCCTCGCCGGGAGGGAGGTTCGAACGCTCAATTGTATTACATAGAGGAGAATACCTCTAAGGAGGTTGTGATTCCCTTAGATTCGATCCCTGTTGTCAGGGAGTATTCCGATGTGTTTCAGGAGATACCAGGCCTATCGCCCAGTCGTGAGATAGACTTTGTTATTGATTTATTGCCAGATACGAGACCTATAGCACGCGCACCATATCGTATGGCTCCGGCAGAGATGCGAGAGATACGAGATCAGATAGAGCAGCTGTTAGGCCAGGGCTTCATTCGTAGGAGTACCTCACCTTGGGGCGCTCCAGTCTTGTTTGTGAAGAAGAGATATGGTTCACTGAGATTGTGTGTGGACTACCGGGAATTGAACAAGGTCACGATACGGAATAAGTATCCGTTGCCTCGAATCGATGATCTATTCGACCAGTTGAGGGGAGAAACTTTCTTTTTGAAGATAGATCTGAGGTCGGGGTACCATCAGTTATGTATTAGAGAGCAGGATGTTTCAAAGACTGCCTTCTTGTCGAGATATGGGTCCTACGAGTTTAGGGTAATGCCGTTCGGACTCGCAAACGCTCCAGCCGTTTTCATGGACTTAATAAATCGAGTATTCAGAGAATTCTTGGATCTGTTTGTCATCGTCTTCATAGATGATATCTTGATATATTCACACTCCGAGGAGGAGCATGCCGAGCACTTGAGGCAAGTTCTTCAGACTCTACGAGAGCATCAGTTGTATGCTAAGTACGAGAAGTGTGGATTCTGGTTGCGAGAGGTACAGTTCTTGGGCCATGTTGTTTCTGAGCAAGAGATAGCAGTTGACCCGAGCAAAGTGTCAGCGGTGAGGGAGTGGGGACAGCCCACGACACCGACAGAAGTGCATAGTTTCTTGGGATTAGCCGAATACTACAGGAGATTCATTCGAGGATTCTCCAACATAGCGGATCCATTGAAGAATTTGACTCGCAAAGGGGTACCATATGTTTGGGATGACGCTTGTCAGTTGAATTTTGACGAGCTGAAGGACAAGGTGACTTCAGCTCCAGTCCTTGCCTTACCGAAACCGGGTGTGGAGTACCTGGTTTATACCGATGCGTCTTTACGGGGACTTGGAGGTGTACTACAGCAGGAGATGAAGGCTATAGCTTTTGCTTCCCGCAAACTTAAGCCGCATGAGAAGAATTACCCCACCCACGACCTGGAGTTTTCAGCGGTCGTCTTTGCATTGAGGATATGGAGGCACTACTTATTGGGTGAGAAATTCCATTTGTTCACAGACCATAAGTCACTGCAGTACCTATTCACTCAGCGAGAGCTGAATATGCGTCAGCGCAGATGGTTAGAGTTTGTGAAAGACTACCAGTTCGATATACAGTATCATCCGGGGAAGGCCAACGTAGTTGCTGATGCGTTGAGCCGTAGATCGGTAGACGATGTAGCGGACGTCTGGAAAGAAAAATGGAAGGAGTTGGGTCACCTGGACGCAGTGGCACGTTCTTTCATATCCGTGATGTCAGTCACCCCCGAGATTGTTACGAGGGTGATACAGGCACAGACCACAGACCCGTTTTACCAGGAGCAGATTGTGCGACTTCTAGCCGAGGGTGCTGAGTCCTATTCTGTTAGTTCTGATGGAGGTTTACGATTTAATGGGAGAATGGTAGTTCCAGAAGGAGCAGAATTACGTCATGCAGTAATGACTCATTCTCATGGGTCCCGATTTGCTGTACATCCGGGAGGCGATAAGATGTACCAGGATATGAGGCGACAATACTGGTGGAGTGGGATGAAGAAGGACATCGCAGAGTTTGTGTCCAAGTGTTCTACCTGCCAGCTGGTGAAGGTGGACCACCAGAAATCGTCAGGATTGCTTCAGCCGTTGGAAGTACTCGCGTGGAAGTGGGAGGGTATTTCCATGGATTTCATTACAGGGTTGCCTACATCACAACGGGGCCACGATTCTATCCGGGTGATTGTAGACCGTTTGACCAAGGTGGATCATTTTCTGCCAGTGAGGACAGATTATACCACGGATCAGTATGCTCAGTTGTTCATCGCTGAGATTGTCAGATTATATGGGGTGCCCCTGAATATTGTGTCAGATAGGGACAAGATTTTTGTGTCACGTTTCTGGGAAAGTTTTCAGGAGGCTATGGGTACTGAGTTGAGGTTGAGTTCAGCTTACCACCCACAGACAGATGGACAGACAGAGCGTACTAATCAGATGTTAGAGGCTATGCTACGCATGTGTGTTCTCGATTTTGGAGGAGGTTGGGAACCACATCTTCCACTAGTAGAGTTTGCTTATAATAACTCTTATCAGTTTACGATTGGCATGGCTCCATTTGAGGCTTTGTATGGCAGGCATTGTCGTTCTCTAACCTGTTGGCTTGAGGTGGGGGACAACAAGTTGCTAGGACCAGAAGTGATTCAAGAGACCTCCGCGAGGATTGAGATAATCAGGAGTCGTATTCGGGTAGCCCAAGACAGGCAGAAGAGCTACGCCGATGCGAAACGGTTCTTTCGGGAGTTTAATGTGGGAGATCAAGTGTTATTGCGTGTATCCCCTATGAAGGGAGTGATGAGGTTCGGGAAGAAGGGATTTTTGGCTCCGAGGTACGTGGGACCATTTCCCATCATCGAGAGAATTGGGCCGGTTGCATACAGGTTGGGACTGCTAGAACACTTACATCGCATCCACGATGTATTCCACATCTCGTCGTTGAGACGATATCTTCGGGATGATATGGCCCATACTCACATTGCGATAGATGAGATTGACTTACAGTCTGATAGCTCTTACGAGAAGAGACCAGTGGCTATTCTAGACTATAGTGAGAGGAGATTGAGGTCAAAGATAGTTCCACTTGTGCGAGTCCAGTGGGAGCATCATAATGTGGAGGAATCCACTTGGGAGCGCGAGGCAGATATACGCGAGAGATATCCTGAGTTGTTTTTACCAGGTATGCCTTATTTTTCCGAATTTCGGGACGAAATTCCGTTATTAGGGGGGAAGTATGTAATACCCCGTATTTTTATGCTATATTAATTTGGGGATTTATTAAATTCAATGTGAATGATTTATTTAAAAAAAAATCCGGAAATTAATTATGTTATAATTATTAACGTGACGAGAGTTAGTAATTAGGGAAAATTGGTTGAATATTACTAATGAGCAAAGTAATATATTATATTGGTTATATTGAATGTCATAAGTGAATTAAATGACTATTTCGGAAATTTAAGTCGGGACGTGCCCGTGTCACGTCAGGACTAATTTTGTTAAATAAAAAGTAAATATTTTATAAGTTGTTCGTATGGTCATTTTGAGTGCGCCAACGCGTCCGGAAGGGTCGAGATAGTCAGAAAAGTATACCCGGGGGTTTAGTTTGGGTCTCGGGGCGTTTTTAGGCCTAATTGGTGCCCCGAGAGGGCATTTTAGTCATTTTACATAAGTGGTAATTAAACCCACGAATTTCAGCCAACCTATATCAGCCATTAGGTCATCCTCTTAAGGTTAGAATATTCACAAATCAAGTGACGGCCATTGGAGAAGAGAGGAGAGAGCTCCAAGGCAATCCAAGGCCAAAAAGCCACCGGTTTGCACCGCCACCACCACCACCGCGTAGATCACGAGTCAAGGAACGCAGCCATACCAAAATCAGCCGTGAATCTGCATACCAAAATCCCAGTCAAGTGTTTAAACTTGCTATTTTCATTGATACAATCTTCATGTTAGTTTAGGAATGAATTGTGATAAAAACTATGGAAGAAAATCCCATTTTTGATAGGAGAACCCATGTAGTATTGATGTATATGTTAATTCTGGAAACCCTTGCCACGTAGAGGTAATAATCCAAGAAATTTGGTGATCATAATAAAGAAATATTGGAGAAAGATTCATTAGAAATCTGTTTAAGAAAATTCTAGGGTTCTTGATGATTGGACATGATTTTAGGTTGAAAATCCATGTTTAATGATAGTTATACACATGCTTTACGTTATAAACATCTGGTAAAATGTTATGATGATGAAAGTAGGATTTTTGGGACGATTAGAATGGAAAAACATAGTTTTGGATGAAGAAGTTTGATGAATCCCGTAACTGCATTCTTCAGAATTTTGCCCAGACCTGCTTGATCGATCGATCGAGCCTAGAGCATCGATCGATCGAGCCCCAAGCTTCGATTGATAGACCCCTCCTGGCAGACTCCTATTTCCCTTGTTTAATTAGTTAAATTAAGTTTATCGTGAAATAATTTTTGGGCATTCTAAATAAAATGATTTGGGAGACATTGAGGACCAGTAGGGTATATGTAACAATGTTGGAACCTTTAATATTGAACGAGAATGATATTTATGGGAGATTTACTTTAGGTTGTTAGATTTATGAATTTAAAGGGTGAGGTGCGTAAGAGAGTTACGTTGGAATCTAATAAAGTCACTTACTGAATTTCAGATGTGTGGGGGATATAATCCACGAGTGTTAGGTAATAAGTGAGAAAACCCCTTCGAGTTAAGGTTAGGAATAAAACCTTATACGTAATTCTATAACTGTGAAATTAAGGATTAATGGTATAATTATGGGTGACGAGAAGAACCTATATTAATATGATAAATTGGTATCTTTATATGATTGTGTGTACATATATTATATACTTGTGAAAATCATGCCCACGCTACTTGCTATCCCTGAGGTTTTCGCGCTGGGACAAGTCTTATCTCGATGGGACCTTTATGGGGGATATTGACTTGTACCCTAGAAGATAGATATCCTTGGTACAGGCTATCGACGTGATAGTTCAGGCTGTCCTAAGAGACGCAGGCATGTGCCATCCTCTTAGAGACTTGGAATCTATACTTCACCTCAATATTGCTTGTGTATTCATGTTAATACAATTCGAGAGTGATTCTGATTGTATTCCCCTTAATATGAGTGATATGGGGTTCTGGATAGTAGAGTATGCACGCACCATAGTTTTATGAGGGGTGCTGTTATTTTATATATATTATACGAGTAGTTAATATATATATGAGATTTTGAAATTTGAAACTGCCTATTGTGATTCGATAAGTAGGTTATGGTTGATGACTCTTATAGTAAATACTTATTTGTGGAAAATAATATGTCACTGAGGAACTTTATAAATTGATAAAAGCTAAAATGAGAGTTGTGCTGCTAATTGGAAGTATTCTTTGTAAACAAAAAAAAAATATTGTTCGGTTTTGAAATCTTACGAGTAAGAAGATACGCTATATTATTGGGAAGGTTAGTATAATAAGATGATAAGATAAACCGTTGGGAAGGTTAGTGCGATAGGTGTGCACATTAGAAGAGAGGTGAGTATTTCTCAAGAGAGTGACGCACTAATATGTTGTTACATTGGCCTGTATCAATTTAAATACTTGCTAAACGTATTTTAAAATCAAACACACTTTCGGGCTCTGACCCGTTTGTTTTTCTCTCTCTCTTGTATACATATGTATATATTTCAGGTGCCCAGCCACAGGGGCGTCTTGCTTAGGATCCCTTGAGAGGAACGTGCTGCAGCTTAGGTGGGAGTTGCAAGTCACTTGCGTAGACGGCTTCCTTTATTGACTCCACTTCTAGCATTCTCATTTATAGGACATGTGTCGCCCTTTCCATTATCTCATTTGTACTGGGACATTTATATTTCAGTTATTTCCAGTTTTGTTCTGTGGGATTTATTCAGTTTGGATTTGTGATTTTAGTTTTCATATGTTGACATTCGATTGACGAATGCATTATATTACTTGGTTTACTGTGATGTGATTCTTAATGGTAGAAATGTTGTTTTAAATAAATAAATCTTTTCTTTAATTAAAATTTGGAAAGTTTGTATGAAAAATGTTTTTGACACTTAGCTTAATTATTTAGGGTGTTAAATTGGAAAAAGTGATTTTTATCGACAGTGATGCTGAGAATAAACCAACTGTTTACCTTGATTTAATTTAATAAAGGAGTGATCGCCCGGTATTTAATTAGGCGGGGTGTCTCACTACTCAAACATATTAAATTTCACTTAAACAAAATTAATTTAACCCAAGTTCTAAAATTGGCCTAATAATGATTTATTCAAATTTTCAATATATCCCATACCAAATTTTATCAAATTAAATTCTGGATATGAATTAAATTGAACTTACCCAAATTATCCAAACTTAAATTAGCACCAAATTAAACAAATGTGATGATTATACCAAATTTTATCTTGATTTACTTAAACCTGTATCTAAGTGATTTGCAAGATAAAATACACACAATCACACTACACGGCGATGTACGAGGAAAACCTAAGTTTGAAAAACCTCGGACGACGCTGGCCTAACAAATCCACTAAGTATGGTATGTTTACAAAGAGTATGATAAGAAGACTTACAACACTCGACTCGACTCCTTCAAGCCCCGAAGCTTCCTTCGCTCTTCAACCTCTACCTTGTAGATAACTCTGGAGTCCACCGGAATCTCGGAGTCCACCAATTGAGGCACAACCCACCGTCAACCACACATGATGCCTTTCACCTGTGAGAACACCGCAGTGAAACAAATGTCTTCCTTTTGAGGGTAGCGAAGAAACCCAAACATTATCTTTCAAATGCTTGAGAAGAAAACAGGTGCCAAACTATGTCCAAACAAATATATATATATATATATATATATATATATAACTTGGATAGAAACTAAACAAATAATTATTGGGTGTAAAAGTTGGTTTTGTTCTTAAGATAATCAATTTGATAAACAAACACCAAGGAGACTTTTTATTAAAAGTATTTTTCTCTCCAAGAGCCTTTGGAATTTGTGAAAATTCTACCTAAAAATGTTTGTTCCAAAGAAAAATATATTAGGTACAAGTTAGTGGACAAGTGGAGAAAGTGGGAAAAATTTGTCAAAATAACTGTTCCCACTGAAATCTCGTTCGAACAACTTTTTGATGTCGTTCGAATGAGCATGTTTGAACGAACATGTTCGAATGAAACTTTGAACGAAAAAGTAGAGAACAAGCCGTTGGATAAATCATTTGAACAAAACTTCTAACGAGAATTCAGAAAAGATCTCGTTAGAATTGTCGTTCGAACAAACTCGTTCAAAGGAGAAAAATGTCGTTCAACGACTTTTCAGAAATCCGAATTTTGAAATTTAAGCCTAGAAACTTTTATGTAAAGTTTTTTAAAATTATTTTCTTAAAAATAAAAAGTTGTTATATAAAAATGTTTACACCCAAATAAAATATCCAAGGTCCTAAATATATATAATTTGCATTCATACCATTAGAAACCTTAGAGTGATATAATATTGATGACGCGAAACATGACACTTGAAACTTGGCAATGATGAAACTTTAAATTCGGGCCACTACGTTTCCAACACTTCAAACACGTCATAGGCTTGATAGGAAGAAACTTCTATCCTATGAATCGAATGGTTTTGTCCGTAATTAATCCAAAACTACATATGAACTGAATTGGAAATTTGTGTCCTTACAAAAAGATGAACTTTTAATGAACCTTAACAAAAAACACTTAACACCCAATCAATTATAATTCCTTTGTTGTAATTTTTCCGCGCTAGCAGCAACGAACACGGGACATGCTTTTTAATACATCCGTGTGACACGCGTGTCCGTTGCCTTTGGCGCATGTCACACATGTGTCTATTACTGTTGGCGCTGACCAATTACAACATAGGAATTAAAATTGATTGGGTGTTAGCTATTTTTTGTTAAAGTTCATTAAAATGTTCATTTCTGAACCTCTTCCTATATATATATACACACTAGGGTGTACCCGTGCCGATGGCACGATGATAGATTTGGTCCAGGTTATTTTTTGTTATCGCAAACTCACACTCCTAGATATGTTATTTTACACTTTAAGAAAGACTTAAAAATAATGATTAAATTTCATCTTATTTAATAACGACGTTGCACATCTTTTGTAAAATTCTCTAGCTACACGTTTTGTAACATTTCATGTCACACTTGCCTGTGCCGATTGCCCGTTGAAATGCTACTCCACTTACTAAGACGCCTCGACTCACTCAAAGCTCGTATCTGAGTAAAGGTATAACACGAAGTGGATGCACATGACACATATGCACTTGACAAATTAAACATTCTTGCATTTATTGGTTTAAATTATTTGATTGTTTGCCTAAATATTTCCTATAAGTAAAATTAGATTATTTTTGTAAACATAATTTTTAAAATAAAATTGATATAATTTTTATTTACAAATATATTCATATTTTTTAAATGAATTTTCAAAATTTAAAATGAATTTTTTTAAAACACTATTTTTGTTAAAAAATATCATTTCCTATTTGATTGTTTTAAATTCATTTATCTATGAGAACTGATATTTTGTGAACATGAATCTTTCCAGTTTTAGTCTTGTACACTTGTTGGGCGGGACTTGTTTTACCGTCCAACAAGGACAATTTGTCACCTCATGTAAAATATGAGGACTGATATTTTGTGAACTTGAATCTTTCCATCTTTAGTCCTGTACACTTGTTGGACGGGACTTGTTTTACCGTCCAACAAGGACAATTTGTCACCTCATGTAAAATATGAGGACTGATATTTTGTGAACATGAATCTTTCCTGCTTTAGTCATGTACACTTGTTAGGCGGGACTTGTTTTACCGTCCAACAAGGACGATTTGTCACCTCATGTAAAATATGAGGACTGATATTTTGTGAACATGAATCTTTCCTTCTTTAGTCTTGTACACTTGTTAGGCGGGACTTGTTTAAATATACAACTTTGATAGATATTGAGCATCACAACTACTACTCCTACAATATAAACATTTACCATGTCTAACAACGATATTGAAGAGATGATATTAGCGCAAATTGCCCAAACGTATGATCTCGACTCCGATGATGAAGCCGTCGCGGTACACAACAGATTCCGGGATGCAATACATCGGATGTCCTTACTGCACAGTAGTCAGGAAATACATGAGCGACGAACGGTGCACCGAGATAGAGAGATGGCTCATCACAATTTATGGAAAGACTATTTCCAGGAGAACCCCACATACCTTGAAGAAATGTTCAGGCGTAGGTTTAGGATGAGTAAGGCGAGCTTCAATCGTATTTTGGAAGCAGTCTGTGAAAATGATTCATATTTCATCCAGAAACCGGATTGTGTTGGACGAATGGGATTAAGCTCTCAACAGAAGATTGTTTGTGCACTTCGTATGTTGGCGTATGGTGGATGCGGGGATTTACAAGATGAATATCTGAAAATAGCCGAGACAACAGCGATTCAGACTTTAAAACGTTTCTGTAGGGCTGTAGTGAAGGTGTTTAGCTCGGAGTATTGCCGCACACCTACAGTCGCAGATATAGCCCGCATGCAGCCAGAGAATGAACGACGTGGGTTCCCCGGGATGATTGGGATCATTGACTGCATGCACTGGCAATGGAATAACTGTCCACATGCATGGAAAGGACAATACCAGGGTCATTCCCATGCTGCCACTATAATTTTAGAGGCAGTCGCGTCTTATGATACTTGGATTTGGCATGCATTTTTTGGAATGCCTGGTGCATGTAATGATCTGAATGTTCTTGCAAAATCTCACGTGTTCGAAGAACTTCTGGAAGGAAATCGACCCTCTATGCACATTGAAATCAATGGAAACACGTATGACACGGGGTACTACCTTGCAGATGGTATCTATCCGCCCTACGCAACTATCGTTAAGAAGGTGCCCGAAAGGATGTGGAACGAGCATTTGGCATCTTGCAACAACAGTTTCACTTCATCAAAAATCCGGCGAATTTTTGGGAATATAAAGACTTACATGTAATTATGAAGGCTTGTGTCATATTACACAATATGATTGTCGAGGAAGAAGTACGAGATAGGACTTGGAGAGCTGACCAGCCCTTACGTGACCCACCCCCCTGCTTAAGCAGACAAAGTCTCGCTGGCCATTATCAGTACCAGGTGCGGGAGGCAAAGATGTGGAACAAGGATTCCCATAACCAGTTACGTGAGGACCTTATGGAACACATTTGGAATCGTCATGCAGAATCATAATCTTGATTGTAATTTCAATATGTAGACAATTTTCTTCGTGCTAAATAAAATATGTTTGGGCAAAACTAGTCATTGATGAACATTGATAGAAAAGCTAGTAATTAATAAATTTGAGTTACATAAATAACCATATAAATCTAATAATCTAATATTAGAAGTTCTGAAATGCTTGAGCCCGACGCTGCATTATCTGAGTCAATCGCATCTCATGAAGGGCTCTTTGTTGGGGAGTGAAGTTACTTGTATCCATGTAAATAATGTGATCTTCGTCACGTTGGAGTTGAGCTTCATACTCTTTGGTGCGAATTGAAATTAAACCATCAATCTTTTAATTTAGAGTTCTTTTGATTGATTGGGATTCTGCTGAATTTTTGTCATAAAGTTTGTTGAATTCATCAGAGTTCTCTAAAATGAGCGTTTGTGAAGCCGCACTGTTGGCTGCCGCTCTTTTCTTCCCTTTCAGTTTCACAGCTTTACGTCCTTCCGGTCTTTTCAACGGATTATTGAATTCCCTTGTATCGCTGTCGTTCGAATTAAGCGGGTTCCCATTATCTTCTTCATCAGTATATTGTGAACCAGTGGTCGACATTGAATACTTTGGCAAATCCTTAAGCACCTAGTAGCAGTGGTCGTAATTGAATTTATGACCCGTTTTTGATAGAAAGTTATCACGAGCTCGTTGAACCTTTAAAAAAAAATATTCTCGCATAATTTTTGCAAAATGAATATAAAATAAATATAAAATAAATAAATATTAATTGTAATTACCTATGAAACCTCCGCCGTGCCGCTTTCTTTCTCCCTACCGTATGCTTTGGACAAGTTCGCCGTATACAACGCACAATCTGTGTTAATTTTTTGAAATTTTCCCTGCAATGTATTTTCAGACCGACTGTAAATGACACCCTCGCTTGAGTTATATTCGTTCGTAATTTTTTCCCATAATGTAGAACATGATTGGTTAGTCCCCATAGCACCATCTATAGAAAATTTAACGTATGCCATACAAAGCAACACCTCATCGTGTGCATTAAAATTTGGCAATCGACTAGAATTAGACGGAGTACTTTGAGAAGAAGAATCCATTATAATTATTTAAATTATAATGTTCGAAGATATAAAATACTTTTGTGTTCAAAGTGTGTGAGGGATGTAATTTAAATACACAAAAATAAAAGTTACCGTTGTAAATATGTTTTAGCCGTTAGAAAAGTTACCGTTTGGAACTTATATTTTTTTTAAATTGAGGTTGGGCGGTTATATGTTTACCGCCCAGAAAATCTGTGCAGTTTTATGTTTAACGCCCAGTCTGGGCGGTTTTGTGTTTAACGCGCAGATCACGTAGGGACCACTTACGCATTGTGTTTCGGGTGTTTACATTTGCATTTCGTCTAACTTTTCTCTCTCCTCCAACTACACGATTATTTACCCACTGTGAGATGTAAATGTGTAGTTTTACACATTTACATCGCCCAGTACAGATGGCCTTAGGTTCAATTTTTATTTGATCTTTGTTTTCATCCTTATGCATTAGTGCTCTAAAATTTAGGAGGTTACACGTTGGTTCATATCACTTATGTAGTTGTCATTTATGATTTGACCCTCTTGGAGCATATGATAATAGCCTGTTGTCGTTAGAAGTTTTTCTTTGTTGTCAGCCTTATATCGATTTGACCATAAAGGTTTTGTACCTCCACCTTTTATAAACATAGTCGTTAGTTGGTATATTAGAGATGTAAGTTTTAATTTATAAATCGTGGCCATCAGTTCTTTAAGAGCTATAATTTAGCTTTGGTATAACATTTTTGTCCACTTTAAGAGTATATGGCTTTGACTAAGGTATATTTTCAGTCTAAATCATTACCTGCTAGATTAGTTAGGATCTATTGTATAAATCAATATTAGGAGCTGAAGGCTTTAGTTAGGGTTTATTGTATACACCTGCAACGACTGAATAGGCTATTAACTATTAGGCTCTTTGATTTTGATCGAAGCTATAGATATAAGTTCATTCCATTTATTACCTATTGTACCTTTTAGATCCACTATATCAGTTTGGGAGGTTTCACTGTCAGACACGTTATGAAGCTTTTAATTGAAAAGTCTCAAGTAAAAAAGTAAACTTTTTAAGTGTCACTACAAATTACTAGTCCAAGCATGTTTTAAAACTAAAATATCCAAATGGCTCAAGGTAGTTTCAAAATAATAATTATCAATACAATTATAATACCCATGCCCAAACGAAAATCAATGAAAATATGATTTTTCTCAAAAACTTTTAAAATCAATGAAAATATGTTGCAACTTACTAAAAAATGAAAATAATGAACGACAAATTTCAAATTTTTTCGAAAACCCAACTTCATCCCTTATTCATTTCCACCCTTTACCCACTGGAACCAACCACCAAAAACCACCTTGAACCCAGTTGAACCACCATAACCCGCCAACAACCCATCTCACCAACCTCCGGCCACCAATCATCCAACCACCCAACTCTATCTAGCATTCCACAAAACTAGCCATCTCAGTTTAAAGAAAGAACACAGTTCCTTCATTCAAAAATACTAAAAAGTTCAAATATTTAATTTGATAACAAAACATAATAAAATAACAACTACACTCTCAATTGTATCATAAAAATTGGCATGCACAACAACTCTTGAAAGAACCAAACTTGACTGAATGCATAACCCAAATTAGCAAATTTTTGCCAAAATGCTAAAGGTCACACAAAGGAACACAATCAACTCATTTAACTCAAATCAACAAATTTTTGGCAAAAAATAAGTAATACGAATTTTTTTCTTCTACACAAACCCATTTTGGTCTCAACCAAAAATAACAACATGCATCATTGAAAAACAAATACCTACAATCCGCTAGGATACATGCAACACACCTTTAATCAATAGATTTTTGGCCAAAAAAAAAAGTAATATTATTTTTTTCTTCTTCACAAACCCATTTTGGTGTCTCAACCCAAAATAACAAAACATACATCATTAAAACAAACACACATTGGTTGCGCCGATATATGAAACACACCTTTAAAAAAATAATAAGAAAATAAATATAAAGTCAATGTCTTGATTTAAAAAAGTGTTTTTATTTATTGAGAAAAATTGTTTTGTTAAATGTGTATAAAAAGCATACAATTTGATTCCCCCAAAAAATAATTGGCCAACAATGGGTTGCATACACATTTGGTATACACACCACCTTAAAGTTGTCTATTCAACTTTGGCTCATTATATAAAAAACTATTTAAATACATCTGTCTATTTGTGTCCATCAAATCATCCAAGTTAACTCTAATTTTATTTATTATTTTACTACACCCAAAAAAAAATCTAAATAAAAAAAGACTTAAAAGTGGATTAAAAAAATGCAATATATTTTATTTAACATTTAATAAAAATCGGGTTTTGTGAAACATAACAATACATTAGCTAAAGTGAATAACATATCTATATAATATGGGACAATGGTGTTATGAATAGTAACTCATGCATGATAAACATGTATGATAAACATGCAAGGCATTTTATGTGTTGCATGCTTGCATGCATACATACATACATACATACATATATTTTTTTAAATATTTAAAAAAAGTAAAATATTTTTTATTTTTTATAAAGTTTTTTAAAAGTTTTTTTTAAAAAAAGACTTATTATGGGTGGGTTTTATCACGGGGGCAAATTTATTGTCGTGCCCTCGGGCACGGGCATCCGCTAGTATATATATATATTAAACTCTCTCCACGATCGGGTATTGAACTTTATAAAAAATAAAGAAAAAACATAAAACGTTATCTACGGTGATGAGTAAGCACAACCGACCCTGATGATCTCCGGCGATGGGTAAGCACAACCAGGTCTGACCATCTATGCCGATGGATTGGAGTTTGGCCAATCAGGTTTATCTGGAGCCTGTTTTCTCCGGGTCTGACCATCTCCGGCGATGGGTTTGGAGACTTTAACAGTTTATTGTTGTGTTTGGTATAAAGATGAGATATAAAGATGAATAGTTTATTGGGTGACTTCAACAGCTGAGAATCTCGGCTATCAAAATATGAGATATAAATATGAATAGTTTAACATTTATGGAGTGTTTGGTAGCAGAGAAAAAAGTGAAGTAGTTCAATTGGTTAACCTTTGTTGGAGAAAATGAAGGGTCGACAGTTTGAGTGGCTCGCGTTGCGTTGCGTTGCCTAAGCTTTGTCAACGCCGGAGAAGGCTACGTTGCTGTCGAAATGTCTATAACTTGATAAATGGACATAATTTTAACACAAATTTGTTAATTTAAAACTAATATGATAAATAGACAAAAATACAATAGTAAAAATTTCAAACCCCTGATTGTGCCGGAGAAATCATAGTATGAGCTACACGCCTGATCTTGTGTGAGGAGTGAAGAAGAGAGATTTTCTTGGGAAAGTAGTGAGGAGTGAGAGGCGTGTAAGTCAAAACTTTTAAAGTTTGGGAATGGGCGTGTAAGAGGGAGCAGGTAAGAGATATGACACGGGGAGAGGCTCGAGGTATTCGAATGTCAGTCTCAAACAATGGGATATATCAATTCTTTCAGCCATAAGTGTTCACTTACGGCCGTTAGATTCAACTCAACCGTAAGTGGGTGTAAATGGGAGATTTAATCTCAGCTATCACTTGATAAAGACTAAACCCCCGAGATGTAATCTGAACCGCTAGTTGGAGAGGACAAAAAATCCCTCCTCCTTTATTTTATATATATATATATATATATACACACACACACTATACACAAAAATAATAAAAAAATTTAAAAACTAAAACACACAGTTAAAAAATAAAAAAAATAATAATAAAATATGAAACAAAGAACATCAAAAATATAATAAAAAAAATATATAACACACCTAAATATATACGAACACTAACATAATGACATGCACTTAGTATATAATATTTACATAAAATCATAAAATACTAAAGTAAAAATACAAACACTAAAATAAAATAAAAAGAAATAAAAATGACACGAACTAGTATAATATAGGTTTAGACTCATTTAAACACACATCTGCCTTGATTTGAAGTGTTTGAAACCGCAAATGATATTTGACCTACAAGAAAGATATAAACACGCATGGGGCAATTTTATTGAGAGTTGGCAATTAAAAACCGTTTATTTGGATAATAATTTGATCACTTTTGGTTGCTTATCAAAAGGCAAGAAACTATAATGAAAAAGAATATTAATTCGAGAATAAATTTAGTTTAAGTGAGAAAATGAAATTTTGACATGCGTAAATTTTAAAGAGGTATATAGTGTATAGAATGTAGTGCAATCCAACAATCATATTAAAAAAATAGACACAACTCATAAACTCATACACTCATGATATATAAGAAACCGTGATATAAGGGATAAATGTGTGATATATATTTAAGCATTCACAATGAAGTTATATCATAATGCATCAAAATTGTAGTGAAGGTAGACTACCATTAAGTGTCATAGAAAAAGATAAAACAAAATAACAAATGTCTTAGGATTACATAAGACATGAATAAGATATAACCAAAAATCCTAACTCATCAACTCAAAAGAGCTTTATCATTAAAAAAAGCTTCCTCCCAAAAGCATTATCACCACAACCAAAATCGTTATAATTATCCATGCTAGTCCTCGTCCTCAACATACAACATAGCATTATACATTGTCAGAAGGGTTTAAATCTCACCATTAAGATCCACTATACTCCTCGTCATGCTTCTAGATTCATTATTATTGAAGGAGCATATATCTTCGTCCGCTATGGTCCAATCCTGATTGGACCGAATCAATTCTACTATATCTAGATGAAGGAGATCTATTATCTGTCCACCAATATAATCAAGTAGATCTGTGGGCATCTCAACTTGTGGGCCAGTGGAGGATGTAAGGTCACAAATTTCAATTGAGTCCTTTGTAGTTTTGGTTCAATTCCTGATAAAAAGATTTCAGTCATAGGATATAGTTCATATGTATCCATCCAAGCCTATGATGTGTTTGTTGAAGGCGTAGCGACCAGCTTTGTAAAGCTTCATCATTGTCGAGTTTCAAGTTCCATGTTTCTACGTCAATGACAATGGATTCCATAGTCTCCAAAAGGTATGAATGCTTTTTTATATATATATAGGGAGACTTGGAATAATTTTATAATGGGTGTAATTTTATTTCAAAATGAATTTTATTTTCAAAAGGTTACTTTAGAACTTTGAATAAAAAAATTTTGGGCTTAAAATGAAATTTGACTATTCTGACATTTCGTTCGAAATTGTCATTCGAACGAGCTTGTCAACGAGTTTCCCCATTTTGTCCACTGGAACATCGTTAGATGGCCGTTCGAAAGAGACATCGTTCGAACGAGATTTTTGGCGAGAAATTTTTTCTAACAGTTTTATCCCATTTTCTCACTCTTTTGTCCCACTCTCTTTTGACAGTTTTTAAACCAACTTCGAGACATATTTTTCCAAGACTTTTGTAACATCTTTGATAGATTTCAGAGAGTAAATATTTCCAAACAAAAGTCCCTATTTTCATGTGTCAAATTTAACTAGAAAATTCTCTCATACACGTGTTTTCACCCATAAAATTGTTTAGTTTATTTCAAGTACCACACACACACACACACACACACACACACACACATATATATATATATATATATATATATATATATATATATATATATATATATATCTTTCTTGGAGCGTTTGGCCTCGGGTTAATTCTCATCCTATAGAGGAGTTGTTTTGGTTCTTTTCTATTCCAAAAAGGAGAAAAGTTTGCTATAACATTCCCACTCGGAGAAAGGCTTCGAGTGTGGGTTGACGGTTGTCCAAAAGGCCTCATTGGTGGATTCCAAGGTTCCGGAGGAGTCCGGGATTGTCGACTAGGCGGAGGTAGTTACAAGAAGACGTGTCAGGGGCTTGGACGGAGTCAAGTCAAGTTGTATAAGTCATTTGTCTTCTAATAATAAAATCATACTTAGTGGACTTAAGGCTAGGGCCGTTCGAGATTTTTGCCATTTGGGTTTTCCTCGTACATCGCGGCGTAGTGGTTGTGAATTTATTTTATCTTCCAATATTCTCCTTAGATGCATGCTTAGCTAAAAAGATAAAATTTGGTTTAATTCGCAATCTTGATTAAAATGGTGCTTGTTTAATTATTTGGGTAAGTTTATTTTAAGTTAATATAATTCAAGTTGGCACTAAATTAATTGGATAATTTTCTTGCCTAAATTATTTTAAACATGATAATTAAATTAATGTGGTTTGAGTGAATTTAAAGTGTGTGTGTGTTTACTTTAATTCAATTTGTAGTGTTTAATTTTAATTTGTTTTAAGAAATTAAAATTTGTGTTTAATTTAATTTTTCATCTTTTTAAAGAAAAGAAAATCAAATAAATTTTGGAAAATTAAATTATTGGTAGTAACCATCTTTATTCCGCACATATAGAAAATTAAAGTTAAAGATTTTAAAATTGGTGGTCTTATCACCGTTTTCAAATTGGTATCAGAGCGGGAGCACCAATTTATTGCGTTAAGGTCTTTTTAAATATTTTTGGTCAAAATGGAATTTTTTCCATTTTCTAAATTTTCTATTTTCGATGGTTCTAATTACGCGTATTGGAAAGCGCATTTGAAATCGGCACTAAAATCTATCGATGAGAGGGTTTGATTATCAGTTGTTAATGGGTGGTCCCCACCCACATATTTGGTAGAAAATGAGCGTGTTCCCAAACCCGCAGATAGATGGAGTGAGAATGAATTTAAACTTGCTAATTTTAATTCTCGAGGTTTAAATGCCTAATTTGGCGCGATCACACCGGATGAAATCCGACGTATCATGACATGTGAAACCGCTAAGGAAGCTTGGGATATCCTACAACTCACTCACGAGGGAACAAGTGTCATAAAATCTTCTAAACTTTAAAACCTCACCACTCAATTTGAAACCATCAAAATGGATGAAAAAGAAACATTCGATGAGTTTTATGCTAGACTCTCCGATATAGTAAATTCTTCATTTAATTTAGGAGAGAAAATACCCGACGACCGTGTTGTAAAGAAAATCATTAGGTCCCTACCCGATAGGTTTATCCCTAAGGTGACCATTTTAAATTATTTACCCACCAAACTTGAGGAATTAGTAGGTGATTTGAAAACCTATGAGCTAGATATTTCCCCCTCCAAAAATGAAACAAAAATTTATAAGGGCATTGCTTTGAAAGCCCGTAAGGAGGAAAAACAAGTTGTCGATGATGAGAGTGATAGTGACTCGGAGGACATGGCTATGTTTGCTAGGAAGTTTCGTAAATTTCTTAAATTTAACAAAGATAAATTTAAAAATGATTTTAAGAAATTTGAAAATTCTAAGCACGACAAAGCCGAAAAGATCCCTAAAACGTTTAATGAAAACCTTAATATGGACGAGTCAAATAGGTGTTATGGTTGTGAGGGTTATGGCCATAGGGCTTTTGAATGCCCCACTAAACTAAGGAGAGAGGATAAGTAACCTATTTCATACAATGCCACCCTTAGTGATAGTGATAAGGAAGAGGGACCCAAATCCCCCATTGAGCGCAAATTTATCGCGTTCATTGCTAGTTATGTAAGTGATAGTGAGAAATCATCCATTGCTGACATCTTAATACATAACACTTCCGAGGCCTTTGTTTGTGAAGATCTAAAAGGTGATGGTAGTGAGAGTGGAGAACATACAGAGAATGAAAGTGAAAATGAGGTTGATGTGAGTGAACTTCAATTTTCATTTCAAGAATTATATACCGAATCTATAAAATTAAAAAGGTCAAATTTGAAGTTAGAATCTAGTCCATGGTTGTCGATGAGAGTGAGTTAGTTGATGACCTTAGGGCACGAGAGAGAGCTCTTCGAGAGAAGCTTGAGTATGTAGAAGGCAAGAGAGATTACCTTAAGGGCTTAATAAAATCCTTGAAAAAGGAGCTTCTCGCATTTAAAGAGCGCAATATTTTATTAGAGTCTCACATTTTAGATTTAGAAAATAAATTAAAAGACTCTAGTAAAGTCAAATTTGATTTGGAGTGTCGTTCAGAGAAATTAGATAAAATATTAGGAACAGTCTAAATTAAAAAAGACACGTGTGGTTTAGGCTTAGATACTTGTAATGAGTCAACTTATAAAGCCAAAACTAATGTTTTAAGAGAATTACCTAGTAAAACCTTTATATATCATTCCTTAGGTAAATCTTTTTGCCGAGTCTTTAGGTGCTCTCATTATGGTCGAAAAAGTCATCTTAAGAAATTTTGTTTTGATCTTAAAATATTTTCTAGAAAATCCCAACGTAAGGCAACCGAGGTGGCCAAGAATCCTACATCCTGAGATCGTCATTCATCATTAGTTTGGGTTAGGATATCCGACTTGGTAGATTTACAAAATAGGATTTTTGATTCTCATTTACTTTCACATGATACCTCCCTTGCAAAATCTAAAGATTAATTGTGTTAGTTGTTTGCATACTCTAGATTTTTGTGCTTTATATTATATATCCTTGCTAGTTGTATGCATGTTTATCATTTTTTAGTTATTGCTTTATCACATATCTCATTCTAGAATTCTGATAATTGTTTATCTTTTGTATTATAGTTCTTTCATTTTTAGTTTGCATTAAATGAAAAATACAAAAAAAAAAATTTGTTTGTCATTTGTGTTTATTTTATGAGTTGTTTAGTCTTAATGAAAAATGCAAATGATTCTTGTTTGTCTTTTGAGTAAATATTTTTGTTTGGCTAAATTTTTTATTTTTGTGTGTATTTTGGTTTTACACACCTTCTGTGGTATATGTTTGTATTTGAATCCTTCATACTGCTTCCATGTGACTAGAACTTTTGGTTAAAATTTTAATCCTTAAAATGTTCTTTATCATGTTTACATGGAGCAGTTTAAGTTTGACTTGCTTAATGGATTCACTTTTATATGCCTTTTTTACACTCATGCACGAGCTATTTTTTGAAACCTTAACTTCACATGTATATTTGAGCTCTGTAAGGTGTTCTCCTTCCAATCTAGTCATCTACACATTATGTGACCTAGGAGGACTAGTGCATGTTAAAATCCGTTGCACGTGAAATTTTTGTGATACAAAAATGATATATGTATATATGTGCACAGGGAAGGTCTCTGAAAGAAAATATTATCCTTTACGAGTAAGCCACCATTTGAAATGGACCTAAAAGAAATACGTGGTCCAAAGGCCTAAAGGAATAAGGAATTAATATAAAAATATTTTCCAAGCCCTATTTAGTTTAGTTTGATATATTCATTCAAAAGAATTAATATGCTTATTTTGAGGGAGTTTGGATGGTATATCAACGGTTTTCACAATGTCCGTTTATCCTAGTTGCACTTTCATTGTCATGACTCTATTGGTTTATAGAATCATCAATATGCTAGGCCTGTATGCATTGTGTTTGTTTGTTCATAGAGTTCAATTTATCTTGTCACATAAGTCTAAATCTTAAGTTGATAAAGTTTTGCAATCAAATGAGAACTGCGTGAACATGCTTAAGTGATTGGGTTTTAATTCATTGGTATCTTGTTCACACCCCTTCACTTCCGTTTCCATATGACACATTCATGCCATAAGAGTGTGGAAAACTTATAGTATTGTACTTTGTGTTCTTTATGTGTTTATATCTATATATGTGTGCTTGTTCATATTTTATATCTATTGTGTGTGTGTGTGTGTATATATATATATATGTGTGTATATATATGATATTGTGTTTGTTTTGTGTCTTTGCCATTTAGCTAGTCCTCCTATGCCTTAATTCATAATTGTTACCTATCTTGTTGCAAAATTTTGTTTGATATCGCATGCCTAGTTTCTTATGTTTCAAATTGATATCACTTTGTTCGCATCGTAGTTAGTATCCAGTATCACTTACTTGGATTAGTTATTGTATTTTGTTTCCCATAGACCTTCTTGATCCTATCTCTTAAGCATCATTTTGTTTTACTTTTTTCCCCATATTTATATCCCTTATGTTGTTTTTAGAGAGAAATTGTACTTAGTTAAAATGGGAAGAAATGAGTAATTGATTAGTTCTTTTATCCTTTGTCTGTTCCTGAACAAAAAGGGGAAGAATGATAGGTTGAGAAATGGTATCTAATCCTATTATAATCGTATCTTAGTTTAGGAGATTTAACTTAGGGGAAGAGTGTTATCTTCTTAGGCTGATCATAGTTCACCACGGGTAAGTCATACATCCGGGTCGAGGCGTTACATGGCTAAAGGACAAGAGCTACTACAGCATTTGCTGCTGACTGGCGACGAGGGACATCAACGCCACCACCACATTATCACTACTGAGGCAGTTGGCTACAACTAGGCCCAACGTTACAAGGTGAATTAGTTCCCATCTCCGATGAGATTTAAATAAATAGCGAATAGAGTGTAAATGAAGAAAGTAAAAAAATCTAAAAATAAGATGAACAAGTAAAGTTCAAGAAACGCCCAACTTAAATGTTTTCATTGATGATTCATCTCCAATAGTGGTGGGATTGGATCACCACCAGAGAGAAGGAGAAGAGTATTCAAGTACAGATGAATAAGAAATCTCATTCGCATCACACAGATGGTGCCAAAATGATTATATCAAATATCATCCATAGGTACTCAACCAGGTTTTTAAGTTTTCAGAACAATGGTGGAGATAAGATAGTAAATAAAGTGATAGAGGATATGAGAGATAAAGGAGAGACACATAAGATTTAAGGGGTTAGGCCTTTGCCTATATCCACCGTGTAAAATGTGAAATAATTCCACTATGTACAGAGGCTAAAAGCCATTAATAGTGATTACAAGCTTTCTTTACTTTTTCTCTCTATACACAGTACAACAGTAGGGTTTTTTGGGGTTTGATCCATACATAAGGAGATAATACGCTCCTTTTATAGCCTCGAAGGTGCGCAATATCACTGCCAAACATGTAATTTGTTTGTAATGAGATACAACAATCAATTTTTTATAGCGGTATTTATTGGATGTGCAAATAATACCCTTATCATGTTTTCGACATGAGTGCACTATATCTGAAGATATCAGTCTCGACTGGCCTAGACTAGAAGAAAGCTAATTCTTGAGGATGGGTCCGTGATGAGGCTAGCTCCATATTTAATATGTACGATTGATGAGAAGGTCTAAGCCTCATGAAGCTTTCTGAGGCCGACACCATGTGTATGCTACTTCAAGGTCGACACTCTGCTTGGTCATTGATGAAGGTAATCATGTGATAGGATAGTCTTGGAGGCTGAGACTATTTGATACAATATTATTGATGAGAACTCCAGTAGTATGATGAGTCTAAGATAATATATAGGGGAGATGCTATTGCAGTGAGTGTCATCTAGACGAGGACAGACTTATGCATATCAACCTCTAATTCTCCTCCTTTGTTAATGTGTGGAAGGGACTGCATACTAAAATTTGGAATCTTCAAATGGTTAGTTTCCGCGAGTTTTCATCCTCCCATATCTTCTTCTTCTTCTTCTTCTTCTTCTTCTTCTTCTTCTTCTTCTTCTTATTATTATTATTATATTCTCTCTTCATCATCATCAAGCTTAACCACATCGTCTGTTTTGGGATTTTATAAATGCATGCCACTCTTCCCCTGTCTTTTAAGAAAGAATTTAATTTATGCGTGATGTTTGGAGGGACTCCAAGAGAGGTTTCACTAGCCATCATCTTTACTTCTGGTGATATCAATAGCGTACATATGAGCTTCCTATAGGTTAAAGAGGGCCTCACATTCCCTTTGCTTTGAACCTAACTTCTTATAGTGTACATATGTATATATTTTGGTCAGTGTTTATGGGAACACAAATGGTAATCTTGTTGAGAAATGAGCAATAAGGGTCTAGAAAATTAGTGTGGTGGGATTTGAAAATAATGTTATATGATACTATTGTATGCATGAGATCGTAATAATCAGATAAATTATTTTTCTCCAATGTCTTCTTCACATAACATGACCATAAACTCTTAGTAATTTCATATTGTACTTCATTTTTGGATGGATGCTCATGTCCTTGGTATGGATAGTTAGATCGTTTGAGTATAGGAAGTTTGTATAATTAAAAGATATAATGATCTAGATGCCTTGCACAATTTTCTAGATGAGTATTTTGAAATCGTCATCAAATTCTACATTCAAATAGAATTATCTGACCAAGTTTGTAAGAACACTCTTTTTCATTCTCGTGGGAGCATATGTTTAGCCATCCCCTACTTGAGAACTCGTTATATACCCCTGCATGTTATCGTGTGTAAACACCCAATCCACCGTATGCTCAAACAAAACTATTCTCTCATTGAAATAACTAGTGTAGTGTAGTTCTTAAGCCTTTGTTTCAAACCTTACTGTCTCGGGGTTTGTACTTTATGCGAGCGTGTTTAGATGTCTCACTTTTCATTTTAGTTAGAATAAGGAGCACAAACAAAATAACATAGATACTCTAAATTAGATTTAAGATGTGTTTAAACTTAAAATTAAAGAGGAATGTAGTCCTAAATATGGTTAGAGTCTCAAACCAATGTGTATCAGATGGGATGTTATCATAAACTCAAATAGACCCATGTTAACTAGAGTTATTTGACAGCAATCAAGTTAGGTGATGGAAATTCATTAAATTTGCAGGAAACTAATTCTAGATAACTTAAATAATCTCAAGAATCAAACAATTCCATCATAGATAGTTGTTTAATTAAAAACGCAAAAATATTTGAAAAGTTATACTTTTTTATCAAAACCTTAACTTGAAGTTAAGTAAATAGGCTTACTTAGCGATGAACAAATGTATTTGATGTTGAATCATTGAAGAACTCACCTGAATGAAAAAAATAAGCTCCTAGAGACTGTGATGGTTTTTGCGGGTGAAATAAATTAATAGTTATTGCTCGACGAGCCTAACAGAAGAGGTTTTCTTATTTTTATAACCCAATTATCTTACGTGAGAAAGGCTTCACGGGTTATGAGAGGTTTTGTTGACGCGATAGCAGAGCTTCGTTGGTCGTAACAGTTAAAAAACTTATTTACTAGATTAATAACAAAATGTTATAAGTTGAGTAAACTCCGAATAAACTTTTTTGACAAAACTCTTTTCGACTAAAAGCATAAGATGTGTTCAAAATTGTTTTCCAAATATGAAGTCTAGATTTGGTAGTTGATTACCTTAGGTTTTAGAAATTAAAAACCACCTACTATGTCCAACATGCTATAACAATCACAACAGAAATTAAGAACATTCAAAGTAAAGAACACTAGAATTTTAACGTGGTAAAACCCTAAATCAAGGGAAACATCCACGGTGCCCTCTACGACACAAACCAAAAATCCACTAAAATAAATAATCAAGTTACAACACTTAAAAAAGTACATAAAGATCCTAAATCTAAGTTCAGAGTTATACCTACATGAGCTACTCCACTCGAAAGGTTTTCTGACTAGAACTGATCTTTTCTGGCTGCTTCTTTGCGATCTCATTTTCGTTGACTTCTGATTTCAGCAACTCTTTCAATATCCAAGTTTCTCAAATAGAACCACTGTGACTAAGTGTTCATGTGTGAGAATGTGTTTGTGATGTGCAATAAATGTAGATTTATGTAACACACCCTCTCAAATTATTTATAAAGACAAATTCCTACAAATCAAGAGGTTTTATATGACATGCAGAAACTGATTCAAAATATTTTGAGAAATAACTTCTTTTCAAGATCAAATCTGAAAAACAACCTTGATTTTAAAACTAGCCAAGGTCCTATGTGTTTCTTTTTATTTTTGTATACGTTTATTTCACAAATCGTGAAATATAAGATCAGAAACACAAACGCTCTAGAGATCAGATGTAGCCTTAAAAATCAGAAGTTTCTTTTTCAAAATTTCTTGAAACAAAAAGGATCTAAAATAAATAAATACGAAAGAGAATAATAAATATTTAAGCGTGTGATATTCTCTTGTATAAAAACTCAAGTTTCAACAGTGAAACTCAAGATTCTCTTAGAGATAAGTTCTGAGAGAAACTAAGACTTGAAGAAGTCTTCAAATGTCTTGCAAACCCAACACCAAACTCACAGAAATCCTAAATGGATCTAACACTCAAGGTTTAGGTTTTCTGGTGTATTAAACTTTGAAGGTTATGGTGCTTGGGTGAAGGGAAAACACTTCAGAGGTTTGAGGTTTGAAGATTAAGGTTTCTTCTCTCTTTCCTCCCTTCTTTCTTTTCAGTCTACTCTTTTTTTCTCTCTGTTTGGATGAAAGCCAAAAGTCTCAAATGGCCGAGACTCCATGGGTTTATATAGTAGCTAAGGAAGGATCTCGAACATCTGAGGCAATCCAAGGATTGAGATTAACTTTGACCAGTTGACTCCCAATCTAACGGTTTAATATAAGTGGTGGAAATAACTAACGCTGATTGGCTAAGAGTAGTTACACATGGATTGCTAACAAACACATGCAGATCGTCGATAAAGAGCATCCAAGGTTAATAATGAATGTAAAGAATGTGTCTATAAGAAAGAACAAAATTAACAACTCGGGAGAAAACACGTGTAAAATAGATAACGGCTGAAAACACGTGTTTTAAAAATAATTACATTCTCCCCCTGAAGTATCTAGCGCTTTGAGATCCTACCTAAAATAACTTTTAATGAAAAAACTATTTTGCATAATTCAACTTTTAATCCCAAAACTTTTAAAAATCAAATTGTGATAATTTCAATTTTTTTTAAAATATTAAAAAAAAAATTATATGGAATTAAATTGACTTGTAAAAGCTGATTAAAGTCTTTAAATCAACATATGCACCTAGGAACTATAAAATATGCAGTGCAAGTGTCCTAAAGTGGTTATAAGATATAATTAACTTCCCTTTAGGTGATCTTGAGGATTTCTTGGACTGGATTTCTTCATTAATGCTTGAACCTTTGAGAGATAGAGAAACTCATACAAACTAACCTACTTTATCTCAACATCCAAACTAGTTGGAACTCCTATATATATATACTTAAGTAAGTCAATATATAGTGTGTTCTCAACAGTCACTTGAAATATTTTTATCCTCATATAGGTATTTTTGTTGACACGAGTAATAGTTTCATGAATCATGTTTAGTTAGGAACTTTTCTATTCTTTTTCTCGCTACAACAACCTATAATTTCACAGTTCACATTCTTCTTCATTGCAACATTTTTTTCCCTCCGGGCGCGCTGGGAATCAAAAAATTATAATTTTACAATTCAATAGGAAAAATCCCAAGTACAATGTAACCATGTACAATAAGGTCCATATTTCAAAATATGTTGATTAATGATCATAATATAAGCGTTATAACCACCATAATCAAGTTTTTTGGTTATACTAGAAATGAGTAAGAAAATATGGCCTTAAAACATATTTAAGTTTGATTAATGACAGGATGTAGTGAGTATAAATCATGTCGAGAACAAAAGTGAACACGATTGAGCCTTGATCTATAAAACAGAAATAAAGTTCAATGAAATATACTTTTGGAAATCTACTGTGATGTTTATTATGAAAAAGTATTATTTTACTTGAAAGTATAAATTGTTCAACTAACAATTTTGTCATATCAATTTAAGCGATTTATGATTCAAACCTTTGAGTCTCATATCCTTTATGTTCAACTCTGGACAAATAAATTCTTTGAGATGTAGCTTTATCAATATTTTGCATGTATCGGCTTTCATACAAGTACAAAGGGTGGAGAACTATTTCCAATTTTTTGAAGGAGGCTAAAACAAACTGAAGTTTTAACCCTATCCACATTATCTCTGATGATTTTGCATTTTTATTTTCAATTACAACCACGAAGAAAAATATCACATGCACAAGGCCTAAAAATGACACTCCTTTGTCAAATCACAATTATTTTGAAAACCATAAAGAAAAAAATCAAATCGCTTCATTTTAATTGTGCGATCGACAAATGTTCAAGAATGGCGTGTGGTGTCAAGTTCATCAAGTTTACAACATATACTCCAGATTGATCAATCTTAAGAATTTTAGCACTTGAAAGATTTATATTTCCATTTTGAGAGTATATATTCATAATATAAACGAATATATAAATATCATAAGCAAAACTTTATGCATTAATTTATCATTTCGAGATAATTATTGTAGACGCATATGATCAATACATGTACCTAGAAATAATTATGCAAGGTTTATGAACAAACATAACACAAGGAATAGAATAAGCCGAGGAACAAGATATGCGTTCCAAGAGTTCTAAACGCATCGAGAAGCCAATCTATCTAGTATAGATTACAGGAACCATCTTAGGATCCCATGCGGTCTCTACATCTGTCATACTCATTTTAACCTTCCTGATAAATATTTGATTTATGCGAGGTAACTTGGGCCTAGGTCGGAGGATGGGCGAATTTTGAATTCATTTGTCCTTCTTATTATGAACATGATGTGCATTTTTTCCTTGCATACCTTTCATTTATTTCGAGCAAAACTCCTATTCTTGCTAACATTACTTGAATACAAGGTTGAATTGAGTAAATAACAAAATTTCCTAATATGACTTACTTTATGAAAATGAGTACACTTAAGTAGTTAGGTCTAAAAACACATGATTTAACATAAAAAACATCTTTGCAAACTTTCTAATAATAGTATCCTTTAAATGATTCACATCTCTATGTTTGAAAAACATTTGGTAATAATTTTGAAAAAATATGATTCATTTGATGGTGAAGCATTGCAATGAAAGCAACTCTATTAGGAATACCTTGTTTACTAGAATTCAAGCCATTAATTGTTGTTCCAATATTTTTTTAAATCTTGAATTTGGATTCTTTGCAACTTTCAAATTTCTTAAACAAAGGTATTTTTATTTTTCAAAGTGGACACACGTTCATCTTAAACAAAGGTAATTTTTTATCTTCAACAAGTTCATCAAGAAATCCTAAGAAGTCATTAAAGCTTAAGTAAAGGGATTTAATTATAGGGTAAAGAGAATGTCCATGAGCTTCTATAAGTTGAAAAAAATCATTTTCTTCTTGCACAAGTATGAGATCATTACAAATGGTAGTTTTCTCAATTTCAAGGGTTCCGATCTTCTTAAGTAAATAATTATTTTCAATAGAAAATGCAAAAGATGCATGGTCTTCGTTCTTATTCAAAGACTTATCTTTTTTCGAAAGTTTTACTTTCGTAATAAGCTTTAGATTTGACTTTAATAAAAAATTTGATTTCGAAACCGTCTTATCATAAGAAGTCCGTAGATCGTCTTCTTCATCATCATGATCACAATTGACATAAACCTTTTTAATGTCAATAGAGTGATTTAAAAAATTGGATGGTGTTACAAGTATGTTGAATACATGCATATTACGTGAACCAATTAAGTCACTAATACCATCGTACAAAACTAAGTCCATTAAAATGACACACGAGTTCAAACCCGAGGTGATTGAACCTATTTAAATGAGGAATCACTCTAAGACCAGTTAAGAGTGTCGTGTGCTCAAAATCTAAATGGAGTGAAAGTACCAAAATAAAATTATCACCGTAATAATAGATGTATTTTCTTATAATTTCTTTTAGGTACAAAATAGACAACCTAGGTCTATGTGCTAAAATTTTTACCAATTAGCTACACCTAATTCTATCTTCAATTTAGGTGAGTTAATCTAAATGCAAAATGGAGTAAGCAATCACACAACACCTAGTCGGGCTGAACAAAATGATAAATGTACTATAATAGACTATTAAAAATAAAAGAAAATGACTTATAATCCTACAATGCACTTCCCACAACATAATCCAAAGAGAGTGTCAACAACGGGAGAATGCTACACAAACATGAATGGTTTTGCACTTGTAAAATGTCTCTAAAACTATTCCATGAATCAACAATTTTCTTTTAATTAGAGGATGAACTTTGTTGAGAATTCACCAATGCTTATTTTACCACTTTCTAGAATGTGAGTTTTCCTAAAGGATTTTAAAGTGTTTAAAATAATTATGTCTTTCTCAAATCTCATAATGTGTTTTGAGATATCACAAAAGTGTTTTAAGAATAAGAATATAATTATTCTAGCTCAAGAAGAGAGGTATAAGTTTTTAGGCTGCATTATGACTTACGATCAAAGTTCAAAAATCAAAACACTTCAAGAACACAAATATAAATAATGGTCTAATTCTCTAAAGTAAACAAACTCAATAAAAAGTAGATATTTAGGCTTTAGCCCCATTTCATAAGACTTGGTGATTTCCCATCCCATGTATTTTTAAGTACCATAACCACTTAAAAATGTCCTATAATTATTTGAAACCGCCCCGTAACCATCTCTAACCTCCCATCTTTATTTTTTTAGGATATGACACATGACCCGTGTTTATTAAAGTAGGATTAAAAACTAAAAAAACAAAGACTTGGGATTAATTAAAATGTATTTTATTAAATAGGACCTAATACTTGTACTCCCAAAATAAATCTCTTAAAAAAATTCTCTTGATTAAGACAATCTTAAGCCATGTGGGAAAGTGACATCACAAAAAAAACCAAGCACTTGAGTCTAAAAAAGATTAGGTTCCCACAAAGTTCATCGTGTTTTCAAAGAAGATATGTAATAAATATTTAGTTCATCGATACGTGTCACGATTAGAGAAAACTCTCTTCACTAAAACAAAAGGATCTTTCACTACAAGGAATGACAAGGGAAAAAGCCATGAAGAACTGGGGAAATCTAGGCGAAAACTCTGGGCAGTGTCCCGACCAAATAAGATATATTTCATTGCAGTGATGCACAAATGGAGAAACCTAAACAATGGATTTTAGGGTAAAAACAAGACATGAAGGATTGAACCTTTACACAATCATTCACGTGACATACTTACGCAAAGGAACTTCAAAAATTATTTTTTCAAAAAAGAATATACCTCCGTAAGTGTATTATATAAACTAAAAGGCCAAATCAACACACCAAAATATTTAATTTGAATGTGACAATATGTTCAAAGTATTTAGGAAGTTCAATAACTCAACCAAGTGGATACCTCAATATATTATCATGTGGATGTCGGGTTGATATGTGGAAGGAAGTCCATTGCAATTATGTCATAATTATGTTATGTTGGAATGACGTCATGGACACTGAAAAGACACATAATATATTTTATACACGTAATACGAAAATCCAATTGTGTATGGGGAGCATGAGTATATAAATACTCTTAAAGTATGAACAATTTTGATTATTTAAGTAATCATATTAGTTAAGAACTATCTAGAGGCTTAACCAAGTGAAAAAAAAACAAATAATCATATATATGAACCGTGTAAAATTGGTAAAAAAATGTAAGGCCTAACATAATAAAGTTAAAGATGTTTATACCACTCAATCTTTTGAACTAATACTCATGGACTTTATGGTTCCCTGAAGGAAAATAAATTAATATGGAAACAATTACATTCTTATAATGAAGTGACGAGTTCTCCCATTTTACTCTAGTTGTCATTTTAAAGGATAAATTTGATACTTTGAAATAATTTTTAAAAATCCTTTAAAAATGAGAAAGAATCTCAAATGACTGGAATCGGTAGTGAGAAAACTGGTGATTTTAAATACACATGTTTAATTTAATATTGTGTTGGAAACAAGTACCATCATGAGTGAATATATCCAACGATGCTATAATAAAAGAGAAATACTTAGAAATAACATAACTCATCAAGAAATAAAGAGAGTTATGCTAGACCAAAATTTATGCCTAATACTTATGAGTTGAGCCTGTTAGTACAATTTATCACTTAACCAGTCATATATACTCACGCAAGAATACTATAACCTTAACATATGAACTCTGGTGTTATCTGTAGAAACTGGTATGGAATGAATCCTAGTGCGACACCGCACCTAATCTAATACCCAATGATCAATACTTTATTTAAATTAAACGGGAATCCAATATGATTTCATTCTTAGCACCAATGTCAAAACACACAATATAAATATAAAACCAACATACACCAAATGAAATGACAGGATAGTTAATAAGCATAAATATAAGTAATGTAAACTGAATAAACCATCGGTTACCAAAAATACTAATCCAACGTAACAAATACTGAGAGTAATGAAATATCTGACAGAAATAAAAAATTCATATCCAACTACGGGAAACACGCCTAAAAGGAAATACTGAAACTGAAACTCAATCCTATCTCGATAGAAATGAACTAAGGTGTCTACAATCAAATCCCACAGCATTCAAAACTACTGCCCGCAATGGCATGATGAAGAGACTAAACATGTGGTCCTTGCTGCTGTACACCTGGGGTTCTGAAAACAAAATATATTTTCCAGCGGGTCGAAGCTTGGAATTTTTTTTAAAATATTTTTCCAGCCTTTAAATGCATTAAACATAAACGTGCAGTGTAGTTACCTTCATAATTAACTTTCTAATTATACTCACATGAAATTTATTCCTCACCTCTCATCTGTAGTGCACACTTAACGCATTCATTTTATTTTCCTAATCATGCCACCCAATATAACTAGGATAATAACCACCATCATATCCCATCCCACTAATAATCACCATTAGCTAATATTTACTACCTTCACTAGGTAAATTATCGTAATTAATTACATAACTACACACATGTTAAAAATAGTTATACACTCACTATCCCATATACACATACAGATATATATCAATCGTTATATACGTATATACTTCATTCCTAAAGCATGGACCTCGTGAATGCATCCCTCGTGTGCTATCGAGATCCATGTATACTATATACCACGACTGGACTAGAGGGTTGGAATCTCACGACTAAACCAAAAACTTAAAGACAAATAATGGAGGTCATCACAAATATATATCAAGGATTCCTATCATTAGTTTAATTCATTCGAACTATAATTAATCAATCTTTTAAATTCATTGATCTAACACCCTATCAATGTTCTTCAAGTTCATATTCATATTATCATATTTATATCACGAATTTATCACTTATTAATTCTCAATCATGATCATATGTTAAACAAAAACTAATTCCCTTCAATTAATCCCCACAAGTTTCATTTTTAAATTTTCAGGTTAACTACTAATTAATTGTGAACATAATTAACTATAGAAAATCAAAAATCTAAAGTAAGTAAACACTAGCCTTATTAGATTAGAATCCAAAGTCTCAGAACGTAGAGATGAATCGATTTATGGATATTTTTTTCTCTCTTCTCGAAGCTTTCCTCTATCTTTTTCTCTTCTTTTCTCTTATCTATGATCTTTCCTTTAATCTCCAATCACAGAGGATAGAATGAGGATGACATCCACCCCCACTAAATCTTTAATACCTCTTAGTCACGCTCTAATCCCATTTTTAGATTAAATCCTAAACGTAAAAAGATGACCTTACCCCCATACAAGACTTACTATGTCTAAAACGCCCTCGAAACTCAACTATAACTTCTGGGTACCCATCTAGACTATTTCAACCCATTTCGGATCACCGACGCGCTCAAAAAGACCATTCGAGTCACCAAACTAATAATTCTCCACCATCTCATTAATCGGGCCCGACACGTGCATACAGTACGTGTTGCCCTCAAACCATTTAAGATCGTCGTTCTAACTCTCTAATGACAATATAATAATCTGTCTCTTTTCACTCATTGAATGACAATATATTAATCTGCATCCCTATTTAATTATTACATACCAGTAAATAATAGTAATCATAAATATTAATCCTAGACTCATTAATTAATATTTATTGAAACCAATTTGATTTCCTCAATTAAACTAATAATTAAAGCACATGTGGAAATAAAACACTCATAAAAGTATGGGGTATTACATTCTCCTAATTAAATTAATAATTAAATCATACGTGGAAATAAAATACTTATAAAAGTATTGGGTATTACACCTAGCTAATTGATACCCAATATAAACAATTAAGAGACATGTTTACTGAAATACAAACACATTATTGAAGTAAAGAATAAAGAGAGAAAAGGGAATAATCGAATTTACATGGTTCGATCCAAAATGATGCCGACGTCCACATGTGGTGTTATGTTTACTGGTTATAAGGAACATTCCATCAAAGAGCATAGTTTACGATCTCTTAATTTCTAACTCTAGATTTTTCCAGCATAACAATAAGTGAATATCTCGTCCTTCTTTCTCATGAGGTTTGTGTGGGTTATTTATAAGTTGTTAAAGGTGAAAGAAGAGGGGGACACATGTCTAACCTTTATAGGTGGGGTGTGAACACGTTTTACAACTTATGTGAGAAAATAATCACAATTTAATTATTGACACCTATAGAAGAATATTTGCATATCTTCTCTGATTGAACGTGTATTAAATCGATGATGTTATCTAGTCGTGCCCACATAAATTTATCACTGCAACCAGACTACATCAAAGATCTAACACAACTCATTTATTCACATTCAAATGTTATGCCCATATAATATGTCCTCATATCCAAAATACTTGGTTCAAACCCCTCACTGCACCAAACATGCAGATATGACTCCCGCATACCTCACTACTATATTCAGACTACACTAAAGAGTTACAATATGTGTGTGTGTATATATATATATTGGGGGGGGGGGGGGGGTGTTCAAGTTACTCACCACTTATGTACTAAGTCTAATAAAGGAACCTATCATTCTCTATTTATTAATGTCTTTCATGTTTCTTCATCATACTTTATATCTCATATTATTGGATTCATTTCTAAGTATAATCTATAAGGAATGGACTATGCCAATTTATAACTCAAATAATTTAATAATTCTTTATCGTAAGAAAATACCAATTTAGTAGGAATACCTTATGATCCGATTTTAAAAATAAAGTTTATCAAAATTATAATTTAAAATGTTATATTTCGGCACCAACATCATCATTTGATCTATTTCAAGAATAATTTCTTCGGTCATAACTGGTAGATCAATTAATATTTAGTTTAACTTAAGCATACTTATCAACTTTTAAAATATGTTATTTCCATTCCCAATCTCAAGATATGTTGAAAAAGATTTATAACCATTTAAAGATCCACATTATCATGCATATGAGGTTTCAATTAACATTCAACTTTATCACTTTATATAAATTTTATGGTCAATTACAATTATCACCAATTTAGACAAAGATGGATTCTCTACTATTACATAATATATCGAATCACCATATCTATCTAACAAATATGATACATTTCTAATTATTTAATAGTCCATTGAAAATTTGAAAATAATATAGTTCTAGTTCACAACCAAATTATCTTTCTAGTCGAAGTTAATAATGTTAATGAAGTTCAACTGCATGAGAAATTTTAGCTACACTAAAGGAGAAAAGTAGAGTATAACTACCTTCAAGAGAGAGAATTTATAATTCTGAATATTCTAAGTTAATCTTATTTCCTTCTTGATTAATTTCTCCTCTTAGATCTATCTTCATTTCCTCTTTTATATCTTCCAAATATTTGGCTATGATGGTGTAGATAAAAAGAGCAAGGGAGATGTTTTAGGGCGTTTAGGGTGGAAGAGAGAGTAAACTACTCCAAAATGAGCTTAAACAAAATCCAAAAAATCCTTACGTGGCCCAGTATATCCATAAAACATCCCTTCATAGTTTCCATTTGACCCACTTTAATGGCCTGTTTGTCCTACTATAATGGCTACAAGGTCTATTTTGGAAGCATCTACACGTGTTTTATCCTAGTTAACCATAATTTTTCACTTAATTTATCCTTTGATTCACCCCAAATCACTTGCAACTAACATCTAATTACTCTCCATTTTTTAATCCCCAAACATTCAATATCTTTCTTACCAAGACACTCATAAGGCTCCCATGCATCTTAAGGATTTATCATAAACCCTAGACCACTACAAACCATTTAAACTATGCATAGTTAAATTCATTAAACCATTTAATCGACCAACTAAAATACGGGCTATTACAAACTAGGTCATTAGGTTAACACTCCTCATTGGTTCTCTACCATTATAAACAAATCGACACTTAACGTTTGAGATTAGATCTTGATCAATGGTTGAGATTTGTTTCCAATTTTAAGTTAGAGAGAAAATGCAAATGCTTATGATTATGATTATCTCAACATGATTTGACATGGATTAAGAAATCGACTATGAAGATGGACAATTTAATGACTAAAAATGACTCCTCAACACTCAAACACGTAAGAAATACACTAACACATGTTACTAAAAGGACATCCCATATCAAATCCATCCAAAGACCTAAAACTTTCTTATTAATTATGTAAAAATATTTTTATTACTAAAATTATAAAAAACAAATTAAGAGAAATCAAATTGATTCGCAAAAAATAATTTCTGGAATTATTTTTTAAAATGTGGAAAAATATTTTACTGCAAATAAAAAGATCATAACCAACCTTAATTCAGTATGATTATGAAGTGTATTGGTACACATGGTGTTGATTTAATGAAATATTTTGTTTACCTTTCATGTATATATTGTATCATTTTGGTTAACTTTTTTATTATTCAATCAATTGTAGAGATTCCAGTATTCATGTAAGGATAATGGATTCAATTATAGACTCAAAATTCTGTCAAAAATTGGCCTAACAAGATACAAGACTACTCGCTCCTTTTAACCTCCTCCTGTGGTCATTTTAGGAAAAAAATGCATCAAATACAACATAGGTATAGGTGATATTTCCCATAATAAAACAACCGAATTAAATATTGGCCCCGGTTGATGTCTAAAAATGGATTGACTCCAATTTTATAATCACAGATAAAAATAAGAGAAGTCTCAAATCACACACACAAGAGACACAAATTTTAGAGTAGTTCAAGTGTAAAATAGCCTACGTTCACTGTTGTTAATATTTAGTAGGGAGTACAATAGTTCGGTATGGTGTGCATATGAGTGATTTGAGTTGTTCCTTGAGCTAAGGGATTCGTTTGTATTTATAGGGGTGCAAAACCCTAAAATTGGAATGTCTTTATATTCTCAGACGTTTACATCTGTATAGAATAAGTAAAACTCTTGGTATTAATAACCGACTAGTATCCCATTCGAGTAACTATTGATGTTCCGGTTGGTCGGCTTTCTAATCGATTAAGTGTCTCTGGGGCCGATCAAGTAGGTTGGTTGGACACGTTGGATGAGAGGTGTGCATTTATCATTGGTTCACGTGGGAGTATAATTTTTACATACAGCAAAATCCCTAATGCTTCATGCTTGATGGTTGCATGATAGTATGGAGTATTTAGTCCAGGACGTTGCTCGGTGTACTATTTTAGTGTTTAGTCGACATCCGATATTATTTACTTGTAAAAGTTTCATTAGCCTTGCTTAAGGATGGAATTTTTGTAAATAATCCAAAATTTAGTGAATCACCAAAGGGCGTATTGAAACTTTCCCACCTTTGGAGGTGTGCAGCCGTCAGAATGTCAATCGTTGATACCGTTAATCATTATTTTTTACTTTTTTGAGGTAAGTTATAAAAAAATGAAGCTTTTTTCAATTGTTATACAACCAATATTTCAAACTTTGAATTTCTTTGTGTCTCCAAGCTTTCCTTCTGCCTCCATTTTCATAATTCTTGCTTCTATAATCATTTTCTCTATAAGCCTTCTTCCCTCCTCTTTGATTTCTGTCTTTGTTTTAAACATGGTTTACATTGTTCATGGGGATTCTTCAGAAGAATTTAGGAAATAAAGAGGAATCCCTGATTGGGTATACTTAGAGATGGCTATTCCTCCAGTTGACGTTTTGTCATTGGCCAAAGGTCATTGGATCCCATCTTTATTTATAGCTGAGTGTGGCATTAATTTTCCCCCCAATCGCTTTTTTTCATTTTGTTAGAACTTTGATGTTGTCCTTGCTAAAGTGTCCCCAATACATGGTGAATAGTGATTGGGATTCATAGGATTAACTAAATCTATGGGACCCATATTATCATTCCTGAGTTAATGTTCTACTATAGATATGGCACTACTAATGAGAAAACTTAATATTTAAAGACCATATTTGTCAATAAGGCATTAGTAGTCAATTTACAAGATTCTAATAAGGACTACTTTGACTATGGTGTAGTGGTCAAGAATTGGCAGCATGCCCCTCTTCAAAATGATGAGGAGTATGATGGACCCAGGTGTCCCCAAGAAGGGTAAGGCATATGTTGTAGAAGTTTTTCCTTTTTAAGTTCGTTACTTATTTGATGATATGTTGACTAACCTTCTTGTCTCTTTTTATGCAGTGGAGAGTAAGAAAAAGTGTCCCAAGAAGAGGGATATTATACTTAAATAGATTGAATTTTTGTGGATAATTCATCAGAGAATTAGTGAAGAACACCCACGAACAGCCTCATATTTACTGAGTTACATGAGTTTTGTTACTTCATTAATTGCCCGAACCACTGTTATAGTACCTTCAGCCCTTATTAATTTGAAGAAAGAACCAATTCCCACTTCTTCGATTGAAGAGTCTGCTGGAGTTGAGAAAGATTTTTGTACTTCCTCTTCTTTTGAATCCTTAGACATTTTTTATATTACTACTTCCTCACTATCTATTATGGGTAAGAGAAAGCTCCCTAATTTGATGGATGGTCCCTTATCTCTTACCACCAAGAAGGCCACAGAGGAGACTACCACAACTTTTGATGCCAAAAAGTCCAAGGTGACCGAGAAGGTGTGTAAGGTTATTGAGAAGATACTTCGAGTTATTGGTACAAATGAAATTGAATATGTTGTGCCTTAATACAAGAGGTTGAAAAAAGGTTTGCCTAAAAAATAGGCCCAAAAAACTGTTGCCAATCAATAGGAGTTAGTCAAGAAAATTCAAGTTGATTTGGAGGTTGTTGGTTCATCCTATGTGGCTATTAATTCTAGTTTGGACAGAGGTTTATTAAAAGTTGGGACAGAGGTTTAGTAAGCTGAAGTTCCCATGTCCCGATCAAGATTGATAAAAAGAGCTTATCAGAATCTGGATTTGGTAACCCTTTTCCTTTCATTACTTATCTTTACTGTCTTATTTCTCTTCTTCTGATTTTATATTTTCCCTTTGTAGTTCCTGGTGGATTTTAACCAACTGATGAAGAGGGATGATCAATTGTGTTCTTATTTAGGTGAAGTTTAAGAGGCCTTTGAAGGTCTAAGAAAATCTTTGGAAGCTTCCCAACAAGCTTTAGACAAAGCAAAAATCTTGGGAAGAAGAGTTAAGGAAGTCCAATAAAATGGAATATTTAGCTGAAGGAAAAATAACCTCTACCAAGAAATAAGTTAAGATTACTAAGTCTAGTTTGAAGGTGGATGAGGACAGACTGATAGGGAGTCAAACCCTTATCAAATCTGTCGAGGAGAAGGTAGTAGGTATGTCTGTTGATCTTGTTGCAAAGAAATCATATAGTAAGAAAATAATGGAAGCATCATTTGATAAGGTTTGGGAAAAATCATTGTTGGCTACCTCTACACGGATTAAGTATGTGGAGAAGAAGTTTTTCAAGGATGGCTAGTCAGAGGCACTCAAGAAGTCGGCACTGCTAAAAACTCAGAGTTGTTTTAGAGGTATAACCAGGGCACTCTTCTAAACTTGGAGGAAGAGTTTGATGATAAAGAAGGCTTAGGGGAATCTTTCGTGGCACCTGTTGAGTCTTCCTTAGTACCAACTATCCAGTTCAACCTGCCTCCTGGACATGTTAATCCTCAAGACAAGGATAAGGTCTAGTTTTTCTTTAGTCTTGTAATTCCTTGGACTCTTCTTTTATGTCTTGTAATAGGAGCATACCTTTGTAACACCTTTATTTTATCAATGAAATTTTTTCCATTTGGTTAAATGCATTCTATTGACTGTACTTGTTTCTCTTTTCTTAGTTGCCATGAAGTTTTATTTCTTGCTTTATTTGACACTATTGAATTGCTTCCCCAACTCATATATACATATCCTTATTTTTTATCTTCTAATTTGATGTTAGGAAAAAGGCTATAATTTCAGCTAATTTCGACCTTCTTAGGCGAAGTAGGAACCTTTAAGAAGCTGGTCATGTACCCATTTTTTAGGAAGATTTAGCTGGTTTACGAGAACCTGATGTATCCGACCAAATCCAAGAATCATATATCCATCTCCATTATTTGTTTGACAGAGTTGTTGCTAATAATGCTACATACTATGAGATGATTGAGAAACTTCAAAAAGACCACAAATAGTCCAAAGCCTTACTCCATGCCAACTATGAGGCTAAGTACAAGGCTTTTAGTGAAGGATGGGGTTTTGACAAAAAATTACAAGACATCACTTCTGCATTGAACAAGAAGGAACTTTCTTTAAAGCGGGATATGTAGAGTGCCCGAGCAATTGTTGCTATGCTGGAGAATGAAACTAATGCCTTGAGGGGTGAGCTTCAGTGTTTGAAGAAATCTTTTGCCAGCATTCCCTATGAAGGTGTTTCCTTTTTGTAGACTAAAAATACAAGATTGTTAAAGGAACTAGAAGCATTGTAGCAGAAAATCAAACCTAGGCAAACTTCTAGGCAAAGGATGGTTGTCCGACCAATGATTGATGAAGAAAGAGACAAGAAAACTCTAGATGCCAAAGTTGCCTAGTTAAAAGTAAAGAATACTACCATTGTCGACTTATCTCCCTCGCTAAAAGCCAAATATAGTGCTATTATTGATCAAGCTGCTCAGCTAGCCGCCAAAGATAGTGTCCTCAAGAAACTTCAAAACCAAATGGAGAGGTTAACCTTCTGATTTCACAAACAGATCAGGAAATTTTGGATGGAGGGTTATAATAAAACTTTTCCTCATATGGATGATCATCTTGCACAGAGAAATCATGAAGGTTGTAAGTAGGGGTGGACTAACTTGATGATTTTGTTGAATTTGATCAAAATAATGACATGTGGCATTGTAATGACCCAGGTTTCTTGGATTGCGAAAAGTCTTCATTTACACTAGATACCAAATGGATTCCTCCAAATTCAATTCTCCAATATTAGATAACCAAATACTTGGGATATAATGGCCTTCATTATGAGCTTGAGATTGTTCGTCCTCCTCATTTAATCAATAGGCCGAGTAGAAGTAATAGGCAAATGTTAAGAGATTTCAACTATATAAACTCTCCATAAACCCTTGATGATCCTCCAATTGGGATGGGCAAGTCCCGATGGAAACGTCTAGCAGAATAATTTTGCTTTTTGTACTTGTTCAACTTTGATTGCAACATCTTGTTATTTGAAAATAAAAATACTTTGACTTAAATGCATGTTTTCTTTATGCATTTAATTTGATACTTGTTTTAAGCTTATGACTAGTTAATTGGTTGGACAACTAGGTAATTTTCTTATTTAACAAGTAATGTGCTCAATACCTGAATTGAGATTATAGGGCCTTAGATTCTACACATGTACTTAGATAAAACTGTAAAGTGTTGGCATTAGTTATCAACGGAAACCAAGTGTATTTAGGAATTTATATGTATATTCTTGTGGTGTCTTAGGAATGTATATATGTATTCCTGTGTTTTAACATATTTGGGTAAAGACTCTTGTGTTTATACATGAAGTTTTACAAGCTTTTTGTTCGTGACTTGTAGAGACCAAGGCATACATGAAGTAATGATCATTGGAAATTAAGTGTATTAGGAATGTATATATGTATTCCCGTGTTTAACTTAATTGGGAAACATGAATGTAGGTTAATTTGTTGGTGCATCTCAAATTTGATAAGTTCAAGTTATTGGTGCATCTCGAATTTGATAAGTTCAACCAGATTAAGTATTTGTTGTCTTTTAGTTGGCAAGGGCTGAAGACCAAGAGAAATGAAACTTAAAGATTGTGTTTCCTATTTTATTGGGGATGTACATCACCTTACTTTAAAGAAAAAAATCAAAAAATAGAAGCATAATTGAACTGAAAAAAATAGTACATAATGCTTTCATTTTACTGATACTATTTTCGGAGGTTGTCGACATTCCAAGGGTTCTTTAATTCCTCTCCATCAAAAGTCTCCAATAAAAAAGTTCTTAGTCAGATGACTGCCAAAATGAAATAAGGACCATGCCAGTTTTCTTCTAAACTTATTTCCTTTTTAAATGACCTTCTTTAGGGTGTAATCCTCCTCTTTCAAGTTCGTCAACTTGACCCTCATGTTATAGAAACACGCAGTTTGTTATTGATAAGCAGAAGCTCTGAGGGCAGCATCTTTTCTGATTTCTTCCACAAGATCCAAGCCCGACCTTCTCATGAGATCACTTTTGCGGGAATTAAAGATCAACACTCTATGAGTTGGTGGGCCTATCTCGATTGGTACCATGGCCTCTGTCCCCAAACTAAGCATATAAGGTGTTTATCTAGTGGCTGTCATGGGCGTCGTTCTATATGACCAAAGAATAGAGTGCAATTCATTGATCTAATGGACCTTGGCGGCATCAAGTCTCTTCTTCAATCCATCACCCAAAGTTTTATTTGTTACTTTTGTTTGACTATCGCAATGTGGATGTTCGTGCGTAGACTGAAGTTTTTGGATCTTGGATTGAACACGGTATGCTTCAAATTCATCATTGTCAAACTGGGTGCCATGGTCAATAATGAAGGCATAAGGCATGCCATACCTACATATGATGTGTTTCCATATAAACTGAATTACTTTCTCATAAGGCATCTCTATCAATGGATCTTCTTCCACTCATTTGTCACACCCCACCCAATAAAATATCGGGTGATCAGTCCTTTATAAAATTTATAATAGAATGTTCGGTTGGTCCATTCTTAGCATCACTATCGAAAACTTAAATCCAATTAATTACTTAACATTTAATTAAGCTAGTGTCAAAACATTTTCCAATTAAACTTGAAACCAATTAATTTCTGAACATGCAATTATAAACCATACACAAGAATTGAATGCTGACTGAATCAATTACTAAATAATTAGGGCTGGATAAAAATCTTCCAGTTCAAAGCCACAATCCAAACCATAATAAATACTCAATCCAACTGAAAAGAACTACAAAGTAAACTGAGTACAACTCTACTAATGAGAATGGGCGACACATGCCCGAACTAAGATATCTGAACTAGGATCTGAATGAAATGAGAGAAGCGTCTAATCTCAAATGACCCGCAACTTCCACAACAGCTGCAGCTCGGCAAACCATCCAAGTATCTAGAACCGGTGTTCCTGTGGCTGGGCACCTGTACTAATACATATATATATATAGCAAAAGAGAGAGAAATGCAAGAGACGGGTCAGAGCTCGATGTTTAAACAGATTTATTAGAAAGTATTTAAAACTGCATTAAAGCAAGTATTATATGAATGTTAGTTCGAACTCTCACATGAGATTCTCACCTCTCAACTTGTGTGCTCGCCTAATGTACATCAAATCCAACCTATCTATATGACACACTCCTAACTAGGGAAAAAGCTTATCCTACTAATTACCCCACGTAGTAGTATCCCGTATTTGATCTTGACATTTATCATTTTTAAGTAAGTGTTATCACGCTAAAGTCAAGTATTTACTATTTACGTTACTGAAGATTTCATTATCTTAATAACCTGATATTATCTCATTTTAGATATACCAACAGCATACATATATATCTTTCACTATTATATATGTATTAACCCAATCTTAATAGCCTAGAAATATCACATTGTAAGTATATCACAAGTATATGTAAATATCCACCACTATAATATATATACTACACAGCACCCTAAGGATATACCTATAGTGCATTGCATACTCTGCTATCATGTCCCGGTATATCTCGTACTCAAACAAGGACTATCGGTTTCTAAAATCTCCCACAAACCATATAAAAAAATCACACATATTAGCGGCGAACATAGTTCACATACCTATGGGTCACATACATACCTACGCTCCCATAGTCAGCGACTTATCAACTCACAAATAAGTCTTCACAGTCCTATGTTCTGAGATACAAGTCAAATATCCCCCCGAAGGTCACTCAGGATAAGACTGTTTCTACACAATCCCCCGCGATAGCAAGCATCTAGGTATGTCATACACATAATATCAAATATAGGTATACACACAACCCATCAAATCAAACGGTATACACACAACCAAATGTCATATTCCATACGTAGTATTACCATCACTAAATACTAGCAACGTATTTTTAAATCACGATATTCCCTCTCTCGTAATATATATAAGGATAATATGTCACCCGAAAATCCTTAATACATAATCATAAGAAGTCCCAAAAGTAACCACTAATTTTTATTCTTATAAGTTTCATATCGTTAGAACTAATATTGTAAGTATTTATCATTTAATACTCTCGACGCAATTACAATTATGATTATCTCTCTCTCGAAATCTTCGAGGTAAATTCACCATTCCAAATATTTGAATCATTACACCTAAACAACTCCCAATAATCCTGCACTATTTTGGGTTCATCGAACACTAATTTTTCTCACTCAAATTCACTGTTTACACAAATAGGGGAAAAAAAGGAAATTCTCTGAAAATTACAAATCTCGCTCGAATTAGAATGGATCTCGTTCAAACGACTTCCAGTGTCGTTCGAACGACTTCGCGTGATAACCAATCTCGCTCGAACGACTTCGAGCGAGATCTCACGACCTGGACTGTTTCGTCTTTAACCTTAGACGGCCTCGTTTTTCACCCTTTTTCAACCCTAAAACCTCTAAAGATTAAGCCCAAACTTCCAACAATCAATACCAAATATTATTCTAACATGTATATGAGATTTCCCATAATTTAACATCATTAAATCGTCACCAATCATCCATAAAATTCGAAATCCCTAATTTTATTGTCAAGAACCCAAGTTCTTAAACTAATATGCATAACTTCTAAATTAAGCCCAGATTGGTTTATAGAAATCACTCTAATGTCGTAGGCATCATCCTATCTACATATGGTATTCAAATTCTTATCAAATCAGCCCTAGTTTATGATATAGTTCTCCAATTTCACCCAAATTAACTTTCATAACAAGGTTTATTAACCTAGACTAACATGAACATAATTATCGCTAAAGAAATTAAGTAATAAACACTTACCTCAATTTTGAAGTCTGGTCCATTGGTGTTGTTGGTATGGATGCGTTTCTCGCGTTTCGATCTACACGATGGTGGGGGTGGTTGTGCAAGGTGGTGAACATAGCTTGTCCTCCTTTGGAATTTTCTCTCCCTCACCCAGTGTGGATCTCTCTTGATTTTGGTGTAAACTAACCCTAATTTTCCCCAATTAGCTGATATATTATTTCTTCAATTTTCGTCCATTTAATTCCTCCAAAAATCCAAATTACAAAACTATCCCTACCGGGTGCCGGCTTGGCCTAAAAATATCCCAGAGTCCAAATAAAATACTCGGGTACAGTTTTCTGACTATCTCGACCCCTTCGGACTCAACGGCGCACTTGAAATGATCATACGAGTTACTTAAAATAATCTACCTATTTATTCCACTTAATTAGTCCTGACACGACTCACACGCGCGTCCCCGACTTAATATACCAAACTGTCGTATTTCTCACTCACGACAAGTTATATAAAATAGTCATTCCATATTACTTATTCTCACATTAATATTAATAATTACTAACTTCTTGTATCTTCAAAAATACGGGGTATTACACCATTTTATGAAATCGTGTAAAACTACCACCAAGCTTTTGAACCTATCTTTGGTGGTCGGCAATGGGCTGACCAAATCAATTCCCCAAATGACGAAAGGCCAAGGATAATTAATTAGTGTTTAGGCATCCCGTAACATTCGCTAAATGGATGCAAACCTCGGGCACTTATCACACTTTCTGGAGAAGGTTCCATAATATACTTTCATAGACGACCAATAATATCCTTGCATGGTAATTCGTTGAACTAGATATCGGCTAGCTGAATGAGCCCCATAAGATCCTTCATGCACCTCTTTGATTAACTTATTTACTTCCAGAGGATGAACACACTGTAGTAAGGAAAAAGTATATCCCCTTTTGTATATAACTCCTCTCTCCAAAAAATACACAGCTACTTTGTATCTAAATTTCCTTGCATCTTTTGGATCAGTTGGTAGGACCACTTTTTCAATGTAATCTTTGATTGGGTCCATCTATGATGGTTACAAATCTACAGCAATGAAATTGATCGTAAGATCATTCCATATGCTCTTGGATGCCGAGATTTCCACTAGGGTACTTCTCATGAGCTCTATACTGGTCGATGGGGCTAGCCGAGCAAGTGCGTCAGTTCAAGCATTATTTATTCTTGGTACTGTAACCATCTGTATTGCTGGAAATTTAGAGATCACGTTAATAGATTTAGCCAAGTATCTGACCATTAAATCTCTTTTGACTCCATATATCTAAAGCACTTGGTTGATGATTAACTGAGAATAATTGTGCGCCATCACTTGGTCGGCCTACGATTAATGACTCGTACTCGACTTCATTATTTGAAGCTTGAAATTAAAACCTTGGAGAATATTCTACATCAATATTGTCAATAGTATTAAGTATAATACAAACTCCACTACCTGTTTCACATGAAGTTCCATCCACGTATAGTTTCCACAATGGAATGTATTTGTCAAAGATTTTTGTAGAGAATGGATGATTCAGGTTAATCGACTATATCCCTGGTTTATTTTGGAGCTGAGCTCTCTTTCCGATAAGTCTACTCACCGGGAAAGTTTGGTTAGTTGATGACCTCTGGATATGCAAATTTCGTAGTGAAATTTTTTGTAGCTTGCCCCTTCAACGATGATCGTGGCTTATAGACGATATCGTATTCTTTAAGTTATATAGCCTAGCACATCAGCCTGTCAAATTATCTGGTTTGTGAAGTTCTTTCCGAAGAGGTAAATCAGTGTACACAACTATAGTATGTGCTTGAAAGTAAGGCTTCTTTCATCTTGAGGCTTCAATAAGACCTAAGGCCAATTTTCTAGACGTGAATATTAGATCTTTGCCAGTCTCGATGCCTTGCTGGTTTAGTAGACTGGTTTTTAGACTCCTTCTTCTAGTCAGATTAATGTTGACCTCACTGTAGATTCAAAAAAAGTTAAATATAAATATAACTTCTTACCCAAAATTGGTCGGGACAGAAATAGTGGAGATCCCAAATAATTTTAAAGCTCCTGAAATGCTTTTTCACACTCCTCGCTCCACTTAAAGGTCTTTTTGAGTACCTTGAAGAATGGTTAACATTTTTCAATTGCTCGACAAACAAACCAGTTAAGGGCAACCACTCTTCTAGTATGTTTTTGAACATCTTTTTTGCATGTTGGAGATTGAATCTGAATCAGAGCTTTAATTTTGATAGGGTTAGCTTATATTTCTCTCTAGTTCACTATAAAACCAAGGAACATTCCTTCTTGCACACCAAATACGCATTTGCTCCGGTTGAGTTTAATCTGGTGCTTTTCCAATTGGTCAAATGTTTAACTGGGGTCTTTGATGTTAGCTGAAGATTTTTTTCTTTTGGTGAGCATATCATCCACGTATACTTCCATATTCTTCCCAATCTGGTATTCGAACACTTTATTTACCAATCTTTGGTATGTTTCTCCAGCATTTTTAAGCCCAAAAGGCATAACGTTGTAGTAGTACGTACCTCAGTTGGTAATAAAATGAGTACTCCTTCTATCTTTCGAATTTATTTTTATCTAGTTGTAACCAGAATAAGCATCCATAAAACTCAACAACTCATATACTGTAGTGGCATCTACTAGTTGATATATTTTGGGCAAAGGAAAATGGTCCTTTGGGCATGCCTTAATAGGATCAATGAAATCTACACATATACGATATTTATCATTCTTCTTTTTTACTATTACCGCATCTGCTAACCACTATGGGTACTTGACATCTTTAATGAACTGGACCTTTTACAATTTTTCTACCTCCTCTTGGATGGCCATGTTCTTTTTTGGACTAAATACCCTACGCTTCTATTTTTATCGGCCTAGAATCCTTGATAATATTGAGCTCATGGTAGAGGAAATTGGAATCAATCCCGGGCATATCTTCATGACTCCAAGAAAAATATATTTTTTCGTTCCCTAAGGAATATAATTAATTCCTGTTTTAGGGATGGTGCTAATGTCGAGCCAATTTAAGTAGTCCTTTCTGTCTTTTCATCATCAAGGATTATACTCTCAGTAATTTTTATTAATTACCCTTTGACCAATTCAATTTCATCCCTGGAATGCAAGGTGTCAGCTTGGTAGGCATTGGTTTTTTTCTTCAGATCAATCAAGTCTTCCTACTCGATTGAAGTATAATAGCATTCTATAGACACTTTGTGATCACCCTTTACTATGACGACTGCGAAGTGGGTAGAGAACTTTAGATATTGGTGGGCAGTGGATGGCACAACTTTAAATTTATTCAAACTTACTTTGTCAAGAATCACATTGTAGGCTGATTGGACAATCTTATCCAGAACGAAGAATTGTATCTTCTCTGTTCGGCTGACTGGACAAATGCTGAATAACACCTCCAACTTGACAGTTCCTAGGGGATAGAGTTTTTCCCCTAAAAACCAATCAGGGTTTGTGGTATGGTTCCAATTGACTTGCCGTTAATCCCATATTTTGAAGCAATTATAGAACACGATATCTGCATAATTTTCATTATTTATTAAAACTCTGGCAATTATGGCTTCCTGGATTCTAAATTTGATGACCATAGGGTCATCATGGGGATATTATACTCCGAAAAGGTCATTTTTAGAGAAAATAATGACAAGCTTATCTTTAAGCACCTTCCTGAGCCAACCATCATCATCATCATTTAAGTTGATGCGTCGCATATCGGAGTAAGCTTGAGCTTCATTCAGGTAATCTTTCCTCTCAGTAACCTCGTTTCCTCCTCCAGCATCCCCATTTATGATCAGTGACAATAAAATGAACCAAAGTTTATCACGGATACCTTAAGTTCTGGTTATTTAGTTTTCTTTGGTAGGTCTAGATTATCTTCGTAATCATCCTCGTGACCTTGCTTCTTGTCATCTCTAGGCTTACAAGGGAGTCTGACCTTCCTCTAGTTTCCCGAACTTCATGCCAATCAATGAATTTTTTTAGTTTTCCTCGGTGAATGAGGGATTCAATCTCGTTCTTCAATGCAATGCAATTATCACTTGTGTGCCCATGATCATTGTGAAATTCTTAATATTTGGATTTGTCCCTCTTGTTGGGTGGTGCTCTCAGCTTCCCAGGCCATTTAAAATCTTTATTATTTATAATCTCCTCCAAAACATGATGGATACCAACTATCAATGGAGTATAAGCTTCATATTTTTTTAATTTCTTTTCCTTCTTGTACTTGTGCTCCTTCTTTTCTGTTAGCTTGGTCATTGAGATTTCCTTAGCAGCCATAGCTTCCTCGGAATTCAAAATTTTTCCATCCTTAGTCATAAGCTCTGTCATGGTTTTAGTTTTTTTTTTGCAAATGTCTAATACATTTTATCTAGAAGTATCCCATTCATCAAGGCTATGACGGTTGTCTTTTCCTCATAATCAACGAATTATAACTTCTCATTATTGAAATGAGTGATGTATTCCGTGGTGGTTTCCCCTGCTCACTGTCGAACATTGAGAAGATAAGCTACTCTTTTAATTGGCTTGGCCTCAAAGAAAAAATTAGTAATGAATAGCTCGACGAGCTGGTTAAAGGTGGATATTTGTCCTCAAGGCAAGTTATTATACCATAATTGGGTTGAGCCAGTGACGGTGCTAAAAAAGGCTCTGCATCTCATTTCATCAGGAACAAAGTATATATCGGCTATAGCCTGATATTGCTCAATATGTAAAACTGGATTGGTATTACCATCATATTTAGGGAAGACCACTGGTGTTTTAAATTTAAACGGAGTAGGGAAATCAATAATTGTCGGGGTGAAAGGAGACCCCTTGAAAAAAATTTACTGTAACGGATTATTTGCTTTGTCCATTTCTCCTAGCTGATCTTCTAATCGCATATTGACCCTTTCCATAGAGGATTTTCTACATTAGATCCATTATAATCATCTTGGTCGTCTCTACCATGTGCTTGTGATGAGCTTTCTTCCCGAACAGTCCACTCGGCATGCATAAATCCTTGGGGCTTGCTTTAGAACTAATAGATCCCTCATGATGCTCAACATGATGTTCTCACAATCTGGATGGTTCTCGATAATGATCTTTATTTGCTCGAGGAGCCAGGCAATCAAAAGTCGAGGTCCTGCTTAACCTTTTCATAATGCATAGTCATTTAGGGATGAGATATAAACCATCATAGTAATTTGTAGATTTGATTAATGAACTCGGCCTTGGGCGATAAGATCTAACAAGTGAAGACCTGGAATAACTATTCTGATTATTCCTTAGAAGAAGGGGAGGTATTTCTCTTATGTGAGATGGATTAGTAGTATGCCTAGATGGAGCACCAGTCCTGGATTGCAATAATCGAGCCATTTGCCTCAAATTTTCTTGCATCACTTTTTACCCCTTGGCAAGATTGATCAGAATTCCGCTTAGGTTTGTTACACGGGGAGGTACATTACCTCCAACATCATTACTACTTTTGGGAATTTCATTTATCTTTTACAATCCTTCAAGATGACTAAAAAATAAATTTGGTAGAGAACGATGATAGACAGGCGTTCCCACAGACGGTTCCAATCTGTTAATGTCTAAAAATAAATTGACTCCAATTTTATAATCACAAATTAAAATAAGAGAAGTGACTCAAATCACACACATAAGAGACACAGATTTTATGGTGGTTCAACTATAAAATAGCCTACGTCCACTATTGTTGATATTTGATAGGGACTATAATAGTTTCGTATGGTGTACATATAAGTGATTTGAGTTGTTCCTTGAGCTAAGGGATTGGTGTGTATCTATAGGGGTACAACACCTTAAAGATGGAATGTCTTTATATTCTCAGACATTTACATATGTATACAATAAGTAAAAGTCTTGGTATTCATAGCTAGCTGGTATCCCATCCAAATAACTGTTAATGTTTCGATTTTTCATCCTTCCAATCGATTAAGTGTCTCTGGAGCCGATCAAGTAGGCTGGCCGTCCATGTTGGATGTAGGTTTGCCTATGTCCATGGGGAAGGGAGTAAAATCAAAGTATTCCTTAGGAATAATGATGGAGATTCTAAAGATAAGGTTGCTAATTGAGAGTCCAAGTCGTAATGTGCAGGTTATAATTAATTCTCAAATTGGGCAAGGTCACCGTTATTTATACTTCCTAGTGTTCTCCTAGTTTAAGTCTCTTTATGTTTATCCTATACATAGGTCTTAGAGTCCTATGATAAGTGATTTTTTAACTCGCGAACGTGATCTTCCAATATTTTTTGTTGTCTCCCTACGTATTCGTGATCTTCCAAGATAAGTCATGTGGCATGTACTTGATATAAATTCATCCAGTCTCCCTTCAATTTCCCCCAATGTTAGGGTGCCAGCTAACATGTTGGTTCGCCCAGACTTGTTTATAAGTTATTAGACACCTGTCATTCGAACAATCATTTGCATTAATTTCCCATGTCTGCACATGCCTACTTCTTAGGCCATGCGAATGGATTTCAATCATTGCTCTGTAAATCATTTTGCATAGTTCCCACTCCTTGGACCACGCAATATGTCCTCAGTTACCTAGGTAATAGTGGTGTGTGAGAGCGTGATTACCTAACCCAATCAAGAAGGTGGAAGTAGAGTTGACAACTGGCATTGGGTATAAGGCTTATAAAGACTTTTACCTTTCCATCTCAATTATCTATGAAGGTAATATATTTTCTTCCTTACTCTCTCTAAAGTTTTTAATGGATGGAGATTTATTTTTCTTCTTCTCTTTCTTCCTAACCTTATCATGCCTAGGCATAGGAAATATGAGGTTGTTGCAATAAATGAATTTTTTTTTAATTCCGTGATAAGTATGGAATTCCTAAAAATTTTAAGAATAGACCAACCACAAGGAGGAAAACATTATGAATCTTCCTTCTGGTGAGGTTACCTTTATGATAGTTGCTATATTGGAGGGGAAGTTAACTTTCCCCTTCACCCATTTTTGGTTAAAGACTCCAATGTTATTGAATAATCCCAATCCAAGCAAATGGTAGCTTCTATCGAATTGTTATGGGAACCATAGCCATAAACCAAATTCGTGGGACAAACTTGGACCTTGAATTGTATATATGAAAAATATTGAATTGTTATGGGAACCATAGCCATAAACCAAATATAGAATTTTATATATGAAACATTATGATAAGTGCCAATAATTTTTTGTGATTTACTACAGGATTGTGGTGCTCTCATACCTACCACTTTCCCTTGGCCCTTCCAGATGTGGGGAATAAATTTGATGAGGCCTCTAAAAAAGATGAAAGAAAGTTTCAAATATCTTGTCAAGGCAGTTGATTACTTCACCAAATGGGTAGAGGTCGAGACGATGATGGATATGAGCCAACCAAAAACTATCAAGTTCATTTGGAGGAACATAATTTTTCTATATGGGATGACCAATGCTTTCATTATGGATCACATGATCAAGTTTTATAATGACTAATTCGGCACCTACTGCACTAAATCTAAGATTAAAAAGTTGCATTCTACTCCAAGTCATCGACATTGCAACGTTTCGAAAGAGATCACATATAAAGCACTCTTATATGAGATGAATAAATGACTAGAGCAATCAAAGGAAAATTGGATAAACAAACTGCACAATGTCCTATGGGCTAATAGGATAACTCCAAGAATTTTTCTAGGGAAACTCTTTTCATGACAGCTATGGATCTGAAGCTGTAGTACTAACATAAGTCAGTTTTTCAAGCCATATATCTAGAAACTTAAATTCACCAATGAGAGACTTCATGCGTCAGCTCAACGTAAATCTAGAAGAACAAGTCAGAGAGAAAGTTACATAGAGGATAAATAAAATTGATAATAATTGATTCAATCCGAGCATAGAAAAAGTGGTAGATTTAGTGCTAAAGAATGTGATATAGAAGAGAAACAAGATAAGGCAAACTGGCACGAGCCATACCAAGTCAGATCTGTGGTATTCCCAGGAACATACAAAATTAAAAACTTAAAGAGGGAACCTTTCAAGAATCCTCAAAATTCTAAACGCCTCTGCAAATACTATAACTAAGTTGACTAGATTGAAGAAAGATATAAATGAAATGAGAATATGCTATGTAAAAGTTTCTACTATCATCAATGAAATATTCAATCTTTCTCTGCAAAATATTACTATTCAATTTACAAATCTGTTATTATAAACTACAGATATTCTCAGGCTCAAAAGATGGCAAGAGGCCTCGATTGAAGCCATCTCAAAAAAGATGAGAGGCATTAACCAACTACAACCGAATCATATTTCGTGAATGTCTTGGTCCTTTGGATAAGTTGAGATAAGGAAATTCTTCAATCTAGGGATAACTAATATTGTCATCGATTCATATTAGTCATGAACCAACCTAATAGACGAGTAAGTTGACTAAAGACTAGGTGAATCCCAAAAATGGACAAGCATGTCATCGGCAAGGCCAAAGACAACACAAATAAAAGTGACTGGGGAATAATAAGCTAACTTTCTACTTAGAAACATTTTATCCGAATAACATTTCACGATCACCTTAATCCTTTAAATACGGTGAACCATGAACATTTGTCCGTCCACTGATAAATTATAGTCAGAATGTCAGTTGTCCAAGAGCCAACCACAAAACTAATAAAGTGTCTAAATACTAGCAGGCATAAGAAAGCTCAAAGCACTGTCTCTAAAACAAATGTCAATTAATTCTGCAAAAATATTTACAAGCTAAATAGACCCTAATAACAAAAATTATATGTGGGGGATAACTATTTGGTCAAGTAAAAATGTTACGTGGATATACAAGCATGCATTGAAATATGAGGAATTAAAGTCAAAGAAAAATATTCATTCAAACATCAGCAGAAAATGAAAATACATTCTCCAAGTACAAATACCTAGTAATAGTGTTCAAAAAGTATAAGATAAAATAAATAAAAATCTTCATATGATTAAACCGATAGACGATTTACTGAAGGACAAATGACAGAATGGTCATCGACCATAGGATCTCGAAAATCTCCTTGAGTTGCAACCTCAAGGCTTAAAGAGGAGATCAGATCATTTGACGTCAGTTCGACTAAAAGAACAAGTTTTATCTCATGAGTAGGAGGGTCAATGTTTGACTCCTGAATGGGTGGATCCACATCGCCATTAGTTAAGGAAAAAGACTCATTATTGTTACCCTCCCATGCGCCTACAATATCTACTATATCACGACAATACATCATGACCCTATTTTTGAGTTCGGCATACCCATCAGAAAAGTAGTACATTTTCTTCAAAATAGCCTCAAAAGAATACTTATACTCCGTAACAGCGGACTCGCAAGCTTTGGTGGTTGAAGAATTTTTTATTATGCAGAAAATATGAACAGATGTTTGGATTTGAGGCGTAATAGACTACTGTCCTTAAGGTGTTATTTGCCCCCACTCGTACAGAGTTTGCTAACGGGTCTAGGCAAATTACCTCCAAGATACAACAATCCACGGGTTTATTCAAGTAGCAAACTTGAATAATAACCCACAGAACACTCTATGAAATTGGTAAGAAGAAATAATAGAGAGAAAGAGAATTTTCGGAATACATTATGACAGGATTTTGCCTTTTATATATAGCCTCTTGTGGTGTCTGTTCATGAAGAGACACCACATCCAAAGGTCATTGACGATGCGTACGTGCGAAGTGCGCCTCTAAAGCGCCCTAAACGCCCAATCGCACTTTCGCACACGCGCGCGCGCGCGTGTGCATGTGCGGATGGTGCAAAGCACCATCCTTGGACCTAAGGTGTACACTAGTAGCATACACTTCAATGCACACAAGTAATCTCTTATGACATAAAAGCATTTATTAACCCACTAACTTTTTCACACTTTTCCAATGTGGGACTTTGATTTTCCCACTTCCCTTTGTCTTTTCTTATTCCAATTAATTGATGGTTTTAACCTTTCATTTTCTCTAACCATTAATACCCATTAATATTAAAATCATCCAACAATCCCCCACTAGATTTTAATATTAATGCAATTTCTTCTTGTGATATGCTCATGCATACAAGGAGGTATCTTTCGATTTAAACCTTCAGTTAGTGAATACATATCAAAGTTCTAATAAGACAATGGTGTGCCATGCATTAAACCTTGTCTTATTATTTAGAACCGGATATATATCACACATGAGATATCCCAATTTCTACGAGATGTTCAATATGTTTTTAGCACTATTATGGCCATGTGCACTATCTTGGCTTCATGAATATTAACAAGAATAAACCCAAAATCTTGCTAGAAGCGGCACCACTTCATATATTCATATAGGTGAAGTTCTCTTGCATGTCTTTGCTACTTTAGACAACGAACTTCATTAAGAGTTAAACTCATCCTCTTGACGTAGCAATATGCACTGAACATCCTAGAAGGGACATGAAATTGAATAAATTTCAGTGCAAAACTAATCACTTATCAGTAACTTGTTATTACCCATTAAACTTTGGAATAGTGGTAATGCTATTACATAGTTGGGTTACCATTACCGGTGATTATTGAAAAAATGGTTTTAGTCCCATTCCACTAGATGTGTCCTTTACCAAATCTCTCGAAAGTCCTTTGATAAGAGGGTCAGCTAGATTCTTATTTGTTCGAACATATATAATATTAATAACTCCATAAGTTATTAATTGTTTGACATATTCATGCCTTAAACTTATGTGTCTAGATTTTTCATTATATACTTTGTTATACGCTCTAGACAATGTAGCTTCACTATCACAATATAAAGAAAGAGATGGCATTGGTTTTGGCCATAACTTTATGTCCAATAATAAATTTCTTAGCCACTCAGCTTCTTTTTCGGCTGCTGCCAGTGCTATAAACTCAGATTCCATTGTTGAATGTGTAATGCAAGTTTGTTTCTTGGATGCCCAAGATACCGCCCCACCCGCTAAGGTGAATATTCATCCAGATGTGGATTTATTATCACTTGCACTAGTTATCCAACTAGCATCAGAGTATCCTTCAAGAACTGCAGGAAAGTCATAATAAAATAGACCTAATTCTTTGGTCTTCTTGAGGTAACCAAAAATCCTCCCAATTGCTTTCCAATGATCCACACATGGATTATTAGTGTATCTTGACATTTTACCTACTGCAAATGCAATATATGGCCTTGTACAATGCATCGTATACATTAAACTTCCAATTGCACTAGCATATTCAAGTTGTGCAACTGCTCTGCCAGAATTTTCTAATAATTTTATACTAGAATCATATGGGGTATTTGCTTCTTTTATTTTCAAGTGATTAAATTTGTGAATAACTTTGTCAATGTAATGAGATTGGCATAATGCATAACTCCCACTATGTTTCTTAACCTTAATACCCAAGATGGTATCCACTTCATTAAGATCTTTCATCTTAAATTGTGAACTAAGATACTTCTTAGTTTCATATACACCTCTCATGTTTGTACCAAAAATTAATAAGTCATCAACATATAGACAAATAATACACCATAGTCATCGGTGAATTTAGAATAAATGCACTTATCAGCGTTGTTATGTTTGAAACCATTAGAAAGAATGATTGTATCAAACTTTTCATGCCACTGCTTTGGTGCTTGTTTCAACCCATAAAGTGACTTAATTAACTTACAAACTTTATGTTCATTTCCGGGCAAAACAAACCCTTCGGGTTGTTCCATATATACATCTTCATCTAGGTCACCATTCAAAAATGCTGTTTTAACATCCATTTGATGCACAAATAGATTATAAATAGATGCAATTGCCATTAAAACACGTATGGATGTAATTCTAGCAACAGGTGCATAAGTATCGAAATAGTCAATCCCTTTTCTTTGTTTAAAACCTTTTGCTGCCAATCTAGCCTTAAAGGTTTGAATAGAACCATCGGTATTGTATTTTCTTCTAAATACCCATTTACTACTAATAGGTTGTGATCCTTGTGGAAAGTCCACTAAAACCCATGTCTGATTTGATAGAATTGAATCCATCTCATCATTAATAGCTTCTTTCCAAAAAGAAGCATCTCTTGAAGTCATTGCTTCGTTAAAGGTTTTAGGATCTTCTTCTACGTTAAGTAAAATAGGCATTTTATTTAGAATATTATCTCTATCTCCTTCAACCAAAAAGGCTAAGGCTTGAGATGAAATAAAATCAGGGCCAAAAGATTTTTCTTTTCTAGCACGCTGACTTCTTCTAGGTTCTATTTCTGTTTCGGGTTCATTCCTCTTATTATTAATTGATGGTCTAGGAATCAACCTAGTGGATGTATCATGATTGGCATCTAATTCGACACATGAATCTTTATAAAATTTATTTGCAATAAATTCAACATCCCTTGATTCAATTACAACATTAGAATTTAAGTCCAACAACCTATATGCCTTAGAATTTTCCGCGTATCCTATGAAAACTCTTTTAATTCCTCTTGCACCCAACTTTGAACTTTTAGGGTCATGAATTCTATAGAAAGCCAAACAACCCCAGACTCTTAGGTAGTCCAGATTTGGTTTTCGATTCTTCCATACCTCGTATGGAGAAACATGTGTTTTCATTGATGGAATTCTGTTGTGTAAATGACAAGCGGTGAGTAAAGCTTCTCCCCACAAATTGTTTGGTAAGTTTGAATTAATCAACATAGAATTGATCATATTAGTAAGAGTCCTATTCTTTCTTTCAGCCAAACCATTTTGTTGGGGAGTATAAGGGGCAGTTCTTTGATGTATTATTCCATGTTCTTCACAAAATGAGTCAAATTCATTTGGAAAATACTCTCCCCCTCTATCACTACGAAGAATTTTAATTTTCTTTTCCTTTTGGTTTTCAACTTCTGCTTTATAACGTTTAAACATAGAAAAAGCTTCATCCTTATGTCTTATCAAATATACATATGTGAATTTTGAGCAATCATCAATGAATGTAATAAAATATCTTTTTCCACCTCTAGTTAAAATACCATTATATTCACATATATCAGAATGAACTAATTCTAATAATTCAGCACTTCGTTCGACTTTAGGAAAAGGTCTTTTTGTTAATTTTGCTTGAATACAGATTTCACATTTTTCATGAGAAGTACTATCACAAGTTATTAATTTATGTTTAGACATGTATTTCAATGATCTAAAATTTAAATGCGCTAATCTAGCATGCCAAACATCAAAAGACTCAACAATATAAGCAGAATTATTCATATTATTAATCAAAATACTGAGTTTGAACATTCCATCACAAGCATACCCTTTCCCAACAAATGCCCCATTCTTAGACAGAATTAACTTATCAGACTCAAAGACAGCTTTAATGCCGCTTTTACAAATCAAACTTGCAGACACTAGATTTTTTCGAATTTCTGGTACATGCAGAACATTTGTCAACGTCAACTTCTTTCCAGATGTGAATTGTAGTTCAACGTTTCCTTTCCTAGAACTTTGACAGAATTATGATTCCCCATTAGAACCTCTTGACCGTCCTCTTCTTTTTCATATGCGGAATACAATGATTTATCATTGCAGACATGTATGGTAGCCCCAGAATCGAGCCACCAGTCAGAAGACTTCGTTATTGCCGCCATGTTTAGTTCGGTAATCATACCAATTTGCATGTCCGATACCATTGCGACAAGATCCTCGATCTTATTTTCCACCATATTTGCATTGTTTGTATTATTGGATTCAGTAGCATCTATCTTTCGTTTCTTGTTTCTGCAATCACGGGCATAGTGGCCATTTTTGCCACAATTGAAACAAGCCCTATTGGACTGTTTCTTATTGGAATTATTTTTCTTGAACTTCTTACCATTAGGTTTGAAGTTCTTATGATATTTCTTTCCTTCAACAAAGTTTACTTTGGTGGAATTATGAGAAACATTTGTTTGATCACGGGATCTGGTTTCTTCTTCAATTCTTAAATGTTTCTGTAACTCCTCCAAACTTATATCATCTTTCCTATGTAGGAGTTTCTTACGACAATCATTCCAACTTGGTGGTAATTTTGCAATAATTGCACCAACTTGAAACGACTCAGAAATTTCCACCTTTAATTCACGAAGCTTTGTGACAAGGATTTGCAACTCATGTACTTGGTCTAAAACAGTTTGGTTATCACTTATTTTGAATTCGAAATATTTCGGAATTAAGAATTTATCCGTACCTTCTTTCTCTGTTTTGTATTTATATTCAAGAGCATTCCAGATTTCCCGCGGAGACTGCATAGAGTTGTAAAGATCATATAATCGATCAGAAAGTGTATTCAGAATATGCCCACGACACACCAATTCGTCTTCTTCACGTTTCTTCCTTTGTTCTTTGACAGTTTCATTATCGTCTTCTTTTGGTTCCGGAATTGCTTCTAGTTTAGGATCCAGAACATATGCTATTTTCAAAACTGTGAGAAGGAAGAATAATTTTCCTTTCCAGCGAGTGAAATTTGTTCCATCAAAGCGGTCCAAATGCACATTGGGATTCAAAAACATATTCATATTCTTTTCTGCCTCCATAATAACACCTTAAGATTGTTGAAGAATTTTTAATTATGCAGAAAATATGAACAGATGTTTGGATTTGAGGCGTAATAGACTACTGTCCTTAAGGTGTTATTTGCCCCCACTCGTACAGAGTTTGCTAACGGGTCTAGGCAAATTACCTCCAAGATACAACAAATCCACGGGTTTATTCAAGTAGCAAACTTGAATAATAACCCACAGAACACTCTATGAAATTGGTAAGAAGAAATAATAGAGAGAAAGAGAATTTTCGGAATACATTATGACAGGATTTTGCCTTCTATATATAGCCTCTTGTGGTGTCTGTTCATGAAGAGACACCACATCCAAAGGTCATTTAATCACGGCCCTTGGATATATAACTATATTTTTTAACGTTCCAGATTTGAACTAAAAAGATGCGACTGTACGGATTAATACTTAACGAAGTAGCGCCAAAATCCGACGGTTCAGATCCACTCGCGCCATAATTATGTGTCATTTATTATGGATTTAATCTGGATCGTTTGATCTTTTGACGTTGTCAAAAATCAAAGGCTCCTGCTGCTCCTCACGACGATCGAAGTGCAAAGTGCGCCTCTAAAGCGCCCTAAATGCCCAATCGCACTTTCGCACACGCGCGCGCGCGCGTGTGCGTGTGCGGATGGTGCAAAGCACCATCCTTGGACCTAAGGTGTACACTAGTAGCATACACTTCAATGCACACAAGTAATCTCTTATGACACAAAAGCATTTATTAACCCACTAACTTTTTCACACTTTTCCAATGTGGGACTTTGGTTTTCCCACTTCCCTTTGTCTTTTCTTATTCCAATTAATTGATGGTTTTAACCTTTCATTTTCTCTAACCATTAATACCCATTAATATTAAAATCATCCAACATTGGTTATATCACCCCGCAAGCTCTGGATGATGACCTCATCCAATTATATTTTCTCATAGGCCTTCTTGAGTTTCTTCTAAACATTGGAAAGATTGTATGTCTTCTCCTTCAATTCATCCCCTTGAATTTTGAGTTGGTCATTTGCCTGAGTAGCCTCCATCTGAGTAGAAATCGAAACCTTACCCAAACTAGTAATCTGAGTCTGAATCTCTTTGTTCATTTTCTTCTCATTTTCAAAGGTGTAAACATGATACAAACTCACGCTCTTAAAGGATTGTAGATGATTACTTTGCTACAAAAAGATAAAATGTGAGATAAGCTAAAATAAACAAAATATTATGAAAAATTGAAAGCCTCAAGAGAATATCTGGAAGGCCTTGTGTTATGTATATAGCCAGAGGGTGTTAGTATTCATGGTCGTACGGTACTCAAAATTAAAACTACGTGTGTGATAGACGAGTAACTTGAAAGAGTTTTCTATATGACCCAAAATAGACTTATTATCTTTCATCAGCATCTCGTAGGTGATGGGAGAGTTAGGTCCCTATTCGAAGGATATCACATCACCATATGGAAAAGGAAGAACCTCAGTTTGAACATTTTTGTCCATGTGCCGAGCCTAATCCCCATCGATCATAATTGGATGCTTAAGCAAAGAAGAAGAAGGATCATCTAACCTCTTTCAAGGTTAACCTAATCCTCCAGTATCTGTTTGTTGCTTGCGAAGAAGAATGAGAGTTAAATGATCAACTTATTTTAGTGTCATCCCCCTCATGGATCGAATTCATAACTCTGAAGTTAATGATGTATTGGTAAAGAACAAAGATTATTAAAAGACAAATTGAAAAATTAAATGAACTAACACTTGCGAAAACTCATTCACCTTCCTCAACTTCAACTTAAACCAAGACCCAGGCGTTGGCTTTGGTTTGAATCTTGACGTGAGTAACCGAGCTCTATGAGACTGGCAAAGGAGAAAATATCTTTAAAGACAAATGGGTCGAATCGGTAGTATTTCTCTACTATCCGTATCTCAGCATCATAGATTTTTAAATTAGATCACAAGTAAACTAAGGCAGAATAAAAGATAGTTCATATTTCAGAAATGAAAGTACATAAAATAAGTAAAAAAAATAATACCAAAGGTATTAGGAACACTCTAGGTTCGAGGAACCCTAGAAGTTTTCCTAACTTATTTCGAGATGAACTCTCAACTTCCCTTGATGTAAATGAATTTGTATTTCAAAAAATAGTTGCTTGTTTGGGCCATCTTTACTAACTTTTTATTAGTCTTTCGAAGGAGAGGTGATATTAGTTAGGAGCCTTAGAATTATTTCTTATCCCATGGATATACCTATAAATACCTTCATTAATGTCAAACCTAGAGGGATATCTCGAGTAAATCATCTCCCTTAAGATCGTCCTATAGGCATTAGGGCCGAGTTGGGTTGAAGTTACCCCATAACCCTTAAAAATACCTTTAATAATAGAGTGTAGTGGGACACGAATCCCCATAATCAAGGCAAAGGGGAGAATCAAATCTCATCTGCATAAAGTCGATTAAAGGCATGTTCATCTTTCTCAAGAAACCTATAGGTAATACTAATTTCAATACTTTATAGGTACTCATACTTTAATAGCTCGAATAAAGTTACATAACAAGCATAGTTAACAACATTAGTCTTAGAGTGGCCTTTTCCTCAGTTGACTCTATAGTAGATTCAACTGGAACTATAACAGGAAAACTAGGTGGGACCGAATGTGTACAAGACTGGCAGTTTTTCCTTGTGGAGTCCCTAAGAACAACCACTAACATAATTGAGGTCCGATCGTCATGGTTCCTCCCTCATTCTTTGTTCCTTACACCATCATTTAGGCTTTTTGAAGCCATGAACTCTGACTTATTATATTGGTGTATGGGGACTGAGGATCCAAGCCTAGAGAGGAAAATGTGTTAGGCACAATGATTATAGGGTTTTTGAGAGTTCAACAACCTCCAATGGCACAAGTCTAAAAGGCACTTTGGAATTTGTATTATACTCACTAATCTACCTTAATACTCTTTCAACCCACTCAAATCACACATAAATGCACTAAAACTCAGAAAGAGAGAAAATCTAAAGGAATATATAATCACACATGGACAATTGGGTAAAACCCTAGTAAATTCGAGAAATTGGGGATTCTTAAAGCTAACTAACTCAATGGCTATCTATATTTCCAAATCCACAAGAAAAATCCATAATTGATAACCTAGATAGAAAGATAACCACAACCAAGAAAGTTTTAAACCAAAAAAAAGTATAAGAAACAAAAAACCCTAAAAATTGAAGAAAAGGAACGAGAAGTACATGGGCTCCCCGGATATTAAAAGAAATTAGATGAATGATGAATGTGGACTATGACGACTGGAAAAGGAAAATAAACTTGTCGAAAATGATCAAAACATTGAAGGAATTTGCCAAAAATGAAGAAAATTTGGAAACGGGGAATGTTCTCTCTCTCTTAAACATGTGGTTTGAATATTTAGATTCTAGAAGATTTAAAATGAGTGAAAGGAGTGATTTAAATAATCTTGGGAAAATAAATATTTCAATGGAAAAAGTGTGACGTAATGTTCATTTGAGTACGTATGATAGCTTCCAAACTGCGAAAGAGGATAATAAACTTATTTAACCCGCGATTCACATCAATATCTAAAAATAGGGATTTGATTAGTTCCTCGTATTAATATTTGTCTTTCCTCCCCATATGAGGAAATTAATCACATAATTTTAATATTTTAAACTTTATGGTTATTCTTTTAAATTAAGTGTAAGTATGTTCATCCCCCCATCAGGGAAATTTTATATGAACATTTTTATTTTAAAAGAATTAACCGACGGGAATTATTAAGCACCGATGTTCTATAATGACACTCTGGTAAAGATCGTATCCTTAAGATGGTTTTCATATTGGGTGAACGATGAAATTTTTGGATTATAAATATATGGGAAAACCTCAATCCAATTATTGATTTAATAATGAGCTTGATCAGAGGCCGATGGATGGTGTTACTTGTTGATGAATAATCAATTTTTTCCCCAAAAGGGATATAGAAGGATAAGGCTAAGTCTCAAGGAAAAATTTATGGGGTTAAGAAACTTCGTATTCATGTGAAATAGTTAAAAAGATGAAAAAAGTGTTTTCAGTGCAAGTAGGTAGAACATTGATAGCAATAATGTTCGATTTTTCCTAGAATTTTAATATGTGGATAATATGTGGATGATATTATCCTAATAGGGAAAGAGGTGGGTGTATTATCTTATATAAGAGTGTGGTTGTCCATCTAGCTCGATATGAAAAACTTAGGATGAACTAGACACATCCTTGGGATCAATTTTACTCTAGAGTGCATAAATATAATGTTGGGCTTATCCCAAGACACTTATATTGATATTATGCTAAAACATTTAGCATCAGGATTCAAAGAAATGATTTTCTCCTTTCAAGTTTGCACTCACTCTATTTGAGTATCAATGTCCTAAACCACTTGATCAGATATAGACGATGAGAAATGTACCTTATGCTTCGGTGGTGGGTGACCTCATATATATTATACTGTGTATAATATAGAAAATTTACTTTACCATTGGCATGGTCAGCTGATTTCAATCTAACCGAAGTGAGGAGCACTGGATAGTAGAAAAGTGCATTCTCAATTACTTGAAAAGGACTAAAAATCATGTGTTAGTTTACTTAAAGGATAATCTTTCACCTTTCAGGTATGTTGATGTCTAAAGGTACAAAGATTTAAATTTCAATTAGATAAGGATTCCAAGAATTCTGCATCAATATATATGTTTACTCTTTAAGGTCAAACTATTTGTTGGAATAGTGGAATGCAATCATGTAGTGTTGACTCCACCAAGGAAGCCAAAGTTATTGCCACTTTAGAGGAAACTAAAGAGATTATATGGATCGTATACTTCCAAAGGTCGAGAGAAATCATAAACCATAAAATAGTTAAGCACACTGGGCATGATTTTCACCTATTTTGAGATCAAACAAGGTAGGTGATATGTTTGTGACCAAAGTTTCGAAGGATAACTACTAGTTAATCCTTTTACAACAAGGGTTATAGACTGCCAAGCAAAAGTTAAATTCATTGGCACGTGGTTTTAAGATAAAGTGGGATATTCTTGGGGTTTTATTCTTAAACCCACGTATGATGGTTACTTTTGAATAAAGGGGTGTGAGATTAATGTAAACGTGAGAATCATTTTTGTGATAATTACTTATATTTTTTTAAATATGTTGTATAAACGTCGATCAATTGGACTTAGCAAGAATTCTGGTGAGTTGGGTTTGTCCTGATCAGGGAAGATCAAAATACTGGTTGTTGTAGAACTGAACAATTCACAACTTAAATAGATAGTTAGCATTATATTAGTAAAGTTGAGAGTACAATCCTAGTAGCATCACTCAACTATGGGAACATGTCCAATAGTTCAAAAACTTATCTCATAGTTCAAAAAGGATTGTGACGGTAGATCAGTATTTTATTGCATTGAACTACGAGTAAGATTCAAGTCTAGGCATTGACTACATTATACTTTCATAATCTCACTGGTTTTCATAGGGTGCATAGGTTATTAACCCCTAGGGGTATGAGGATTGTAATACTTGCACAATAACTAATTTGATGGGTGCTATTCAATTTAATTGGGTCTAAATCTCTGTAAGTTCGATAATCAATATGTAGGCAAGTCTGAGATCACAATTATGAAATCAGAATCCGGAGGAATCTAGAGGAATCTAGTGGATTTATATTTAATGTAGTAAATAAGTTAAGTATAAGATTAAAGAATATAAAATAAGTTGGTTGATTGATTGGGGACAAAGTAATTTGACGAAGCATGTATTGTATGCTTAACTTTAGGAATCATATTATGTACCATAATAAATTTGCAAACAAGACCTCATCATTCAAGTAATTTTGAGATAATTAAATTAGAGTGAGGTCGTGATTATATTAGTGGAAGTAATCATGATTAAATGGAGAAAGTAAATAAATTACTGGGATGTAATTCTAGATTTCCAAATACCTATTTGGAATCCCGACACTACTTTTTTAGGATATTTATTTTTTATTTTTTGGCTTTCCAAGTGTGATTTGGCTAGGGCCTTTTCAAGGGATTTCTAGAGGACTATTAGAGCTATTTATTACAGAGGTTAGAATTTTAATATGTGAGAATTCCTATGGATATTAGGACGATTTGGAATGAGGTAATAGCCCAAATTATATAGTTAGTATTTGTTGTGTTATTCCTATACATATATTTGATGATAAATGCTTTGTGTATTATTTGTGGTTGTGTGTATTTGTGAGGAAGATATTAGACGGGGATTTGATGCGATTATTTAGAAAGTATGTATACTATTCCCCTGGCTGATGATGTAGGTTTCATATAGATCTATATCCTAATCCTATGTTTAGTTGGTCAACAGTCTCCTAAGTAGGAGATCGATGAGACTTGATCCATCATTCAAATCTTGGTAAATAGTTTCATGGTGGTGTGATTGCATAAGGATTTCCCCCTATATTTGTGTGTGGATGGTATGTGATCCATTAGGTTCCTCCTACGGACTGATCCAAAAAGGCACGAGAGAGGTCCCCAAAGGTTAGAACCTTCGTGTGATACTATATCTATGTAGTTGGTCTGGTGATGCACGTATTGAAATGATGTATTGAATTGTGCTACTACTATTACTATGATATCATTACTTATTTGGTTAAAAGATAGTATATGGGGACTCCGGATAATATATAATTTATTATAGTTAGAGCTATGTTTCCATGTTATCTTCTTAGATTGATGAAAATGAGGTGGTTTTGTAGAACTTAATAGTTACTTGTATAGTGGATAGTTGGGTAGTTAGGCCAGTGATGGCATGGGCTTTATGAGTATCATATATCATCATAGTTACTATAGTTTTAGGTACAATATATTAGAATATAGTGTAGTAGCATAGTTAGCCTAGTGATTAGTTGAATTTACTTGGGTATTGTGTGGGATAGTGGTTAGCCCTCTTAAGGGACTTAATCTATTTGGACATAATAAAGGGTGAGGAAACTATGTGTCGTTAGTATTCATAGTGTATTAATATTGATGACGGTATTATACTATATTATGAGTTATAAATACATAGGCTACAAGGTTAGTTTCGGGACTTGGAAGCTTACGTTCATAGTTATGTACAGTGTAGTTGGACACTTAGCTAGGATATACCTTAAGACGGGTGAGGTGAGGTATTTTTTATGTGAGTGTTAGTATGACGGCATGAGATGTAAATGAGTCATATTTAATCTATTTTTGAGCGTATGTGCTTGAAACTGAGATGGATGAAATATACCCAATTAAAATTTCTTGTGAAGTTGTGACAAAGTTTTCCTTACAAGTTCAAGTTAGGATATCAAATACAAGCCCTAAGGTCTATGTGATAAATTATTTACAAAATATATTACACAAAATTTTATATTTAATATTAGGTGATTTAATTGAAGTATGGAATAGGTAAAAAATATAGCACAAGACCAAGGCATACTAGGAAAACCCCACAGCGGGAAAAACCTTGTGCCGACTGAACAAAAAATGTACAATGGTAGTGTTTTAAAACTATAAAAAAATAAACTTAAAAACACTCACGATGTTATCACCTAATAGACACTTATTCCTACCATATCCTCCAAAGAGAGCGCCAACAGCTAGAGAGTGCTACACAATCGTGACTAGTTTTGGTCCAGAACAAATGTCATCAACTCCTCTAGCCAAATAAATTCTTCGCTTAAAGCTTGAAGCAAACATTATTCATTTTGAGTTTGAAAAAGAAACTATGTGTTCCAACATGAAAGAATGATGAGAGTCCATTAATGAGTGTGGTAACACTTTCTAGGTGTGTGATGACCTAATGTGAAAGTGTTTCTTGAAAATAATGGCTTAACTCACAAAATATATCCTTCAGGTATATGAAAGCTAAAATTAAAAAAATATAAAGATATTTATTCAAGGTTTTGAAAAAGATTTTAAAGGAAACAATTTCACTTTGTAATATTTTAGGATTTCACAAGTATTTAAACTAAAATATCTCAAGAATATATAGAAGAGTAAAACAAGACTTAAAACTTGGATGGATAAATGATTTAATAAGAAGTTTTTATCAAAAGGTTTTCATACCCTTAAAAAATAATAAAATTTTAATAAAAATATTTTTCCCACAAAGAAATCAAAAAATCACAGTTACGCCCTCTCGCAAAAATGAAGTCCAACCCACTTACTTATAACACCCAAGCTTTCAAGATAAGTTAGGAGGGTATAAGTGGATAAGTAGACTTATATGAAGTGTCATTGTGTAAAAATAGAAAAGATTTGGTCAGATCTTTAGTTTGTATAAGTATCAAGAAATATGTTCACAATTTAGCTCAAAATGTGACTTTTGGTGGTATCAAGAGTCTGTCACCATAGGGTCGTTGTAGAGAGAGATTGCGGCTAACCTGAAATGATCCAAGATACTCAATAGTCCAAACTTTTTGTATGGGCACATATCACCGGAGTTTTTTTGCAACGAACTTTTGTGTCATTGTGGTGACCCTGTCATGAGGATATAAGTAAGGCCAAAGACGAAAATCTCTAGAATAACACACAGCCAGCGAGACACTATCCATGCAGCTAGAAAAAAACTCATTGTGGTTAAGGTCTTCTACGATAGACCTCAGTTACCTTTATGAAATGAAATTTTTAAGATATTCAATCATTTTATTGCATTTAATAAACAAGTCGAGAGATCCATGTTAACACACAAACACACATAAAAAAATTATTTTCTAATAAGGGGAACATGTATGAGTAAAATGTGTATGAGTCTACTTTCCATTTACCTTCCTAATAATAACATAAAAGGATATACAAAAAGGTTACGATGTTTGTTAAGTGTTTTGTAAAATGCTTTTCCAAAACAACCTTAAGGACAATACTCAAAGTATATATGGTCAATGGAATACGATAATCTAGTCCTTTGGGGCACATGAGTAAAAATCATACTCTTACAATCTCCCCCTTTATCTATCCTGTGAAAAAAATACAAAACATAAGATTACAAATATTATACAAAAGTCTAGAAACCTATAGCATATAGACACAATACCGTCTAAAGACAAAGACATCCATATACTACGAATCCTCCTATTATAGAAGAATTCCTGGAAATTCATGCACCTATTAATCTGTTATGTACTCTAATAGAATATATAGATACAACTATATGATGGAAAGTTAATAGAAAATCTGTGATGCATAAGTTATGGAAGTGATTCATCATTCTAAGGTGTGTATACAAGTTCTAGAAATGATAATATCGTAGTGGTTGAAAGGTTCTTCCAACAAGTTATCGGAAGATAACATCTTACAATTCATCTACAACAGGAGATGGAGGTGTTTTGTGTAGTTTTTCATCCAATTAAGTATTGAGTCATGGGTGATCATCTTTATTGCCTTTTCCATTTTCTAGCTTTAAAAGATCTAATCGTTTCTTGCAAATAACAAGCATTGAATAAGAATTAAGAATAAATTTCTAATAGAGTTAAATTGTATGTATTTTGACTTATTTCGTATTTGGATAAAACTTTTAGGTCATAGGCTAGGACTTGAGTGTGTTGATCTTTCAATCCTATGATGTTTGATTGGGAGATATAGCAACCAAGTTTAAGAGACTACATTCATCGTGTTATATTTTGTGCCACTTTTAGTCTTCATCGTCCATTGATATCGAGAGGTATGAATGCATATTATGTTGATACTTTAATTTCTTTTTTGGTGTTTAAGTTTTAAAATCATTCGGGCTTATTTCGAAAAAAAGATGTTTTAAGAATGTTTTTTAGATTTTTTGTTTTGATCAAACGAGCTTCAAATAAGTAGTCCAGTTTCGTTAGAATGATATTCAAACAAGTAGTGTAATTTCATTATAATGATCTTAAAAAAAGGATCAAATGAGATTTTTTATTCTGCATAAACATTTGTTCAAAGCTCATTCGTTATTCGTTCAAATGAGAGTGCATAACTCATTTGAATGACCTTAGTAATCTTATTTCAATGAGTTGCCTAAAATAATGTGTTGCCTCAAAAAATGTGTTTTCTATAAATTAGAGTGTTGGAATTAGTTTTCATTAAAAAATTTGGTGAAAAACACTTTCTAATCACAAACCAAAAGTCTATAAATCTTAGTTCCACCCAAACTCTTTGAGATCTAAGATTCAATCTCTATATGTTTTGAGATTTTATTTGGCATCAAGGTTTTACCGATCATCATATTTGTTGAGTACATTTAATAGGCAGATTTTGTATTTTCTATTTACACATGGTGGACTCTGTGAATGTTGTGTTACGATGAAGAAGAAGTGCATCTGTGTTTCATATCCGTAGATGGTTGTTGAGCCTAATCGATCAACTCTGAGGTGTGTATGGACTCACACATTACGAAAGTTGAGTTGGTGGACTCATGCGTGTCACTGTGGGGGAGAGGCTGAAGATCAAAGATGTGTTATGGCTTGCAAGGGTGTGGAGTCATTATGTCACTCATCTCTCATTTTTTATAATTTCCTATCATAGTGAAATTGTGTGGCTGGACCGTTCGTGATTTTTCTCATTTGGGGTATTCTCGTACATCGGGCATTGTGTGATTGTTTGTTTTACTTTATCCTTCTATCACTTAGATGGATGTTTTAGGATAAAATAAAATTGGTTATAACATTTTTACACAACTTTCGTTTAAAATTATTGAAAGTGTTATTTAGGGCAATCATGTTTAAGTTGAATATTTAATTTGAAAAAAATAAATATTGGTTTATGTTTAGACCATTTCTTATATCCTGCACTTTTAATATACATAATAAAGAGCGGGATAGTTACCCTTACCGGTGCTTCTAATGAAATCAATCATCAGATCAAACATAAACTTCCCTAAATCCACAGTGACACATGTTCCCATGGCATGTAGGAATTGACTAGTAAAGGGAGGGATGGTATGATGATGTGAGTTCTGAATAATGTTTATAGAGAAAAGGATGAGGAAAAAATAATAAAAATCAATAAGACTTCCTTAGGGTATAGCACATATGGGATCCTCAGTAATTTATCCTCGAATGATCACGGTGACCACTTAAACCATGTTAAGAGTGGTACCGTATGCATATGGGTAGGTAGGTTTGAGAATAGTGGTTAACCCATAAATCTCCCTAAGAGAAGATGGAGTGATGGTGATGGAAAATACCATGAATAAAAAATGTAAATATGGAGTTAAAAACACATCAAAATTGCAAAATTCTCGAATGAGATCAGTATAAACACACTCTTTGTCAACACCTTGATTTTGTACACTCAGCCAACGCCTTTCTTTGAAAACTCTTACCCCAGCAGCATGATTAGTCCAAAGATAATTACAGTCAATTGTGCACTCGTAGTGAACAAAGTGGGTTGGAAATTCTCAAACTGGGAAAATTCTGTTGGACTAAAAAATTATGGAGGATATGGTTCCCAAGAAATTGAAGAACTTACCCAATACTTTCATTTCTTGAAAATCCCATGCATTGTCTAAAAAGAAAGGAAAATAGAAAATCCTAAACCCAAAAATTAAAAGAAATACTAAAGAACATGAAGATAGGAGTCAAATTCGTGAATCAAACTCATATAACGTGAAAAAGTATAACATAAGCCTTAATAGAGTCAAGGAGTAGCTATAAAGGATAAAAAGAAAAAAAATCATTAAACCATAAAAGAATGTCAAAATAAATTCCAAATCTAGAAGATAAAAAGTATAAGAATCTTAACAAATAATTTATAGAAAGGTTAATGGAGGAATTGTATAAAGAAAAGCTTCAAAATAGGCCAAAGATGAAGTGGGTATGGTCAGGTATCGAAGTGGAGAGAGAAAAGTATTTTGAAAAATTGACAGAAAAAATATTGGGGCACCCTTTAAAATGAACTTCCATTGTAGACAACCTTCTCGTTAGTCGCGACCATCACGGAAGCGATGACAAATGTTGCTATGATAAGAAACCCCTTTATTGTCCATGTGAATGGTCATATAATTTTAACTCTCTCAAATGAGTGTTCAACGTAGGGAATAACTTACAAAAAATATAAAGTGATCTGTCTCAAATTATCCATAAACAAAATTGAAAACGTTTTCTTTTATAAATTATCATAGTCAATGTTTAAATTGTTATTACAAGTACTCTATATGGAGAGTAAAATATCTACTGAAAGATTCATAGCATTTTTTTCAAGTTAATCTAAAAGATCATATAGCAGATAACTCACGTGAGAGAAAAAGGATACAAAAATGAGAATTTATCCGATAAAATCAAAACAAATATCAAAAGAGAAGTTTTACTTGAGAATTTTAAAACTTAAATGTGTATACACCACATTCTAGGACCTCCTAAGTCTCTCCTTAGGTCCCTAGAACCTCCCCATTTCACTACAAACCCTAGGTCATATATTGAGTACTGATTTAGAGGCCATTAGGTGCTCTTGGGTCCCGTTTAACTCCAATTAACTCTATTGTCAAAGTGAAATGTCAATGAATCTTTGAAAGGCTCTGAATACCCTTTCCAACAATCCACCCCGTGCACAAATTGGCATAACGGTTCGGAAAAATGGACCATTTTACCACCAAAAATTGATCTGGAGGCCACCATGAGCACTCGGGCCCCAATTTGACCCCAGTCAAATTCATTTCCAGTGAAAAAGCTCTTAAATTATTCGAACATCACTGAACCCCTTTATAACGGTCCATATCATGCACAACATGCCATAACAGTTTGGACGGACGATCCATGTTCCCTCAAAAATTGATTCGGAGGCCATTGGGCGCTCCCGGGTATCGTTTGACCAAGGTCAACTCTTCAGATCCAACAAAATTGAATGAATCATCGAAGGGCACTAAATAATCTTTCCAACGGTCTACCTTGTGCGCGAATCCATCGTACGGAGAGGATGAATGACCCATTTTACTCCGTAAGGTCACCGAATGCTTTCGGGCCCCGATTGACCAAAGTCAACTCTCTGAACCGATCGAAGATCTTTGTAATGTCGAATTACCTCGCATAACCTTTCCAACGGTCCACCCCGTGCGCGATTCTAACTTACCATTTGGACGAACAATTTTTTTCCGTGTGACGATCTCCCGTCCAAAGGACCGACGAGCGCTTTCTAGCCCCATTTGACCCAAAGTCAACTCCCAGACTCGGGAGAGGCCCAAAAAACTCTTGAAGATATCTGAATTACCTTTTAACTATATTACATGTGCATAATTTGGATCATTGGATTGCGTTCTATGACCATTTTTATGAAAAAATCTACATGAGACTGTCGATTGGCAGGTCCATTTCCTTGCCTATCGGCAGTGTGTCGTGGGTTACCTGCCGATTGGCAGGTCCATTTCCCTTCCTATCGACAGTGTGTCGTGGGTTACCAGCCAATTGGCAAGTCCATTTTCGTGCCTATATTCATGCTCCAAATAAAATACTTTCTTCATAATATACTAATCAAGAATCATGCATTTTTCACACTACATCACCAAAGAGCATGGCTATTGACCAAATTTTGTCCCGTAACTAAGGGGTCACTTCGTGATGGCGCTGATACGGTAGGTCGCAGTTAGCCTAGGCGATATGACTCTCACCTTCCATTGGCCAAGTACCTTTGATGTATATCGAACGATTCCCCCTCATCATACCGCTTGACCGAAGTCATGACGGGATGTATAAAGTAGGGAACTCGTTCATGTATGTCGAGTATATCGAATCCATTCTCACACGTACTGTCCCCATGAGGTATATAGTGAGGAAATTCAGGTATACTCAGGTACATCAAATGGCTTGTCCACACGTATCGATTACCCTCAAAATCAAGATGTATATCGTGGAATTCATGACAAAGGGGGGAACCCTTCCAATTAACCCAACAACTGCATACCCTCATATAGGCGTCAAACTTAGGCCACTCATATTTAGTTTATCGGTTACAACCCAAATCTTTGCTGAAATAACGGGTCGACATGCCACCCAAATTTTCGTGCAATTTTGTCTTTTTTCAAAACATGACCCTATCCACGAGCCTAAAAATAAGTCCAACCATATTTTTCAAACCAAATTTTCACATGCTCGTGTACCATTCGGCATTTCTTTTTTGCATTTAAGTAAACCTAACCCAAGTGAGAACATAATAATACTATTAATAATTATGTTGAGACCCTTTTTCTCATTTTTCCTCTTTCTTTACCAAAAGTGTCAAAAACATTTTTCCCCTCTTTCAGAAAAATACCCAAAAACATTTTGTCCTCCCCTTTTTCCAAAAATGTCAAAACTATTTTCCTCTCTTTTTTGAAATAATAGTTTTCTCCCCCTTCTCTTTTAAAAATAAATTTAATTTTCTCCTTCTCAGGTCAATCGCATACCTAACCATTGGCCTGGCTCTCTATTGGCTTTGGTTTTCTATCGAACCGCCCCTAAGCTCCGCCAGTTCCATCGCTACTTCCTCTGAATCTAGAATTCACCTTTATTAACTTTCAATGGAGAACGCCGACTAAGTACCGAATGTCCAGCTTGATTTGATGATGATCCTACCCCAACTTACTGCCATAATTGATAAGCTTCACTAAGGTTCACGAAATGCAATGAAACCGGGTCATGTTCCCGAAGAGCCCAGGGTCCTGTTCCCTCGTGATATGGTTTCGCCCGCACCTGAGCCTATTTGGGTCCCTAAGGTATATCATCATGCTCTATGTGCCCTTCCTGCTAATGGTCCATCGCCAGCTCATCTCCTCATATCGAATCTGGCCTAGCCAAGTGCTAACCTACTTATGATCGTTAATCCAACGGGAAAAGAGTTGAACAAGGTTAATGAATACCTTAAGATGTTGGCCAAGAATGTGTACCAAGTACGAATCTTCGGGAACTACACGGATTACACCCATATGTCTCCCTATCCTAAAGCAAGTTTTCAAAAAAAGTTCAAGATGCCTAACATTGAGAAGTTCAGGTGTAGTGGACACCCAATTGTTTATCTACGAAGTTACCACTAAGCCATGACTCTCCTAGGTGCCTCCAAGGAAATAATGGCCCAAATGTTCCAACAGACTTTGAAGGATAGTGCTCTTCGTTGGTTCTTATCTCTCAGGAAGTCCAGGACTCGCAGTTGGGAAGATGTTGCCCATGAATTCATGTCATTGTATAAGTATAACAAAGAGTTGGAGGTCACCCATGAAGCACTTTATACTCTTGACTCAAATCATAGGCAAAGGAACTCTCCAAGAAGATGGACTTCCTATTCTTGAAAATGTTCTTCTAGTTAAAGGTTTTAAAGCCAATCTACTTAGTATCTCGTAATTTTGTGACTCAGATCATACTGTTACCTTTTCAAAGAAAAAATACAAAATTTTAAATGAAAAAGGTGAATGCATAATTACAGGATTCAGGACTCCTGACAATTGTTATACTGTCATGAACAATTCTGAAATCTGTAATATTTCCAGAATGGATGACAACGAGATATGGCATAACAGAATGGGTCACATATAAAGCACCTTATACTCTTGACTCACTTGAGTCTATATTGTATAAGGGTTCATCTAGTTTGGAAATTATGACAAAATTATGTCTAACCTAGAATCCAAAGAACCTCAGAGCTTGCACTACTATTTCATCATTGATTGAAGTGATCTAGACCTCATTACCAACACTCACACACAGTAGAATGGATCATATACATGTCATATTGCATATTAATGTGTGTATATATGTTGAGTGTGTTTAAATCCCTAATATTGCTTTTTAAATATTTTTTGGGATTTTATAAACAATTTAAAATAAGGTTTTAATAAATTAAAACTTGGTTTTAAAAGTTTGTGGGGTCAATCTTCTATTTCACATTGTTGGTTTAATTGACTAAAAGTTGTCTTGGGTAGAATCCGAAAGCGGCAGAGACTTCAGGGTGTTCATTGTAATTATTTTCAGATGGGCATTTTATCCTGTCTTATTGTCCAACACCTGTTGCCCTCTGATTGGTTGTAATTGTGTTTCTTCATAGAGTGTAAACCAGCGCCTATTTTCAACCCTTGGATCGTTTTTATCAACGATCTGCATGCGCCCTTTCATAATCCCTGTGAACCCTGTTTGGACCAATCAGGAGAATTTTAACCACCGCATATCGTGAGCCCTTGGATTAGAGTCAATCCATCTTGACTCAATCTGCTCCCTTGATTTCAATCCTCATTCTCGAACCTTCTCAGCCTCCTATAAAAAGGCTCCTACTTTCAGCATTAGAAGACTTTTGCCATTTCGTCCTTTGAGAAAAAAAAAGAGAGTAGAGAGAAAAGAGAGAGAAAGAGTTAGTAAACCTAACCCTAACCCTAAATCGTCCAAATAGTTCAAACCAAATATAAATCTTCAAACCCCTGTATTTTCCCAAACACAACCTTGAGTGTTTGAGTGTTTTTAGAGGTGATTTGAGAGTTGGTTTGTTGCTGTAACCTCTTCGTTCTTGAGATCTTGTTTCCAACTTAATCATTTTCTTATATCTATTTTTCTTTTATATAGAAATTTCATATCTGAGTTTTTCATGGTATATTACACTTAGTTTGCATTTTTATTTCTCAGCTTGAGAAATATATTGTTGATTCTTTTCTAAAATTTTGTTTTTTTTTAACTTTGAAATCAACAATAATGTTTTCTGTTTCTAGTTCTCTTGAAACAAGACCTTTGACCTAGTTTGGAATCGCACTTAGTGGTTTTCAATCTCAAAAATCTTTTCAAAAACAGAGATTGATTAAGATCTTGATACGTCTTCTGAGCAAGATAGCCGTGGATTCTGGGATTGCTTTAAAGGTAAAAAAGGTTGAGTTTTGTGAGAAGAGAGAAAAAGAAAAGTCACTGCATATAGACTTATATGTAATTTGTTAGGACTGATTGTACATAATAAGTGTGTGTGTGTGTGTGTGTGTGCATGCATGTGTTAGAGAGCACCTCCACAAACACTTTCACTCTACCACACGAAAAGTGTTGGTAATAAGATCTTGTGAACAAGAGTCGACGTAAAGAGCTTGAACAAATTGGGAGTTAACAAACTGGGAGAACAACATCAATAATCAGAACTGCAGAGAAGTTATAAGTACACCAGAGGGTACATTCCTAAACTTATATAGGTCTGAGTTGTATGCATGTTTGTTATATAGTTTGTAACTGTTAAAATTTGTTTATAGTGGATTTTTTTTTTACTCCGTAGAGGGAGTCGTGGATGTTTCCTCAGTTGGGTGAGGTTTTAACACGTAAAAAAATCTTGTTCTTAATCTTCCTACATCTTCTCATCTCATTCTTGGTTGTGCTGAGTTTAAAGTTTGTTTAAACTGTTTTATAAACCTGTTAATCAAATCTTGAATAGATCTCGTACATACTTTTATAAAACACGTCTTGTGTTCAAAATATTTTTGGTTTTTAAGAAAAGAGTTTCTTCAAAAAAACTGTTCTGAGTTACTTAAATAGTCTAATTTTATTAAACGGATTTAGTAACAGATTTTCAACATAAATTACGATAATCTTAGTAGACTGACCTCTCAAGAAATAGTTAGAGGAGTTCCAAAAATCAAACCCATTTCTAACATTGTTTGTGGTTCCTGTCAGTTAGGAAAAATTGTTAAGGCACCTCATAAGAAAGTTAAGGATCTTCTTACCTCTAATCCTTTGGAGCTCATACATATGGACCTAATGGGTCCCTCCCAAACTGTTAGTCTCTGTGGACACAGTTACATTCTTATTATGGTTGATGACTTCACTAGATTTACCTGGGTAGCCTTCTTAAAACACAAGTCTGACACTTTTCAAACCTTCTTAAAAATACTTCTTCGGATTGAAAATGAGAAGGACACTCAAGTAAATAGAATTCGAAGTGATAGAGGTGGATAATTCAAAGACACTGGTGTTATAGAGTACTGTGACTATAATGGTTACAAACATGAGTTTAGTGATCCTAAGACTCCTCGACAAAATGGAATCGTCGAGAGAAAGAATCGTACCCTTCAAGAGATGGCACGTTTTATGTTACATGCCAAGAATTTGCATAAATATTTTTGGGTAGAATCTATTCATACTGCGTGTCACATTGTCAATAGGGTCTATCTTAGAAATAATTCCAAACAAACCCCTTACGAACTTTGGTATAAGAAAATGCCCAATCTTAAGTACCTTAGAACCTTTGGTAGTACTTATTATGTGTACAAAGATAGGAAACACTTGTCCAAATTTGAGAGCCGGGGAGATAAAGCTATTTTTCTAGGATACCCGCCTAATAGTAGAGCCTATCGAGTTTATAATCTTCGCACTAAAACCTTGATGAAATCCATAAATGTAATTGTAAGTGACACTACTGTAGAGAGTAAGGTTTGTGAATCAACTATTGAGGAAGAGCCTCCAAATGTTTTAGAAAATAACTCTCCTGAAAGAGATGAATCATTACCAATTGGGATACCTGAAGTACCTAACTGGGTTTCTAAAGACCATCCCATTAATAACGTTGTTGGTAACCCTAGTGAGCCTGTGCGTACAAGATATTAATTAAACAATTATGCACATTATGCATGTTTTGTTTCCCTAGTGGAACCAAAGAATGTAAATGAGTCTTTGAACGACTCTCACTAGATTTCTACTATGCAGGAAGATCTTCTTCAATTTGTCATTCATGATGATTGGTATCTTGTACCTAGGCCTGATCACAAAAAGGTTATTGACACACGTTGGATTTTTAAAAATAAGACTGATGAAAGTGGGATAATCATTAGAAACAAAGCTAGATTAGTTGCTCAAGGATACTCTCAAATTGAAGGAATAGATTTTAACGAGTCGTGGATGTTTCCTCAGTTGGGTGAGGTTTTACCACGTAAAAAATCTTGTCTTAATCTTTCTACATCTCCTTATCTCATTCTTGATTGTGCTGAGTTTAAAGTTTTTAAACTGTTTTATAAACCTGTTAATCAAATCTTGAACAGATCTCGTACATACTTTTATTAAACACATCTTGTGTTAAATTAGTTTTGGTTTTTAAGAAAAGAGTTTCTTCAAAAAACTGTTCGGAGTTACTTAAATAGTTTAATTTTATTAAACGTCTTTAGTAACAGATTTTAAACCCATCGTGATTTAGAAATTTTCAAACAGAATCTTAGGGAATTTGTTAGTAACTTCATAGAAAGGTGGAGAGAGAAAGCATCCACCATAACCAACCGACCTTTCGAAGAGGAGCAAGTCAGCATTGTGAAAAAGAAATTCATATCACCTTGTTCTAGCGATGATGGGAGGACTTTACAAACCCTATTTTTTAACCCTACGAGAATAAGGAGTAGGGATCGAAGAAATTCTTGTCAAGACAGAAGTTGAGCCAAAGAAAGTATCCGAAAAGTTCACTCCCAGAAAGTACGAGAAGCCTACCAATACCACAGTTTTAACCATCAATAACATCTCTCAACCTTCCACTTCATGGGCATCAGAAAGCCGCCCTAACCCTGTCATATATGAATATACCAAGCTTCACACTCCCCTCTCTAAAGTCTACTAAGCCCTTTGGTGAAGAAATCTTATTAATCTACTGGACCCTCGTCCATTATCAAACCCACTTCCCAAAAATTTCAAACCCGATGCCCATAATGATTTCCATTAAAATGTCGGTTATACCACTGATTAGTGTTTCCATCTTCAAAATGTAATCTAATATCTAATTAACCAGTTATCATCGCCCCACTAACCAATCCTAAGCCAAACACTACCCATAATCCACTCCCATCGTGAGTGGGTTTAAAACTGTTCGAAGTTACTTATATAGTTTAATTTTATTAAACGACTTTAGTAACAGATTTTAAACCCATCGTGATTTAGAAATTTTCAAACAAAATCTTAGGGAATTTGTTAGTAACTTCATAGAAAGGTGGAGAGAGAAAGCATCCACCATAACCAACCGACCTTTCGAAGAGGAACAAGTCACCATTGTGAAAAAGAAATTCTTATCACCTTGTTCTAGCGATGATGGGAGGACTTTACAAACCCTATTTTTTAACCCTATGAGAATAAGGAGTAGGGATCGAAGAAAGTCTTGTCAAGACAGAAGTTGATCCAAAGAAAGTATCCGAAAAGTTCACTCCCAGAAAGTACGAGAAGCCTACCAATACCACAGTTTTAACCATCAATAACATCGCTCAACCTGCCACTTCATGGGCATCAGAAAGCCGCCATAACCCTGTCATATATGAATATACCGAGCTTCACACTCCCCTCTCTAAAGTCTACTAAGCCCTTTGGAGAAGAAATCTTATTAATCGACTGGACCCTCGTCCATTATCAAACCCACTTCCCAAAAATTTCAAACCCGATGCCCATTGTGATTTCCATTAAAATGTCGGTTATACCACTGATTAGTGTTTCCATCTTCAAAATGTAATCTAATATCTAATTAACCGATTATCATCGCCCCACTAACCAATCCTAAGCCAAACACTACCCATAATCCACTCCCAAATCATACAAATGTTATCTTCCTGGAAGAAGACCCAAAATTTGATCCATCTACCCAAATTATACCCAGTAAATCACCCATCATACCCATATACTCCCCTAAACCCCTCCAAGTTTGCCCATATTTTCTCCTACATCCTACCTATTTTATCGACCAGGCCCTGTCACTCCTTATAAGAGCATGCATTGCTGTTCGCACCCGTTCTGAAGAAATGAAATTATCAACATTATTGAACCAGCTTCTAGAGTTCGAGATGAAATTTCCCTTGGAGATGACCACTAACTACTAGAGATTCAGTATTTTTGGAAGCTTAGAAATGGGCTCGAGAGTCCGTTAATTAGGTGTTACCATCTGATGAAGTCATTTTAAATGATTTTGTCCAGCTCATGGAAGACTTATTTAAACAGGCTGATGAAATTTGTAATATATCTGAGTTACTTGATGTATTAAAACTACAAGGGCACCTAGTCCCTTCACTTCTACATCTCCCTGTTGAGTGGGAGGATCTATATGGAGAGGCCGTTGAGTTTGTGGAGTACATTAACTTCTTGTGGGTGTATGATATCGTTACCACTGGATAGGGAGACGAATTAAATAGTTCACACGAAGAGTAAAGCCCAGACAAGACTAGCCCAATAGTCAGCATGTATGAAATGATATCGTTTGAGGACATGCTAGCAAAAATCAACAAGGTGGTGGATCAGCCCGAGATAGATGAGGAAATGGGGTTTCTATTTTTCCCCTCTTCTGTGAACCATATGACTAGATCAGGAAGGCATTACTAAGTTCTAAATCGGTAACCATCTACGATCGATAAGGGAAAAGGTGTTGAAAAACTTCCTATGCTAGAAATGACCCTCGAGGAGAGAAACATCCTCGATCAGTTGAAGAAACTCAAGCTAACATCACTCTGTGGGGACTCTTTATGTCTTCCAGCTGCACCAAAATGCCTTGATCAAACTACTTACCAGCCCCATAGTCCTTCATTCCACCACATTAGAAGAAGCAGTGAATCTGGTCAAATCTTTAACCTATAGTAGAATGATATCCTTCTCCAAAGAAAAAACCCCTAATTTTGGTCCAAATCACAATTATGCTCTCAATATCTCTGTCGAAGTCATGGGAGAGATCGTCCCACTTTCGCTTATCGATAATGAATCTTCTATTAATGTCTTCCCATTGAGAACCCCTAATTTCTTAGGACTAAAAGTGAGCGACCTTGCTCCAATCTCTTTTGTGGTGCGTGCTTACAATAATACTCATCGGGAAGTGATGGGATCCATAAAGCTTATAATAAGGGGTGGGCCTATAAATATTGTTACTGAGTTCCAAGTTGTTGATATCCTGACATGTTTTAATCTATGGCTCGGATGACCATGGCTCCATAGTATCAAGGGTGTGTCTTCTTCCCTCCATCAGAAATTAAATTTCTTCGCCAATGGGCAGGTCATCACCGTCTTAGGCGATGATGATAATACTGAGAATGCTAGCACCAGCAATCCAGTACTAGAGATACATCATGGGGAAAATGATATGCTTCTGTCAAGTTTCTGAGATGAACTGCTTTCGCTCCCAGTAGGAGACGATTTCAAATATAGGGTTTGTCCAGAACATAACCCTCATGGTAATGTCAATACGATACGGATGTTAAAAAACATGCACTTCATGCCTGAACTGGGGCTGGGAAAATGACAATAAAATGCAAACTGGCCAAATAGAAAGCCTTTCCTCCTTGCGGCTTGGGTTATCATCCATCAGTAGAGGAACTCAAAATTCTCTGTCAGCCTCGGTTGAAGAGAGGGCTAAAAAATGCTAAGACTGTCTCAGGGGATTCCTTAAGCGGGAGATTCATCAGAAATGGTTAAGATTGCCCATTTTGTGGCTTTCCCGAACCGTGGTATGAATATGTGGATAAGACGATGAAACCACGAATGGAGAATTTTTCCAAGACACTTATGGGTTGAAAGTTCCCAGCATCATTTGCGACCACTCATTGAAAAGACCATAGTTACTACCGAAAATTCAGAGGGAAGTGACTCTGAGGATTCATTCAACTTGTAGACACTGGGATTGGCATTCTGCATAATCCACTCAAGCGTGACATCATCGAATCCATCCCGCCTGATCAAATCTGCTGATGTACCTCTCCTTAATTGGCATATTATTCCAGTTACATCCGCTGAAATACAACCCAACCCAGATGTTTATTCCATTTCCTCTTCTTTTATTGTTTCTCCCTATTCTGATGTAATTAAGAACTCCTTCGATAAGGTTCTCAATGTTATTTTTCACAATAATGAAATAAATGAAGATTTGAGTATCATCTTGTGCCTTATATTAATTGTCTTAATTCTAATCAAACTCTTGATGATGATGATTTTGCAAATGAACAATTCTTAACTGATCTTCATAAGGTTAATAACAAATAATGTAATTGCTTTCAAGTTAATGAATATGAAACTGTTGTTATTAATCTCGATTCTAATAGCCAACTGAGCGAGATTAGGATAGGAGCAACCCTTGATGAGTATGAGCCCGTGCAATTCGAAGAATTATTGAAAGAATTTGTGAATGTCTTCGTGTGGTCCTATGGAAATATGCCCAACATTTATCCTAAGATAGCTCAGCACGATATTCAAATTCTTCCAGAATGCAAACTGGTTAAACAGAAACTGTGAAAGCTCCACACCGAATGGTCGCTCAAAGTTAAGGAATAAGTGATCAAACAGTTAAACATGGGTTTCATTTGTGTCATAAAATATTCCATATGGCTAGCCAACATTGTACCCATGCTGAAATTCAGAGGAAAGGTTCGCATGTGCATTGACTACCAATATTTGAACAAAGCCTCTCTGAAGGATGATTACCCGCTACCCAATATCGACATGATTATTGATAATACGGCTAGTCATGATCTCAAGTCATTTGTTGATGGTTTTGTCGAATATAATCAGATCAAGATGCACCCGGATCATCACGAGAAAATAACATTCATCACCCCTTTGGGAACATTCTGTTACACCATTATGCCATTCGGTCTAAATAATGCAGGGGATACCTACCAGAGGGTGGTCACAACCATCTTTCATGATCTGATACACAAATAAGTCGAGGTTTATGTGGATGATAAGATTATGAAGTCTAAGATTAGGGAAGGTTATGTTCCCTCTCTCTGAAAACTGTTCGAGCGACTACAATAATATCAAATCCGACTTAACCCACAGAAATGTGTTTTTGGAGTTACTAAATGAAATCTTTTGGGATTCATGGTTAGGGAAAAGGGGACTAAAGAAAATCCTGCCAAACTGAAAGCCATACTCGAAATTCCACCACCACAAACGTAGAAGGAAGTCCAGGGATTCCTTGGAAAATTATTGTATATCAATCGATTTTTAGTCAGTTGACTTATATCTGTTAACCCATCTTCAACCTCCTCCGAAAGGATTCAACTAAGGTTTGTAACGAATCTTGTCAAGAGGCCTTCGATCGAATCAAGAAATATCTAACCCGACCTCTGGTACTCATGCTGCCTCAGCCTGGTCTTCCCCTACTCCTATATCTTACCGTAACAAACACTATAGCAGGGTTTTTATTGGCCCAATACCTTAAAGAGTCTCTCAAAGAGAGATCCATCTACTACGCTAGTCATAATTTATCTAGGTACGAAGTTAAATACACGGCCTTAGAAATAGTATGTGTATCCCTTGTCTGGGGCACCCAAAATTACGACACTATATGCTCGCTTTTCTCATCAAACTTGTGTCCCGGATGGATCTCATCAAATAACTGCTCAAAAAAACTATCTTGTCTAGCTGAATGGCCTGATGGTTGATGTTGGTAGGTGAGTTTGATAATATGTATGTCACATAAAAATCCATGAAAGGAATATCCATCTCTGACTACCCTATGGAAGAAATTGATGTTTGGATTTTGGAGTTCCCGAATGAAGAGATCCTTTATGCCTCGCAAGAAGACCTCCGGTGGAAAATGTTCCTTGATGGTGCTGCCAACAAGAAAGGATATGGCATTTGGATATACCTAATTACCCTTGATGAATCTCACACTCCAATTTCCATCAAGTTGGATTTTCCATGCACCAATAACATAACCTAATATAAGGCATGCACGGTAGGGCTCAAAGTCTCTCAAGAAAGGAATTTGATACCTAGATGTCTACGTGGATTCAACCCTCATCATCGATCAAGTACTCAAAATATGGAAAATCAAGGACGATAAACTCTAACTCTTCTATGCCCACCTAGAAAACGTGGCCTCCCAGTTCTAAGATATCACTTTCCACTACCTGCTTTAAGAAAAGAACAACTTAGCCGATGCCCTTGCTACCTTAGCCTCTATGATTGACATGCTCGAAGGAATAATGATGGCCCCCTTCCTAGTCTAAAAGAAAGCTAAACCCACCCACTACTACCACATTGAGATAGTCACAGAAAAATATCTTGATATAAATGATTATTGGTACAATGATATTTGGCTCCTCCTCAAGTATGGTAGATATCCCCAAGATTATAATAAGAAATATTGAGAAACCCTTCGTAAACTGGATGCCCAACACACTGCCTGTGACAAAGCATTGTTTAAGAGAAACTTTTTTGGAACCCATTTACACTGCATCGCAGGGGCTTACACTGAAGAGATGATGCAAAAGATTCACAATCGGGAGTGCGTACCCCACATAAATGGCCATATGCTTGCTAAAAAAATCATTTGATAAGGTTATTATTAGACTACCATGGTTCAGGATTACACAGCCTATGTTCGGAGATGTCTTAAATGCCAATAGTTTTCTAATCTCAAGAACTTGCCTCCGCGAGAATTGTATAACATGACTTCTCCTTGGCTAATCTCCATATAAGGCATCGATATTATAGGGAAAGTTAGACCCAAGGCCTCCAACGGGAATGAATTCATCTTGTTTACCATTGATTACTTCACCAAATGGGTCAAAGTCGAGTCATACGAAGTTTTGAATGCGAAAAAGGTGGCCAAGCTTATCTAAAAAACATCAACTGTAGATATGGGTTCTCGAATGAGCTATTGTTAGACAATGGGTTACATTTTGAGGCAGAAGTCACAGAATTGGTTGATGAGTATGGGATCCAAATACACAAATATTCTCCCTACCGACCTTAAACCAATGGTGTGATCAAAGCTATTAATAAGAACCTTAAAGCAATCATCAGCAAGATGACCGACAGCTGTCGAGATTAGGTTGATCGAATCACTTATGCCCTCTATGGATACCACACTTCAGTTTGAGCATCTATTGGGGATACCCCTTACTCTCTAGTATACGGAATGGAAGCAACCCTATATGTTAAGCTAGAAATTCCTTCACTATGCATCATGATTCAAAGAAAAGTCAGCGAGGAAAAATGGCATCAGAGTCGTCTTGCTGAGTTATCACTCTTGGAAGAAAGGAGACTGAAAGCTCTATATCATATACAAGGATACCATCACCGAATAACACAATCATTCAATAACAGATTCAAGGACCATGGTGTTCGAGAAGAATTTAGCCCTTAATGAAATTATAGAGCCCATTTGGACCCCAAAGGGAAATTCAAGCCCAATTGGAGTGGCCCTTACATTGTGAAGAAGATCCTATCTAGTGGAGCCTCTATGCTCACCGACCTTGATGGGGAAGATATGGCTCGTCCATTCAACCTGGACCATCTCAAGAAATTCTACCCTTAGTCCAAAGTCTGGGTGTGTTATTACTCTTCTCATCTCCCTTCCATGCTTAAAAAAAATATCTTCATTTCCCTCTACTCAGGATGACGTGGGGCTTGATCCTTTAAGAATCTATTTACTTTTAAAAATGAAACTCATAAAATTTTCAAAACCCCAAGAGGTACGTAGGTAGATTATATGCTTCACATGAGCATGGCCCCCTTCTTTTTCACAAAATGGTATTATTTTCTTATCTCTGAAAACAACGGTTCATTTTTGTATTGTTTATATGAACAAAAAGATTATGTATACCTTAGCGATTGGTATAAATAATTCAAATGCAAAAGATAATTAAGAGGCACAACAATATAATTAAAAATTCTGTTACAATTACATTGGCATAGGGAGTTCAATAACTTCCCCCGCCAACCTAACCTTATTGTCCTAAAAACAAAAACAAGATGAACTACTTCTAGATAGCCTTCCCAACGTTATTCCTACCAGAAAACAACCAAATATATAACCAAACACCATACCAAAGCTTCATAAATACCCCCCCCCCCAGGGATCCTACCCGCAGTTTCCAGAAGAACCAGCCCCATCATCATCATCATTATCTACATCTTGGGGTCCCAAACTTCCCCTACTTGAATGGAATATTTAAGGCTCTCTATGGAATGGTAAGCCCGAACCAGCATAGGAAAAACCATAACATCTTCTCCATGGTTTCAAACATGGAGAACCACCTATGTTCGGTCTCCTCGGCCAGAATTTGAGCCACAACCCTCCTCCACTACCACTTCATGTAATCCCCAAAAACATGTCAGACTCTCCCAACAGATTTGGAAGGACGATTCAAAGGCTGACGATTCTCCCATGGAGAGCCCAATCGCATGTGCATGCGTTCTGTCAAATCCTCCATAGGAAATAATTCCAGTGTCCAAGGTGGCACAATCTTCTCCCATCTAAATTAATGCAGGAGCCACCAGAGAAATTAAAAAGAAGTTTATCGGAGGCTAACCAACCGAAGGTATTCCCCCATCTTTAGAATGGTCTGCACTCTCCCCACCAAGGCATTAACCAACGTAAACCTCGAGCCCCATGCTCCACAAACCATTTCTCCCATCTCTCGATATTCAGGCCCACGCTGATAAAGTAGCGAGTGAAAAAGTTTAGCACAGCTGCCAGGGGATATTCAGGAGAGATCGTCGTACGAAAGATTTCCGACATCCACATGAACAGCATAAAGGGGATACCCCTCAGGAAGTCATAACGGCCTTCACGTTAATGATCTAGATCATTCTGAGTCTTTGCCAATATCACCGCCACAAATTTGTGATGGTATGACATCCACGAAGTGATGGCTGCAAGTTGTGGATCCAGTAATAGGTCCCTAGTAACTAATAATAATTTTGAAGTTATGCCAAATAAATGGCTCCGGCATAGCCCACGTCACCAACATCTTGCAGATGCACAGAATGTAGCATAGTCGGGAGAGAGATCATTCCTCCCACAATAAATGACCGGGCTACCGAGGCCTAGATATGGAAAAGTTCTGCTAACAGCTCCTGAGGAGACCAAGAAATTTTAGGCATGGCCACCACAACACTAGAATTTATCCCCAGCATATCAGGGAACTCTTCCTAAGCCGGACAGACTTTGTCTAAGCCAAAGTGAAAGACACGGTCCATGGGGTACCAAAATTATACCGCCACCATTAGCATGTTCCATTCAATAGGCCGGTTATGCCATAAGGAAACCCGATGCATATTGAAAGCATCGTAGTCTACATTATATGAGCACAAAGCCTCTAAGTTTTCAAGCTAAGAAGGGAACCCAACACTTTTGGGAAGAGCCATATCGAAAATGATGAGACAAGAAGTAAGAAGTGAGAAAAAGAAAGGAAATGTGGATGGGTGAAGAAAATACTCCACCATTACCCCTTTTTATACTTGAAAAACTTAGCCAAAGATAAAAGTCTTGCAAAATTCGGAGGAAACCCTGTCCCATCAATGACCAAGTTATTGAAAAAAGTGCAATCAAAGCCTTGGGGTGATTAGATTGAGTTGACAGGCCGATAGGCAGGACAAGGGGTATGCCGATCGGCACCCTCCTATTTTGGAAAGTTTCCTTTTTCCTTTTTTGTCAAAATTGAAAACTCAATAAAAATAATTTTATTCTAAGGAATTCCGAAATTCCTTCTCCCTGTATTTTTACTCATCATGTTTTAAAATAAATTTTCCTTGAGTTATTTTAAATCCTATTTACGGTCTCAGCAAACAAAGTAAAAAGTGCATATGCATTAAGTCACTAAGGCAAGAATTAATAAAGAAAAATTAAAAAAAACTTCATTCCATTGCATATATATATTGCTTTATTACATTTTTCCTTGCAGGAAAACACAAAAACAACGGGACTCGACCCGATCCCCCACTCTCTCTCTCTCTCTCTCTCTCCTCTTTCTTTTTCTCTCTATAACCCTCCATCCCTGCAGCGTACATGCTTTTCCTGTCGACGATCTCTGCTCCCTGATCCAGACCCCTCCCCAGACGAGGCAGACGACACCAAGTAAGAAGAAATCGGGATCGAGTCCCGGATATGAGTTGTCCTAGAATCCACCCAATCTCGATTTCCTTCAACCAAGTATTCGACACCCAGACATACTGCAAAAAAAATAGAAAATATCAAATAAGTCAGTCAGAGGCAAAGAAGAAATCAAATAGACAAAAGTCAAAGAAATGAAAGGTATACCTCCGGCCGAAGGACATCCTCTGTCATCCCCAGCACCTCTGGGTCTATTTCATTGGGGCCATATAGCATATGCACTGATCCTCCATCACACTGTCAGATGTTATAGAAATGAGGAGCCAACCGCATAAGCGAAACCTCTAATGTTGCCGCCACCGATGTCGACGCACCACCTGCACTGTGGATAGACCCCACTGGTCGACTCGTGCCCCTACTAGAGACCGTTGGGGGAAGACATATAACATCACATATGCTAGGCGCCATCAGCCAGCTCGACATAAAATCAAGATAATCATAGGTCGTCGTCTTGCCGATATATGATGAGTAAGGCTCGTCGACCATCGTCGCCACCCTCGCCTCCTTCGACATATCCATCTCCCACATCATGTACCTCAGGGGACTCGCAAGTGGCACCATCACCTCATCCTACATCACCTTTCAAACTACTCTCTCCCCCGAATACCAAGAGTAGCCAAACTTGTGCGCCAACAAATAATGAAGCTGCGTGTTTCCCCCGATCACCCCCATGAGCTGGATGGTCATCCCCTGGGGATAGAAGGTCACCTGCAAGATCCCCAATGAAAAATCAATATCTAAAAAGGTCATCAAAGAAAAATGGTATCAAGAGGAAAGAAGAACTTACCCTATCGCTCGTCAGGACATTCAATACCTGACGTACCGCCTCTAAGGAAAGAGACCGCCTAGACTTTCGTTTAGACTTCCACCTGTACATATGGCAAAACTCTCCCAACAGGCTCATCCTTTAAACCTATCAAATGGGTGTTTAGAGCAAACACCTCATAGAACCACGTATGCAAAAGGACAAGGATCATCAATCAAAAGAAAGCAATTAACGAATCAAAAATAAAATGCATAAAGGAAAGAATAACTCCAAAAGATACGTGGTGCCAATAAAGATCTGTCGGTGGCACCGGCTGAATACATCCAAAGACGAATAAGGGGTCGCCAAAGTCAGGCTCCCCTAGTAAAAAAGAGGGCTATTCGAAAATACCCTCAAATAAGGCAAAAACAACAAGTGGATGACATCACCACTCGTCGCCACCAAAAAAAGAATAAACAAATGGGCCATCTGTCGCACCTGCAACCCGTTAATCTTGTCAATCCACCAACTCAATAACACCTCCTTCAAAAGAGAGATGGATAAACTCCCCAGATAATATCCTCCCCACATCACCCAATGCCACCTTTACCACCGTCGGCGTCACCAGCAAAGTTCAGTCCACCTCTATCTGGGCCCCCTCACAGTCCATTCCCAATAAATGCTTCACATCGATGGGAGTCACTATCATATCCTCAAAGCCAAAATGAATGGTGTGCGTGGTATCCCAACACCTCTCCCTTAAAGAGCAGAGGACATCCGTCGAACAAGGTGTCTCATCCAGTGCAAACGCCAAACTGCCAAAACCAGTTGATGAAACCACCTAACGCACCACCAGTGAAAGGTTCTCCCAGATGAACTTGAACCCTATCATCCTCGGGAACGTAGGCTCAGCATAGGTATATCAGTGTGTAAAAATAAAAAGAAAAAACCTTCTCAAAATTCAGAAAAAATAAGGAAATGCGCAAAGAAAAAAGGAAATACCAAAGGTCATTAAGACTTACGTAACCGCTAGGGTTGACCACCCTAGAGGATTGATGGTGCGCAGGCTCGCACAAAAGAGTACGTATATTCACAACCAGCTCGAACAAGTCAAATGCATTTTCATTGCCCAGCACTAGGTGCACCCTGGCCTGCCACTCCAAATGCGCTCGGTCGTCAGTAGCCAAACACCCTATGTGGACCGCATTACCTAAAAAATACACCATTTCTTTGTTTTGGAGGAGAAAAATAATGCTAGAACAGTTCGCAAGAAAAGTAGAAGATAAAAGATCTAAAAGATGTGAAAAATGATGAAATATCTCCCCTTTTTATAGGAGGCTAAGGGGCATGTCGATTGAAAGTCCCAGGCCACAAACCGATCGGCATTATCCCTTCACCTGCCCAAGGTAGTCCAAAAGATTGTGCCACTGTCATTTGGAACCCCCTAGACCCTATCGGTCGGCACCTCCCTGAAATTTTGTACAAAAATTCCTAAAAAATACCAAAAAATCTCAAAAATACCCGAGAAAATTTCCTAAAATTACTCAATAAATTTTAGAACCTTTTTCACCGAGAGAAACATTTTTTCAAACCTCTTAAATACCCAACTGAATTAATACCACATTTTCTCCCATAATTACTTCCCCAGTGGAATTCTCAAATCCAGTTGGATATCTCCCCAGTAACGTCTCCAAGTGACCCTGCAGAAATTAAAAAAAAAAATAGCAGGGTTGCACCCAATCCTAGGATTAACATCTTTTACCCAGTGGAGTCCCTAAACATTCCCAAGAAAAATATGCCCCACAACTTTCTTAAGGTTCTCATAATTGACCTCGGCCCACAGAATTGGTCGCTCCTACTTAAGTCCTCAAAATTGGCTTCGACCTGTAGAATTGGTAAAAAACTACTTAAGCCCTCAGAATTGGCTTCGACCTTCCGAATTGGTTGCTCCTACTTAAGCCCTCATAATTTTCTTTGACTCACAGAATTGGTCGAGCCTACTTAAGCCCTCAGAATTGGCTTCGTCCCGTAGAATTAGTCGCTCCAACTTAAGCCCTCAAAATTGGCTTCGACTCGCAGAATTCGTCGCTCCTACTTAAAGCCCTCAGAACTGGCTTCAACGTATAAAATTGGTCGCTCCCACCTTAAGCCCTCAGAATTGGCTTTGACCCTCATAATTGATCTCCCCTACTTAAGCCCTCAAAATAGGATTTGACCTACAGAATTGGTCATTTATACTTAAGGTTCTCAGAATTTACCTCGGCCCTCAGAATTGGTTGCCTCTACTCAAGCCCTCAGAATTGGCTTCAACCCTTAGAATTCATCATTCTCCACCTAAGTCATCAGAATTGACCTCGACCCTCAATATTGGTTGCCTCTACTCAAGCCATCAGAATTGGCTTCGACCCTTAGAATTGGTCAGTCTCCACCTATGTACTCATAATTAATCTCGGCCCTCAAAATTGGTCACTTCCTACTTAAGACCTCAAATTGGCTTTGACCCACAGAATTGGCTTCGACCTACAGAATTAGTCACCTCTACTAAAGCCCTCAGAATTGGCTTTGACCCTCAAAATTGGCCACTTCCTACTTAAGCCCGCAGAATTGGCTTCGATCCTCAGAATTGGTCACCTATACCTAAGCCCTCATAATTGGTTTCGACCCTTAGAATTGATCACCCTTACTTAAGCCCTTAGAATTGTCTTTGGTCCTCAAAATTATCTTCATTCATACTTAAAGCCCTCAGAATTGGTCACCCCTACTTAAGACCTCAGAATTTTCTTCGACTCTCAGAATTGGTCACCTCAACTTAAGCCCTCAGAATTGGGTTTGACCCGTAAAATTGGTCGTTCCCACTTCAGCCCTCAAATTCGGCTTTGACCCTGACAATTGATCCCTCCATCTTAAGCCCTCATAATTGGCCTCAACCCTAAAAATTGGTCACTCCCTACCTTAGGTCTTCATAATTTCCCTCAGCCCATAGAATCGGCCATCCCTAGTATTTACTTAGGTCCCCGGAATCGACCTTAACGCTCTGAATCTGCCATCTTCATCCCATAGGTTTGCACAATCGACCTTTTTCATCATGTGGTGTCTATTAGATGGCTTTCACTTCTTCTAAGATCACACATTGAGGGACTCAATAGACACCACATTATAGGACCCCCTAAGTCTCTCCTTAAGTCCCTAGAATCTCCTTATTTCATTACAAGCTCTAGGTCATACTTTGAGTACTAATCTAGAGGCCATCGGTCACTCTCGTGTCCCATTGGACACGATCAACTCTATTATCAGAGAGAAAGATCAATGAATATTTAAAGGTCTCAGAATTCCCTTTCCAGCGGTCCATCCCATGCATGAATCGGAATAACGGTTCTGACGAACGGACCATTTTACTACCAAAAATCGATCTGGAGGTCATCGGGCACTCCCGAACCCCAATTTCACCCCACTCAACTTCATCTTCAGGGAAAAATCTCTTTGAATCTTCAAAGGGAACATAAATCCATTTCTAATGGTCCGACTTGTGCATGAAACAGCATAACCATTTGGACAAAAAATCCATTTTCCATAAAAAATTAATTTGAAGGCCACAGGGCGCTCTTAGGCTCCATTTGACCAAGGTCAACTCTTCAACTCGAACAATACTAAATGAATCTTTGAAGGGAACTGAATACCCTTTTTAATGGTTCACCTCGTATCCTCTTTATGATGCGGACGAACGATCTGTTTTACTCCGAAAGGTCATCGGGCACTTTCGGGCCCCATTTGACCAAACTCAACTCTCGAAAGAGCTTTAAATGTCCTTTTCAGGCGGACCGTTAGAAAGGGATTTAAGTTTCCTTTACTCATCTATCCCTTTTTGGGCACTTTTATTGTAGTGAACCTTCTCGTTGGTCGCAACCATCACTGAAGAGATGACAAATGTTGCTACGATGAGAAAATCCTTCATTGTCCATGTGGATGGCCATATAATTTTAACTCTCTCAAATGAGTGTTCGACTTAGGTAATAACTTACAAAAAATACAAAGTGATCAGTCTCAAATTATCCATAAATAAAATTTAAAACATTTTCTTTTATAAATTATCATAGTCAAGGTTTAAATAGTTATTACAAATACCCTATATGAAGAGTAAACTATCTAGTGAAAGATTCATAGCATGTTTTTCAAGTTAATCTAAAAGATCACGTAGGAGATAACTCACGTGAGAGAAAAAGTGTACAAATATGAGCATTAATCCGATGAAATCAAAACAAATATTAAAAGAGAAGTTTTACTTGAGAATTTCAAAACTTAAATGTGTAGATACCACATTCTAGGACCTCCTAAGTCTCTCCATAGATTCATAGCACCTCCCCATTTCACTACAAACGCTAGGTCATACAACAAGTACCGATTTTGAGGCCGTTGGGCGCTCTCGGGTCCCGTTTAACTCTAATCAACTTTATTGTCAAAGTGAAAGCTCAATAAATCTTTGAAGGGCTCATAACTCCCTTTCCAATGATCCACCCCGTGCGTGAATCGGCATAATGGTTCGGACGAACGGACCATTTTACCACCAAAAATCATTCTGGAGGCCATCGGGCGCTCCCGGACCCTAATTTCACCCCAATCAACTTCATCTTTCGAGAAAAATCTCTTTAAATCTTCGAAGTCCACTTAAATCCCTTTCTAACGATCTGACTTGGGTGCAAAATGGCGTAACCGTTTGGACAAACTATCCGTTTTCCACCAAAAATTGATTCGGAGGCCACCGAGCGCTCTTAGGCTCCATTTGACCAAGGTCAACTCTTCAGCTCGAACAAGACTGAATGAATCTTTGAAGGCCAATGAATACCATTTACAATGGTCCGCCTCGTGTGCGAATCCACTTTACGATGCGGGCAAACGATCTGTTTTACTTCAAAAGGTCATCGAACTCTTTTGGGCCCCGGTTGACCAAAGTCAACTCTATAAAGAGCTTTAAGTGCCCTTTTTAGTCGGACCGTTAGAAAGGGAATTAAGTGCCCTTTACTCATCTATCCCTTTTCGGGCGCTTTCGTTGTAGTGAACCTTCTCGTTGGACGTGACCATCGCTGAAGCGATGAGGAATGTTGCTATGATGAGAAAATACTCCGTTGTCCATGTGGATGGCCATATAATTTTAACTCTCTCAAATGAGTGTTCGACTTAGGGAATAACTTACAAAAAATACAAAGTGATCAGTCTCAAATTATCCATAAATAAAATTTAAAACATTTTCTTTTATAAATTATCATAGTTAAGGTTTAAATGGTTATTAAAAGTATGCTATATGGAGAATAAACTATTTAGTGAAAGATTCATAGCATGTTTTTCAAATTAGTCTAAAAGAACTCACGTGAGAGAAAAAGGGTACAAATATGAGCATTTATTCGATGAAATCAAAACAAATATCAAAAGATAAGTTTTACTAAAGAATTTCAAAACTTAAATGTGTAGACACCACATTCTAGGACATCCTAAGTCTCTCCTTAGGTCCCTAGCACCTCTCCATTTCACTACAAACCCTAGGTCATACACCCAGTACCGATTTAGAGGCCGTTGGGTGCTCCCAGGTCTCGTTTAACTCCGATCAACCCTATTGTCAAAGTGAAATCTTAATAAATCTTAGAAACGCTCTGAATACCCTTTTCAATGGTCCACCCCGTGTACCAATCGTCATAACGATTCGAACGAACGGACCATTTTACCACCAAAAATCGATCTACACTACAAGAAAAAAGACTTTTAATTGCAAAACAAAATTGTGACGAATCGTTAAAAAATTGCCACTAAATCATTTAGTGGCAAAAAAAAAAAAATTGTCACAGCTTTGCCATTAAAGACCTTGCTACTAATACCTTTAGTAGAATTGTTTTTGCATTTGCTACTAAATGTTACAAATTTAGTGGCAAACAGATTTTGCTACTAAATGGTGCAATTTTAGTGGCAAAATATTTGCTAAAAAAACCCATCAAAATTGTCACTAAAAACATGTTATTTGCCATAAAAGGTTATTTTTGTAACAAATATATGATTTTCTACAAAAACTAAGTTTGTACTTAAGGTCAAGATAGGTTTGTGACAATTCTGATTTGCCACTAAAAGGTTCTTTTTGTAGAAAATATAAGATTTGTACCAAAACTAAATTTTTGCTTAAGATCAAGATAGTTATGTGCCAATTCAAATTTGCCTCTAAAAATATTTTTCTGTAGCAAATTATTGCCTCCACTAATAGTTATTGCATTTAATATTAAGATTTTATGCATGAATTAATTAACCAATAATACTAAATGCATTCAATTTTCATATTTAATATTTAAGATAATAAAAATAATGTAGTAAGAACTTTTATGCTTCATTGTCTCACAAAATTTATTTATGATATTTTATACTCAATGTGACAATCAATATTTGAACAATTCCACATCAAAATTAAGTCAAATACATCAATTACAGAAATCGTTCCATCATTAAAAAAAATAAGTAAACTAGAGTATTATTACGCGCTATACGAGTACATAACTCCTCAAATCTTCCAAAAAGTTCATCCATTTGTTCTTTCATTGCAGCGTTCTTTCTTCAAGCTTCATTTGCTTATCTCTTTGCTTCGTCAGCTTCCCTTCTCGCCTCATCATCTTTTCTCCTCACCTCAGCAACTTGTATATCCGTCTCAATATCTTTCTCCCTTTGCATAACTTCAAGTTGTTTGGTCTTAGAACCAACCCCTCATCCACGTACATAGCCAGAGCATTACGCTAAAATATTTTTAAATGCGTCTGCATCCGCCTTCACATCATCTTTAGATTGTGATACAACTATTTCTTTCACCTCATCCTATTAAAAGTTGTAAATAATGTATAATTTAACATAATGTTAGTATAAAAAAATGTAGTTAAAAAAAACTTAAAAACATCTTACATATACACTTCCAGCCTTCAAAGTAACCCATTCGTCCATTCTTTTGCTCCAATGAGTCGTGTACCACACATTTGTCATAGGCGCGGGATCTTTAGTTTTCTTGTCACGCTAAACAAATTTTAGATAAAAAAAGTATCATAACCAATAACAAAAAAAATAATAATTACGAAACATAACTTTTTTAAGAAATATATGTTACCATCTCATACTCCACTTGACGAATAACATAAAACTATAGCAAGAAAATAACAAATTTTAGAATCGAATAGCCACTTCGAGCTCATGTTTTGTTTGGAAATTTAATCCAATGTATAACTCTCCACTATCGGGATAGGATTATACAATGTACTGTCATAAAAAAAATTCAGAGTACAATTGAGCTCGAAGCGGCTATTTGATTCTAACATTACTAATTAGATCAGCTACTTCCCCTGTTTGTATTAACTGGTTAGTTAATACAAATTTTGTTTGGATCATCTATAACCCCTATTTTCTATGAAGAGCTTATATATGATTTTCATCCAAGTATATAATCAACTACTATTATATTATACTGCGATTTGATAGCGACGAATTATCAAATCAATACTAATACTACTGTAGTTACACTATCCACATGTTAAAAGAATGATCATAGGCAAATTACTATTCAAGTAGCAAAATAACGGTAATAGGTAACTGTTTGGGACTAATTGTTTTGGGAACGGTTCATCTGAACATTATGAGTAGCTAAGTTTTAGAATCTCTGAAAATTCTGAAACAGGTGCGCAAAATACCTATTTAGAAATGTTATGTCGTATGCCAAAGTGTCCTAGAAGGGGGTGGGATGTGAATGGGACACAAGCGAAATTATGATTAATTTTAGTACCTGTTGCTTCACTTCAGAATTTTCTCAAAACTTTACTCAACTGAGCCAACCATAACAAACAAACATGATTAATTTATTTCAAACATGTAATTTAATGAACTCTTAACTCAAGACTGTAAAATTTACCTTAAGCATGTAATTTAAGATACCGTTTCAACTCTACACTACCCAAATGCAATATATATCATATGCAACATACATCCGAGGTGGTATAAGTGTCAAAGAAAACCTTTATGTGTTTTTTCAGACTATTTTGATCAATCTCAAGTTGCATTGTGAATATCAATATGTATTGTATTACTGTATAGAAGGAAAGGTGACATAACATAATGGGTTGAAGTGCTGTAGCTAATTTAAATTTCAACCAATAAAAGAAGAGAAAAATTAACAATCACAATACAACCAAACTCATAAACTAAAACCACTGCCTTGAGTGGTTGAAGGATAAGGAGTGGGCTTATAGTCTAACCTTCCAAGACCTATTAAATAGAGTGGAAGCATACCTTAGCAGAGTTATCGGCACAAGCCTTCCTTATAAGCCCACTGTAGTCCTAGTCTATTAAACTATCAATTGGAAACATTTTAGAACAAAATATCAGGTGACAGCTACAGGACATTTTAGAACAAAATATCAAGTTGGGCAACACAACACTGTTAGCTACAGGATGTTACAAGGCATGATGTGACATCGATGAATTATCAACTTGGAAAATATCAAGTGAGAGATAAATATGTGGCTCTTCTTATTACAAATGGAGTGGTCACAGCTCGACAGATTCGCTGTAAAAATCGTACGAGTATAAAATTTATGCATACTAATCAATAGTTAAGACAATACTAATACTACTATTATATTATACATAAGAACGTATAAGATGCGTGTAAGTAATTATTATTCCAAAGAGCACCATCCACAAGTAGGAGCTATTAAGACAAAAATTTCCAACAAACTGTGTTCATCACTGACCTTTTGTTCCGAAATTTCAACAGAGATAACAGAGGTCAATACTCAACAGTGTATAATTCTCCAGTTTGAAATTAATAAAAGTATATAATTCTTTTACTAGATTTCTCCAGGAATAATTAATGACTATGGGAGTAAAAATGAAGAAAGCTAGAATTGAATCATGAATATCTTAAGTTGCAAAATGACCAGTCGATTATCGCTTTGTGAGACTTAAAGGCCTCGGGACATGATGAGTTGGACAGTGCAGTTCTTTCTTACCTCTACAGGGATATGTGTCGTGTGTACCCCAAGTCGAGTAAGGACATTGTTGTTCGATTGATTCTATTGAAAATATGGTCTTGTGACTTATACACATTTTCCATGAGCGACTGTCGCCACACTTGTATCCTCTGACATTTGGGAAAATTGTAGCCCAATAAGAATGGAATGCCGTACCTAAAACAATGGCACCTAACCATCAACACCAGTTATAACTATGCAAATTGCTATTATTTATAATGTATATAATAGAAAATAAAATCAAAAGAATTGATGTCATTCACACCGAGTGACCCAGAGATTTTGGCATGTTATCAAATTGGAGACCACTCCTTTCTTTCCAAGGATAACTAAACTTGGTAGCTATAGCAGCAATCCAAAGATTATAAATTTGGGCAAAAAACTTTAACATTTGGAAGATGATCTAATAAGTCGGAAATGTATGTAGCAAGGTGGGGAGTAAATTTGAATATGGAAGATAACGATTTTTAGTAATATAAAATATGCTCATAGTGTAAGAATAAGTGATCTTCAGTCTCATAATGAGAAGGAATATGACAAAATAGACAATATGAAACAATTTTTAATCCATGTCTTCTTATATTATTGTCCCAAGCCCGAAAAAAGGAGGAGGGTTGCGTTAGGTAGCTGACAGACAGCGTAAAACTTTGTCAGATCCTTATGAACATGAATCCTATGAATATACGTGATAATTCTAGGGCATTCCCCTTAAGCGATGCGTTGCGCCTGCCACCGGGTGTCTCAAAAAATAGGCAAGGGGCGTTACGCCTGCCACCAGGTGTCTCGAAAAATAGGCAAGGGGCGTCGCCCGGATGCGATGATAAATACGCAAGGGTTCCTGCAACAAGATGGACGTGTGCGGCTAAAGAAGCTAGTCCAGGATACTAGACTTAGGTTAGCGACTTGGAACATAGGGACTATGACAGGAAAAGGTATGGAGTTAGTAGATACCATGATAAGAAGAAAAGTTAACATAGCTTGTTTACAAGAAACTAAATGGGTTGGTGAGAAAGCTAGAGAAATAGAAAATATAGGATTTAAATTATATTATACAGGAAAACATAGAAATAAGAACGGAGTTGGAATAATAGTAGATAAAAACTTTAAGGACGATATCGTAACCGTTATTAGGAAAGGTGATAGACTTATACTTATAAAATTAGTATTAGGTGAAAACATAATTAATATTGTTAGTGCTTATGAACCTCAAGTAGGATTAGATGAGCAGACTAAAGTACAATTTTGGGAACAAATGGATGAACTAATTCAAGAAATACCCATAGGTGAGAAAATCTATATAGGTGGAGATTTTAATGGCCATGTAGGAGAAGATCGTGTAGGATATGCGATAGTGCATGGAGGACATGATTTTGGAGATAGGAACGACGGCTTATGATTTTACTATGGCTTATGATTTTGTACTAGTAAATACATGTTTTAAAAAGAGGCTTGAACACTTAATAACTTATAAAAGTGGAACACATAAGAGCCAAATAGATTTTTTCATTACTAGGAAAGGAGACCGATTAACGTGTAAAGATTGTAAGGTTATCCCGGGAGAGAGCTTAACCTCACAACATAGGATAATGGTGTTGGATATAAATATTAAAAATCAATCATGAGTGCGAAAAGTGAAGATTAACCCACGAACTAGGTGGTGGAATTTAAAAGGAGAGAAATTAGAACTATTTAAAGATAAAGTATTAAATGATACAACATGGAATTGTGAAGAAGAAACTAGCGTAATGTGGAATAAGATGGCCACATGCATTAGGATAATATCAAAAGAAATTCTTGGAGAATCAAAAGGCAAAGGGCCACAGTCTAAAGAAACTTGGTGGTGGAATGAAGAAGTACAGAATATAGTAAAAATTAAAAGGGAGTTCTTTAAAACATAGCAAACAAATAGAAATGAAGAGTATTTTGAGAAATATAAATGGGCTAAAAAGGAAGTTAAGAAAGTGGTAAGAGATGCTAAGTTAAAAGCGTATGATGATCTTTATACAAAATTAGGAACACAAGAAGGGGAAAAAAGTATTTATAAGCTTGCTAAACTTAGGGATAGGAAAACAAAAGATTTTAATAACGTTAAGTGCATCAAAAGTGATGATTCGAGAGTCCTAGTCAAAGATGATGAAATTATGGAAAGATGGAAAAACTACATTGAGAGGTTATTAAATGGAGATAATGGGAGTAGATTAGATATAGAGGAAATTAGGGAGACTCGAGAAGATATATTTTTTCGTAGAATTAGGACAACAGAGGTCAGGATTGCTTTAAAAAAGATGAAAACATGGAAGGCTTTAGGACCAGATGGTATCCCTATTGAGGTTTGGAAGTGCTTAGGGGAGGATGGAGTATCATGGCTTACAAAATTATTTAATATAATTTTAATGACTAATAGGATGCCCGATGAATGGAGAAAAAGTATTTTAGTACCTATTTATAAAAATAAAGGGGACATACAAAGTTGTTCAAATTATCGTGGTATTAAGTTAATGAGTCATACAATGAAACTTTGGGAGAGAGTGATTGAAAATATATTGAGATTGAAGACAACAGTATCTGGGAGTCAATTTGGGTTTATGCCTGGGAGGTCAACAATGGAAGCAATCTATTTATTGAGGATATTAATGGAGAGGTATAGAGAGAAAAAGAAAGATCTTCATATAATTTTTATAGATTTGGAGAAGGTGTATGATAGGATACCCAGAGATATAATATGGTGGGTTCTACATAAAAGAGGAGTGACTCGCAGATATATTGACGTGATCAAGGATATGTATGATGGTGTGATGACTACAGTAAGAACATCAGCTGGAGAAAGTAGTGAATTTTCAATTACGGTAGGGCTACACCAAGGTTCAGCATTAAGTTCTTATCTCTTTACTCTTGTTATGGATGAGTTGGCTGGAAAAATACAAGATGAGGTGCCATGGTGTATGCTATTTGTAGATGATATTGTTTTAGTCGATGAGACTAAGATGGGGATAAATGCTAGGTTGGAATTGTGGAGAAAAACTTTAGAAACAAGAGGATTTAAAATAAGCAGAACTAAAACAGAATATGTGGAGTGTAATTTTAGTAGTAATAGGAGGACAAATGGAGATGTGGTGAAATTGGAGGGTCAAGAAATACCTAGAAATGATCATTTTCGTTATTTAGGATCGATTATACAAAAAGATGGAGATATTAGTGATGATGTTACGCATAAGATTAGAGCAGGCTGGGTTAAGTAGAGAAGTACGACCGGCATTCTGTGTGATAGGCGTATACCATTGAAGTTAAAAGGAAAATTTTATAGGACGACCATTAGACCCTCCATGTTATATGGGATAGAGTGTTGGGCAACCAAGAAACAAAATGTGCAGAAAATGAGTGTGGCGGAGATGCGAATGCTAAGATGGATTTGTGGTAAAACTCGAAAGGATAAAATTAAAAATGAACAAATTCGTGAAACGGTAAAAGTAGCTCCTATAGAAGATAAATTGAGAGAAAATCGACTTAAATGGTTTGGACACGTCAATCGTAGACCAATGGATGCTCCTATAAGGAAGAGTGATTTAATTAGTATTGATGGTAACCCAAGGGGTAGAGGTAGGCCTAAATTAACTTGGTGGGATATTATAAAAAAGGACATGATATCATGTGGTTTAACCGAAGATATTGCACTGGACAGAATGGAATGGAAAAATAGGATTCATGTAGCCGACCCCAAATAATTGGGAAAAGGCTTTGTTGAGTTGAGTTGAGAGTGAATATTTTGGTAAATAATTCTCCATAAAAGAGTGATTTTCTTGGAGGAATAAAAGGCTGCCAGAACTTGAAGAATTTCTTAAATCTAGAATTTTCATCTCCAACCCACTAATCAGTAATGCATATAGGATGGGAATATTTAAATTTCATATACATATGAGACTTCAACCTGGATCTGAGAAAAGAAGAAAGGATGTTCCCTTACATGTGGCTACAACAACAAATTTAACTAGGAAAGCTCTATTTAGATCTTTGGGGATTATCAAATCAAATACCACTAGAAACGAGGCAGGCACAAGGTAGACCAAAAGAGGGTGATAAGCTTCTTATTGGAAGGGGGAACCAGTCCAAATAAAGTTTTTAATTTTCATCTAAAAAAACTTCACTAACTTTCCATGTCATTTGTAAACTACAAAAGAATGCATCAATTTACCAAAAACATTAGCAATCAAGCATACCATTACTAATGGGAACACCGACAAAAGTTATCTTAGATGTTGGAAGAGATGGTGCATGCATCAACCAAGGAGAATCCCTAAAAATGCCTCTCATAAACCCTCTTCTACATTCCCAGCCTCCACCAAGTTCCTGTAATACCCCGTACTTTGGCTATATTTATTTTTGGGATTAATTAATTAAATGTGTATTAATTGGAAATTAATCCGGGTTATAAATACTAATGGGATGCGAATTGGTATTTGATTAGGTGCATATGTGATTATATATGAACTTGGTATTATAAAATTTGTCGTGGGATTTACATACGGCATTTTAGAAATTTTGTTGAGACGCGTGGGACCGCCGCGTCACGGTATAATATTTTGATAATAAAAGTAAATTTAAAATCTATAATCCGTATGGTCGTTTTGAGTGCGCCAATGCGTCCGGAAGGGTCGAGATAGTCAGAAAACACTAGTCGGGGGTATAGTTTGGGTCCCGGGGTATTTTTAGGCCATACCGGCAACTTAAAGGGTATTTTAGTAATTTGGTATTTTTGGGTAATTAAAAGTGACGAAAATTGAGAGTTGTAATCTGATAAGGAATTGACCCAACCAACCCTTTATTAACCCCATAAGCTACGTAGGTTATCATTTAGTCTCCCAACTCTCCCAAAGCAAACCCTAGCCACCATAGCCTTTTGGAGAAGAAAGCTTGGAGAAGGAGAGAGAGAGAGGAATTCTGCAGAGATTCTTCACCAAATCAACACCAAATCCGAAATCAAACCAAGGCAAGTGATTTATTCCATTTAAATTTCAGAGAATGCTTCTTCCATGTTAGATTGTTCATAAATTTGTATGTTCTTTGAAGATAATGAAAAACCCATAAGATTGGAGTTATTAGTTTAAATTTTGGGATATAGGTTGCATGTAGAATGTTACTGGAAGATTATATTAAGAGAATTATCGACTTTTGTTATACCAAAAACGGATTTAGATGAAGTTTATGACTGTTCTTGAGATAAAATCTGGAAACTAGGTTTTTGATAAAGATTGATCCATATGTAGCCTATAGTTGTTGAAATATTGATTTGTGGACGTTAGTAATATTGTAGGATTGTTATATGACATTACTATAACGTTATATCTGAGAATCATACGTTAGAAATAAGTTTTGGGACGTTTTCAAATCTGCAGAACAAAGCAGTCCGTAGCCATACCTGTTCGATCGATCGATCGACATTCATCAGTCGATCGATCGACTAGATCGATCGATATTCATAGGTCGATCGATCGACCTTCCCAGAATGAGTAAAATTTTCCTTAATTTGATTTTAATGATGGAAACCCTCGGAGAATATGTTTGGAGAACTTATGAATACCCTCACCCTTAAGGAAGACCAGTAGGTGTGATTATTATAGTGAACTTTAATTAGAATGCAATTCGAGGAATTATTCTAGATTGTTGAAATTCGTTATGTGAGATAATATTTGGGTTAATAGTACAAATTTGAATAAGTTGATGAAATAAGGTTTGGGGCAGAAGTAAAGACCTTAGGTATAAAGATATTATGGGAACTTAGTAGTCTATTCGAGATAGGTTTAAGTTTAAGGAACTACGACGTGAGACGTGTTGGTAATTTAACTTTATATTAACGGGAGACTTGAAATACATAAGTTTGGAATAATGGTATTATGATGTAGCTTATACCTTATTAATATGGTGATATCTAAGATGTGTGAATGCTTAGTATAGTTTATGTGTATGACATACCTACCATACTTGCTATCACGGGAGGTTACGTTCGCTTAGGACCCTCTAATCCTTGTGTGCCTACGGGGGGGATATAGACTGGTACCTTGATGAACATAGGTCATTGAAAGACTTATTGTGATATTAATAAGTCCGCGGATCGTGGGAGCGTAGGTATGTGCGTGACCCATGTGAAGGTGACTGTGTTCGCCTCCATTATTTGTGATGTTGTTATTTGAGAACTATTCCTGAGAGATTCAGAATATGTGATCCTTATGTACGTGATGTACCGGGATGGATAGCAGAGTATGTGTGCACCGGAGCTTAGTTCTCGGGGTGCTTATATTGTATATTTATGATGTGAATAATATACATTTAATTAAATGAGAACTTTCATGTTAATGTAGTGAACATATATATATCACGGTATTATTTTGAGAAACAAAATGGGTTAGCTAGTAGTATAATATATTGCATATTGAGCATCTGAGTTTATATTAAACCCCTATTTAATTACGAGCGTTATAATAGAACCAAGTAATAATGGCAGGTCCTATGATAAGTCTAGCTAGATTCGATGTCACTTAGCTAGTGGTTTGTGTCGTTATAGATGGGTACTTACGTTAGGAGTGCACAGTTAGTCGAGAGGTGAGAATTTAATGTGAGTGCACGTCCTAACATGTACTTTGCATTTAATGTTTTAAATGTTTTTAAAGCACTTGCAGGTTTTTAAAATGATTTCCACTTTCGGGCTCTGACCCATTTGCTTTCAAATATATTTTCTGGTAAAACCATTTTAGGTGCCCAGCCACAAGGACACCAAGCATAGGATTCTCATTCAGAAGACGGGCTGTAGCTGTTTGTGGAAGCTACAGGGACTTGCTTTTAGACGCCTCTCTCATTTGGATTCCAGTCTCAGCATCTATCAGTTGTAGGGCATGTTGCCCAATTCTATTAGACATTTTTACATTTCAGTTTTCAGACTCTAGCATGTATTGCTCAGTATTCAGTTTTTAGTTATTTACTTCAGTTTACTTATCAGTTGTGGGATTTGTATTGAGGAGTTTTTCCTCCAGGTTTTATTTACATATTGTGATGGTTATTCTTTTTACTTCAGTATGGTGAATGGTGTTATTTAGTTATTCATTACTCTTGTTGCATGTTAATCAGATTTAATAAAATTTGGCACTTACTTTTTAAATACTAGGTGGTTAGTAATAATAAAACGTTTTCGACAGTGATGCTATTAACTGAGCCAACTTGGCATTTTGAATTAATTTTATAAAGGAGTAGCTACCCGGTGTTTAATTAGTCGGGGTGTCACAGGTGGTATCAGAGCATCAGGTTCTAGTGTCCTTTAGGATCTGTACGGCTATTATGTTTCCGCTACGTTTTCTTTGATATAGAGCTCTATATTTTAGGACTGTTGTATTCTTTTGTGTATGCTTCGTTCTTCAGCTATTTTAAGTTTATAAACCGTGAACTTATAAGCTTTGTTCTTATTTCAGATGCCTCCACGACGTGCACGACGAGTTCCCAGGAATGCAGTGCCCGAACCCCAGCCCGCTCCAGTTCAGGGCATGTTGAGCGCCGCTGAGGTTGCAGCTATAGTAGCTCAAGCGGTGAATGCCGCGATTGCCGTTGTTCAGCAGGCACCACCACAGGCGCCGGTTGTCGCGCCAGCACAGGTTAATGCAATCCCGTCTGCTTGGGAGCGTGTACGTGACGCTTTTCAGAAAGCGCATCCGCCAGAGTTTGCAGGTAGCTCAGACGTGGTAGTCTCGAGCCAATGGAGGAAGGACATACAGAGGCATTTGAGGATGTATGAGTGCACTGACGTTCAGAAGCAGGTGCTAGCTACTTTCAAGCTAGTTGGATCGGCGCTGCAGTGGTGGGAGTCCATTACCACCGCGGAGGAGAGGGATACCCTCACCATTCAGGAGTTCTGGGTGCGGTTTGACCGCAAGTATTTTCCGTCCGCAGTTCATACAGAGATGAGGAGGAAACTGATGAGTTTGAAGCAAGAGGGCAAGACAGTGGCCGAGTATGAGGCCGAGTTCACTAACCTGTTGAATATCGTTCCAGACGAGATTCCAACAGAGAAGAAGAAGATAGAGAAGTTCACTGATGGGTTGAATTGGAGGATCCGTCAGCATCTACTAGGGAACCTATCGTTGGCCACGTATTCTGATGTGGTTAACGCTGCATTATTGCACTGCCAGGACCATCGTTTTCATATGGCCGAGGGCAAGCGGTCAGGGGAGTCTAGCCATCAGGGCAGGACTGGAGGACATGGTGCCAGCGGGGCACAGACCAGTTAGGGGCAGAGACAGACTGAGCAGGGTACCCAGCAGGGGGACAATAAGAGGTTCCGATCAGGGAACTACAGGCAGGGACAGGGAGGTTTTCGCCAGGGCCATCAGGGTCCAAACGGCCATCAGGGTCCAAACGGCCATCAGGGCCAGCAGGGGCAGAATGGGCAGCAGTTCCATAAGGGCCAGCAGGGCCAAGGGAGGAACTGTAACGGCCACCAGAGCCGGGGACAGCAGGGGCAGAGGGGAGGGAACTTCCCAGGGAAGTGCTTTACTTGTGGCAAGACTGGCCATAAGAAGCAGGATTGTCCTGATAGGGGCAGGGCCCCACAGCATCAGCAGCAGGGTGCTCGCCAGGAGCCACAGAGACCTATGTTTCCCGCCGCTCTTCCTGCACCGCCACAGATGGCAGCATTGCCACCCATCCCAGCAGTCTCAGCTCAGCAGGGGCAGCTACAGTATGGACGTGTCTACAACGTTCACCAGGCTGCAGTTCCACAGGCACCGCCCGCGATCGAGGGTACGTTTCCTATCCATGGCACTATGGGTCGGGTGTTATTTGATACGGGTGCTACACACTGTTTTATTGCTACACACTTCGTGAAAGCTTTAGGATTGTTAGCTACGGCAGAGAGCACAGTGACGTGTGTCGACTCACCATTAGGGAGTGGGTCACTTATTTTCTTTATATGCCGGGGAGTGGGGGTAGAGATTGGTGGTTTGGTATTACCTGCGGACATGTTAGTGTTAGACATGCATGTTCACGATGTGATCATCGGTATGGATTGGCTCGTAGCATATAGGGCCATGATTGACTGCTTCAGCGGGAGCATTGTTTTTGCCATTCCGGGGCAAGAGATGTTTGTAGTGGCGATGCCTCGCCCAGAGGGAGGATCGATCGCTCATCTGTATTACATAGAGGAGGATACCTCTAAGGAGGTTGTTATTCCTTTAGATTCGATCCCGGTTGTCAGGGAGTATTCAGATGTGTTTCAGGAGATACCAGGCTTACCGCCCAGTCGAGAGATAGACTTCGTTATTGATTTACTACCGGGTACGAGACCTATAGCACGTGCACCGTACCGTATGGCTCCAGCTGAGATGCGAGAGTTACGGGATCAGATAGAGCAGCTGTTAGGGCAGGGCTTTATTCGCAGGAGTACCTCACCGTGGGGCGCTCCAATTTTGTTTGTGAAGAAGAGGGATGGTTCACTGAGATTGTGCGTGGACTACCGAGAGTTGAATAAGGTCACGATACGGAATAAGTATCCGTTGCCTCGAATCGATGACTTATTCGACCAGTTGAGAGGAGCTTCTTTCTTCTCAAAGATTGACTTGAGGTCGGGATACCATCAGTTGCGTATCAGGGAGGAGGATGTCTCGAAGACGGCGTTCTTGTCGAGATATGGTTCTTATGAGTTTCGGGTTATGCCTTTCGGCTTGACCAACGCTCCAGCAGTGTTTATGGACTTGATGAACAGGGTGTTCAGAGATTTCCTAGATCAGTTTGTCATTGTCTTCATTGATGACATTCTGGTTTACTCTCAGACAGAGGAGGAGCACGCCGAGCATTTGAGGCAGGTTTTGCAGACACTTCGTCAGAACGAACAGTATGCAAAATACGAGAAGTGCGAGTTTTGGCTGAAGGAGGTCCAGTTCTTGGGTCACATTATTTCCGACCAGGGAATATCCGTCGATCCGGGGAAGGTATCAGCGGTGAGGGAGTGGGGACAGCCCACGACAGCAACAGAGATTCGTAGTTTCTTGGGCTTAGCAGGATACTACAGGAGGTTTATTCGGGGTTTCTCGGAGATAGCAGGTCCTTTGACACATCTTACTCGTAAGGGTGTGCCATATATCTGGAGTGATGCCTGTCAGTTGGCATTCGATGAATTGAAGGACAAATTGACCTCAGCACCTGTGTTAGCATTGCCGAGACCGGGAGTTGAGTATTTGGTTTACACCGATGCGTCCTTGCAAGGACTGGGAGGTGTATTGCAGCAGGAGAAACAGGCCATAGCTTATGCTTCCCGTAAGCTTAAGCCTCATGAGAAGAATTACCCCACGCATGATTTGGAGTTGGCGGCAGTGGTATTTGCCTTACGGATTTGGAGGCACTATCTTCTGGGGGAGAAGTTTCAGCTGTTCACGGACCACAAGTCCCTACAGTATCTGTTCACGCAGAAAGAGTTGAACATGCGGCAGCGTAGGTGGCTTGAGTTTGTGAAGGACTACCAGTTCGACATCCAGTACCACCCGGGTAAGGCTAACGTGGTAGCAGACGCGTTGAGCCGCAGGCCAGCAGATGAGGTGGCAGAGGTGTGGAAAGCTAAGTGGAAGGAATTGGGACACCAGGATACAGTGGCCCGATCTTTCATGTCTGTGATGACCGTTACCCCGCAGATTGTCACAAAGGTAGTACGGGCACAGGCCGATGACTCGTTCTGTCAGGAGTAGATAATTCGATTACTTGCAGAGGGAGCCGAGTCCTATACCGTTAGCTCAGACGGGGGATTGCGCTTCAATGGGAGGTTGGTAGTTCTGGAAGGGGAAGAATTGCGGCACGATGTTATGGCTGAGTCGCACGGCTCACGGTTCGCGGTACATCCCGGAGGGGACAAAATGTACCAAGACCTGAGACGGTAATATTGGTGGAGCGGTATGAAGAGAGATATCGCTGAGTTTGTCTCAAAATGCGCCACTTGTCAGCTTGTAAAAGTGGACCATCAGAGACCAGCAGGATTGCTACAGCCGTTGTAGGTTCCGGTGTGGATGTGGGAGAGCATATCCATGGATTTTGTCACGGGGTTGCCTACGTCGCAGAGGGGTCACGACTCCGTTTGGGTAATTGTGGGCAGGTTGTCTAAGGTCGCTCACTTCTTACCCGTAAGGACTGACTACACTACGGGACAGTATGCCCAGCTCTTCATTTCAGAAATTGTGAGACTTCACGGTGTTCCCCTAAATATCGTGTCTGACAGAGACAAGATATTTGTTTCCAGGTTTTGGGAGAGTTTCCAAGAGGCCATAGGCACGGAATTGCGGTTGAGTACGGATTATCATCCGCAGACCGATGGGCAGACAGAGCGCACCAATCAGATGTTGGAGGACATGCTACGCATGTGCATTATTGACTTCGGGGGTGGATGGGAGCAGTACCTTCCACTGGTGGAGTTTGCTTACAACAACTCCTATCAGTTCACGATTGGCATGGCTCCGTTTGAGGCATTGTACGGTAAACCTTGTCGTTCCCCAGCATGTTGGTTGGAGGTGGGGGGCAACAAATTACTTGTGCCGATAGTGATTCAGGACACTTCGGCAAGGATTGAGCTGATTCGGAGTCGCATTCGGGTAGCTCAAGACAGGCAGAAGAGTTATGCTGATGCGAAGAGGTTTTTCAGGGAGTTCCAAGTGAGGGACCAGGTTTTGCTCAGGGTTTCTCCAATGAAGGGGATTATGCGATTCGGGAAGAAGGGGAAGTTGGCACCGAGGTATGTGGGGCCGTTTCCTATTATTGTGCGGATAGGACCGGTTGCATATAGACTTGGACTACCGGAGCACTTGCATTGGATTCACGACGTGTTCCATATTTCCTCGCTGAGGAAATACCTTAGGGATAATTTGGCTCATTCTCACATTGCTGTGGAGGACATCGATCTCCAGCTGGATAGCTCCTACGAGGAGGGGCCAATTACTATTTTGGACCGAAGCGAGAGGAAACTGCGGTCAAAGATAGTCCCGTTAGTGCGTGTTCAGTGGCGACATCACAATGTCGAGGAGTCCACATGGGAGCGCGAGGATGAGATGCGCGAACGTTATCCAGAGCTATTTTTAGCAGGTACTTTCTAGTTCCGAATTTCGGGATGAAATCCAGTTATTAGGGGGGAAGTATGTAATACCCCGTACTTTTGGCTATATTTATTTTTGGGATTAATTAATTAAATGTGTATTAATTGGAAATTAATCCGGGTTATAAATACTAATGGGATGCGAATTGGTATTTGATTAGGTGCATATATGATTATATATGAACTTGGTATTATAAAATTTGTCGTGGGATTTACATACGGCATTTTAGAAATTTTGTTGAGACGCGTGGGACCGCCGCGTCACGGTATAATATTTTGATAATAAAAGTGAATTTAAAATCTATAATCCGTATGGTCGTTTTGAGTGCGCCAACGCGTCCGGAAGGGTCGAGATAGTCAGAAAACACTAGCCGGGGGTATAGTTTGGGTCCCGGGGTATTTTTAGGCCATACCGGCAACTTAAAGGGTATTTTAGTAATTTGGTATTTTGGGGTAATTAAAAGTGACGAAAATTGAGAGTTGTAATCTGATAAGGAATTGACCCAACCAACCCTTTATTAACCCCATAAGCTACGTAGGTTATCATTTAGTCTCCCAACTCTCCCAAAGCAAACCCTAGCCACCATAGCCTTTTGGAGAAGAAAGCTTGGAGAAGGAGAGAGAGAGAGGAATTCTGCAGAGATTCTTCACCAAATCAACACCAAATCCGAAATCAAACCAAGGCAAGTGATTTATTCCATTTAAATTTCAGAGAATGCTTCTTCCATGTTAGATTGTTCATAAATTTGTATGTTCTTTGAAGATAATGAAAAACCCATAAGATTGGAGTTATTAGTTTAAATTTTGGGATATAGGTTGCATGTAGAATGTTACTGGAAGATTATATTAAGAGAATTATCGACTTTTGTTATACCAAAAACGGATTTAGATGAAGTTTATGACTGTTCTTGAGATAAAATCTGGAAACTAGGTTTTTGATAAAGATTGATCCATATGTAGCCTATAGTTGTTGAAATATTGATTTGTGGACGTTAGTAATATTGTAGGATTGTTATATGACATTACTATAACGTTATATCTGAGAATCATACGTTAGAAATAAGTTTTGGGACGTTTTCAAATCTGCAGAACGAAGCAGTCCGTAGCCATACCTGTTCGATCGATCGATCGACATTCATCAGTCGATCGATCGACTAGATCGATCGATATTCATAGGTCGATCGATCGACCTTCCCAGAATGAGTAAAATTTTCCTTAATTTGATTTTAATGATGGAAACCCTCGGAGAATATGTTTGGAGAACTTATGAATACCCTCACCCTTAAGGAAGACCAGTAGGTGTGATTATTATAGTGAACTTTAATTAGAATGCAATTCGAGGAATTATTCTAGATTGTTGAAATTCGTTATGTGAGATAATATTTGGGTTAATAGTACAAATTTGAATAAGTTGATGAAATAAGGTTTGGGGCAGAAGTAAAGACCTTAGGTATAAAGATATTATGGGAACTTAGTAGTCTATTCGAGATAGGTTTAAGTTTAAGGAACTACGACGTGAGACGTGTTGGTAATTTAACTTTATATTAACGGGAGACTTGAAATACATAAGTTTGGAATAATGGTATTATGATGTAGCTTATACCTTATTAATATGGTGATATCTAAGATGTGTGAATGCTTAGTATAGTTTATGTGTATGACATACCTACCATACTTGCTATCACGGGAGGTTACGTTCGCTTAGGACCCTCTAATCCTTGTGTGCCTACGGGGGGGATATAGACTGGTACCTTGATGAACATAGGTCATTGAAAGACTTATTGTGATATTAATAAGTCCGCGGATCGTGGGAGCGTAGGTATGTGCGTGACCCATGTGAAGGTGACTGTGTTCGCCTCCATTATTTGTGATGTTGTTATTTGAGAACTATTCCTGAGAGATTCGGAATATGTGATCCTTATGTACGTGATGTACCGGGATGGATAGCAGAGTATGTGTGCACCGGAGCTTAGTTCTCGGGGTGCTTATATTGTATATTTATGATGTGAATAATATACATTTAATTAAATGAGAACTTTCATGTTAATGTAGTGAACATATATATATCACGGTATTATTTTGAGAAACAAAATGGGTTAGCTAGTAGTATAATATATTTCATATTGAGCATCTGAGTTTATATTAAACCCCTATTTAATTACGAGCGTTATAATAGAACCAAGTAATAATGGCAGGTCCTATGATAAGTCTAGCTAGATTCGATGTCACTTAGCTAGTGGTTTGTGTCGTTATAGATGGGTACTTACGTTAGGAGTGCACAGTTAGTCGAGAGGTGAGAATTTAATGTGAGTGCACGTCCTAACATGTACTTTGCATTTAATGTTTTAAATGTTTTTAAAGCACTTGCAGGTTTTTAAAATGATTTCCACTTTCGGGCTCTGACCCATTTGCTTTCAAATATATTTTCTGGTAAAACCATTTTAGGTGCCCAGCCACAAGGACACCAAGCATAGGATTCTCATTCAGAGGACGGGCTGTAGCTGTTTGTGGAAGCTACAGGGACTTGCTTTTAGACGCCTCTCTCATTTGGATTCCAGTCTCAGCATCTATCAGTTGTAGGGCATGTTGCCCAATTCTATTAGACATTTTTACATTTCAGTTTTCAGACTCTAGCATGTATTGCTCAGTATTCAGTTTTTAGTTATTTACTTCAGTTTACTTATCAGTTGTGGGATTTGTATTGAGGAGTTTTTCCTCCAGGTTTTATCTACATATTGTGATGGTTATTCTTTTTACTTCAGTATGGTGAATGGTGTTATTTAGTTATTCATTACTCTTGTTGCATGTTAATCAGATTTAATAAAATTTGGCACTTACTTTTTAAATACTAGGTGGTTAGTAATAATAAAATGTTTTCGACAGTGATGCTATTAACTGAGCCAACTTGGCATTTTGAATTAATTTTATAAAGGAGTAGCTACCCGGTGTTTAATTAGTCGGGGTGTCACAGTTCCATACTAAAAAAAACATAGCAAATTAACTAAAAGAAGTAACATAATTGTGTTACAAGTTTGAATTTCATACAAACTCACATTCGAATCCAAAAGTGTGAAAAATTACAGTTAATTCCAGAAACATATTATTCCACTAATAATAAAAATTTATAATCTAATAACAGTGTCTAATGTCCAATACGTAATAATAAAATTCTATCATAGTTAATTACCCAGCTCAAATTTTAATCAACTTACATGCTTATTAAATCAAACAGGATTTATTTTTTCTTGCCTATGGTACAAGTTGTCAGGACATTCCATCTCCAATTCAGCTATATGTTCACTGCATATACAAATTACATCATCTTTAAAAACAATCAATATGAGATTACTTATTCGATGAAGTGGAAATATGAAACTTACGCCAAATACGATTTTATCTCGCTAAAATATTTCAAGATATACATATGAGTCTTACCAATATCCCCATTTGGTAAGCTTATGAGTAGTCTTCCACCAAAGGGGTGAACAACTTGCCAGAATATAAACAATCCCCCCTCTTGTTGCTCTAGTCATCCATCACCATTACACTTATGCATCGAACCTTTTGATTGAGGTTTATTTGTGATGGTACCCTTTAAAGAGATAGTATTTGTGATGGTACATTACATTTTCAGTTGCTTAAAAATACTTAAAAGACCTAAATTTTGATCCTACCTTATTTCCAGACATAAGGGGAGTTGGGGTTCTTCTGCATGATTGTAAGGGAAATTATTGGGATCTTTGGTTGAAAAGATGCCAAAATTCATGGAAATAAACCATATAGAAGCCTATCCAGTAGGGGTGGCCAAAAGATGCCAAAATTCATGGAAACAAACCATACAGAAGCCTATCCAGTAGGGGTGGCCAAACAGTAGTGAAAGCCATTCAGTTTGTTTTGGAGGCATTTGTTACATTTTCAAGGGGATTGCTTAAATGTTATAAATGTAATAGGGCTGCTCAAATCCTTACGAGAGAGGCCAAAAATGTGGAAGGGGGTAAAAAGATTTTGTAAAATCAATCCAAGCTATCAAGGTTAAAACTCTTTCAAAAATGAATGGGAAGTCTTAGTTGAATAAAATAATTAGGAGAATGGAGACCTTCGGGCTACAACCTGAAATTTAATTGGACATGACGATTTGAGCTGATAAGGTATCAAATTTTATCTCGAGATCCATCAGGAACATGGTGGTGTAAATTCAACGTTGAAATATAATTCACATTATAGGCTCAAGAATGAGAAATACTTCATGTAGAGAAGGAAAAGAAAAAAAAATAGAGTGAGGAAGGAAGAAAAATGAGATGAAGCTCTAGAAGAGGGCTGCCAGAGTGCTCAAGGACCATTAAAACTTGGTGGCAACTATCGGTTCTCGTTAAAAGCCACTAAGACCCATTTGACCAAAAACGAAGGAGAAATAAAAGTTTTGACTCTTTAGAGAACCCCTAATTGCGATTTTGACTCAGTCCCATTCAATCCTCAAAATGTGAAATTAATAAAAATAAATAATTATCGAGAAATAGTAGTACCATAAGAAATATAACAAGTCACTCTATAAAGTAATAAAATATTGTAAGGACATTTTTCACATGTCCGAAATGTTTTATTTATTTATGTCGTACGCCGCTACATTTGGCACGTCTCCTCACGATCTCACATGACGGCCTCTATCCGAATTTCGAGAATCAAGCATGCATTATCTCCACTAATATGTCCCACGTCTGCCTCAATGACTTCACGTTCCAAGATTTTAGGGACTTAATGCAAGTGGTACGCAAGGGAAGTCAAAACAGTGAAAAAAAGGCACAATAGGAGAGTTCAAGGGCATTTTCGTAATTTCACATCCATAGTTCGGAGGTCTGGTCAACTAGAAAGTTTAAGATCTCGCCGCAACGAAGATACTGGAAAAAACGGAACCTCAATCCGAGCTACGGTGAAGGAGTTATGACCTTTTGAAGATAGAGAAAATTCCTTAAAGAATGCTGTTTTTTTTGTACGCTGGATAGAATTTTAGAGTTTTAAGAACGTGGGACTCTTCATATTTTTTCCTATAAATACCAACTTCGGGGGAGTTGTTTTGCAAGACTTTAGGAGACGAATTTGAGAGTCCAAATACATCTAGTCTTCATATTTTTGAGTCCCAAGACTCATGTTTTGATTCACACATCATTGCCAAACCTTTGTGAATCCTTTTGCAACCCAAGAACACAACTTTGGTTTGTTCAACCCTTGTGGAGGAGACCGTTCTTCTTCTTCATTGCAGCCCTACTGGAAAGGGATAATTCCAGCCGCGACTACAGAATCCGATACCCGAGGGTAATTCTTAGTCAACTTGTATTTTCATTGTAATCCGATTGTAAGCCGTTTTCTTACAAATTATAGTGAAAATAAATGGTTTTGCCCCTGAGGGGGATTTTTCCTTAATTGCATGTGTTTGAATGTTCTTGCGTAGATTATCTATTTATTCAATCACATACTACTGCATGTTTAGGGTTTGTTTGTGTTAAAAGGGTTTTATATATGGTTTGATCATTTGAACGCGAGCACACACGTTTCTCAAATTGGTATCAGAGCAGGTTACGCTAATCTATCGCGTATTCCTTTTTCCGCAAATTTTTTTCTAAGATATCAATTTTCTGAAAAAATTGATTTTTGAAAAAGTGCGTGTTCAAATGGAGAAATCATATTACAAAATGCCTATTTTTGACGGGACAAATTATGCTTATTGGAAAGCCCGTATGAGGTCGGCTTTAAAATCCATTGATGAACGTGTCTGGATTTTGGTTAAACGAGGGTGGACTCCTCCCACCGTGACTGTTGATAATGTGACCAACTTGAAACCTGACATTTCTTGGTCTGATGAAGAAATTAAATGGTCATCTTTTAATTCTAAAGGTCCAAGTGCTATTTCTGGGTCTATCACTCCTGATGAGTTCAAACGCATAATGACGTGTACCACGTCAAAAGAGGCATGGAATGTTTTACAACTCACCCATGAAGGAACTAATGTTGTGAAAGAGTCTAAGTTGCAAAACTTGACAACTCAATTTGAAACAATCACCATGCATGATTATGAATGCTTTGATGAATTTTATGCTAGACTTTCTGACATTGTGAATACTAGTTTTAATCTTGGTGAACAAATTCCGAATGCTAGAGTTGTTAAAAAGATTCTTCGTTCTTTGCCTAAGCGTTTTATCCCTAAAGTCATTGTGCTAAATTCTATGGGTAATTTAAATACGCTAAAATTGGAAGAACTTGTAGGAGATTTGCAAACTTATGAAATTGATATGTTCCCTAAAAATGCTAAATCTAAAGATAAGGGAATTGCTCTTAAAGCCCAAGAGAGAAGGAGTGAGGGGTCAGCTAGAAAGAGGGTAGAGTCATCTAGAAAGAGAGAGACTGACACGTCAGATTCTGAGTGCGATTTTGACTTAGATGATTTGGCTCTTTTCGCAAAAAAATTCAAGAGTATTCTCAAATTTAAGAAAAATGGCAATTTTAAAGATAAAAAGAAATTTGAGAAAAATAAGTTTGAAAAGAAAAATGAAAAAGTTTCCAAAAATCCTTCTCTGAAAGAAAGTGAGAGATGTTTTGAGTGTGATGGTAGGGGTCATAGAGCTTTTGAGTGTGCCAATCGTCTGAATAGAGAGAAAGGGAAAGCTGTCCTTAATGCTACCCTTAGTGACGACAGTGAGGTCGAGACGGTGGATTCTGGAGATGAGTCACCGCATGAGTGTAACTTCACCGCATTCATGGCCAGCCAAGTGAGCACTCCTAGTTCTCCTCACGACGATGAGGATGATGCTTCACAAGGACACCTCGACAGTGAGATCGATGTGAGTGAGGGGGAGGATGACACAAGTGAGAGAGAGAGTGATATACAACGCGCCTACGCTGAGTTATATTCTGAGTCTTTTAAAACTAAAAAGCGTAACAAAGCGTTAGTTCTTAAGATCACTTGCCTAGAGGAAGATTTAAGGAAAGCGAGAGAAAAAGAGTTCTCCACCTGCACCGCCCTGAGAGAGAGAGAATCTACCTGTGTCGAGAATGAGAATTTGTTTAGAGAGAGAGAGAGTACTATAGAGAAAGAGAGAGGGGACTTGATCAAGCAAGTGTCTAGTCTTACGAGTCAGCTCCATTCCTCCGTGGAGACTCGGAAGAAACTTGAAGCCCTTGTTGCCCAGCTGACTCATGATCTTGAGAAAGCACGGGAAGTTAAGGTACAAATCGAGGACAGATCTGGGAAGATGGTAAAGATGCTCCTCGGCCCCGCTTTAGGTTTTGGTGATCGTCAAGGAATTGGATATGATGGTGCCTCCACGTCCCAAATTGCACCTGGACCAGTTCCTGAGTTTACTACAACTCCTTATGGTCACCGTAAAAAACCTCGAAGGAGAGTTCGACCAAGAAAAGCAAACCAAGGTCCGCCTTTGACTGAGCTCTTTTGTACTTATTGCAAAAGAAAAGACCACCTTAGGGAAACTTGCTATAGCATGGGTCGGACACGACGTACTACTGCTCCACCACGACATACTGATGAGTTTTCTAGTCTGAGAGAGCGAGTTGAGTTCTTAGCTGCCACGACTCAGAGTTTGATGAAAGAATTCCGACGGATGTCTTCACCGTTAGTGAATGCTTCTTACATTCCAGCTAAAACCAACAAAGGCAAATAAAAGGTCATCTCTGCTTGGGTGCCTAAGAATGATAAAAAGGTCTTTGTTGTTCGTGTTGCTCTCAAAGCACATAATACCTCACAGTGGTATTTTGATAGTGGGTGCTCCAGACACATGACAGGTGATGCCTCATTTTTTACTACTCTTGAGGATTATCAAGATGGCAGAGTCACCTTTGGAGATGGGAGTAAGTCTAGCATTATAGGACGAGGTACTATCGAGTTACCTGGTTTTCCTAAGCTAGAAAATGTTTTGTACGTCAAAGGTTTGAAAGCAAACCTTCTCAGCATTAGCCAGCTGTGCGACACTAACTTTGCAGTAAAGTTTGACTGGGACGCGTGTAAAGTCTACAATCAAGCCGATAAACTTTTGATGCAAGGGGTGAGGACCGAGGATAATTGCTATGGGACTGAGCCCACATCCTCACTTGTCTGCAACAGCGCCACGATCACTCCTATGGATATGTGGCACCAATGTCTAGGTCACGTGAACGTTAGAGATCTCAATCGTTTATCTAAAAAGGACCTAGTACGTGGCTTACCATCTCTTGGAAAGTCAACTTCGACCGTTTGTGGACCCTGTCAGTTGGGAAAACAAATTCGTAGTCCTCATAGGAAGTTACATTCCATTACCACCTCTCGTGTTCTGGAGTTGATTCACATGGATCTTATGGGTCCCACTCGTACTGAGAGTCTAGGTGGTAAGAGGTACATCATCGTGATGGTAGATGATTTCTCCAGATACTCCATTGTAGGTTTTCTGAGAGAGAAATCCGATGCTGTAGATTTCTTAACGACCAAGTGCCGTGTCCTGCAAAATCAACACGGTGTCACTATTAACAGAATACGTAGTGACAACGGCACTGAATTCAAGGAAGCAAAGGTTGATTTGTACTGTGATAGCCTTGGGATCAAACATGAGTTTTCTGCTGTGAGAACTCCTCAGCAAAATGGGATTGTTGAGAGAAAGAATAGAACGATCCAAGAGATGGCTAGATCTATGCTTCTAGGTCGTAAAGTTTCTAGGAGATTTTGGGCAGAGGCAGTGTCTACTGCATGCCACACGGTGAATAGGGTGTATCTGCGTCCACACACACTTCACACTCCTTATGAGTTGTGGACTGGCAAGAAGCCCAACCTGGCATATTTTCGTGTCTTTGGGAGTAAATGCTACATCCTATGGGATAAATAGCAATTAGGAAAGTTTGACTCCCGAAGCGACGAGGGAATATTTCTAGGATATTCATCGAATAGCAGAGCGTACCGGGTTTTTAACCTGAAGAGCTCTAAGATTATGGAATCAATAAACGTCACCGTGCAAGATGACGAACCTCCGACGGTTAGTGATCCTAACCTTCAGTGTGAGGATGAGGATGGTTCTGACAGTGATTTACCTGTTCCTCTCTCACACTCTGTGGACCCTACTCCTGTGTTAGGGGACACACCTGCTTGGGTTCGCAAGAGTCATGACCCTTCTGCCATTGTTGGTGATCCCACTCTAGGGGTCAAGACTCGTGCTCAGCTAGAGAACGTTGTTAGCCATCTTTGCTACACGTCCAAAGTCGAGCCCAAGAACCATAAAGAAGCACTGAAGGATGAACACTGGATATCTGCTATGCAGGAAGAGTTGCTTCAGTTTAAAAAGAATGATGTCTGGGAACTTGTCCCCCGACCTAGTGAGATTAATGTGATAGGTACCCGGTGGATTTTTAAGAACAAAATGGATGAAAATGGTACCATAATCCGAAATAAGGCTAGGTTGGTCGCTCAAGGCTACACACAAATAGAGGGTGTAGACTTTGGGGAGACATTTGCTCCTGTTATGAGGCTTGAGTCCGTCCGTCTTTTGCTCGCCATCGCATGTCATCTGCGCTTCAAGGTGTATCAGATGGATGTCAAGAGTTCCTTTTTGAATGGCATTCTACAGGAGGAGGTTTATGTGGAACAACCAAAAGGGTTTGAAGACCCTCAGCACCCTGAGCACGTCTACTATCTGAGGAAAGCCTTGTATGGTTTGAAGCAAGCACCCCGTGCTTGGTACGAGAGGCTTACTTCTTATCTCTTAGCTCGTGGCTTCAAGAGAGGGGGAGTAGATATGACGTTGTTTGTCAGGAGAGATGACGGTGCTATTTTGGTTGCCCAGGTCTATGTGGACGACATAGTCTTTGGATCCACATGCTCCCAGCATGCTCACCACTTTGAGGAGGAGATGAAAAGTGAGTTTGAGATGAGCATGGTTGGTGAGCTTACATTCTTCCTTGGTCTCCAGGTTCGTCAGCTAGAGGATGGGATGCTCATCTCCCAATCCAAGTATGCTAGAGACCTAGTGAAGAAATTGGGTTTAGACTCCTCTAAGCATGCACGTACACCTATGAGTACCACTACCAAGCTTAGTAAGGACACTCCAGGCAAGGACGTAGAGCAAACCTTATATCGGAGTATGATAGGTAGTCTCCTCTACTTGACTTCCAGTCGTCCCGACATCGCCTTTAGTGTTGGAGTCTGTGCGCGTTATCAGGCATCCCCAAAAGAGTCACATTTACTTGCTCTAAAATGTATTATTAAATACGTAAGTGGGACTCTCTCATACGGGATTTGGTATTCCTTTGATACCGATGACCGTCTGTCCGCCTACTCGGATGCCGATTGGGCTGGGGACGTAGATGGATGTAGGAGCACTTCTGGGGGGTGTTTCTATTTTGGTTCTGCTCTTGTCTCCTGGATGAGCAAGAAGCAAAATTTCATCTCTTTGTCCACTGCGGAGGCTGAGTACATAGCCGCCGGGAGTTGTTGCACACAACTCTTGTGGATGAAGCAAATGCTGGAGGATTATGGGATATCACAGGACACCATGACCATTTCCTGTGATAACACGAGCGCGATACACATATCCCGCAATCCAGTTCAGCATTCGCGCACAAAACACATCAGGATACGTGAGCACTTTATTTGTCAGTTAGTTGAAGAGAAAGTCGTATCCCTGAGTTTTGTTCCTACCGATCGTCAGTTAGCCGATATTTTCACGAAACCTTTAGATGCCCTTAGATTTGAGAGTCTTAGGAAATCTTTAGGGATTTGCACAGTTGACTGAGGGGTTGGTCTATGTCTAGAATAGGATGCTTCTTCATGTTCATATCATATGCTTCCTATTGCTAGTCTGTTTTATATGTACCATTACTTTGTTGTACAGTTTTGTTTTATTCCTTTTGCTTTTTATATTTCTTTTGAAAAAAAAATACAAAAAGATTTTCCTTTAAGAAAAATTTTGAGAAAAGCACAAAAAGATTTTATTTCTCCAAATTTTTAAAAAAAAAATCCAAAAAGATTTTTGTATTTTGCTTCTTTTATGGATGAGCATGTAAGATAGCCAAGTCACAACTTCATTCCATTTATCCATGTGACTGTTTGATAGAGATTTGAGAGGCTACATCATTTCATCCATGTGCTTTACATTGATTGGAGTCTTTGAGATGTAATTAGTGATATCTTCCTACATGTTTGACTCCTATATCCTTTATTGCACACATGCACGGCTATATTTGATTATTGCACTTGTCTATCTCATGTTGGCTTGCGTGTTTTCATCTCAATCCTGTCTATACAATGTACAATATGCGATAAAACTTGACAAGATTGGAATGCATGTAAAAACCGTTTTGGTGAGACTGTGTGTTTTTGTATAACGGGGAGGGGCTGCGAAAGGTAATCATCTGTCCTTTGCGCAAAAGCCACCGTTAAAAAGGACCTAAAAAATGGAGGAATTTTAATATCCGAGGTCCAAAGAGGTTAAAAGAGCCCGAAAAAATTTAAAGGCAATAAAAAGCAATTCATGCCAAATATGGGCCACTTAGGTTTCACCATCAATTCTCCAAAGTTTGAGAATTTAGAATGCCTCTATTCAATACAATATCTGAGGGAGTTTGGTTGGAGAATCTAAACGGGTTTGCACTTCCTTGAAAGTCCTGAAAAAGCATAAAATTATTTTGGACGTTATTGGTGTGAAAATCATTTTGAGCTTTGATTTGTTGATTTGATTGAGTCAATATCTTATACTGTCACTCTTTTACACCAAAGGAAGCATTTGAGTTCATTCGCTAGGAATATCCAATATTCATCGTGCACATATGTCATGTTTGTATGCATTGATTTTCCTATCGAATTTGATCACACCACTTCATTTACGCTATCATTGAATTGGTTGCTTTCTGTTTATTCATGGTGTGTTTTTATCCTAGTGACACCCCGCACTTGCTTATTTGATTTATTTCTCTAATTTGTCCATTTCGGGACATCATAAAAAGGGGGAGAAAGAATTATCACATTATGGGGGAGTTTGAATTCTGGGGGAGTTTTTGAGATGTTGCTTATATTTTTATCATATATTTCAAACTCGATATGTCACGTGGTATTTGATTTGTCTCATGTGTGTAGGTATGAAGATTGCAGATCTATATGTTGCACACCCTGATGAGAAAAGTTTTGAGATTCCTCAAGAATTAAAGAACAAACGATGGAGACTATTCATTTGTACCTTTTCCAGTTTTGGGTTCATGGGAGGGTAGATTTGTATAGGCAATTTCATATTTGATAATTCGTATTTTTTATATATGTACCGGCATAGACATAGGGGGAGATTTGTAAGGACATTTTTCACATGTCCGAAATGTTTTATTTATTTATGTCGTACGCCGCTACATTTGGCACGTCTCCTCACGATCTCATATGACGGCCTCTATCCGAATTCCGGGAATCAAGCATGCATTATCTCCACTAATATGTCCCACATCTGCCTCAATGACTTCACGTTCCAAGATTTTAGGGACTTAATGCAAGTGGTACGCAAGGGAAGTCAAAACAGTGAAAAAAAGGCACAATAGGAGAGTTCAAGGGCATTTTCGTAATTTCACATCCATAGTTCGGAGGTCTGTTCAACTATAAAGTTGAAGAGCTCGCCGCAACGAAGATACTGGAAAAAACGGCACCTCAATCCGAGCAACGGTGAAGGAGTTATGACCTTTTGAAGATAGAGAAAATTCCTTACAGAATGCTGTTTTTTTTGTACGCTGGATAGAATTTTAGAGTTTTAAGAACGTGGGACTCTTCATATTTTTTCCTATAAATACCAACTTCGGGGGAGTTGTTTTGCAAGACTTTAGGAGATGAATTTGAGAGTCCAAATACATCTAGTCTTCATATTTTTGAGTCCCAAGACTCATGTTTTGATTCACACATCATTGCCAAACCTTTGTGAATCCTTTTGCAACCCAAGAACACAACTTTGGTTTGTTCAACCCTTGTGGAGGAGACCGTTCTTCTTCTTCATTGCAGCCCTACTGGAAAGGGATAATTCCAGCCGCGACTACAAAATCTGATACCCGAGGGTAATTCTTAGTCAACTTGTATTTTCATTGTAATCCGATTGTAAGCCGTTTTCTTACAAATTATAGTGAAAATAAATGGTTTTGCCCCTGAGGGGGATTTTTCCTTAATTTCATGTGTTTGAATGTTCTTGCTTAGATTATCTATTTATTCAATCATATACTGCTGCATGTTTAGGGTTTGTTTGTGTTAAAAGGGTTTTATATATGGTTTGATCGTTTGAACGCGAACACACACGTTTCTCAAATATGTATACTACTTTATTAGAAAGGAAAGGAAACAAAAGTTGATGCCTAAAAACACACCTTGGCACTAACATGGCCTAAGGGACTACTGAACTCTAGAAAAACATGATGCACTTTCAGTTTGTTTCAATTTATCTCACAGTTCTCCAATGGCAAGAGGGGCACCATTTTTCTGTCGATACGATTTTTACTCCACCTATACTTCATCATATCTAGTTAGGAGAATGATTAAGAAAAAGATATGAAACAAGGATCACGATTATAGCATCATCTAATTGATATTTATTACCAAAGACAATAAAGGTGATGATATACCTTTTCAAAATCTCCACGGTAAATAAAATAAACTTTTGAAGGTACTCTTTTCTGCGCTTTCTTACCAACTCACTCACAAAATCCATTGAGGCGGTCCTAGGGCTGTATAAATCTTCAATAATATTTGCAGAAAGGAAATTCTTAAGCAACCAAAGTCAATCCAGGCTTCCCTATATAAACTACCAACATTAAGTATCACAAGGGAACGAAACCGGAGTAGATTGAGACATGAGAAATTTCAATAAAGTAGACATCCTAAAAATTAACCAAATGTCAATAAAAATACATGTGTATTGCATGTTGATTTGAAAAAGAGCGAATTTAGAATGTAAGGAACTAATGCAATCTACTAAACCAGATTGGGAATATTGAAAGCTAAAAAATAATGTAGGTTAGAAAGAGAAATGTAAGTAAACATGAAAATAGGGCAACACCAATTAATGATAACAGACAAGATAATTTACAATCAGAAATATAAGTTGCATCATAATTTCCAAAACTTCACAGTGCCCCCAACACTAGACCTTGGAAAACATACAAATCACAATAGCTAGAAAATGGAAAATTCCAGAGTAGCTACAAAAAGGTAAAAAAAATGGACTTGTCGATCTCCATCAAAATGCCCAACAACTCACCAATATACGTGGTTTTAATTTTCTTGTATTGGTTAATAGGGTGGTTACTCATTGGGTGAAGGTGGTTCAACAGAGAAGCAAGTAAGGGTAGACACTCCTCAAGGAGTGACATGTTCATATTGGACGCGTGAATGAGATAAAGCATGTGTGTCCAAGGTTGGACATGTGTCCCAACACTTCAGACTGAATACGTCTCGGACATAGTCAAGACAGACCGTGGCTCGTAGAGTATCTGAATTGCTCGTAAAAACTGGTGTATTTTTGGACGATCTATAAAAGGAAAAATATCATTTGTTAGTATCGTCTTAGATCAAATGAAACGATAATAAAAGTTAGAAAATTTTCAAAAAATCCTACGAAGAAACTCCAATGGGTCTAAACCCATCTCAACAAATCGAAGGATCCCGGGTTTGATCGCCTTTTGGAACAGAATCAGACCACCGATTCCCTTAATTTTATCTAAATTTTCCTATTATCCACACACTGACCCGGATCAATTTTGGCCAAGACAGTTATTCGGTCCCACTTACGGGGCACCCTGATTTTTTTTAGGTCTGAAGAATCCTCATTGTCGAAATCCTATAAACTCGAGATTAAGAAATAGTGAGGCTTCCATCATGGTTGGTAACTTAGTTTACATGTAACAGCTTGTGATCTGGTTAGTGGACTAAAAATTGCAGTAATAGGGGTTAAACTTTGTCGTGACAATCGAGTATCATGTCAAAATATAGTTGCTATAAATATTCATCATAAACTTGTTTTTATCTTCTTCATATAGAGATGGGAAATCTTGAAAATAGTTAGGACTTAAAACATGACTCAATTGTGTCATAGTCAAATATTTTGTACCACCCAAAGGATCATCTAGATTGGCCCTATAATCAGTCTATAAAATTGGGTTGAGACACATTGGACTACTCCAAATGAGCTACCAGAATCACTAATACCATTAAAATTGATGTCAGGTGGGCTTTCAATAAACACATCCAAATGTATCACATTTTCAACAGCACACTCAATCATTGAATTCATTAAAAGATTCGAGCAATCATGAGTGGGTTGGACAGGTTAAGTACGTGACAAATAAGCGTGTGTGTGAAATGAAGAAAGGAGGTAGAGTCAGCATAGGCAAAACAAGGGAATCATGCTCGCTGTTGCGTCCCCTCTGCAACAGAAACATATACTTGGGTAGTTTCAGTCACAAGTGTGCTGAGTCGGTAGTTGTACTAAAATTAAAATTTTCACTTGTTCTAAATTTTATTATGGAATAATATTATGTTCCTTTAAGTGAAATGTTAAAATTAAAAAAAAAATTGTGATGCGAGTGTTTTTACAGGCCTCTATATGTATGTCTGTTTTGTGACAATCTATAATTTTTTACCATTGTATATTGAAACTTACAACAACCAAAGAAAATGCTGATAACCCAATAATAATTATACCAAATAAAGGAAAACAACCAAAAATAAAACCTTATAACATCCCAACTCTTGATCTCATCATTGACAGAACAAAAACTACACATGGAACATATTATCGGCTATATCCATTGAACAAACACGCCGGAGATAAATCTTAGGTCAGTACCGTATGTGTCAACTTATGCATATTCAACAAACATAGAATTATATTCAATTAACATAAAATTATGAAGTTATCCTCCCACTCATTCAATCACCATTTTCAATTGATACAAATGAGCAGCCCTTCTCATTGTAACGAGATGAAAATCAACATCGAAATAACGCAACAATCATGTAATCACCAGATAAGAGGCATAAAAAACTGATATTACAACTCACAAAGGTAAATTAATATCAAACCAAGTATTTTATGCATACCAATTTTGGATGCGTAATTACCGAAAATGAGATTCAGCCAAAACTTCACGCAAGCGTAATTATTAGGTAGCCAAGATGGATGTGTAATAAGCCAAAACGGTTGCATGAAATATATACAAAAACGCATCAATATGCATACCAATTTTGGGGGAATGAATCAGCCAACGATACCTAAAAAGGATGAATGGGAGATGAATGGATTTGGGGGTATTGATTTAGGGGAAAAATCGTGAGTGTTTTGGGGGAATGAATCTCACAAATGTTTTTTTGTGTATAGAAGATGGTAATTTTTAGAGTGAATTATTTATTTTTAGGTAGTTTGTGGAAAGCTAAAATATTTTGCTGCTAGGGGTGTGTAAAAAAACTGCCGACCCGAAAATCGAACTGAATCGAACCGGCCCGAACCAAATCGAAATTGACGGTTTTTTTAGCCCGGTTCAACCTACGGTTTACGAATATAAAAAACCGATCCTGTCGGTTCGGTTATCGATTTATACGTGCGAAAAATCGATTCAAACCGAACCGACCAGAAACCAATATATATATTAAAAAAATCTAAATAACTTATATTTTATATTCAAAAACATTAACCACCTTCAAAAATCGACCCAAACTGAAAACTGGCCCAAACATGAAACCGTCGAAAACCGACCCAAAACGAAACCGAACCGAAACCGCTGTGAACCGAAACCGACGATTTTTTTCATAGTCGGTTCGGTTTCGGTCTGACCTTTTTCAAAATCGAACTGATCAGTTCGGTTTGAATTAGGGTCCCAAACCAAACCGAATCGACCCGTGAACACCCCGATTTGCTACTAAAGAATCTGCATTAGTGGCAAACTAATATATTTTTCTACTACTGAATTGTTATTAATGGCAAAAACTTTAAATTTGCAACTAATTAGAATTTTTAGCTCCCTCCAAGCGTTTAAGTTTTCCCTCCTTACATTTAGTGGCGATTTTAGTTTGTTGCCACTAATACATTATTTTTTAGTGGAAAACATAAATTTTTCCATAAACTATACGTTTTAGTGGCAATAAATGATTAGCGACTAACAAAATTATCACAAAATGATATTTTTCTTGTAGTAGAAGCCCCAATTCGACCCCAATCAACTTCATTTAGAGGGTGAAATATCTTTAGTTATTCAAATTTCACTGAAACCCCTTTATAACGTTCCACCTCGTGCGTAAAATAGCATAACCATTTTGATGAACGATTCGTTTTCCCATAAAAATTGATCTGGAGGCCATCGGGCACTATTTGACCAAGGTCAACTCTTTAAATCGAACAAAAATAAATGAATAATCTAAAGTCACTAAATAACCTTTCCAATGGTCCACCCCGTGCGCGAATCCACCTTACGGTGCTGACGAACGACCCATTTTACTCCGTAAGGTCACCAAACACTTTCGAGTCCCGATTGACCAAAGCCAACTCTCTGAATCGATAGAAGACCTTTGGAATGTTGAATTAACTCATATAACATTTCTAACGGTCCACCCCATGCCCGATTATGACTTACCATTCGTACGACGATCCGTTTCCGTCCTACGATCTCCCATCCAAAGGACCGAAGAGCGCTTCTGAGCCCCATTTGACCCAAAGTCAACTCCCAGACCCAGGAGAGGCGCAAAGAACTCTTGAAGGTATTCTAATTACCTTTATAATGGTATGCCCTGTACGCAATTTGGATCATTGGATTGTGTTCTATGACCATTTTTTTGAAAACATCTGCACGAGACTACCGATTGGCCGGTCTATTTCCCTGCCTATCGGCAATGTGCCTAGGGTTACCTTCTGATGGGTAAGGATAAGGCTATGAATATTGTCACCCCCTACCCTATAAATAGACGGCATGACCTCACTCCTAAAGCACACCTCAAATCCATCAATATCAGTGATCTTAGCAACATTCTCTTGTAATCAGCGAAGTTTCCTTGCTTAATATTACTTCCATCTTTCATTCCATATTTTTCATACCCAATTTAGCAAAAATCTCATTCTCTCACATCCAATATTCATCTCATCATTCAATGAAGCTCATCAAATATCAAGATCAAAGCCTCAATTCTCCAAAGAAGGCCCAAACTCCTTTCTCTCTCTTTAAATTCCTTACTTTTGCATTAGTTACCTAAATTCTTGTTTTAGTTTTTCACTTTAATTCGTACACATTAATATCTCATCCTTTATAAATTATATTGAACATACTTTATTTTCTATAAAAAAAAAAGAAAAAAAAGAGAGGGTTACGCCGATAAATTCCAAATGGATTATCCCCCACAATTTCGCAAAACTAAAATACATTTTCTACACACACATATAATTGTGGGTACCTCGTCAGTCTTCATAGGCCCAAAGAAGTATTCGGACTAAGCCCTATTAAAAATAGGGAGAGCTCGACCCAAACTCCAAAGCCTCATAAATAATTAGTTCGCAACAACCCATCATGTTCCTAAAATCTCTCACGAGATATTCTAGGGATAGTGGGATAGCGTTGGAGTTCCCAGTACTCCCACTCTAGTTTACCTATATATATGACATCCCTAGCTCAGGGCAAAGAGTATGTAATAAAAAACACTCCCCTAGAGAAAAGTAAAATACAAACAAAGCGCACCACTGTGGATGTAGGCAATTTGTTGAACCACGTACATCTTGTGTTGTGTGTGATTGTGATTATTCTGATTTCAGTTCTTTATTCTTTTTTTGGTGATTGCATTTGCTTATAATTTGTGTTGATATTTATTGTCACCAGAATTGGCGTCGTCTGTGGGAAGTGATTGTTCTTCCTTTAAGAAAGCTTTCACCAACAAGAATCTAGAATGTTTGGTCACAACAGCAATGCCCCTCAAGCAGAGGATATGTAAGAGGAACGTGTCCCTCATAGGGTTAGATCTCAAACCCAAGGCCTCGCCCAGAACGACACACCTCAAAAGAAATCCCGGGACCACCTAGGTCCACGCAAGCCTCTAGGTTAATCGATGCCTATGAGGCCAGGCTCCAAGAGCAAGAGGAGTCCACTCACAAGAAGGTAGCCGAGAATGCTCGCCTTGAAAGGAGACTGGAGAAAATGGATCAAGAACTCCATCACAATACAAGGCAACATTATTATCAAACTCCTAGTCCTCAAGCAAGAAGATCTCGTAGTCGAGGAAGGATCCCAAGACGTGGATCTCAAATAATCGAGGGACACAGGTCAGATAACGACTCATCTGAGCAACAATAATTAGCTCTCCGTTATAGGATCCTCGACCGAGGAAATGGCAATATATGAAATTTGGTCGGAAGAGAGATGGACCAACACCCAGCACATCGGGGTTCCATATCGACAAGAGAGCTATCCAGGCGAGCTCTCAGGACCTAGAAGAAGTCCCCTTTCTCAAGGGAAATAGAGTAGGGTCTCTCCTCAGGACCACAGATACTGAATAACACATCACTCTCTCTCCAGAAAGGACTAGTACATTGGAGAGATTAAGTAGGGTCTCTCCTTTTGATCGATTGGGCCCTAGGAGAAATAGAAGTCCTCCTAAGGCTGTGTCGAGGAACTTTCGGTCACCATCCGATCTAAGGGAGGGTTCTGCCCAATCACAATCAGCTGCTCGTCATGATAGATCCCAAGAAGCGACTTCAACACGATCAATTGCTTGAACCAAGAGGCCCGAGGAAGGAAATGATGCATGGAAAGGCTCTATTCAAAGGTTGGAGGATAGACTATGGGAAATGGCTAAGACCAAGAATCCTCTACAAAGAACTTTTGTCCAAGGGACACCTTTTATACAGGCAATTATGGATTTTCCCACACCATCGAAGTTCAAAGCACCTGTTGTGACCCCTAAATATGATGGAAAAACTGACCATGTCCTTCATATAGAACAATACCAAGTTGCTGCCGACATCTATGTAGTGCCAGACGAGATGAGATGTAGGGCATTTTCGAGACCTCTTACCGGATTTGCACAAATATGGTACAATAATCTTCCTCGGGGAAAGATTTCAACTTTCTTTTAATTGGCTGAGATCTTCATTAGAAATTTATTCTTTGGAGCAAAACCAGTTAAATGAGTAGCACATTTGTTAAGTGTTAGACAAAATGCAGGTGAGAGCACCAGGGATTACATAACCCGTTTCAATAACGAGAAGCTCGAAGTTATTGATTACGAGGAAAAGACAGCGATTACTGCTTTGATGAGTGGGCTGCTGCCCAAAAAGTTGTACTATACTTTGGCCAAAGATCCACCCAGAACCATGTCAGAACTAATGGCAAAAGCGTCCAAGATCATGAATGCCGAGGAGGCTATGGTTGCGAAGAAGAACATGGACATCAAAGAGACCAAGGTGGAGGTTGATAAGGATAAAAAGAAAGAACATAAGAACAATGGTGGTGATAAGCAGTCAAAAGCAAAGCCATCATGGGAAATACTGAAGAAATTTGAAAATTATACTCCTTTGAAAGTAGACATAAATCATGTCCTCGAAGAGATCAAGAACAGCGAGGAACTAAACTGGCCTGAGAAAATGAAGTCAGATCCTAACAAGAGGAATAAGGCCAAATATTGCGAATTCCATAAAGACCATGGTCACATGACCAAAAATTGCATAGCTCTCCAGAATGAAATCGAAGCACTCATCAGACGAGGAAAGCTGGCCAAGTATGTTGATCAAAGAAATGAAAGAAAAAGTAACGATCGAGCAAGACAGAGGTCTAGATCTCCTCATCGAGCAGAAGAAAACAAGAAAAGAGATCATAAAGATGATCCAGAAGATGACCCCGATCTCCCTAAGAGGCCAAGACAGCCAGAGCGTGAGGTATTTTCAATTCGTTTTGCATCATTTGATTATAATGTTATTACAGGTGGAGATGCAGGAGGTGGTGACCTTACTGCGGAAAGGAAACCTTACCTCAATGAGGCTCAAGCTTGTTCATACATTCAACGAATAAATCTAGCTGAGGATGATCTTCCGAGGAAGGTGAACAAAGAAAAATTGGTCATCGGTTTCTCCAAGAACGACCTCGCAGGTGTACTATATCCTCATGATGATCCACTCGTGATCAAAATGAGGATGAAGGAAGTAATAATCTCAAGAGTACTGGTGGATAATGGGAGCTCAGTGGATATCATATTCTACTCATGCTTCGATAGTTTAAATCTAAAGTTATCTTAGTTGGAACCTTATCACAGGCCCCTCCTCGGGTTTGCTAGCGAGAAAGTCTTTCCACTTGGGACGATCAAGTTGGATATGTTCATCGGTACATGGCCTGCTTGTCGAACAGAAAGAGTACGTTTCTTTGTGATGGATAAGAATGTCCAGTCAGCTTACAATATCATCATGGGAAGGGTAGGATTGAAGAAGTTCGAGGCAGTACCATCTACTTTACATCAATGCCTGAAATTTCCAACCAATTTTGGAGTGGGAGTTGTGAAGGGTGCCCAAAAAGTAGCTCAGGAATGTTACTACTCATCTACCGAGAAAGAAGAACTGGAAGAATCTAGGAAAAAGACTACTACCTATCAAGTGGATGAAGGTACAGAGATTAAAACATTGGATCCTAGAGACGAGTCGCAGCTCGTGAAAGGTCAGGTGGTGGAAGCTACTGAAAATATCATTTTGGACGACGAACACACGGAACGAACAACTCAAATAGGTTCGTCGTTAGATGCCTCACTAAAATAGGAATTGATAATTTTCCTAAAAAGCAGAAAACAAACTTTTGCTTGGAGTCATGAGGATATGCCAGGATTAGACCCAAATTTCTTATGTCACGAGCTCAATGTGAATAAAGAGATCAAGCCAGTGAAGCAGAGAAGAAGAGTGTTCAGCCCCAAGAAGAACCAAGCTATACAAGAGGAGGTCGAGAAGCTCCTAAAAGCTTACTTTATTGAAGATGTCAAATATCCAGACTGGTTGTAAAATGTGGTAATGGTGAAGAAGAAAAATAAAAAGTGGAGGATGTGTGTAGACTTTACCGACCTTAACAAGGTATGCCCAAAGGATCATTTTCCTTTGCCCCGAATTGATCAATTAGTGGATGCTACCTTGGGATACGAGCTGTTGAGCTTCATGGATGCTTATTCTGGTTACAACCAGATAAAAATGAAACCTAAAGATAGGGAGAGTACCTATTTCATTACCCCTAGGGGAACTTATTGTTATAATGTTATGCCTTTTGGTTTGAAAAATGTAGGTGCAACATATCAACGACTGATGAACAAGGTATTTGCAGAACAAATCAGTTGCAATATGGAAGTTTATGTTGATGATATGATGACGAAGAGCAAGAGAGATGTTGACCATCTAATTGACTTAGGCCAGGCCTTTGATAAACTAGATAAATATCAAATGAAACTGAATCCCACCAAGTGCATATTCGGAGTACGAGAAGGCATGTTCCTCGGGTATATTGTCAACCAACGAGGAATCGAAGCAAACCCAGAGAAGATCAAGGCTCTATTGGGACTACGATCTCCAACGACGAAGAAGGAAGTACAAAGTCTCACTGAGCGAGTTGCAGCACTTAATAGATTTGTATCACGAGCAACAGATAGATGCCTCCCATTCTTCAAAACACTCCGAAAAACATTTGAATGGAATGACGAATGCGAGAAGGCTTTTCAAGAATTGAAGAAATATCTGGGAGCACCTCCACTGTTGTCCAGGCCAGTGATGGGAGAAAGATTGTATTTATATTTGGCAGTGTCAGAGAATGCAGGTAGCTCGGCATTGATAAGAATGGAGGATGGAGTGCAAAAGTCGATCTATTACACTAGCAAGGCCTTCCGAGGAGCAGAGATCAGATATCCAAGACTGGAAAAGTTGGCATTAGCATTGATCGAGGCAAGTAGGAGAATGAGGCCGTATTTCCAAGCTCATACCATAGTTGTGTATACTGATATGCCATTGAGGCAAGCTCTTCATAAACCAGAAAAATCAGGGAGATTGATATACTGGGCAGTAGAACTTGATGAATATGACATAGTTTATGAGCCCAGATCATCGATAAAAGGGCAAGCAGTAGCAAATTTTATAGCAGAGTTCACATATCCTGATACCTCCGAGGAGCAAAAGCTGCACACCGACCAACCTGTGGATGTTACAAGATCATCAAATTTAAACCCCGATCAACTTAAGGTGGTCGGCGAGAAAGAGAAGATGGTCGACGAGCAGCTGGAAGTGCTAGAGGAGGATAAAAAGAAGCAGCAAATATTCCACCGAGGAACTCTGTCCAATCAAAAATTTGAAGACAAGGTACCTATATGGAATCTATATATGGATGGCTCATCTTGCACTATAGGCTGTGGGGCAGGGATTATTTTAAACAGCCCGGATGAGGTCGATATGGAATATGCTCTGCGCTTCCAATTTAAGGCTTCTAATAACGAGGCTGAATATGAAGCTATGATTCCAGGTCTTAAATTGGCAAAAACCATGGGGGCAGAGCAGGTTATTGTATTCAGTGACTCGCAATTTATCGTAAATCAAATGCTGGGAGTATATACAGCCAAAGGAGAATTAATGATTAGGTATCATACAAAAGAGATGGAGGTTTTATCAAGCCTGATTACAGTACAGATAATTAGAATACCAAGATTGGAGAATGCAAGAGCGGATGCCTTAGCTCGGTTAGCTTCAGCAACACGCACCGAGCTACGAAGAATAATCCCAATAGAAGTCTTGGCTAGTCAGAGCATAGATGAAGATCTGATGATAAACTTTATTACCCTTGATTTAGGATCATCTTGGATGGATCCCATCAGGGCATATATTGAGGAAAGGAAGTTACCAACTGACAAACTTGCAGCCAAGAAACTGAAGTTTAAAGCTGCTCGTTATGTGTTGACCAATGGTGTTCTATATAGACGAGGAATTATAGTTGGCTTACAGAGATGTGTACATCCCACCGAGGTGAAAGACTTGATTGAAGAAGTCCATGAAGGGTCTTGTGGAGCCCATGTAGCAGGTCGGACACTTTTGTAAAGGATAATGACGTAGGAATACTATTAGCCGACGATGAGGGCTGATTGCATAGCCTATGCTAAAAAATGTGACAGATGTCAACGCTTATCCACTATTCGAAAAACTCCCCAAGCATTGTTGACACCCATTACTTCCCCTTGGCCATTTTCCATGTGGGGAATTGACTTGGTCAGGCCACTTCCAACGACCAGAGGAAGGTTTAAATATCTCGTCGTCGTAGTGGATTACTTTACTAAGTGGGTGGAAGCCGAGCCCCTTATAGATATGACATATGACAAAGTGTATCAATTTATATGGAAGAACATAATTTGTAGATATGGTCTTCCTCATGCATTCATCACAGACCATGGAACCCAATTCGACAACGAGGAATTTGCTGCGTATTGTCATCAGTCGAACATATTGAAAACCCACTCTACACCAGACCACCCTCAAAGCAATGGACAAACTGAAGTGACAAACAGAACGCTGCCGAATGGATTGAAGAAAAGATGAAATGATGCAAAGGCAAATTGGATCAACGAGCTGCATTCTGTACTATGGGCTTATCGTACTACTCCATGAGTAGCCACGGGAGAATCTCCATATATGCTGGCATTTGGAAATGAAGCTGTTATACCTGCCGAGCTGGGTCTCCCCACACACAGAGTGCTGAATTTCAACTCTCCTATCAGTGACCTGATGAGAAGATTAGATTTGGATATGCTCGGGGAAGTTAGAGAAGAAGCAGTAATCAGAAATGCTGCATACCAGCAACGAACAGCTCTGTTCTACAACAAGAGGGTAAAGAAATGTGATATGAAAGAAGGGGACTATATGCTAAAGAACGTAGTTCAAAAGCACAACAAACTGGAAGCTAACTGGCATGGGCCCTACAGAGTAACAGAGGTTGCTCGACCAGGGACGTATAGAATCGAAACTTTAGAAGGGGAGGAGTTTAAAAATGCATGGAATGCAGAGCATCTTCAAAAATATTATCAGTAGTTCAATCCCTATGTAATGCAGTTTCTCTTCAATATGAATAAAAGTTTTGAATAATCTGCCCAATTCTCTCCTTCTGTTGAAAATTTTTCGGAGTATTAGTGCTACACACTACGCATCAAATAAAATGCAGAAATACCAACTACGGTTGGTTGGGAAGAAAATCCACCAGCTAAGGCTGGTCGGGAATAAAAAATTTCCCAGAAACGCCAACTACGTTTGGTTGGGAAGAAAATCTACCAGTTAAGGCTGGTCGGGAATAAAAAAATTCCCAGAAATACCAACTACGGTTAGTTGGGAAGAAAATCCACCAGATAAGGCTGGTCGGAAATAAAAAAATTCCCAAAAATGTCAACTACGGTTGGTTGGGAAGAAAATCCACCAGTTAAGGCTGGTCGGGAATAAAAAATTTCCCAGAAGCGCCAACTACGGTTGGTTGGGAAGAAAATCCACCAGCTAAGGCTGGTCGGGAATAAAAAATTCAAAGAAACGCCAACTACGGTTGGTTGGGAAGAAAATCCACCAACTAAGGCTGGTCGGGAATAAAAAATTTCCCAGAAACGCCAACTACGTTTGGTTAGGAAGAAAATCCACCAGCTAAGGCTAGTCGGGAATAAAAAATTTCCCAAAAACGCTAACTATGGTTGGTTGGGAAGAAAATCCACCAGCTAAGGCTGGTCGGGAATAAAAAATTTCCCAGAAACGCCAACTACGGTTGGTGGGGAAGAAAATCTACCAACTAAGGTTGGTCGGGAACAAAAACCACCAACTCCGGTTGGTCGGAAACAGTTGGTTAAAAAAATGAAAGTCATTTCAGGGCTTAAAAAGTGATAAGTCACCATAATCGAAAAATAAAACCGAAATTTTTTTATACTTATGACATTTTAAACTACCACCATAGTTGATCAAAAATCGAAATATCACCAACTCTGGTTGATCGTGAGATGACTATCATCAATCTAGGATAATCAACAATAAGCTTTCACCAACTTTAGTTGATCGACAATTTAAAATAACACAATATTGTTATCTTTTTAACAGATATACATGCACATTCATTAATAAATAAAAGAAATGTTTTACAAGACAATGACAATCAAGATTGCAAAGAATTTTTTTTTATTAAATCCAGAACAAAATACATTGAGAATGAACTACATATTACATAAAAATTACTACATCAAGAATCATATTCTATTGGTTTCTTCCCCTTTGCCTTTGAAACAGGTTCTTCACCAGCGGGAGGATCGTCTAGGGCATAGGGGGAATTGATGAAATTTAGATCTTTGAGCATCCCGACATTCATTACTGATGGCCGATTAAGTAGGTGTTCAGGGCGAGATATCTCAAAATTGGAATGAAGACTGTAGTCACCGAGATACTTTGAAATCAAACATTGAGGAATGGCCCGAGCAGGAATCCAGCTCATATCAAGTTTGAAAGGTGGAACTGGCAACTCGAGCAACCCAGGGCCATAGTAATCCCACAAATAGTGACCCTGTTCCAACTGCAGCACACCCAAGGCGTTCAACCATCCTTGTTTGTAACTCTCATTATTTGCATTTTGGATCCGATCATCTAGATGGTAGAGGGCTTCATTATAACCAGCCATCCAGAACTCTATGGGCTGCTTGTGGAATTAATAGGTTAACCTCTCCAGTTGCTCATGGAGGTTCTTCGTTAAAAGTTCTTTACTCTCCAAGGCAGACTTTTGTGTAGAGAACTGCTCGTCCAGATTCAGAATTATCTTGGACATCTCAGATAATGCTTGATTCTTGGCCATTAACTGGAAGGCCTGATTCTCCAAAGCTGATTGAGTTGTTTGTTCTTCAACAGTAACCCGAGCAGCCCTTGCTCGTCCCTGAGAAGCTCTTGCTCATCTGCGAGCTGAGGTAGAAGGACCAGTTCTCTTCAAGGTTTCCAATTCATCTCTCAGATTGGCATTCTCAACGTCCAAGAAAGAAAAACCTTCATCATTGACAGGAACCAAGGCTCTCGAGGTAGAGGCTGCAGATTTCAGCTGAGATATCTCTCCTCGTAAATTATTGTTTTCCTGCTCTAACAATTTGGCGATCTGCCTATGCTCTTCAACCTCGGTCTTTAAAGTATTTTCCTTTATATCATAAGCAGCAAACAACTTATCATATCCCTTATCAGCACTTATTTGCTGATACTTCTTCTCATATCCCTGATGCAGAAGGATAGTAGACTCCTTGTACTGTTGTTGAAGTTCCTCGAGGGTACCCTGGAGATCTTCAATCATTTCATAGTATGCCACATTATTAGAAACTGCACGATCGAGCAGACATTTCAAATACCGGTAAGCTTCAATTGCTCGTTCTGAAGAATCTGGACCGAAGATATCGACGATTTGAGATTCATTCAAGTCAGTATGGCCAGCCTTGAAGTAGTCATTACACTTTTTCATCAGTTTTGTATCATGGGCTGACAAGAGTTCCATTTTAGCCATAAACTAGTAAAGAAAAGAGATAGAAAGAATCAATAAAATGCAGATAGAGCAAGAAGAATAAAAGTAGAGCAAGAAAAAGGGAGTTAACTTGCACAACCAAAAACTTCAAATTTTATTACATCATAAAAGAAGTATATATCCCAGAGTTACATTTAACAAAAAAGTAAAGAGAAAAAGTCCGAACAACTCTACACCTTCTCCTTGTCCCCTAAAACTTTCTCGGAAGGCTGGGACGGAGATGTAGGTTGCTCGGATGGAATAGAAGGTTGCTCGGAGGATGTTGGAAATTGCTCGGTTGAAATACTGGCTGGTTGAAGTTGCTCGCAGGAGGTCTGGACAACCGGGGGATGAGAAATCTGATCTCCGATCACCATAGAAGATTCCTCGAAAGTAGCTTCATCTTCTTCTTCCACGGGAGAAGGAGGGGGGCCAGGAATGTGTCGTTGAAATAGGTCTGAATTCTCATCGACATTCATCTCTCTCAGAGCAGCCACCCAACCATCCCTAAAATATTTTAGGCTGCCATACTCCATTTGTGAGATTATGGCAGCCAAACCTTTATTCCAACCCAAGTCCCAGCCAGTACTCAAGGACTTCTTAACAACAAGTTTCCTCTTCGCCTTCTCTGAGGAAACCCTCTCAGTCATGAGTTCCTCGGCATCTTTTAATTTCCTTTCTGCCTCTTCATTCTGGCGATCCGCTTCACGGAGTTTGCCTAACTCTTCTTCAGCAGCTTTGAATTTGGCCTCAAGCTCTCCAGTATTTTGGAGATTCACCTCGAGCTCTTTATTCTTACTTTCCAAGTCTTTTATCATCTCCTCCAAACCCTTGGAGACTTCAATAGCTTTATCTATCTCTTGCTCAGTGGCCTTTAGTTGTTTCCCCCAAGCAGCTTTGTCTTCTTCATACTTCTGACGAGAATCCTTTAAGGACTGTGGCAGACCTGCAAGAGCCTCCTCCACACCTGATGAGGAGCTCAGAGCTTTAATAGCTTCATCCTTTTTCAAAATGGTGTTGAAACAAGTTACAAACTGGAAAAAGGAAATAATTGTAAGTCAGTACAAGGACATAACATTGAAAAATGAAAGTGTAAAATAGTAATACTTATAGAGGCAATATGTTGAGCTGCCATGGTAGTAACCCTCTCTCGAGAAAGATTTTATTCAACACCTTGGATCTCGGGGATAATCCAAGACTTCACCAAGATCATAGCAGAGCTCGGAGCAACAAAAGTGGGAACACCACTTCCAGTAGTTTGAGACTGAGAGATTGATTCAGCCAAATTGTCCGAGGAGTTTTTCTTCAACTTCCTCGTGGGAGCAGGAACATTCTCGACCAAGGATGCCGTTTTGATCGGTGATATAACTATAACCTTGCTTGGAGGGGAAACAGTTGCAATCTTTCTTGGAGACACAGGGGGCTTCTCGGCAACCTTCTTAGTAGCAGCTGGAGGAGGTGCATCAATTTGTCTTGTCCCTTCTTCTGGGACATCCTGCTACTTTTCTTTGCCTCTCCAGCAGTAGAGGCAGACTTATTAAAGAGGGCAGGAGCTCTTCTTCTCTTCATTCTATCACTGATAGGAATATGCGATTCAGGAGAAGAATTTGCAGAAACTGGTGCTGGTTCTATGTTACTTATCACTGGACGAGCAGTGAAAGACGAGGTGTAACTCTTATACTGCAACAAGTACGAGGCTGATCTGATATGTTCGTCAGCGACAGTTTGATGCAAACTCCAGATAAGTTTCAGATGCTTTAAGTTAACTTCTGTCTCCTTTGGAGACCTTCTTTCGCTATCAACTGCAAATAAATAAAAATCAAAATATCAGTGACGCATTTTATCGAATATAAATAAAACATGATTTCAAAAACTAAGTAAAATGAAAACAACCTATCCCATTGCCATAGGGAGGGCATCTAGGACCCTGATATACGTCATTTTCAGTTAATGGAGCATGTTGCCAATTTTTCATAACAACCTCATGCTCGAAGTAATCCCTGTTGTCATCTAGGAGATTGACAACTAAAGCCCTATTTAAAAACCTAGTTTTCAAATAAAAAGTACTATCGCTGACAGCCCATCTATAGCAAAACATAATCTCTGGAATTCCTAAACGGGTTCCATGAATCTGATTTAACCTATGGACTCCATTAACTATCCTCCATGTATTGGGGGCTATTTTTGCAGGTACCACGTCAAAATATTGACAGAATTCCAAACACAAGGGATTTGGAGGAAAAGAAAAGCCACATTCGACTACAAAGAGACTGGGGAACCAATGTCCCTCAGCCAAACGAAAATAATCAGAAGGACCAGGAAGTTCTTCCGAAATGACCCAGGAAGGAATAGAAAAATCAGAACGAAATTTATCAAGCGACTCAATAAGGTAAACCATGATGAACAAAGAAAATAAAAGAGAATGAAGAAGATCTTACAGAAGAAGGGTAGATCAGTTGATAACGAACGATGGAAGGAATGAACGCACAAGATGGAGAAGAAACGGAGATCTCAAAGATACAGATTTAAAAAAGTAAGAGACGATAGGATTTTCTGCAATGCTTAAATACCTTACCTTGGGAAGGGGTAAAAATAATGATTACAAAGAAAGACGTTTACGCTACCGGCGGTTAAAAGGACAAAAAGGGCACGGAGACCGAAACAGTGGGAAAAATTCAAAAAGTCAGATTCTATGAATTCGAAAGGAAAAATAAATACAAGGAAAACACTCCTAAAATTCAGGGTGACTATTTAATACCGCCATATTTCGAGAAGAATGTTCCACACTCCTCAACCCCGAATTGTGAAACATTGGGGGCTTCTGTTGATAACCAAATTTAGTCTGCTGACGTGGATCAATTAAGTGGAGACACGTGTCAATCTACATGGCACCTGAGAACATTTTTTCCGAGGAACTCAACCTCCCCAACCAACTCAGACACTCCGAGCAGCAGGTGCTCTCCGAGGGACTTTACTGTGTCGGGCTACTCATGAATACCGAGCTACTTAGGCGGTCCGAGTTGCATCTCGTATAGAGCATTAATGTCTGGATAATCAACAGATCGACTGCGCATTAAATGCTCATTATTACCTTACAAATGTATACGCCTATTGGACAGCTATGTATTACCCTTTCACATTTATAGCTTGAGGGTTATAAATACATTTTATCATTCTCATTGTAGGGGGACTCGGAATTTCTTGAAAAACCTATCATCGAGAATTCTGGGCAAAACAATCATCAATATAAAAACAGTGGACGTAGGCCATTCTTATAAGGCTGAACCACTTTAAAAATTCATTGTCTAATATTCCTTTATTATTATTATTATTATCTGTGATTAAAAGAATTAGTTCAAATCTAATTTTTTACATCAACAAGTGTGAAGGAATTTTATTTAGCGGTAACCTTATATCGTCTAAGATTTTGGTCCTTGGGTTTTGAGTCAAGCATTTTTTATTTTGGGTGGGATGTTTTGTGTCTAGACGAGCTTGACAGCCCTTTAGGATTTTTGGTTGGGTTTTGTCCCGGAATAGCCAAAGGGGGAGATTTATAAGGTCACAACTTTCCAATTGAGTCTTATGTAGAGTTGGCTCAATTCTGGACAAAACCATTTGAGCCATAGGATAAAAGTTTTCCCTATCAAGCCTATGACGTGTTTGAGGAGCTGAAGATGTAGTGGCCCAGAATTTAAAAGCTTTATCATTGCCGATTTTTGTGCCAAGTTTCACGTCATCAACATGTGGATTCCAATGTCTACTAAAGGTATGAATGCATTAATATATATGTAGGAGCGTGGAAATTTAATTTGGGTGTTAGTATTTTTTTGTTAATTTGTTTTTAATTCATAGTTCTAAAGATTTTGTTCTCGGACACCTTTGCGTAGAAAAATCATATCAAATCCAAAAAAATCAGAAAAATACAAAACTAGAGGCCACGCGTTCGTATCGAAATTCTCTAGAACGGTGGCTTGAAATATCGTTAGAAACATCGTTCAAACGACCTCATTCGAACGAGATTTCATTTGAATGAGATTTCAGTTTGTCCGTTTTTTTGCCAGTTTTCATTTTTAACCACCCACTACCCCACTACTTTGTACCAGTTTTAATATGTGCGGGAAGACACTTTTTACTAAGACTTTCATACTTTTCTGAGGGATCTTGAGAGCAAAAATTCTCTAAGAAAGTTCTCCTTTATTTTTGCTAAAAATGTTTAATCCTTGGAACAAAACCAAGTGTTTCACACCCATAGTTTCAATTCCAAGTTCTTCATATATATATGTTTGCTTGGAGTGTTTGGCACCGGGTTCTACTCTACCATTTGAAGAGTTTTTTTGGGTTTGCTTATATATCCCACAAAGAGGAAGACTTGTTTTGCAGCGGCGTTCCCACTTAAAGAAAGGCTTCGAGTGCGGGTTGACGGTTGTCCAAAAAGCTTTATTGGTGGATTCCAAGCTTTCGATGGAGTCCAGGATTATCGGCTAAGCAGAGGTAGTTGCAAGAAGATGCGTCAAAGCTTGGACGGAGTTAACTCGTGTGTAGTAAGTCATTTATCTTGTATCATTAAATCCAGACTTAGTGGTCTTAAGGCTAGGGACCATCCGAGGTTTTTCCCATTTGGGTTTTCCTCGTACATTGGCGCGTTGTGTGATATTATTTATTTTATCTTGCTTAAATCATCTTAGAATGCGTGCATAGGTTAACAAGATAAAATTGGTTTAATTATCACACTTGTCTATTTTTAGTGCTAAAATTAAATTGGGTGAAATTTAAGTCAATTTAATTCAAGTCTACATAATTTAATTTGATAAAATTTGGTTTGGCCTAATTTGCAAAATGAATTAATCTTGTTAGGAAAACTTTAGGACTTGGGTTGAGTTAATGTGTTTAAGTGAAAAATTATTTGTAGTTGATTTTAATGTTACTTTTAGTTTAGTTTAATTTTAATTTGAAAGAAATTAAAATTGGTAGGTTGTGTAGTGTTTGTGTTTGAACCATCATATTCCGCACTATAAGGAAATTAATATTTAATTTTAAAAGCGGTTTTTAAAATTTGGGGCCTTGTTCTCCAACATGGAGGCTTCCAACAAAACGGTGATCGATGGGATAAAAAGCGTTTAGAGCGAGCCAAGGGAGCATGGGTAAACGAACTGCCCAATATCCTATGGGCTTACCGCACCACCCCAAGGCGAGAAATTGGAGATAAACCAATCGTACGTACGTATGATATGGAGGAAATTATCCCTTTGGAAGCCATCCTCCCCATCATGAGGTCCACTCTGGTCGAACAAGGCCAAAACGATGCACATTGCTCGCTGAACTTGACTTTGCCGACGAGCGAAGGGAATTGGTTGTAGTGAAACTGGCAGCCTACCAACAAGAGCTAGCAAAGCACTATAACAAAAAAGTTAATTCAAGAACATTCTAGGTTTGGGACTACGTCTTGAGGAAAGTACTTGGCAGCGCTGTGAAACCATCGGATAGCAAGCTAGGACCAAACTGGGAGGGACCTTTTAAGGTGATTAAAGACGACCTGCAAGGAGACTACCACTTGGAAACGCTGGAGGGCAGGGAGATACCAAGATCTTAGAATGCATCCAAATTGAAGAAATTATACTTCTAGTTTTCTTTGAGCTTAGAATGCAACTAATTTGAAGAAATTCTACTTCTAGTTTTCTTTTTTCTTTGTGAACTCAATGATGAATTCTCAATTCTTCTTTGAATAATAGGGTTTTTTAGCAATAACATTTTATGAAGTGTTGGTTTTTCTCAATTTCATTATAATGTATGCACCCTTTCCAAGTTACAAGCTCCCCTCTTAACACACAAAACTAAGATCACGAGATACTTATTAAAGCAGGGTCAGTGTGTAATGACCCTCCTCGGGCATTCGTCAATAAACATGAACTACCTCTTAGCTTGCCCCTGGCAATATATAAAGCCCTACAGGGGAGCCTTAGGCAATATGGCCAACCCAGGTTGGTCTCTAACATTGTCTGGCTCAAAAATCCTGCTCGGGTAGATTATCTGATACCAGGTGTATCCTCGCCATTGCCTCACTTAGGCGCAAGGAAGTGTGACAACATAACCTAAAAGGTAAAGTAAGGCAGAATGATCTACTAAAAGCATACTTGACTGGGGGGATACTCACTCAATAATTAACTCTGCCTAAGTCATATCTAGTCGGCTAGAAGAGCCCAAGATAACAGAACAAAAGATCAATGAAGCAAAAAAAACACATGTTAAGTCAAAAAATTTCCCAAAACTTAACTATTTTATTACATCATTACATGTACAAAGAGTTACATATGCTAAGTAATTCAAACCATAATGAGGACTAGGTCGCTAAGCGAGGTAGTTAGCTACTCACGCTCTTCAGCCATCATCTAGGCGAGGGGCCAACTCCACCTCGACTTCGTTTGAATTTGGTTCCATGAGCTGTCTTTGGATCACATCTATAGGAACCCATCGATCATCCCTTCTGAATGGGTTCATCATCAAAGTTGAGGGAGATGTCTCATGCCTATACCAGAGAACAGAGTTCCTGGGGACTTGCAACTCCATGAGGACAGTTAATCACCCTCTTATGGAAGATAATTCCTCAACCTCCTTCACCTTTGTTCGAGCATAAGTCCAACCCTAGTCATAGCCATTAGCCCACACCTGTCGAGGACCTTTCTTGAATAAGTGCCTCAGTAGAGTGACGTCTTTTTAAAGATCAGCGCCTATCACGTACACCCTGCGAATGTCCCCCCATAGTTCAATAATCTCCCTAGCTGAAAAACTTTCATCAGTCCCAGCTCGTCGCCCACTTGAAGAAGAACCACGTAAAACTTTAGGGGCAATGCTCAGTTCATTCTCCTTAAGTCATGAGACTTCATTCCTTAAAGCATCATTCTCCTGTTGAAGAATCTCTCCAACTTGATTGATCTCAGAAGCATCTAGAAGATTAGCCTTCAGAGCATCCATTTCTTCCTAAATAGAAGCGTCGACCTCCTCCATATTCTCAAGCCTATCTTTTAGCTTGGCAATAAGCTCTGGTCTTTATAGTCCTGATTCCTAGATCTAAGGGACTTGTATATTTTTATAAAGGCACGGAGAACTCGAATGCTCACATCGACACCAAGAATTTAGCCTAGGCGAGAAGTAGCAGGAATATATTCTTTAAGATCGATAAGCTACAAATCATACAAAGCGTCAAGAATAAATAAACCAGTATATGAAAAAGAACAGAACTTCATTTCATTAAAATAATAAATTATTCAAGAGAACAACAAAAATATAAGAAATACAAAGTCCCCCTAAGAAGACTAGCTGGCAACCTCAGTCTGCTCTAAGGATGCTTGTTATATCCCCTTATCTGCAGCAGCCTCATTTGCACCTCCCTCAGATGGAACAGTCACCCTTTCCTAATCAATGGGAGCATCAACAGTGGTTAGAACAGCTAGAGTATCTTCACTGGTAGTAGGAGGAGTCACTCCCTCTATAACAGGTTTCGGGCCCGGGTCATACTCGTGAAAGAGAGGAGAATCAACATCCACCTCAACAGTGAGCAAATCCTCATCCCAACCTTTCTTGAAGTTGAAACGGATGATGTAGCCGATCTGAGCCTCAGAATCCTCATATACTGCAAGCCACCCTGCATTGTAAGAGCCCTCCTCATATGTTGGGATCCATCCATCATTGTAAGAGCTCTCCTCAGATTCCAACTTTTTTATCTTCTTGGCGATCTCTTTGTTCTCCTCAACCACTGCCAGCTTGCTCGTGCAGACCAAGTCATAAGACTACATCATATACTCCATCTCCTTATACGTTACCTATTTTTTTTATTAGCTTCTTCCAAGGCAAGGTCAGAAGACTTATGAGCAGCACTGATAGCCTTTAGGCTCGCCTCGTACTCAGCATTTTTCCTCGCCAGCTCGTCATGGCTGCGATAATGAACGGTGAAATTAGACACAAACAGTAAAGAAAAAAGAGAATATTAGCAAAGAAGGTATCGAGAAGAAAACTAAAGGAGTAGATAAATAAAAATAGACTCGTCAAGGCTAGTCCCTGACTCGCCTTTAGAACCAACTGGTCGGTCCCTATACTTGACGACCTCTGACGATCTGCTGGAAAGACTGCACTCTCAAGAACCATCGGAGCCAGCAGAGGGGCAAGGGGGACACAAGCTCCCTCAGCTAGGGAAGATACGGGCACCAAGGACTTCCCCACTTTTATCCTCGCTTCTTCTTTTCACATTTCTTCTTCTCTCTCCTTCTTCTCCCTCTCGACTCCTCTTCCTTATTTCTCTCTCTTTATCTCACCAACGCCTCCTCTTTCTTCTTCCTCTCCCTTTTATGAGCCACAGTCTAGGAGCCAATGGCTATATCCTCGCTCCCAGACTTTTATTTCTTCATCCTATGAGCAAGAGAAACATTTTCCTCATCATCATCCTAGATTAAATTCTTCTTAAGAGGAGCTATAGTCTCTTCGTTGGAGCTATCTGAATCCTCTGAACTCTCTGAATTCTCTGAGCCCTCCTCCAAACTGGAATATCCCTCTTCACTCAAACTCTCTTCACTAGAATCACCCTCAACTCCACCTCTATCATCCCCCGCACTTTCTTCACAAGAGTTATTATCCTCCTCGTCTAATTAAATTGGCTCAACATCAATCTCCTCTATACTATCGAGGTGAAAAATTCTATCAATAGGTCAGGTAATGCAGCTGATGGCGGGTGTTCGCCCTCAGCCAAAGATTCCTTTATCTTCTAAGATTTTATTAGCTCAGTAGCTCAGATTTCATAGAGGGCAGGTTCTGACTTCTTCATCTTTGCTAAGAAAGAAACAAAGAGGATATAAGAGCAGGAATACACTAACAAGATATCAACTAGTAGAGAAAGAAAAATATCTACCTATATACTCCTCCCCATATAAGGGAATCGTAGGTCCCATGTACCTAGTCCCCTCAGTCTAGGGAGGGAACTACCAGTTCCTAGAAATAAAGCCCTCGTGCCAATAATCCTTATGGGAATCAGGTAGATTGACTACCAATACCCTATCAGGACTTCTAGCTTTCAGATATAAGAGGCCAGAACTTGTTCGAGAAAAGGTATAGTAGTAAAAAATTTTAGCAAGACCAATATTGGTGCCATAGAGATGATTCATCCTATGTACGCCATTAATAATTTTCTAAACGTCTGGAGAACATTGGACAGGAACTATATAGAAATAACTAAAGAAATGCAAAAACAAGTGATTTGAGGGAAAGGTCAGACCCCCCTGAGACAACAGAAGAACATGAATCCAATGCCCGTCCTCAATGTCTCGAACATTGTGAGGAATAGGGGCATATTCAATGTCCACCCAGTTAAAGACGTTATAAAACTCCCTAAACTCAGCTATTGACCTATTGCCTATTCTTTCCATAAGAAGAAAAAACCCTAACAGTGATAGAAAATAAATTTCGATCGAAAATAAAGGAGAAGAAGTTTGGAAAACTTACGAAGTAAAAATCAGTTTGAGACAATGCAAGGCCATAAGCAGGGAATATAGAAAGACAAAGAAAAGCTCAAAGACGAAGGATGAAACCTGGAAGTGCAAAGATGAAGTAAGAAGCAAAAAAAATCTCGAGAGTGCAAACACTTGTGAAGCGACGTCCAGTGGCTTCTTCCAACAGTTTTAAACCCTCTTAATGATGATGCACGAAGAATGAAGTTGATCTGTCGCCTAAATCTATGAGGAAGAGATGCTTCGCTCCCCATAGCATTGCTCAATTCTCAAAAATTCCATTAAAGTTAGTATTTAAAATTATTGAGCCCAAATTGTGACCCAAAAATTTTAGGGGCAATTGTGGGTACTCGTCAGTCTTTATAGGCCCAAAGAAGTAGTCGGACTAAGCCCTATTGAAAATAGGGAGAGCCTAGCCCAAACTCCAAAGCCTCATAAACAATTATTTAGCAACAACCCATCATGTACCTAAAATCTCTCACGAGATATTCTAGGGATACTGGGCTAGCGTGGGAGTACCCAGTACTTCCACTCTCCGAAGCTTAACTGTATATATGATATCCCTGGCCGTGGGCAAAGGGTATGTAATAGAGAAAAGGAAAATACAAACAAAGTGCACCACCGTGGAAGTAGATAATTTGTCGAACCACGTACATCTTGTGTTTTGTGTGATTCTGATTATTCTGATTTCTGTTCTTTATTTTTTTTTTGTGATTGCCTTTGCTTATAATTTGTGCTGAGATTTATTATCACCACAATAATAAATTCCCATTTGAATCTATGGGATAAACCCCACTCTTTTGTTTCATACGAACTACGTGGATTTGATTCCTTTATAGGCTACGTAGGGGTCTCGGGCTAAAACTTGAGACTCGAGTCCAATTTTCCCATTTTTGCATTTGCCTCCTCTTTATCTATACATTATTTTATATATATCGTACTTACGATCCTTATTAGAATTTCATCCAACATATATTATCGTTTCATCATAACGATCAATATCCCGATAAACGCATATATTGTATTTTCTAAATATTATTTCATGAACATTCCTATGAATGACCCCACTCTATCTTTTCTATGGTATGAGTTGGGCGATTCCAATCTCCATTTATATATACACGCACACACTTCACGAAGAAATTGAGGAAAATGGTAACACAAGCCTATGAGAGACCGAAAGGGAGGGATGGGTGCCTAACACCTTCCTATTTGGTAACTTAGCCACCGAAACTTTGAACTATAGGTTGTGTAAGTATCAGTTTGTAAGGACCAAATTTCCAATTGAGTCTTAATGTGGTTTTGACTTATTCTCGGAACAAAACATGTTTGAGTCATATGTAGATTTTTATCATCCGATCAATACGATACTATAACTTGTCGAAGATTAATTGAAGACGTTGCGACAAAGATACAAATAATTAATCATGCCGATGTTTAATTGATGCAAGTTTAAAGTCTTCAATATAGTTTAATAATGCATTCTGAATTTCTCTAAGGTTTAAATGCTAAATGATTATGGAAATGGGAAATTGTTTAAGGATGAATTTTTTAAATAAAATGTTTAAAAAGTGTTTCATTTGTTTACACATCAAATAAAGGACGGGTTAGTGTTGGATTAGAGTTGGTTTGAATTAAAACTCTTTTATTAAAGTTGGATCAGTTTGGGACTTTAATCAGCATGTCGTTCAAATGACAAACGATGTTGTTCGAATGAGATGCACAGTCGTTCGAACGGTTGTCGTTCGAACGACGTGTCATCTCACTCGAACGAGATTGCATTGACTTAAAAATGTATTTAAGTCAGGTCCCAGTCCTTTTCTTGATGTGTACAGAGCCAAATATTTCCAGAATATTGTTACGTTTTCTGCACAACAGTTTATAAAGGTTTTTATAGTAAAATCATCCTTTGTGTTTAAAGATCCGATTTTTCATATTCATATGAGATAGAGATCTTGTGTTTGCATCAAGTGGAGCTTATTCAACCATCTTTGAACAACTTGTGATTGTTGGTTTTACGGTGGAGAAGTGATAGACATCGTGTTCGACATCGTAGACGATACAGGTCATATCAATGGATACTGAGACATTCATGGAGGTGTGTGTTGTGGACGAGCATCGTAGAAGAAGGTTACTTTCTGCGTGGGCACTGTGAAGATTGGTAGAAGATCATAGGAGCGTCAAGTCTCATGGGGATCGAGTTGTTGTATAAGACTACCATCTGACTTTATAAAACCATTGCCATAGTGATTGTCGGACCTGGGCCGTCTGAGGTTTTTTTCCCGATTGAGTTTTTCCTCGTACATCAGCATTGTGAGTATTGCTTTAATTTATTTTACTTTCTTTAATCACTAGTTGCATGCTTAGGATTAAACAAGATAAAATTTGGTTAAGTTAATTTGTGTCTCAACTTGGTTTGATAAAATTGAAAAAGAGTTTTTCATAAAAAGAGAGAGTTGGTTTGCATTCATCATTGAGTTAATTCCGCTCGAGCAAAAGTTTTGTTGAATGTTATATTTTAGGTCCCTACAAATTGGTATCAGAGCTAGAAATACATTTTTATTGTGTTTGATCTCTGTTGCTTGTAAGGATGAATTTTGGAAATTATGATAGTTTTCGTACTCCTGTTTTTGGTGGCACTAATTATGATTATTGAAAAATACGAATGAAAAATGCTTTAAAATCCATTGATGAGCGTGTCTGGTTAGCTGTTGAAAAATTTTGGTCACCACCTATCACACGAGAGGGTGATGTCACTAGTTTGAAACCCGTTGAGTCATGGACTGAGACTGAACATAGGCCTGCACAGTATAACTCTAAAGGTCTGCACGTTAGTTCCTCACATGTCACACCTGAAGAGTATAATCGTATCATGACTAAATAAAACTTTGAAAGAAGCTTGGGGTACACTAGCACTCACTCACGAGGGCACGAGGAAGATTAGGGCGTCTAAGTTGCAAAATCTCACTACACAATTTGAGACGATTAAGATGTTAGAGAGTGAGACGTTTGATGAGTTTACACTAGGTTATCCACTATTGTTAACACATCGTTTAACCTAGGTGAGAATATTCTCAATAACCGAGTGATTAATAAAATTTTGAGATCATTTTCGAGTAGGTTTGATGCGAAAGTGACCGTTATGAATTCCCTTGGTACGCTTAACTCGTTGAAACTGGAAGAGGTTGTAGGTGACGTGCAAACCTATGAACTCGATATGTTTACCTGCGAACAAGTGCCAAAGAAAGAAAAGGGAATTGCCTTGAAAGCCCTGAAGGAGGAAACTAAAGTTTTGAATGATGATTCCGATTTCGACTTTGAGGATGTCGTCTTGTTGGCAAGAAAGTTCAAGAAATTTCTTCAAATACATAAGAAATCGAAAGATGCTAAAACATTTGAGAACTTCAAGAACAACAAGGTAGAGTCTACCCCTTAGGATAAGAATGATAAACCTAAGAGAGATGAGCCTGATAGGTGTTTCGAGTGTGAGGGGTATGGTCACAAAGTATCTAATTGTCCCATTAGACTTAAGAAAGAAGGAAAGAAACTGATAGCATACAACGCCACCTTAAGTGATAGTGAATCGGAAGAGGGAGAGGATTCCCACATTTAGCGTAACTTTGTTGCGTTTATGGCATGTCATGTGAGCGACGACGATTTATCTTCCCCCGAGGATACTCATGTACATGGACACTTCCAAGGCTGTTGAGAGTGATTCCCGCTGAGAGGGTGAGGGTGATGAGAGCGAGGATGAGGAGATCGACGTAGGAGAGTTGCAAGTTGAATTTTGAGAGTTGTTTAAGGAGACGGTGAAGGTGACAAAATCAAAATCAAAATTGCAAGCCAAGTTTAAAGAGCGTGTCGTAGAAAATAATGATGCATTAATTAAGGATCTTAGGGCACGGGAGAAGAAGCTTAGGGAGAAGCTAGAGTACGTCGATAAAGAGAGAGAGACCCTTAAAGTTTTGATGGAGTCTTTGAAAAGGGATGTGCTAGAGTTTGAGAAGTTTAGGCATCTACTCGAGTCTAAGATTAAGGCGTTAGAGGAGAGTTTGAGAGACTCATCTAGAGTTAAGTTTGACTTGGAGGATAGAAGTGAGAAGTTGGATAGGATGCTTGGGACCGTCCAAATTAAGAGAGACAGGGGTGGTATTGTCTTTGATGATCGTGTTGTTCCCATTCCCCCCGCACGTGTGAGAGAGCTACACAGGAACGTTAGAAAAGGTCCACATGTAGGTAACTTTCTATACCACTGCTACACTTGCACGTTTTTTGGTAGGAAAGGTCACCTTAGAAAGTTTTCCTATGACCTTAAGAATGCTCCTCAGAAGTTTAGGAAGTTTAGGAATAAAGTTGCCCCGATTCCCCACTCCCCCATGCGTCGTTACACACCTACTTGGGTTAGGAAGTCGAATTTGGTAGCTTTAGGAATAAAAGTTCATGGTTCTCATTTGGTTGCACTTGATTCTTCTCATGCTAAATCTAAAGGTTAAGTGTGTTACCATGCTTATCATTTTGTATTATATTTTTCATTTATGGCATCTTATTTGAAAAATACAAAAAGATTTTTAGTTTTGAAAAAATTTAAGAAAGACACAAAAAGATTTTGTATTTATTTGAGTCAAAATATTTCAAAAAAGGCACAAAGATTTTTTGTTTTGTTTTTGTGTCATGAGTTAGCATGTTTGATGTGGCATATTGGTGTGCTTGGACCCCCTTCCTTCCATTATCCATGTGGATAGGACATTTGGTCATTATTATCGACGCTTAGAATGATCTTAACCATTGTATTATGGGGTTGTTTTGAAGTTGATATGCGTTTTGATTTGACTTTGTATATATTGCATCTTTGCACACATGCACGAGTTTATATGAATGTTTGGCTACTCTTGCATATTTGAGTTGGTGAGACGTTCTTATCTCAATTTTTTCATCTATGCGTAAGTAAACTTAAGGAGGAGGTGTGCATATAATAACCGTTTACCCGTGAGCATTTTATTTTAATTTGAAAATATGATGAGTCTACGGGAAAGGGTTGCGAGAGTGTAAAATTGACTCGTTGTGAAAGCCACTGTTTAAAAGAGCTCGAAAAAATCATAAGGCAATAAAAAGAATCATATGCCAAAAATGGGCAGGCCAAATTAGTTTAGTTCATTCAAAAGAAAATATGATATATATTTGAGGGAGTATGGATGAATTAAAAATTTAAACGGGTTTGCACAAAGAATCCTAACACGTTGAAAAATTGTGTCATGACGCTATAATTTGTAAAATCATCAAAATTCCAAATTACTGTGCATGATGTTTGTTCAGTTCATTAAGTTCACACTTTAATGTCACATATGGATATTATAAAGTTTCATGATAGATTGTTATTGATTAGAGCTTCTTGATCGTTTCGATGTGTTGGAATTGTGATTCATTTGTTTTAGTTCACGCACATACATTCCATGTTCATGTTTAGGCACATAGATACTATGTTGGCATGTTACTCATATTTGTTTGTTTTGAGTTTTTTCTTAGTTTAGCTATTGTTTTGCTACTGTTTCGCAGTTTTGAGCCCCTTTCCAATCAGTTTTTTATGGAAACTTTTCACTGGGCAACACTATTTAATTTTCTAGGGAGATTGTGAAAGTTTGATAATGTCATCCTAACAACATATGTCCTCGTTCGAGCGATGTTGCTTCTCGTTCAAACGACATCCCTGGCTCGTTCGAATGACGGCATGTTTGACCAGTTTTGATTCTGGTTGATTTCTGTTTCAGTACCCTGCTGCATATTGATTTATATTTTGGTATTGGGTTTCTGTTTATGCAGTCTACTTTAATCATTGACATATTTTTCTATATTGGTTAGTTTATCACACCTGCTTAGACTGATATATTTTTTTGTGTGATTCGTTGTTTGCTAGCTACTGATTTGACATTGATTGATCATATTTAGCTAGTTGTTATATGTTTATCTATCATAATATGAGTTAACATAATCATATTGGTATATCACATGCTAGATTTGTTAATCTTTTCACCGAATTGTCTATTCGAGACAAAAAGGGGGAGAGGTGTATGTGATGTAGGGGGAGTTTTGCGTGTGTGACTTGATATCCTGATGTATATATTTTCTCATGTTGGTATCATGTTTTGATCACATAAAAATTGATTTAGATTTAATTTTTTCATTTTATTTTCTATCATTTGTTCCTCCATACTTCACTTGGAATTTGTCTGTTTCATGTGTGTAGGTATGCTTAAAGAGATTCGAGGTTTTAAGTCTACATCACATTCAGACATTCAGAGATAGTTTCATGCTTGTCGGTCAATTATTTACGAATATTATCATGTAGTGATGATGTAATTTGTTCTTAGTCTTATGGGATGGGATTTAGGCATCATACGACTTGATGGCCCGACTTAGGTATTTCACTGTTGATTTTGTCCCGAAATAGTCAAAGGGAAATATTTGTAAGGATCAAATTTCCAATTGAGTCTTAATGTGGTTTTGACTTATTCTTGGAACAAAACACGTTTGAGTCATAGGTAGATTTTATTGTTCGATCACTATGAGACTATGACTTATCGAAGATTAATTGAAGACATTGCAGTAAAGCTACAAAGATTTAATCGTGTCGGTGTCTAATGGATGCAAATTTGAAGTCTTCAATCAAGTTGACTAATGCATTCTGAATTTCTCTAAGGTATGAATGCTAAATGATTATGGAAATAGGAAATTGTTTAAGGGTGAATTTTTTAAATAAAATTTTTTAAAATGTTTAAAAAGTACTTCATTTGTTTACACATCAGATAAATGATGGATTAGTGTTGGATTAGAGTTGGTTTGAATTAAAAATCTTTTATCAAAGTTGGATTATTTTGGGACTCTAATCAGCTTATCGTTTAAACGACAAACGAGGTCGTTCGAGCGAGATGCACTATCGTTCGAACGACGTGTCATCTCGCTCGAACGAGATTGCACCGACTTAAAAAATATATTTAAGTCAGGTCCCAGTCCTTTTCTTGATGTGTACAGAGCCAAATATTTCCAGAATACTGTTATATTTTCTGCACAACAGTTTACAAAGGTTTTCAGAGTAAAATCATCCTTTATGTTTAAAGATCCGATTTTTCATATTCATATGCGATGGAGATCTTGTGTTTGCATCAAGTGGAACTTGTTCAACCATCTTTGAACAACTTGTGATTACTGGTTTTGTGGTGGAGAAGCGACGGACATCAAGTTCGACATCGTAGACGATACAGGTCATATCGGTGGATACCGTGACACTCGTGGAGGCACGTGTTGGGGACGATCATCGTAGAAGAAGGTTACTTTCTGTGTGGGCACTGTGAAGATTGGTAGAATATCAGAGGAGAGTCAAGTATCGTGGGGATCGAGTCATTTTATAAGACTACCGTCTGACTTTGTAAAACCATTGTCATAGTGATTGTCTAACCTGGATCGTCCGAGGTTTTTTTTTTCCGATTGGGTTTTTCCTCGTACATCGGCATTGTGAGTATTGCTTTATTTTATTTTTCTTTCTTTAATCACTAGTTGCATGCTTAGGATTAAACAAGATAAAATCTGGTTAAGTTAATTTGAATCACAACTTGGTTTGATAAAATTGAGAAAGATTTTCTCATAAAAAGAGAAAGTTTGTTTACATTCATCCTTAACTTAATTCCGCTCAAGCAAAAGTTTTGTTGAAAGTTATATTTTGGGGACCTACACAGTTTTTCCTTCATGTCGCCCTCTCGAGGAGGCGACGTGTTCTTTTGCCTATTTTGTACAAAATAGGCTGGTGACTCCATCTTCTCACATCACCCCACACTGATTACGGCCGAAACGCTCCTAGAGGAAGAGGGAGCAAGATCTTCACCCCTCCCCCCCCCCCCCCCCAACTAGGATAAGGGAGAGATTAGGGATGTCCACAAAATAATTTTTGTTGAATTTTTTTATTTTTCTTGAAAAGTAAAATCTTCAACTGACACTTTTCTCTTCCCCTATTAAGCAATTTTTTGTCAAAACCATGTTTCACTTCCTTAAAGATAATCAATATTTTTTATGGATATAAATCTTTAAAACATCTCTTTTTAAAACTATTTTTCCATATAGTGGTTTTCATGCATTCATTACGATAATGGAATATAATTTCTAATTTCAAAGGTAGTATAGTCCAATCAAAGTTGTATCCCTAACCACATCATCTCTCTTGATTTGAAATATATATCATATTAAACTCCGACCGTGAAGATATAAGTATCACATATACAAAGACAAAAATGACACCCATTTTCAATTCGCATTCATTTTGAAAATTCCACAAACGCATTACTCAAAAATATTTTGTTCTTTAGTTCATACGATAATTTTCAAAATGTAGTGCGATGTAAGTGAGACGAGTGATGAGAGCTAATCAAGATAAATTAATCTTGAAAAAATAGAATAAATTTCCAAAGATTTTAAATTATAAATGTAGAGTTCATAGTCATAAACACAAACAATATGCAAATATCATGTGCAAAAAAGTCTAATAGATTAATATTCTTATTTTAGTAAGCTGGCTTATAAGTGTACAATCACAAAAAAGTATCTATAAATAAACCTTGCAAATAAAGCACTTAAATAGTAGGATGAGCAAAGGAATAAGATAAGCGTTCTAATAAGTCTTAAGCTCATAACGAAACTTTCTAACAAGTAAAAGTCGAGCGTATCAACAAGTGATCTACTCTGTTTTCTAAATCTACCAAATTTAAATGACCACTCCTAATACATATTCTCTTGGCATGAGGTGAATGGGAGTACGTTGAATCTTGGGCGTATTAGTAATAATTTTTCCCCTTTTCTATAAACACTCCTAGGATGTTCATATTTCTTTTCCAAAGTGTTATTCCTAAAATTTCTATAATTCTTCCTAGCATTATGAAAGTGTATAATTTATTTAGGCAAATAACAAAATTCTCTCAATTTCCCTTTCTTATTACAATGATCATATTTATAAACCTTAGGATGAAACACATGATGAGGTTTCTGATAAGAAACTTTATCAAAATATTAAACCTTTTTCAACATAAAACAAAAATCATTATGACGAACCTTTTGTGGTTATAGTAACAAACAAAATCCTTTTGGGATCTCTTATGATTAAGCATGTGATTTTTAATATCACAAATGAGAAGGACAATATTCTTCCCATTCAAATGATAGACAACTTAATTCTCTTTATTTTGAGAATAGTTGGGAACACTTTCAATGAGTGTTGTATCATTTGATGACAATGGTTTGACAAGAATTGTCTCTCCTCTAGGAATCTTGAATTTTATAGAATTTAAGTCTTTTTAAAGATGTTCAATACTTTTTAAAAGATTGACATTGAATTCCTCATAAATTTCATATTCCTTTTTTAAATTTTCCAATGAGATGGTAAAATCATCTCTTTCTCTTATTAATTTGAATAAACCTTTTTTTCTTTAGAAGCCTCATTTTGGTCATTTAACTAATCAAGAAAATCTAGGAGGCCACTAAAGTCAACATTAACGGCTTTAAGGTTAGAGAAGAGAAATTGACCATGAGCTTCCAATGCTTAAAAGAAAACATTTTCTTTTTTTTCTAAAAGAAGCTCATCAAAAAAATTGGTTTTATCATTCTCAAGGGTTTTTATCTTTTCTAATAAAACATCCTTTTCAAAGAGTAACCTAGATAATGAATGATTTTCACTCTTCTTAACAACACTTCCATTTTTTAAAAATTTGGTCGTTTTATAGAATTTGTTGTAAAAAGTTTGGAGAGAATCATTGTCAAAATCATCATTACTACTACTAACACAAGCCTCTTCCATGTTAGGGATGGTATGATTGAAAAATTCAAACGGAGTTACAAGTATAATAAAAATATGGAAATTAGATGTACCCATTAAATTATGAATACTATTGCGCATGATAAAGTCCATCTTTACACACACAAGATCTACCTTAAGGTAATTAAACCTGTAAAATGAGGCCTAACTACGATATAAATTGAGAGTGCATGTGCTCAAAATCTAGAGGAACAATAGATACCCATTTAAAATATTTCGTAAAGTTGTGATGATGTTTTCCTTACAAGTTCAAGTTAGGATATCAAATACAATCCCTAAGGTCTATGTGATAAATTATCTACCATATAGATTACACCAAATTTTATCTTCCATATTAGGTAATTTAATCTAAGTGGAGAATAGGTAAACAATATGACATAACACCAAGGCATATGAGGAAAAATCCATAATAGGAAATAACCTCGGGTCGACAAAATGATAAATGTACTATGGTAGAGTTTTACAAATCGAAGAAATAGACTTACAACCTTCAAGATACAATTACCGATTGGAAACTCTTTCCCACCATATCCTCCATATATAATGACAACAACTGGAGGATGCTACACAATTGCAATCGATTTTGGTCCGCAATCAATGCCCTCAAGTCCTCTAGCCAAAACAAAGTCTTCGTTTAAAGTTTGAAGAAAACTTTATTCATTTTGAGTTTAAGGAAGAAACTATCTGTTTCAAGATGGAACAGTAATGAGAAGCCTCCAACGAGTGGTATCATTTTCTAGGTGTTTGATGACCTAAAGTGAAAGTGTGTTTTGAAAATAATGGCTTAACACAAAAAATATATCTTTGAGATATATAACATCTAAAAATAACACAAGAAAACATTAGAAAGAGATTTGTTCAAGGTTTTGAAAAATATTTTAAAGAAAATAAGTTCACTTCAAAATATTTTTAGATTTCACAAGTATTTAAACTTAAAATGCATCAAGAATATACAGAAGAGAAAAACAAGACTTGAAAATTGGATGAATACAATATTCAAAAAGAAATTTTTGTCAAACGATTTTTCTCTCCTTGAAAGATGATTCTTATGGAAAGAAAGTTTTAGCACAAATATTTTGTCCACGAAGAAATCATAAAATCATACTTATACTCTCATAAAAATGAAGTCTAACCTAGTTACTTATAACACCCAATCTTGCAAGATAAGCTAGGAGGGTACAAGTAGGTAAATAGACTTACATGGAGTGACATTGTGTAAAATTAAAATATATATATATATATATATATATATATATATATGGTCAGATATTAAGTTTGAACGAGTACCAAGAAAGATTTGCAAAATCTAGCTCAAAAAGTGCTTTTTGGTGCTGTCAGAGATGTGCCGCAACAAACTTGAAACGATTCAAATTACGCAATAATCCAGACTTTTTGCATGGACACATATTGCTACAGTTTTGTTATAGTGAAATTTTGTACCGTTTTTACGATCCTACTGTGAGGATACAAAGCAAGTCAAAGAAGAAAATATATGGAACAAAGCATGGACGATGAGACATTATCGATGTAGCAAGAGAAAATCTCGTTGCTTTGACAATGAGACATTATCGATGTAGCAAGATAAAACCTCGTTGCGTTGAAGGAATCCTATAACAGACCTCAACAACCTTCATAAAATGCAATTTGTAAGATTTTGAATTAGTTTTATTGCATTTTATAAACAAGTCCATAAATCCATATAAACACACACACGTAATTACTTTCTAATAAAGGGAACATATTTGAGTAAAAATATGTATGAGTCTACATATCCGTTTACCTTCATAATAGTGGTATAAATGGATACGCATAAAGGTGAGGATGTCCGTTGAATGTTTTGCATGACACTTTTCCAGAACAACCTCAAGGATAAGAATTAAAGTATATATAGTGAATGGAATAAGACAGCCTAGTCCTACTAGATACATGAGTAAAAATCATATTCTTATAATATTTACATAACAATAGTTATTTCTTGCTTTTTTATGGGGTCTAACCTACGTTATTCTCCTAAAAACATTTTTATGTATTCTATAGTTGCAGGATAACGAATGAGCGGACCAATTGCAGGGTTAGTCTTATCCAATTATTACTAAATTTGGAGTTGCTTTTCACTGCATTTTATTTTATGATTGGACCTTGTACATTTCAGTTAATTCTTCAGATATGTTATTGTAGGTAGTGGTAGGTTTCAAAGTTGTTTATATTCTATTTGGCTTTGTAATAGTTGAGACATTTGTATCGTGGAAATATTCAGTTCTATTGATTCGTCCAACTGAGACACGAATTTCTCATTTTATTCACATCTTTTATATACATTCATATATGGTTTATGTCCTTCGTTGTTCTTCAATTCTTAAATGATAAAAAAAAAATCGACTTACCCTATCTTTGTCATTGAGAGGTTTGGCCGCCCAATGTATGGAAAGTAGGGGTGTTACATATTGTTTGATTACCATTAGAGTCATGTTTAGTCTTAATGACCCATTTACAGTCAACTTTAGTGTGTCAATTAGGTAGTTTAGCATCATTATAAACTTCATTTGGTCCATTAATTTATTCACTTATGGAATTTAACATCACTATAATTTTTTTAAATAAAATCACATCTATTCTTATGTCAAAATCACATTCTAGTAAATAAATCACATAATCATTCATGATAGGAAACTCCCTTTCAGAGCTTCTTAATACTATTATTTCTTATTTTATCTACATTTACTTCATAGCGATAATTTGGTTATATAATGGTTTATCATTTATTTGTGCTTTGTTGTCAAATAAACCACCAACTAAAAGAACAATATTTTTTTTAAATCATGATACTAGTAACTTTACTTCCTTTTGAAACCACATTTTTGTGATTTGTTGATCCAAGTAATTTCACCATTCTTAAATAATTTGACATTGTTGGTTTAAACAGAAAAGAGTTTACCATCCTGAAACTGTAGAGAAAGAGTTCTTAAACCAAATTATTTTTAGTGGATTCTAATTCCTTGCATCTAGTGAACATACCTAATAGTGAGGGTGTGTAAAATTGGGTAAATTATAATTATATAACACACTTTAGATAATATACAATTAGACAATTTCCCTAACTAAAAGTTGAAACATAAAAAATTGGATAAATGTGTGAATATATTCAAAACAAACTTTTTATTTATTGTGACACCATCTTACGTTTGTTTAGCTTGTTTTCTAATGTATAATGACATGATATGTGTGGGTCCACTATTTAAAACAAATATAATCTCCAACTGTGGCGATATAGATGAAACTAAAATTAGACATTTTATAACTTTAAGAGCTCAAACGTGACAATCAAGATTCATAAGTGACATCTCCAATACAATCCAGCCCATTAAAATTATTAACGGGACTCTAGAATTAACGGAGTATCATACTCAAGTTTGCCACAAGATTGAAGAATCGTATTAATAAATCTATGTTTAAGTTCAACATATGATATTGGGTCAAAATCATTTTCCTTTAGAAGGTTTTATTAAAAACATAATTATATAAACCACCAACAAGAATATCATAATCAAAGAAAATGTATTCTTATATTAACTTAAAACATCTTTTGGTAAACTAAAAATAACCTTACCTATCTAGTTTAAATAAAAGTGTTTAAAGAATATTGATGGTTCTTAAAAGATCTATATATGAATTTATTCCCAAATAATATAAGAAAAATAATCATTTTCGGAATCTATAATTTGTGTAATAAGGCATCCATATATCGAATTATAACTATTTTTCATAACACACTAAATTTTTTAGAAAAATAATCAAATTGTTGTCATTCTTTTCCAACAACACATTATAATTCACACAATATAGCTTATATATATATATATATATATATATATATATATATATATATATATATATATGTATGTATGTATGAAATGATAATGAATAATTACATTTAAACTTTAACCTTTTGAGATCGAGTGAGTTTACATTGTGTGCAATAGTCATTCGTATCAAATTAAATCTTAATCTGTTTAATTTCTCCAAACCTTATAAGGAGTGTCCCACGCTACCTTCATCGTTAATGGTGGGTTTACCAATTAAAAGTGACTTTTAAAGATTTAGCACAATTAAGTGCAACTTAACTTCTTCACTTCATTGTAAGAAGTTAGTCTTGAGATCATAAAAACAAATTAAACACGAAAATTTAGAGAAACAAAATGATGTACAATAATATAACAAAATATTAAGATAAAAACATGACAATTTTAATGTTATGAATAGGAAACATATACATTAATAATAGTGTGTAACGGTGGGTTTCCTTCCATAATAATAACAATATATCAATTATGATTCGTATTAGAATCTCTATATATATTATTATTGTGTACTATGTTATTCACTTAAATAGACATGTTTTATATGGATAACTATTCACCTCCTAATTACATAATTCATTAATGTTTATCTGAGTAAGTCAAAATCAATTTCTTTTCGAATATTGTCCTGTTTTAAGAACCAAATATACCCCATTAACATCATTACAATTACAAGCATAATGAATTATACCATTGTATCTTTAAATTTAATATTTATAGCCATTATAGTTGGGTTTTTTGGTGAATACAAATTATTAATAATATAAATATGGCATTAATTTAAGACTTTCACAAGTAACTAATTTGAATTTCCCATTTATGTTAATTTATAAAACAAAATTATGTACCAATGGAAAATCATTGAATATCCCACGAATAATCAACTAAATTGTTTAGTATGTGTATACACACCTATAATACATGAATAATTTACATTAATGTATATTACTTAATTTGAAATGCACGAAACATTTGAGTTTGTCGTGATATGAATATTAAGTACATTAGGAAATTGCATTGGTCATTAGATAAATCATTTTAATTAGATCTTTAAGCTTTACATAATAGCCTAGCATTCATTATCATAAATATATATTCGAGAAAACAAAGCATACATGATATAAATTAGAATACACTAAGCAAATACTTACAAATTTAGATTGGAGCAATGTTTTCAGCTCATAATCGAACTTAGAGTAAATATTAGTGCTATGGATAAAAATCCTTTGAGGTTAAATTAACGAAAAAATTATTACTTACTTCGTGTTCATTTATTCATCAAAATTGTATCTTTTTGCAACCAATTTACAATAGTTAAAGAATAAGTGACATTATCATAGCATCAACAACCTAACAATCATAATATATTTGGACCTTTACAAAACCAAATTTATACATGATAATTCAATATTTACAACTATAAACTAGGGCACGAATACCAAAACTGACATAATGCAAATATTATAAACCAATATTTATCCGTAGTAATTTAACACAATGTAAACATTTGTGTTAAAACCTTATGTACAATAATATAATATTTATAACAATAGATTATATCACATTGGTTAACACCTAATCTAATAAATCTTAGTTCTAAAAAATTTATACCCGGTATTTTAATATTTATAAATATATGATAAGGCATTTTGGTGTACAAATAACACACCTATTTTCCACGTATAACCTAGCCACTCTTCTACGTTGAATAAAGGTTATGTCAAATAATTTATCTCACTCTACTCAGCAATGATAAATAATAAAATAAATCCATCCACAACAATAAATAAAAGAGAAGTGCTACACTTGCCTACATTTCTTACCGAATTGCTTCAACATGCTTGTACCTTTGACTTCCAGTCAAATGTACAATCATATAATGCACACGATAAGAGAAGGCGATAAGAAATGTAGGTAAGAATATCACTTTTGTAAATAAAATGTTTCCAATTAAATTGTATAATTATATAAGTCTGGAATAACTAAAAAAAACTAAGTAATCTCCATAGGATAAATGTCTCAACCAATTAAACCAATATGGAAATAAACAACCTTGGAACGCACCACTGGCCCATAATAAAATCTCTGAATAATGAAAATGGAAGTATAATTGAAATGAAGTACTGAAATAAATGAACTCCTACATCTAAGGATAGATAATTGGAATGATTGAAATGCTGCAAGCTTGCCCACTCAACCCTACTACTCTGTCTTTAGGAAACCTAAAAAGATGTTTTTAATAAAACACCTGAGTAAGACCACGCATATTCAATAATATCTTGTGATACCCTGCCTATTCTAGTAATGGATGGCCAGTCCACGACTAAAATAAAATAGGAATCTCAGTATTGTTCATTCTTAGCCTCACCGTCGAAACCAAATTAAATTACCAATAACTTATTAAGCCCGACGTTAAATTTAAAAACTTATTAGCTTACTTAATTAATCAATCAATCAATCATAATTATAAACATTCACAACCATGACATAAATAATGAGTGCTGATGACATCAATAAATAAATAAATAAAGTAATCGAATTACTCTCGGTAATATCCACGTATAACCATCCAATTGATAAATGAGATAAAATAACAAAGTCTAAAATGAAAATTGTTTGACTGTGGGAAACAAGTAAAATACTAGAGTAACATCCTAGCTAGATAGAAATGATAGAAGCATCTACGCAGCTCCTGTCGGCACTCACAACTACTTCGACATCTTCTGACTGAAAGAACACGCTAACCTCGGCGTCCCTGTGGCTGAGCACCTAAAAGGTTTTGAAAAAGATTTTTAATATGGGTCAGTGCACAAAACATTTTGAAAATATTTGCAAGTATTTAAAATGCAATAATGAATATGCAGCATAATTATTCATGTTCAACTGGTGTCGCACTCACATGAGATTTTTCTTGTCACTCATCTATAGCGCGCCCCTAACGCATATGTTTTAACTTCCTAGTTATGCTACCTCGCCTAACTATTCTAGTTATTCATCACACAGTCTAATACTCTATCGTTATCCCCATTTGCACTACACGTAATTGACTTTAATTTGTTTGTCACTTAACTACCATGTAAGCTATGTTATAGGGATTCTCAATTAGACTTGAACCGTTATATAGTCAACGCAAATGTACACTAGTTATAATTTAACATTCACATATTCATTAAATTCACATATACATATAACACTATTTTATACATATATACATAACATCCCTGAGCTGTCCTCCTGGATGCATTCCCTAGTATGCTATCAGGCCCCTAATACGTCATGTATCATTCATGGATCATCGGGTCAGAATCTCACCACCGATCCTAAATCATAAACACATGAATTGGAGGTGGTAATAGACATACATTTGTGGGTGATAACCATACCACATTGCCGTAACAGACTCTAAACTCATATACAGTGGTCATGCAACAATCATATGACCTGGAGAAATGACCCAACACCTGCTGGTCACGCTAGGGTAGACTGCCCACCATGCGCAACCTCTAACAATAGCATCCCTAGAGTAGGTATGTTCACATATAATTCAATATACTATTTCACTTGATACGTATATATGTAGAAAATCAACTAATGTGCTTAAAATCTCTTGTAGCATTAGCCCATAAAATCCTGGGTCTATCCCAACTTTCCCATTTTTATTAAGTATTCACTTACTTATATTAAATCTCTAATTTCACGTTTTATGATACCATGCTATTCTGCTCTGGCAATTAACCTAATATTTCCCAAAATCCCAATCCAATTTCATAATTAATATCCGAGTACTTTACACCCTAGTGTACCCATAATTTCACACCCGAAACTTACTCCCTTATAACCTAAGGTACTTTCTAGCTTTCCCTTAATATTTCTAGAAGTTCAATTTTATTACTCGAACCCCATAAACCAAATTGAGCTGCAAATGATTCACGAAAAAACACAAAGGCAAGGTGGGCCAGCATAGAAGACCGAACCAATTTGCTGGCTGGACCGAACCAATTTGGTGAGCAAACCGGTCCCCCCCCCCCCCCAACAGCGAACCGATACGATTTGTTGGGATGTCTTAACAAACTTTTTACGGATTTCTCCCCTTTTCCATTAACCCTAGGAGTTCCAATATTCACCCAAACCCATAATATGGATTCCAAACCAATGCCAAATATAAATTTGTTGAATTCTTCATATAAATCGTCCCAACAACATCTATTACATGAGATTGTCAATCTACATCCAGAATTGTGCATAGTTTCCAACCCTAATTTAGGATTTCATCTTTTATAGTTTAGATCATTCAAGAATTCAAGTTAAACATTTTATTCAAATCAGATCTAACATATAATCATAATAAAAGTTCTCTTTGATAATTTAATTAGTAAAACCCCCATTTTTACATGTTTCTCCCAACCAAAATTTGTCTCTCTACACCAAATTTTACTTGAATGATTGAAAACTACACTACGTTTATAGAAAATTAAATTCTTTCCTTGGGATTGCAAAATTTTTGAGGTTATCTCCTTGATTTCTTCTTTTGGCAACGTTCTTGAGCCCAGAATAGTTCGATCTCCCACTCGGATCACATTCTCTTTAATTTTCTTCAATTTCTCCTTCTCTTTTTTCTCCTTTATCAAAACTCTATCCTTTAAAATGGTTGGATGGTTTCCCACTCCATCCATCTTCCCTAATTATAACCCCCAATACTCTAAATTCTTAAATGACTTGAATGCCCCTATGTGTAAAATGACATGAATGCCCTTTCTCGGGTACCATTTGACCCAAAAATCCCTCTATACCCAAATACAATCCCAGGTACCTATTTTTAACTATCTCACCCAATTTCGAATCATTGGTGCACTCAAAGTTACCGTCTGAGTTATCTAACATTAATTTTTCATCTGATTCCCAACACGATCCTATCCGCGCATTCCGAATGAGATACCGTTAAACCTGTCGATTTTACTCACTTACGACGTAATACAATTTAACATGTTTTAATTTACTTATCACGCAAGTAAATGTGATTACACATAAATATTAATTCTTTTATTTTCCAATAAATATTTATTTAAATCACTTTATTCCTCAATTTAATTAAATTACGTGCACGCATGTAATTTAAAAATGCTCAAAAATACGGGATCTTACATATCTAACTTTCTTTTAATAGTATAAAATGTGACTCATTTCCTCCCCTTAGACACTCACTCCCAATATGCCTTACCTTACTTTCAATTAAGGTATATCCTAGCTAAAAGCCCATTTATACTAGACATAGATACAACATACGTACCCAATCCCCATGAATAATAGGTAAGCTACAAGATCCCCACTTAGAACTACAATATAATATCGTAATCACTAACTATATATTAAGCGTCATATGTATAAGTATTACCAATATGCTACATTTTATTCCATAAAGCAAACATCTCATAATAATCATATAGCACAATCCAAATATTCGTATCAATACATCCATCGTTACCAACTACATATATATAATCATAACACGAAACCCCAAACCTTTGGTTACCTCTCGTACCTCTAACCGGTTAATCCATATGAGTTCCCACGCGTAATGGATTGAAAACAAAAACACATAAATGGGGAACTCACTAAGATTACACACCACTGTGTAATCACATATAAAGATTACACAATAAATAAACCCTCTTGTGCATCCCTCTCACGAGACGGTTGACCCAAACCATGTAGGATTGGGTTCTAGCCCTATATACAACATGCATAATCATTCAGGAGTGTACTACCTGATTCCATGAACAATCCTATCAAATCCCCATCGATAAATTCCTCACAAATTCCTCACACACGTCTGGTGTTTGTCACATGTTTCACACAGAGCATACGTAAATCAATACATGTATACAAATAAAATTTATAATATTAACTATATATATCGGTCTAAACGTCCTCCAATCTAACCTTAATCCTATATATATCCTCCACTTATAGGATCATAACACATATCATAAACAAACCCCAATGGAAACCCCTTAGGTGATCACACTAAATCCCGAAGTAAAAATACTCAAAAATTATTATTTAAAAGCCTAAATCCCAGATCTGATCGACCAGCCCTTGGAAGCCCGATTGATTGACCCTTATCCAAACCATCAGTCCCTCACCTGAGACCCCCAAATAATACGACTTTATATATTCAAAACCAAAATTTATTTTATTTTATTTTCTTCATCATAAATCATAACATGCGGTTTTCCTAACTTGTAAGCAGTCCCAAAAACATCCTAATATGGTTTCCAAAAATTCATTTCATTTCCTAACAATATAGATCTACCAACAAGATTAAATCTAACATTAGCAAGACATATTCCTCAATATAGCCGTGTTCTTTATATAAGTTCATCATAAGTTTGAATATTAATCATTAAAACAACATATTCCTATCATATTACTTAATATAAGCATGTGAATCATCTAATCATTTTATTCCTCCGATGTAAGAATAAGTTCAAAATAGTAATTAGCATATAAACTTAGTTCTTCATTAACTACATTATGATCTATCCCTACATGTGAGTAATCCTAACTTTATATTATAATCGACATAAAATTATAAACAAGTTATAGTTAATAATAAAGAAAAGCTAGGTATTTTTTTCTTGAATACTCGGTTTATTCATATTGAACCTCTTGCACCTAAAATCCTCACTTTTGTAGCTAAGGTTTAGTTCTCTATTATGTTAATTATCAGAGTTAAACATTTATTTAAATTCTTTAATTTTCGCGAGTTTCATATTGTCGTAACTTAAAGCCCCTAGATAAGCCTAATACATTAACCACATGAACCCAAGACTTATCCCAAAGGGTTACCCAACCCCGGGGCCCAATCCATCATATTAAAAACACTACCTGAGGCCTTTGTATTCCCTAGAGATCAGTTTCGTGATACATATTCTCAATACAAAATAAATAACAACGTTGTTATTAAATTACGAGGTGTACATATATGATTTAATTTTTTAAATTAAATTTAATTGTAACATCCAATCAATGTCACAATAAATCATATGACTACCATAAACACAAACAATATTAATCAGTTTTAAGTAATTAATAATATATAATTAAATATATAGGGTATTGTTAATCTAACAATATATAAATATTATTACTGTAAAAAATATTTAGCATAATACTAATATTCAAAACAATATTTGGTGAATACCAAAAACACCAAATAACATGAATATTAGAATATCCATATAAGGTAAGATAATTTATGTAATGATTAGAGAATTTTTTTTCCAAAAATGGATAATTTGAGTTAGCATTAAAAAATATTAGTATTTACTTTAGATCATTCTCAAATTTATGGAATTTAAAAACAATTTTTTTTTTTTTTTTGGGGGGGGGGGGGGGGGAGGCTAGAAGTCAATTATATACCAGAAATGGAAAATTTAAGATTTTGACGGCTTAATATTTCCCAAATGGCCTAAAATAGCATGCATCAACACCAGATGTGGTAAGTGTTAATCAATAGGATGTTTCGAATTGATATACCAAATATCATAAAATTTTGGGCAAGCACGCAATTTGGATTTCTATTATTCCTTATTAGAGGCATAAGAAAATTGTGACTGAAAACATTTATTAAATTTCGACGCTCAAGCATAAGTAGGTTAAAGGACATAACCAAATCATCGCGAAAACCATATAAAAAAAGCTTGGATATTCATAATTATATTTTAGACATATTTAAAAACATAAATAAATTGTCTAAAAATGTCATAAATAGGGGCACAATTTCGGTTTTAATTCGGTTATACAAAAATGTTTTGTCCTTGAAAATAGGTATGTGCCTAAGGGTTCAATTCAAATTAATTAATTTCTTGATCAATTAACATGTAAAAAATTAAACCTTTTTTAATTCAAACCCAATCTTAATTTTACCAAATAAAATTGATTAGTCCAAACATGAAAGTGGTGATTAATAGCGGAATCAATAGAATTAATCACATAAGGAATTTAGATTGGAAACCCACGGGAGAAAAAACACTATACACCCAACTCATTTATACGTCCACTAATACTGAATTTTTTGTTTACAAGACTTAATAAGAAATCATACACGTCCTACATATACGATAATGATAAATCCACAATGTCGCTCACTTGTGTTCTACTCTTTGCCTCTGCTTGTACTTGCAATGGACGTAATAGTACATGAACCATTTGCACAGCCTCCACTGACTCGGTATCCACTGATCTTGGTTATTCATGATCATCCCATATGTAATCCAATGTGTTATCTCCTTAGAATTAGAACATCTAGGGTATTTATAAACCTAGAGTCTACTTTGATTGCATGGCATTGATGGGATCTCACAAACAAAAGGGCCTCTAGAAAAACAAAATTAGGGTTTTGAAAAAATTGTTATTCTTCCATTGGAATATGCATTTAAAGGTGTTTAAAAAGTCTAGCAGTGAAACATATCTCAAGACAAAGGTCCTCACTCAAACTAGAGAATCCTCGTTCGAACGAGAGCTTTTAAACGAGAGGTTATCATTTGAAAAAAATTTCGACCGAGGGTAATTTTTCAAAAGACAATGTGTCCTCTTTTGAAACAAACTTTGATCAAGGGATCCTCGTTTGAAGTTTATTTTCAATGCAGGTTCACTGCTTTGAAATAAACGACCTCATTCGAAAGCACCTTTTAGCGAGGGTGACCTCGTTCGAACAAGGTCACTTGATTTTGACCATTTTTAAAATTTTGTTAAAATAGTCTTTTCCTTTAACTTCCCGGAAATAAAGTACACTACAAGAAAATACAAAACTTTGAAGACCGTTACCTTTGCCAAGTATAATTTTGATCTCGTTCGGTCATTTTTTACACGATGCTTTATCTTTTTGTCTGTAACATTACAACTTGATATAATGACACTGTGACTCAACCATTTGTTTAAAATTTAAGTCAGTACAAATAAAACCTAAGGCAGTGTATAATATGTCCTTACTGTCCTTTAGATTTCAGCAGCCCCATCTTATAATATAGCCTTTTATATGCTTTCATGGAATAAACATACACACATGTACATTACAAGATGCATACAAAATTTAATGACCTGAACCAATTCATATGCGAAGCTTAATGGATAATTATGTGAAACTCAACACAATGCTTTGATACCACACGTAAACATTAAAAATAATATTACTTAATTAATAGTATAGCATGGATCTACATATACGACTCATGAATCAATTAATTATTCATGTAATTATTCTTTAGCATTCTACTGTTATGTTATAAATCATAAATTATTATAAACTTGGACCAGCAAGATTATCATATATATATATATATATATATATATATATGCCTCACTAAAGGAAAAAGAAAGTGCAAATTTGATCCATCTTGAATGGGAATTGAAATCGCAAAAGACCATTTGTCTCTAATCCAGAATTTACACTTAAGATTGGAGAAAAATAATTTTTCTTTTTAATCTGAAATTCACACTATGGAATTTGGCTTTATTTGGTGTTTATCTCCTTTGACCTAATTTCATTAGGTTGATACATTTTATTTTATTTCAATTATGGTCTTTAGTCACTTATTTATAGGCAGGATGATGACCCAGATCTCCCATTGTTCTTTAATCTCTACCATCCATCAAGGAAGATATCTAAGAGCCCTTAAATCCTAATGAAATGAATACTAAATAGATTCTCCAAATCACCCACCAAATGTTGTGATATGTCATTATTACAGTACAGTGTACAACATGCCACATGATAGGGTGGATGATTAAGGGGATGTATTTAGTACTCGTGTCATTATTCAAATCTCAATGAAAGAAATATGTCATTTGATAAACCATATTAAATGACATTGACTATTACTATTAGGATTACCCTTTCATTAACCAAACCTGACTTTTAGTATTGTTTTATTATTTAACACATTAGACCATCTCCATGATATGTTCCCAAATTTGGTTCCCTAAAATACAAAACTCTACTCCCCCCCCCCCCCCCCCCCTCTTTTTTTATTCAAGGTTTTGGGAAGTCCACCTCCCCACTACAAAGTGGATTTCTATGTGATTTTATTTCCCATGGAGGTAGACCTGCCAACGGATCGTATTGGGTCGTGTACAGGTCGGGTTAAGGGGTGAAAACACCCTTAACCCACACATGACCCGTTAAGACTAACGGGTTCAATGACAATACCCAAACATGATCCGATAATATTAACAAGTACATGACCTGAACTGTTAGCACCCGTTAATATTAACGATTCAGTTTGGGTCTAAATGGGTAACGGGTTGGGTGACCCAATAGTACCCATTAGTCTTCATTAGTTTAAAAATAATGGGTTTTAATGCTTATTCTTATTGGGTATAAGTTGGGTGACACTATAGTACCTGTTAGTCTTCATTAGTTTTTAAATAATGGGTTTTAATGGTTATTCTTATTCGGTACAGGTTGGATGACTCTATAGTACCTGTTAGTGTTAACGGGTAGTAATGGGTAAAACGGGTACAAGTAAATTTCCAAACCTGGATCGTTAGTGTTAACGGGTCTACCATGTTAACCCGTTAAAGACCCAAATCCAATAAAGATGAACCGGTTAACTTATAATTTTGTGTCTGGTCATTTTGGGTTAACGGGTTATTGTGTTTTTTGATAGATCTACATGGAAGTTCACTTGTTGCAGGGACAACAGACAAAAAACCTAACAACCCTATTTCAAACGACTATTTTTATTAATAATTTTACAAATACCCCATAAATTATTTATTTATTACCACCACCATCTTCATCGATTTTCTTAAATATATGATTCATTTAAAACTTTTTTGCTTCTAAAATTTCGATGGAAAACTTCTCCTCTCAGCCAACTTAAGAGATCGAGTTCCAAAAAACTTGCAAAACCTAAAATTTTCTAGTTAGCCACGAAAAAATAAAGGAGGATGACGCCCTACTTTGCTAATGTTTGGTAGATACATTCAAGGACTCTATAAGTGGAGCCAATTAAAAAAATGAGTTGTGGGAAAATATGGCCTACGAATTCAATAAGGGGAATCAACACACCTCAAGACATGGTTTTGCACTATTAGCCAAGCTGTGAGTAAATGTTTTCATTTGTTGCCCACGTTGAAAGAAACTTACTCAACGATCACATCAAACATGATGTGATTTCCCTTATCGCTTTAGCATACAAGTTCGAGAAGGGGAACTTTTTCAAGTTCATAATGTGATACCTCATTTTTAATGCAACTTAAAAATGGAAAAAGGATCTACAAACGCGGTGAAAAATGCGTAAGAATGAGAATATTGATTTCACATTAGGTGGGAGTGCTCCCTCCGCTTCTATGACTAATCAATCCTCTGCGCCTTTCGAGGAACCGTAAGTTCCTTTGATGAAGGACATGTCATTTTAATATGATTTCCTCCCTTTTGGCCCAAAAATATACCCAAGAGGGGGGTGAATTGGGTATATGGGTTTTAAGGAAAATTAAAAAAAATTCTAAACTTTGTATTAAGATTAATTGTAATATCATAAATAAAATCTAATCTAAACAATTAACAAATAAAAAAAGCATAGGTAGTTGAGAGATAGCGTTAATAAGAACTTTTTAAACCGTGGTTTTAATGTGGTTATTCCAATGCCTACGTCCACGCTTGAGGTAGTACTTGAGAACTTCACTATCTCCATTTCACTTAAGGCAGAACTAAAATCCTTACCGGGAACAATACCTTTTAAACCATAAGCAACAATTCGCTAAACTCGTCCTTGCCCAAGCGATACCCACATAAGAGTCTAAGGTCTTTAAATGCCTTGATTACTCACAATAATAACACTACTGGCTGAGAAGATACAATGAAGTTTACCGTAAGTCACAATAATAAGATTCTTAACCAAATCGTAAAGCAAAATAAATTTACTAGTTTTATAATTCTCTAATGGGTTTGGGGTTAAAGTTTTTGCATAACTGGGTATTATGTTTATAAATTTTCTAAAGAGTGATTGTAGGTGAATACTAAAGCTCAAATGGATTTTGGAGCTTCAATGGAGTTTCTAGCTTAAATTGGGTTTAGGACCAGGTTTCTATCTCTATGAAACCTGGGGATATTGGCCCAAACTTAGGATTATAACTTTACTCAATGGGATTTTTGTGGTGAAATTGTGTGTTTGATGAAAGAACTTAAGGTATACTTTTATAGTCTCTCAATGAGCAACTAGCCATAAGAGAATAGTAAGGTAATTAATGGATCACTTGGATTTCAAATTTACAAACTAGCCGTTATGGATTTTTGGGTTTACAAATACCTTTAGTAAACTAAACATTAAGTATAGTCGACTAAACCCTTTTATCCTGAGAGGAAGATCAAGTTGGGTCTGTCTTAAGGTATATTCAACTAAACTTTCCTCGTTTAAGATGCTAGGATGTTGAGTTTTGGTTCCATCATTTGGGTAAGTTTAAGAAAGGTTTAGGTAGGTAAAGGGAGGTTGATTTTGAATATATACAAGTTTATTTACCTTTGTGCAATAGTTCCTAAAGATCATCAAAAAACTGAACAAGGTCTTTCTGGTCTTTGATCATTCTTCTGAACTGCTAGGGACATGTGATGTTGCTTTATGATATGATTAGGAACATGCTTGAGTGGATGGTTTGATATTGAACTTATATTCAACTTCTAAATATGATCATGATCTTGCTTATTTGAACTTTAACATCTGATGCTTGTGAATTGAACTTGCTAGGTTTGTTTAAATGCTTTGAATATTCATTTTAATGCTTGGAATCTTCATTGTAATGCTTTGAATATTCACTATAATGCTTGGAATCATCATTGTAATACTTGAAATAATAATTGAAATGTTTGGTCATGGTTGCATGGATGGTATATTTTATGAAAATTGGCTTGAATTTAACTATTTTCATGTGAAGTACTATTCAGGCGCGATGGTACTGTTCATACGTGGGGGTATTGTTCACACGTGGGAACTGTTCACACGAGGGGTAGTTTTCATATGCATTTTACTGGTCACTTTTACTCCTTATTTAAGGAAGATTTCATCCATGATTCAAAACACACAGAAATAGAAGAGAACTTCTAATGTTCAAAATTTAGTGCTCTTGCATGCACTTTGAGAGGATTATGATGCTTAAGAGAGTTGTAATCGTTGTTGTTTATATCAAAGAAAGGAAGCCATCATCCATAGACATATCCAAATTCATAAACCACGTACATCTTATCTTATGATTTGTTAATGTGAATGATTTCTCATTACTTTGCATTTAGATTGTATTTCTCTTGTTATTTCTTAAGTTTCTCATTTTCATAGATCTTGGGCGTGCATGAATCACTCGAATGAGTGAGTATCCGCATAACAAATTGGTACAAGATCATTGGCTTGTAGTGTGTTTATTTTTTGTGCATCCAAGGTGTTTGATAAAATTTCAAAGTGGGATTTTGGACTTGGCTCAGTTGTTTTTTGTTGAATACTCACTTCGAATTTGAGAGAATGTCTACATCTAAGGTTAAAAGGGTGTCAATAATGAGGTTTGACATGGAGAAGTTTTATGGTAAAACTAATAATTTTGGCATGTGATAATGCCAAATGAGAGATTTCCTAACCCAACAAGGTTTGCACAAAACGTTGAGGGCCACTTAGATTAAATTCGAGGATATGTTAGAGGATGATTAGAGAGAGTATGACTTATAAGTGTGTAGCGCAATACGATTAAATCTCACACAAAATGTGGTATACTATGTGATGAAGAAGGAATCAGTGGAGAATATATGGAAGAAATGGGAAGGCAAATATATTACGAAGAGCTTAAATAATTATCTTTATTTCAAGAATAAGCTATTCTTATTTGACCATATTGAAGGTATGTCGATATCCGAACATCTTGATGAGTGTAACAAAATTCTTTCCAATTTATTAAGCTTAAATGTTGATATTGATGATAAAGATAAAGTTTTGTTGCTTCTAAATTCAGTTCCTGACTCATATGAGCATTTGAGCACCACATTGTTGTATGGGAAGGTGGAAGTGAAGTATGATGACGTCTCTTCTGCATTATTAGGGAGTAAGAAGTGGAAAAAGGAGAAAAGTGATTCTCAATCTGATGTGTTGATTGCGCAGGGTAGGATCAAGAAGAGAAGGAAAAGTGGAAGAGGAGGCTCTAGGTCCAAATATAGGACCAAAGGCTTGAAAAATATCCTGTATTACAAGTGAAAGAATAAGGGGCATTTTAAAAAGGATTTCCCTAAGCTAAAGGCAAGAGATGATAAGAAATTGGTAGTGAAATTCTATATTTCCATCACTTCGGAGGATAATGAATTTGGGAGTATGTAAATAGTTTCTTCACAGGAAAGCTCCTCAAACGAGTGGATACTTGACTCGGGGTGTTCTTACCGCATGTGCTCGGATAGAGATTTGTTCCATACCTTTAAAGATGTAGATGGAGGAAAAGTATTTATGGGTAATGACCATGGTTATCTATGGAAGGGTATTGGATTGATCAAATTTAAGATTCATTATGGAGTGACTCTAACTCTCACGAATGTTCGGTATGTTCTAAAGTTAAAGAAGATTTGATTTTTTTGGGTGATTTAAATTCCAACATGTGCAAGATTGTACTTGAGGGCGGAATGCTAAAGGTTGTCTTAAGGGTCGTGATGGTGATGAGAGGAAATAATAAGGGAAACCTATATTTTCTTCAAGGGAGAACGGTAGCATGTCATGCCTTGATTGTTGATAACAAAGAAGAGGTATAGCCGAATTCCAGTAGTCTTTGGCATATGCGTTTGGGACATGCCGGGGAGAAGGACATGGTAGTGTTGTGTAAGCAAGGGTTACTAAAGGATGCGAAGAGTTACAAGTTAGTATTTTGTGAGAATTACGTGCTTGGAAAGAAAATAGGGGTTAAGTTTGGCACGACGATTCATTGCACGAAGGTCATACTTGATTACGTTCACATGGATGTTTAGGGTCCTTCGAAGACAACATCTTTGGGGGGGGTAGTCATTACTTTGTGACGTTCATTGATGACTACTCTTGGAGGACTTGTGTTTACACCATGAAATACAAAGATGAGGTCTTTGGGGTGTTTTTTAAATGGAAGAAGATAGAGGATAATCATACTGGTAAGAAGATCAAGATTCTTAGGTCGTATAACGGCAGAGAGTACTGATATGATCCTTACTTGAAGTATTACTAGGAGGAGGGTATTGTTCAGCAATTTATTGTAATAAAAATGTCATAACAAAATGGATTAGTGGAGAGGATGAACTGAATCTTACTTAAAAAGGTGAGGTGTATGTTGTCCAATGTAGGCTTGCCAAGGTGGTTTTTGGCGAAGGTTTTATCCTTTGATTGCTTCATTGTCAATATTTTTTCATCTATCACAATTGATTATAAGACTCCAATGGAGGATTGGTCAGGTACACATCCTACTTATGAAACTTTGCATATTTTTGTGTTCCCAACTTATTTTCATGTTAGTGAGGGAAAAATTAATCCAAGAGATTGAAAGGCAATTTTCATGGGTTCAAGTAATGGGGTCAAGGTAACAATTTATGGTCCCCAAAATATAAGAAGATAGTTATGAGTAGGTATATGACTTTTGATGAGGTGTATATGCTCAAAATAAAAGAAGATTCTCCAGTGGAGGATAAGAGAGAAAAGTTACAATTGGATGTGACTACTCCAATTGATTCTTTAAGTGAAAAGGTGGAGGTTTTGGATTAGGTACCTAGTCAACAATGGCAAGAACAACCATTTTGGCAAGCAAAAGAGAACCGAGGGTTCGAAAAACTATAAAGAGATATGGATTAGATGATGACACAATTGCTTATGCATTATTAGTTTATGGTGATAAGTCATCTACGTATCATTAGGCTATAAGTGATACACATTGTGCCGAGTGGAAGGTTTTCATGAATGACGATATTGATTATCTTCACAATAACGAAACTTGGGAGCTTGTGAAGTTGCCTAAGGGGAAGAAGTTTATCCAGAGTAAATGGGAGTATGCTAAGAAAGATAGGGATCTAGATTCCAGTGTTCGTTAAAATTCAAGGTTAATGGCCAAGGGTTTTGCACAATGGGAAGGTATTGATTAAAATAAAGTGTTATCTCTGGTGGTGAAACATACTTGCATCTGGATGCTCTTGACTATAAGCAATTTGACTTAAAGCTTGAACAAATCAGCGTCAAAACGACAATTTTGCATGAGTATATAGATGAGGAGATTTACATGTATCAATTGGAGGGTTTCAAGGTTATTGTCAAGGAAGATCATGTGTTAAAATTTCAAAAATCTTTGTATGGGTTGAAGTAATTTCCTCGGCAATGGTACAAGAAATTTGACACAAATTATGTTTGGCCATAAATTCATAAGGAGTGATTTTAATCATTGTGTCTATTTGAAGAGGCTTAAGGAAGGTGCTTTCATCTTTTTACTCTTGAATGTTGATGACATGCTCATTGCTTGATCGATCATGGTAGAAATTGATAAGATAAATGCTCAATTAAGCCAAGAGTTTGAGATGAAAGATTTAGGTAAATCTAAGAAGATTCTCGGAATGGAGATTAGTAGAGAGAGGAATAAGGGAAGTTTGAGTCTTAGTCAAAGGAAATACCTAGAGAAAGTTATAAAAAGGTTCAGGATGTAGGATGTAAATCCTGTGAATACTCTTTTGGCAGAACACTTTAGACTCTCAACTACAATGGCACCGAGCAGTGAGGATGAGGTGGATTATATGACTGAAGTTCTATATGAAAGTGCGGTGGGTATCTTGATGTATGCCAGGGTTTGTACTCGATCGGATATAGCTCAAGTAGTGAAAATTGTTAGCAATAATCTGCCAAATCTAGGCAAAGAGAATTAGAATACGATGAAGTGAACTTTGCGATATCTATAGGGTTCACTTAATGTGGGACTTATGTACCGGCGGGTGGAGAAATCACATGTGTGTGGGTATAGGGATTCAGACTATACGGGTGATTTGTACAAGAGTTGATCGACTAGGGGATATGTTTTTACATTAGCTAGTGGTCCGATGAGTTGGAGGCACTACAAGAAAAATACCCTTTTATGAGAGTTTTAAAAATAACGTTACGACATTTAAAATAAAAGTGTCATCAAAAGTACAATACTATTACTTAAATGACATATTTTTTATAAAATGTCATTAGTTATTTATTATTGTTAGTTTACCTGATAGTTTTTTAATAAAAAGTACAAATGTTGTCAAATAAGGGTAGTATACATGACAGTTTTCTTTTTCACAAAAACATTTCGACGCGCATAAAAAAAGGGGAGGGGGGATGGGCAAACTATTTTTCCTAATCTCAAATTAGAACCATTTCCTCTCCAAACTGACTTAGCTCTCCCAAAATCACACCATACTTTCCTATCATCACCCAAAATCATCCTCCGATTTTCGTTAGTTCCGCCGTCCTCTGATTCCAGTAGTCAGGTACACTCTATCTCTCTCTTACTCATGCACACACACATAAACACACGTTTTTATAAAGCCCTTATTTACACTGGTTCGTACACAGTGATTTGGAAACATAACAACTTGACTCATCCTTCTGGTGTTGGCAGTACATTTTTAAGATGTTTTTGGGCTCTGCTTCTTTTCATTCTCGATCGATCAAGTTTTTGAAGGTAATAATTAAATCTGGATATATTTTTTTCAATTTCGATTCTTCTTTTTATGAGTTACTTTATGTTTAGCTTAAGATTGAATTAAGCATGTTTGAATTCGTATGGAGTTAATTTCAGTAGCATGCCTGGACATGAGGAAATTGCAAGCTCATTGTTGAACTTATTTCAATTTAATTTAATTATAGTAATATACTATTTACTGAACTATTTTTCTATTGTTTACCTCTATAGATTGGTCATATAAATTTTTTTGTACTAAGAATGAGTTAAATTAAAGTGCATTAGAACCACGTTTTCAAAAAAATTAATATCGCGTGTTGTTCTTGATACATGTCAAAACCACGATGAATGGATAATTTAAAGAACCTATTATTTTATTCCATTTGTATTATGAATAGATAGAATTCGCGGCATAAAAAAAGTATAAAGGAAAATGGTAATCTACTTTTGCACATATTTTAATCTTACATGCTATCATTCTCTATTTTTACTGGTGGTGTTGATATTACACAATAAGGGATTTAGAGGCTTTGTTGAATTTTGTTTGTTTGTGGGGGAAATTGTTTTCTTCTTTGTTTTTCCTTGAATAAGTTTTCATTTAGGAAGGGACTAAGCCAAGAATATAGGGAATATAGATTGAGAGGACCCAATATACAAATTCTTAATAACTAATTACTTTAAAAACTTGTTAATTTAATTAATAAAGTTATTATTACGAAATTTTACTACATAAAATAGTTCTAATTTGGATACTATGAATTTATGATGATTTTATGTATTGATATCTACATTGTATGCTAAATTATATATTTGATACTATGCTAAATTATGTTCCTAAATAATATTATATATTGGTAAAAGTGGTTTAAAAAAGATTTAATTGTATAAAGTTTATGGGGTGTAATTTTAAAAAATTCCAAAGTTGGAGGGGTCCCCCCCCCCCCCCCCCCCCCCCCCCAAGAATGGTCAGCTTCGTCTCTACATGTTGTATGGCATTTCAGATATAAGTTTGCATGTTGTATATCATTTCAAATGTAAGTTTGAATCCTATGTGGCATCCATCACTTAATTTAGTGAAATAAGTTCCATGGCAAGGGTATTTTAATGACATTAGAAGTTTGAATGCTTGAATCTATGAACAGTGATGTTAATATTCATAGTTATGGATGTTTATTTGTTCAGTTTTTCTCTCTATTTTTCTATCACTTGAAGAATTATTTTGTTTAATTTGTTTCGGTCATCTGTTGTGTGGTTCAAGTCTTTCAACATTTCAGTGCTAGGGGAGTTTATTATTGCATTACTTAAGTAAAAACAACCCTACAAATAGCATTGAATGGGCAATACAAAAGTGTCTTTTCTCCTCGAATAGTATTTGTTGATAAATTTGAGAGTATTTCATCTAAATAGGTAGTGTTATATTCTGTGGAGGTCTCATATATATTTTTGCATAGAAGCCATAATTAAGTTAAAGATTACATTTCCTTACTGGAGTGGAATTTAATTAAATTCCAATATTTATAGTCAAAATTCTTCGACAAACATCTAAAATCTATTTTTTGGGTAATGTGCGTATATGTGTGTGTGGAAGGGGGAGGGGGATAAGAAACATATATATCTTAGTTGGGAAGAGTTATTACCCAACAAAAAGCAATTCGTTGAACCAAAACGTTCTCACTAATGGTTCACCAATATTGTTGGACCAAATTATTCCCTAACAAAAAGCAAACCGTTGAAGCTCCAATTACCAAATCCCCTCAGGAATTCATATACCAATTGATCTTCCATAGGATAATTATTATAGTTTTCGATCAATGCCAAACCAGTTGATGGACTGCTTATTTGGACCTGATATAATAAGGCCTCTCAATTATGAGGAATAAAACATTACTCCTCTTGGAACAGAAAACTTAGATCTCAGAAAGAAATTTATCGATGAGAAATTCAAAAATGATTCGATTGTTGCTTGTCTATGTCTTACACCATTGAATACCTGGGACCATGTGTCAAATATGGTGTCATTACAAAGGGAAGGGTCAATCAGGTTAAGTATTCTGATAATATAGGTCAGAACTATAGCAGTGGAAACAAGACCAATTTTATACCAATGGATCAACCCTCATATGGAAACGAAGATGAAAGTGTCACATTAGTGGATCACCACTTTTGGAAAGGGTAATGAGAGCGCCATATCAATCGGCCACTCGTATAATAACAAGGAGGATATCAACATCGTATCTTTTAGAGGCTTTCAAGATGAATTTGTCATGAATCCATTAGGTATGGAAATAAGTCACGACTTGTTATACAATCAGTCATCAGTGGAAACATCAATTATAATTGTACCTATTTAATTATCTCTAGATAAATAGAAGACAGGATACTACTCCCTTCAGTGTGCATAGAAATAAAATCTTGTTTTTTGTAGAAAGTGTACCTAAATGAAATCTAGGTGATAATGGGCAACTGATTTTTTTGGTGTGTGTACATGGTGGTGATGGGTTGCTATTTTTTATGCACAGTAGCTTTTATGTAACTTGAAATTGGTTTTATGTTTACAAAAAGATCTGGGGTTGCTATTTTTTATGCGTAGTAGTTTATATGAAACTTGTTATTTTTTCGCTGTCAGTAATTCAATGCTTAGGATTTTGAGGGAATCCTGCTTTCCTAATAAACTTTTGAGGTTTATAGATTTCCCTTAGGTTTATAAATTTTGTCTTTGTGTTTAGGAAATCAGTTGTTCATTTTTGGAACTAATGTTATCAGGTCAAATTTTGAAAGTTTATTGTGCTGAATTACATGGGATTAAAAGGGATTAACTTAACTTTTGCTTAACTTTTGAAATGTGTGCGTGTGGTTAAGCCTTCAAAAAAAATACCTAACATGGGTTTTGATTATGGGTTAGTTGTAGCCCAATAGTTATTTACTTTTTCTCTAGAAAACATATTGACAATCTAAATGTTTAACTCGTTCAACTCAATATAAAAATCTTGTTTACTATTGTTTCATATAATTCATTTATAATGTTGTGATATGTTTAATAGTCTGTCTGAGGCAGATTGTTATCATTCTATACACACTAGTTTGATTGAAGGGCTCAGAGTTTGAGCGCTAAATTCTCTACTCTTTAATCATGTAAGGACTTGCTTTTGACTTGTTTTACCTATAACTTGTCAGGGTATGATCTTCTTGGTATCGTCTTCACCATCATCGACACTCTCCCCATCGCCATCTCGCCATTATCGGAACATAAAATCCTTAGGTCTCTCTTTTTCTATCTCTCCTTATATATATATATGTGTGTGTGTGTGTGTGTGTGTGTGTATGTGTGTGTGTGTGTGTATGTGTGTGTGTGTGTGTGTGTGTGTGTGTGTGTATGTGTGTGTGTGTGTGTGTGTGTATTCTTATTTATCTTAATGTTTTACTTGTGTTCTACCTGGGGATTTTTGTTGCGTCGATATAGGTTCCGCACATCATGAAATTTGATTGTCAACTTTTTTCTGGCACCCACGCGCTACAACTAGGGATTCTTTGTGTACATCCCTATCTCGTCTTCTTGTTCTTATTTTTCTCATGTCTATTTTTTTAGCTCAAAATTTAGGGATTTGAGGCCAGTGGCTCCCAATTTATGTTGGAATTCAAATTTCATTTTTTTTAAATTTTATAAAATTTATAATGATCTTGCAAATTTGTGTTTCATTGATTTGACAATTGAATTAAAACCTATCAATATACACCAATGAAGAACATAATTTAGGTATATTTATAATAGGAATTACAAACTAACTTCATGTATTGAAGCACATAAATATGAGCAAAGGAAGAAGATTTGTTAAATTTTGATTATAGTAACAATGGATTATCACTTTATTTCTAAGAATATTAAGTGGATAATACTATCACAATATTTGTTGACAACCAGTGGAACAAGTAATAATGTACTGCTTTTTAAACCATACTCTGTTTAAATCCTAGTAACCTTTCTGTGTGTGTGTGTGTGTGTATATATATATATATATATAGTTTGAAGGATTATGTACTGTTAAAAATTAGGAAGTTTGAGGACTAGGTTGCCAATGGGAGGTGGACTGATGTTATTGTGTTTCTGTAAAGAACACATTTTCTTTGTAAATTGTAATTAAAAATTTTGAGTTTGCATTAGATATTTTTGCCTACTTTAGATTGACTGGAGATTTTCATTATTTATTTTCATCTACTTTCTTTTTTTTTTTTGGGGGGGGGGGGGGGGGGGGGGGGGGGGGACAATGAAATCTATGTTATTAACATTGTAATAATTAAGTTCTAAGAAAAATATAAATGCAACTCGGCGGTTGGATGTTGTCATTGTTTTCCCCTTTTATATTATAATAATCTTTTTAATTAAATAATATTTTCTTTCCTTTGTAAGATCTATCCCATTCCTATCTATTCCATACCCTACCAGGTTGCGAGATTTTGTAAATAGCTTCGAAATGCATATTGAAGGAGCTCGAGGATTTGCAGAAAGATCCTCCTACCTCATGTAACGTAAGTCCTGTAGCCGAAGATATGTTCCATTGGCAAGCAACTATCATGGGACCAACTGATAGCCCATATTCAGGAGTGGTATTTTTAGTTTCTATTCATTTTCCTCGTGATTATCCTTTTAAGCCCCCCAAAGTTGCATTTAGGAATAAGGTTTTTCACTTAAGCATGAATAGTAATGGGAGTATTTGTTTGGATATTCTGAAAGAACAATGGAGCCCAACATTGACCATATCCAAGGCCATGCTCTTCGTCTGTTCCTTGTTGACGGGCCCGAACCCTGATGATCCACTTGTGCCAAAAATTGCTCACATGTACAAGATGGATAGGTCCAAATTTGAGACCACTACACATAGATGGACACAAAAATATACCATGGGATGATCCTAGCATGTTTGAACTCACTTTTCAACTCAAAAAGTGTTTGATTCTATCTGTGTGGATTAAAGAATAATTATAAGTAAGGAACTTTTTTTATTGCTCTCTTGAATTAACACTGCCAACATATCTGAATCTCGTTAATGTGTGAATATTAGTTTGAATACATCAGAAAGGGATTGAACTGTAATTTAAAAGTACTATCGTGTTTTCAAGCTGATGGATTTTCATGGTTAATCTATTTTTATATGATCTCGTGGCGGTGAACATATTAACCTAAGAGTGAAATGAATTAATATTGGTACCAAAAATAAAAAATAATATTTGACTTGAAAAATTCGATGTCATGTTAAATAATAATTGCATTCTGAAACAAGAACCTAAACTCTCTCAATCTCCTTCTTCTTAATTTTGTTAGCTCTCGATTTAGGGCTCATTAAAACCTAATTTTATCGAACTAAGATTTATAGTCATGCCTATTTTCATATGTTTTAATATCACCATTCTTAATTGAAGTTATTATATAATGGGGTTACTAGAGAAGCCTTTTTACCCACGCTTTACTTTACATATTACAATCGGTGATCCCTTAGACATGTATGGTATGAGCTTAAATCTTAAATTCATGTAGGCATCATCTCCATTAAAACAAAATGCTCTAGTAAAGGAGTTTCTTTAAGAGAAGTTTTCATTATATAATACAAATCCAGGTTGTATTGAGTTGTACCTGGAACCAGTATATTAATGATCAAAAAAAAATTATAGACCGCTCGAACCACCCTGTGCTAATTATTTCTGAGTAATGCCAGCAGAGCGAGCCCCAAGATCATTTTCACTCTTATCGGATCTAATCCAAGCAGATGCAACTATTTGCATCAAGGTCCCATTTTCCTTGATCTTCCAATGGTCTTGTAGGTATCCATATCCATGCATTAAAAATGTTGATGGATCAATATTCATCTAAGTGAAAGGCATATTACAACTTGAATCTTTAGGAAGGGTGGATCCATAACAGTATGCACTGTCTTTTGAAGCCTTTACTTGTAAGTCCACATAATTCGTCTTCTGAAGTGCAAGATCACGCCATTTTTCCACAAAATTGGAGGATAGAAATTTAGGCCGGTATGTATCCAGATATCATAATTCTAGACACATATCGGATGGTCAATCATAGCATAATCATGCATTATCTAGTGGTTCAAGAAAATAAAAAAACTCATCAGTCACAACATTTAATCTTATGAGACTTGAAGTTCCTGCCTCATCTCTAGTCTTGTTCTCCTCTATCTTTACTAAACCAACTACTATTTTGATATTTGAGGTAAATAGTTATAAATAGAGTTGCTGTTGAGAAACAGATGAAAACATACTTTAGTGGAATTTATATATCATAGATTAATAAATATGAAGTCAAGTAAAATAGTTAGATGCACCTATTACGTGTTAAATTGGATGAAATTGTGTGTATTTTGTGTTCCACACCCATTATGTTAGAAATTCATTTTCTCATATACTTATAGGGAGTGTGTAGTAATTTGTTTTTCAACTTTACAAATCATATATCCTTCCATCAGTGAAATATAATCCTTCAGTCTGAAAAAGAGTCTTCATTTGAAAAGCTCAAATTATTAACATTTAAATAACCTTTTGGAACATCCAAAATGATGGAGTGATATTGGTAAGATAAGAGTGTAAACTTATATATATATATATATAGAGAGAGAGAGAGAGAGAGTCATATTGTCCGTGTACACATGTTTTTCATTTCAATCTTTGTCTTGAAGTGAATTTAAAGCGTTGGTGGTATCGAAAGGAGGAAGAATTTCAGGTTCAAACTGGGAGAATGTTAAGGTACGATAATAGTAATGAATATACATTGCTGACTTATATCTTAAATCCTAATATAACGATTATCTTCAACATATCATTTTATAGGGCCCTCTACAATCAGGGAATGTTAAATGTGGGTTTTACGTCTTGAAGTTCATGAGAGATCTAATGGAGAATCTGTCTCAATCTACTAAGCTAAAAGTGATATATAGCTTTTTGCGTATGGTCGTTGTCTTCAAAAGCCACTCTCAAAATCCTTGAGTACCTACTATAAGGACACAAATTTCTATTGAGTCCTTTGTAGTTTTGGCTCAATTTCGGACAAAAACGTTTGAGTCATAGGATAGAGTTACTGATCATCCTTCAAGCCTATGACGTGTTTGTTGAAGATGTAGCGGCCAAGATATTAAAGCTTCATCAAATGCCGTTCTTAAATGTGCCTCGTTTCTACGTCATCAACATGGTTCCATTGCTCCTAAGGTATGAATGCATTTTGAATATATATATAGGAGCTTGGAACATTTTATACTGGGTGTAGTTTATTTAAAACTGTTGTTTATTTTCGGAAAGATTTTATTAAAACTTTAAAATAAAGTATATAAAGTTTCTGGGCTAAATATTAAAATTTCAAACTTTCTGGAAGTTCATTCGAAGTGTCGTTCGAACGAGTTTGCCAATGAGTTCCCAAAATAGGCCATTGGAATGTCGTTCGAAGTATCGTTCGAACGAGAATGATGGTTCGAACGAGATATCCAACGAGATTTCTAACGAGTTCATACTAGAACTTTGTTAGAAGGCTCATTCGAACGAGACTTCGTTCGAACAAAAATCTCGTTCGAATGAGATTTGATGGGATCAGTTAATTGGCAGTTTTGAGCAGTTTTTCCCACTTTTTCCACTACTTTACCCCACTAATTTTGACAGAATATTTAAGTGCGGGAACCAACTTTGAAAAACTAACTTTTTCATAATATTCCATCTCTAAGAGAGAGTTTGAGAGGAAAATTTCAAAAAGAAAAAGTTCATGTTTGAGTGTTCATCTTTCAAAGAGAAAAATCATTTAACACTCTAGTTTACACCCATATTGTTTATTCCAAGTATTTCCTATATATATATGCATTGCTTGGAGTTTGGAACCGGCTATTATCTCTACCATTTTGAAGAGACGTTTGGGTTTGCTTCTAAATCCCACAAAGAAGAAGAAGTTTGCGTTGATTTACCCACTTGGAGAAAGGCTCCATGTTCAGGTGACGGTGACCATATAAAGTCCGATCGGTGGATTTCGAGACCGCAGTGGAGCTCCGTGGTTATTTGCCAGGCGGAGGTGTATACAAGAAGGAGCGTCGGGGCTTGAGAGGGATCGAGTCGAGTGTTGTAAGTCTACTGTCTTGTATTTGTAAGGCCATACTTAGTGGATTTGAGGCTAGGGCCATCTGAGGTTTTTTCCCATTGTGGGTTTTTCCTTGTATATCGCGGCGTAGTGATTTATTGTTTATTTTATCTTGTTATACTCACCTAGAACGCATGCTTAGGTAAAAAGATAAAATTTGGTTTTAATCACTACTTGTTTAATTTGGCGCTAAATAAATATTGGGTAATGTATAGTTAATTCAAATCATTAATTTAATTTTTTAAAATTTGGTTTGGCCTAATTTGAGTAAAATTGAAAAATATGACTTAGGCAAATTTCTAGGACTTGAGTTAATTAATTGTGTTTAAGTGAAATTTAATTTTGTTTGGAGCTAATCTTATTTCAGTTTTTTAATTTAATTTGTAAAAGAAATTAAAATTTGTTGACTTTGTTTTTAATTGAACCATCATCTTTCGCTTCCGCATCTATAAAAGGAAATTATTACTTTTGTGAAGTAAAAATATTTTTTATTAAATTTGGGGGCCTCATATTTCAGCAAGTTGTATCAGCGTCGGAGCACTAATTTACCACGTCAAAGATCCGTTTTTCGGCTTTTATAATTTTTGTGCTCCTTTCATTTTTAGGTGGTTCATTTTTTACTCACTCTCAATTTTTTTGTATCTCTCGATGGGACGCCTTAATGATAATTTGTCCATTTCTAATGATAATGAAATTTTTGGTATTCGAGAGGAATTTAATGAGCTTAATAAGTGTAATGAAAAATTAAGAGAATTAAATTTGAGATTTGCAAAAAGAAGTAAATTTCTTGAAAACAAAAATTATTGTTTTAAAACTAAAGTTGAGTTTTTGCAAATCTCTCTATCTCAAAAAGACATTTTTCGTGAAAAGCTCATGGACATAAATCACAATTTTAATATTTTAGAAAAGTTCAAGAAAGAGTGTGATAGTCGAGAAAAGACTCTTAGGGACAAGTTTGCTCACATTGAGGGGGAGCGTGATAACCTTCTAGAAGTTATAGATAATTTAAAGAAGGAGTCCCGTAAAATTGAGGAGTCTAATTTATTGCTTGAGTCCAAAATTTTAAAAATGAATAATGCTTTACAAGACTCGAGTAGTAGTGATGGTTCTAGCTCATCTAGTTTAAATACTTTTGTTGCTAAAGCTAAGACCGTTGTTTGTTTTATAGGGTCGACTTTATCCAAGGATTTTAGAAAAGGTCACACCGTAGGTATCATTCCTTGTGTTTTCACATGCTTGCATTGTGGTAGGAAAGGTCACCTTAGGTCATTTTGTTTTGATCTCAAAAGAAGTCCTAGGAAGTATATGTCTAGTATTTCATTAATTTCCAAATCCCATCATTTTAAATATACATCTATATGGATTCGAAAATCATTTTTAGACGCGCTAGACATTAGATTTGTTGATTCTCATTTGCTTTCGCATGAAACCTCCCTTGTTAAATTTAAAGGTTGAATGTGTTAGTTTTGTTTGCATAATCTAGCTTTTTGTGTTTTATATGTTATATCATTGCTAGGTGTATGCATGTTTAGTCATTTTCTAGTCATTTCTTTATTTCATATCTTATGCTAGAAATCATGACTTGTTTATCTTTTGTATTATATTTCTTTCATTTTTGTTTGCATTAAATGAAAAATACAAAAAGATTTTTGTTTATCATTTGGGTTTTTATCTCTTGGCAATTTAAGCTTAATGAAAAATTCAAATGATATTTGTTTGTCTTTTGAGTATATATTTTTATTTTTGGTTACAAATTTCAAAGAACTCAAAAATATTTGTTTTGTGTGTATTTCAGTTTGACACACTTTATGTGGCATATACTTGTGTTTGAATCCCATCTTTTACACTCCCATATGGCTAGAACTTTTGGTTTAGATTGTCAATCCTTATTATGTTCTTTACCATGATTACATGGAGTAGTTGGATTTTGTGTTGCTCAAATGGATTCTATTTTTATATGCCACTATTCAAACATGCACGATCTCTTTTGAAATTTAATCGTCACATGTTATATTTGAGCTTTATGAGATGTTCTCCTACCAATCTAGTCATTTACATATTATATGACCTAGGAGAACTAGTGCATGTCAAAATTCGTTGCACATGAGACTTGTGTGAGATATAAAAAATGATAAATATAAATGTTCACGGGGAAGGGATCCGAAAGGATTTATTATCCTTTGCGAATAGTAAGAAACCGTTTGTTTGGACCTAAAAGAAATGCGTGGTCCAAAGGCCTAAAAATAGAATTATGGCATTAAAAAGAAAAATAATTGCCAAGGCCTATGTTTGATTGATATATTCATTCAAAATTAATATACGCTTATTAAGGGAGATTGGATGGTATATCAACGGTATCCACAATGTCTGTTTATCCTAGTTGCGTTTTCAACGACATGACTCTAATTGTTTGTAGAATCATCAACATGCTAGGCTTGTATGCATTGTGTATGTTTGTTCATTGAGTTCAATCTATATTGCCACATGAGGTTATATTCAAATGTGATGAAGTTTGCAATCAAATGAGAACTCCGTGAACATGTTTTAAGTGATTGGGTCTAAATTTAATCGTTACTAGTTCACACCCCAACACTTCCGTTTCCATATGACACATTTTTGCCATACGAGTGTGAAAAGCTTATTTTATTTTGTGCCATTTGTGTTTATATATATATATATATATATATATATATATATATATATATATATATGTACGTGTGCATCTTTGGGTATATCTAGAGTATGTATATATATATATATATATATATGATATTTTTGTTTAGTATTTGCCTTGATTTCTAGTCAATATATGCTTTAATTCATAGTTGGTATCTATCTTGTTGCATTCTTTGTTGATATCGCATGCTTAATACTTTATGTATCATATTGGTATCACTTTCTTGCATCCTAGTTGGTATCCATTATTATTTATTGTATTAGTTATGATTTTGTTTCCCATGTTCTTTAATGTTCTCATCACTTTATGCACATTTGCATCTTTAGCTTGTTATCCCATTTTATTTATCCCTTGTTTCGTTTAGAGGGTGCATATGCTTTACTTGGGGGAGATAAGTTAATGTTTTTAATTATTTAGCCTTTGTCTATTCCTGAACAAAAAGGTAGAGAATGATAGGGGGAGAAATGGTATCTAAACTTATTATAATCATATCTTAGTTTGGGAGATTTAACTTAGGGGGAGAGAGCTATCTTCTTAGGTTGATCATAGTTGATAAAGGAGATAAAGAATTCATTTAGGGGGAGTAATTAATTTATGAATTTAATATTCTTGAGATTCCCTATGCGTTTAATGTGTTTGATTAAGTGTGCAGGAACTATATTATTGAGATTCCCTATGCGTTTAATGTGTTTGCTTAAGTGTGCAGGAACTACATTCTAAATGGAAACTTTCACCGACAAAGATTGTGATCATTGGGTCTTGTGTCAAGTATTGGGTGGGATTGTTTTTTATTCTAGTGAGCTTGACGGCCCTTTAGGATTTTTGTTTAGTTTTCATCCCGAAATACCCAAAGGGGGAGATTTGTAAGGACACAAATTTCCAATTGAGTCCTTTGTAGTTTTGGCTCAATTTCGGACAAAAACGTTTGAGTCATAGGATAGAGTTATTGATCATCCTTCAAGCCTATGACATGTTTGTTGAAGACGTAGCGGACAAGATATTAAAGCTTCATCAAATGTCATGTTTAAATGTGCCTCATTTCTACGTCATCAACATGGTTCATCTTTCAAAGAGAAAAATCATTTAACACTCTAGTTTACACCCATACTGTTTATTCCAAGTATTTCCTATATATATATATATATATATATATATATATATATACATTGCTTGGAGTTTGGCACCGACTATTATCTCCACCGTTTTGAAGAGAAGTTTGGGTTTGCTTCTAAATTCCAAAAATAAGAAGAAGTTTCCGTTGATTTACCCACTTGGAGAAAGGCTCCTTGTTCGGGTGACGGTGACCATATAAAGTCCGATCGGTGGATTCTGAGACCGCGATGGAGCTCCATGGTTATTCGCTAGGCGGAGGTGTATACAAGAAGGAGCGTCGGGGCTTGAGAGGGATCGAGTCGAGTGTCGTAAGTCTACTGTCTTGTATTTGTAAAACCATACTTAGTGGATTTGAGGCTAGGGTCGTCTGATGTTTTTTTTCGTTGTGGGTTTTTCCTCGTACATCGTGGCATAGCGATTTATTATTTATTTTATCTTGCTATACTCACCTAGAACGCATGCTAAGGTAAAAAGATAAATTTTGGTTTTAATCACTACTTGTTTAATTTGGTGCTAAATAAATATTGGATAATGTATAGTTAATTCAAGTCATTAATTTAATTTGTTAAAATTTGGTTTGACCTAATTTGAGTAAAATTGAAAAATATGACTTAGGCAAATTTCTAGGATTTGAGTTAATTAATTGTGTTTAAGTGAAATTTAATTTTGCTTGGAGTTAATCTTATTTCACTTTGTTTAATTTTTATTTGTAAAAGAAATTAAAATTTGTTGACTTTGTTTTTAACTGAACCATCATCTTTCGCTTCTGCATCTATAAAAGAAAATTATTACTTTTTATGAAGTAAAAAGAATTTTAATTAAATTTGGGGGCCTCATATTCCAACACCTACAAAACTTGTCTAAAAATAACTCGTATTGCGGTAAGTACGGGTATCAATCCAACTTCCAAGGTGAAACAATTTATGTGAAAACTTACGATCTCAATTTTTTTATGAAAATCTTTTTTTTTTTTTTAGTTTTTATTTTAAAACAATTTCAAGGGAAAAGTTACTACTAAATGCTAAAACTATAAAATGACTAAATAAGGAAAAAAAATGTGCAACCGAGTGTGAAATATGTGAAAAAGTCAAGAGATGGAATTACACTGCATTTTCAATTATTTTAATTTCTCAATTTATTAATTTGAAATATTTCGAGATAATATTAATTTGATAATCTAACTCTCGTTAAAATTATAAATTTAATAAAATATTTTTTAGAAAACTAATTTAAAAATGTCACACAATGAAAAAATAGGAATTATATTATTTTCAGAAAATTACTCGCTAGGATCAATTTAACGAAAATAATAGCAATCCTCAAATTTCAATACCGAATTAATATTCAAATTTTGGAAAAACCTATCTCTATTTAGATTCATAAATTCGAACATTAATTTGTTAAATTAATTTACTATCTCTCGTTACATAAATTAATGAGCGACAGTTAAAATTAATTTACCTAGAAATATAAAAATAAAGAAATCATTTAATTAAATTAACATCATTCGCAGTGCATCCCACCCCTTGAACGGGGTGTTTAGCCAAACATTCTCATGTTAGAATAAACATCATTTAATAATATAGCAAGAATGCAAAGGAAAGGGAAAAAAAATCAATATGCAAAATTTCCTTGTCGAACTTGTTCATGAAAGTGTGTCTTAATCTTCTCACAAATCCAGCACTTGATTACACCAAAAACAATAAAAACAAACCTACAAATTTATTCAAAACTAAACTAATTTTTTTTATATTTTTTGAATTTTTTTCATGATCCTAAACTGTACATAATATACACTTTTTTTTCTCTATTGCGTCTCCTCTTTTCTGATAGGAGAGTCTTCTTCTAAATGAGCTCATTCCCCTTTGTTTTATAACCCACGTATTGTTTTTTCCTTGAGAGATTTTGTGGGATTTGGAGATGGACAAGTCAAAGGTGGGTTTCGGAAGATAAGGTTGGAGATGGGTAAGGGTCCTATTTTGGTGGAAGAGATAAGGTTGGATATTACCATGGTGGGTTCGGTTTGGGGCTTTGGTCTCAGGTTGGGGTTGGATCGGATTGCAGTTCGTTTGGGCCGTGATAGGGGTTCGCGGGTTGGCTACGGCAAGGGGTGAGGCGTGTCGGCCGGAGGTTTAGGTGGGGTGGGTTGCTGGCGCTGGAGGGTTTGATATTGCGGGTTGGTTTAAGTGGGGCGCCAGGTCATATGTGGGCAATGGGTCAACCGAACATGGCAGGGCCGGCTAGTTTGGTGTTTTCAGTTTTGGCACGGTGGGTTTGGAGTGCTGCTAGGGAGGGTCCGGTTTTATTGGCCGGAGCAGGTGGTTTCATGGTGATGGAGTTGGGTAAATGGGTAAGGTGATTTTAATGGAGGAAAGTGAGGTTGGTTATTTGGTTATTGAAAAACGTCGTATGCGACTGTGTGATACCGATTAAAAAATAACTCGCAAGTTTCCAAGTAACCCTTATTTAACTAGCGTTTACTTTTAAGCCAAATAAATTCAACCCTTAAACATGCATCTAAATCAACCCATCAAATATAAAGCATGCGACACAAAGTTAAGGAAAAATCCCCGAAGGGCAAAACCTTTTATTTCTAGAACTTTAAAGAATTTACAAGACCATTGACTTACATACAACCTGATAATCGCCCACAAGTGTAACGCACGGTGTCTTCGGTAAACCTTCAAAGCAACGGCTAGAAATAGTGTGACACAGATTACCCGCAGGTGTCGGTTCCTATGTCGGCGGCTGGAATTTTCCCTTTCCTTACAAATCTCCCCCTATGTCTATGCCGGTACATATATAAAAAATCCGAATTATCAAATACGAAATTGCCTATACAAATCTATCCTCCCATGAACCCAAAACTGGAAAAGGTACAAATGAATAGTCTTCATCGTTTGTTCTTCAAATCTTCAGGAATCTCAAATCTTTTCTCATCAGGGTGTGCAATTCAGAGATCATCAATGTAGTACCTACACACATGAGATAAAGAAAAAAAATACCAAGTGACGTATCGAGTTTGAAATGAGATAAACATAGATACCAATATATGATAAGCATAAGTCAAATCTCAAAACTCCCCCATAAAATGATAATTCTTTCTCCCCCTTTTTATGATGTCCCCAAATAGACAAATAAGAAGAATGAATCAAACAAGCAAAATCGGGGTGTCACGGTATACAAAAAATACACAAACTATTTTTTATTTTATTTTCAAAAAAAAATCTGATACCATTTGAAAAAAATATGTAAAACATGATACTAAAATAATCACACCATAGATTTAAACTCAAACAACCAAGTCATGGGAACGGAATGTATGGGTGTGAACACATTCGATAGGTAAATCAACTCAATCAATCATATGTGCACGATGCATATGTGTACCCCTAACGAATGAGCATCAAAAGTATCCTCAGGTGTAAAAAATTTGTTGAATTTAGATGACATCGTCTTATGCAAATCAACAAATCAAAGTCAAAGTGATTTCCACACCAATAACGTCCAAAACTATGTAGCGCATTTTCAAATATCAAGGACGTGCAAACCCGTTTTAATTCTCCAACCAAACACCCTCATATATATTTTCTTTTAGAGGTAATCTAAATTCTCAAACTTTGGAGAATTGGTGCAAAAACCTAAATGGCCCATAATTTGGCATGGATTTCTTTTTATTGCCTTTCAATTTTTTTCGGGCTCTTTTAACCTCTTTGGACCCCGGATAATAAAATTCCTCAATTTTTTAGGTCCAATTTAACGGTGACTCAGTATTCGCAAAGGTAAAATGAACCTTTCGCAGCCCTTCCCCGTTTCTAAAGAAAGCACACAAACTCACAAAACGGTTTTTATATGCACAATTTCCTTATAAAAATTATCGCGCTTGGTTCATTTTAAAGATAGGATTGGAGTAAAAACACCTAACCAACATGTGATAAGACAAGCACAATAATCAAACAAATCCGTGCATGTGTGCAATAAAGGAAATATGAGTCAAACATGTAGGAAGTAACACTTAATTACATCTTAATGAATCCAAACATTATAAAGCACATGGATGAATTGACCTATTGTCTCAAAACACTATCAAATAGTCACATGAAAAAATGGAATGATGTTGTGACTCGGTCATCCAAAGTGTTCATCCATAAACGGTGCAACAAAAAAAATCTTTTTGTATTTTTCAAAATTTTTCAAAAAAAAATATATACAAAAAGTACATGTCACAACGCTAGCAAAAATATATCAAAAAGCATAACTAGCGTATGACAAACATGCAAACACAATCATCTATATGATATGGCAAGAGAAGAATCATGTGCAAGCAAATGGGAATCAACTTGTCTAAAATTTAGTTCCTCCAAAAGTGATTTCCTAACCCAAATGGATGAAACACGTCGACAAGGGGTTTTGGGAACCAACAAAATACTAGACTTCGAATTCCTAGGACCTCTTCCAAGATCAAAACAAAATCGCCTAAGGTGACCATTCCTACCACAATATGAGCATGTGTAAACGGGTGGGATGACACCGAAAGTGTGATCTTTTCTAGCGTCCTTGGAATTAGTTGACCCTCTAAAACAAATAATGGTTTTGGCTTTAGCATTAGAAGCATGAGAACACGATGAGCCATTACCATCACTATCAAACCTACTTGAGTCTGTCAAATCATTTTTTAACTTCAAAATTTTTTACTCATGCAAAGAATTAGACTCTTCCAAATTAAGGGACGCCTTCTTCAAATTATCAATTAAACTTAACAGTTTATCACGCTCCCCCTCAATTAAAACAAACTTATTCCTAAGAGTCTTTTCGCGTGCCGTAAAATTATCGATTAATTTTTTATCCTCGATGGCACAAACGGGAACCCTAGAATTTTTTAAGTCCTCCAATTCCTTCTCTAAAACTAGGACTCTCTCATCACTCTTCTTTTTGGAAATTTTTAAAGAATCAAAATCAGTACACAAATTACCAAAGTGCTTACGACAAATATCACTTTGAGTTTGAAACTCTTGCAAATATTCAATCTTACTTTTAAAGAGAGAATTTTCTTTTTCCAAAACTTTAATTCTTTTGCAAAGTTTCAAATTCAAACTTTTTAATTTTTCAGCACGGTCGTGAAATTTTTCAAAAATAGGCTTCTCATTAAATGGGCGTTCCATTGAAAAATTGCGATTTTTCATAAAACTGATTTTTAAAAAAATCAATATCACACAATTTTTGCGAAAAATAGGAATACGCGATAAATTTGCGCAACCTACTCTGATACCAATTTGAAAACGTGAGTAGACAAATTGTATCAGAAAGTAAATCCTTGAAAAATCAGGATCACGCGATAAATTAGCGTAACCCGCTCTGATACCAATTTGAAAAACGTCGTATGCGACTGTGTGATACCGATTAAAAAATAACTCGCAAGTTTCCAAGTAACCCTTATTTAACTAGCGTCTACTTTTAAACCAAATAAATTCAACCCTTAAACATGCATCTAAATCAACCCATCAAATATAAAGCATGCGACACAAAGTTAAGGAAAAATCCCCGAAGGGCAAAACCTTTTATTTCTAGAAATTTAAAGAATTTACAAGACCATTGACTTACATACAACCTGATAATCGCCCACAAGTGTAACGCACGGTGTCTTTGGTAAACCTTCAAAGCAACGACTAGAAACAGTGTGACACAGAAATACCCGCAGGTGTCGGTTCCTATGTCGGCGGCTGGAATTTTCCCTTTTCAGGAGGGCAGCAATGAAGAAGAGAACGACTTCTCCACAAGGGTTGAACAAACCAAAGTTGTGTTCTTGGGTTACACAAAAAGATTCACAAAGGTTTGGCAATTGTGTGAATCAAAACATGAGTCTTGGGACTCAAAAATATGAAGACTAGAGTAATTTGGACTCTCAAAAACGTCTTCTAAAGTCTTGCAAAACAACTCCCCCGAAGTTGGTATTTATAGGAAAAAATATGAAGAGTCTCATGTTCTTAAAACTCTAAAATTCTATCCAGCGTACAAAAAAAATAGCATTCTTTAAGGAATTTTCTCTATCTTCAAAAGGTCATAACTCCTTCACCGTAGCTCGGATTGAGGTGTCGTTTTCTTCAGTATCTTCGTTGCGGTGAGCTCTTCAACTTTCCAGTTGACCAAACCTCCGAACTATGGATGTGAAATTACGAAAATGCCCTTGAACACTCCTATCGTGCCTTTTTTCACTGTTTTGACTTCCCTTGCGTACCACTTGCATTAAGTCCCTAAAATCGTGGACCGTGAAGTCGTTGAGGCAGATGTGGGACATATTAATGGAGATGTTGAATGCTTGATTCCCCGAATTCGAATTGAGGCCGTCGAGTGACATCTTGAGGTGACGTGCCAAATGTAGCGGCGTACGACATACACAAATGAAACATGTTGGACATGAGAAAAATGTCCTTACAGTTATGGAGGTAAGTTGGTGAGAGGGTAGATGTTGGTGAGGAAGATGAAGATGGGTGGGGGCTTGATTGTGTGTGGTGTGGTGTAGGGTATATTGGGTGTGAGTGAGTTATGGTGTATTTTTGGGGTTTGTTTTAGGTGTAGTTTAGGTGTATGGGTTTAGGGTGTGAGTGGGTTGTGTGTGTTTAATTTGTACCCCTAAAAAGTAACACAACCTAAAAAAAAAAAACATCTCAAAATAAAAATTAAAAGACACTAAATAAAAAAATGAAAATGAAAAAAAAAATAAAAATAAAACTCTATTAAAACTAAAAAAAAATATAATCCTAATATAACTAAAATAAAAGAAATTAAAATCTAATAAAACTAGAAAATAAATATATAAAAACTAATCCTAATAAAAATAAAATAAAATAAACTAAAAATTAAAAACTGAAAACTAATCAAAATCAAAATAAAGAAATAGAAAATTAAAAAATAAATCCAAGAAAATTCTAAAATAGTTCCTAAAAATAGAAACGACACAAATAAAAAATCTAAAAAAAATAATAAAGGTACAAATTCAACACACAACGAGCTCGGGGTATGGACTGGGCTCAGTCTGGGCTAGGTTAAGGTACCGGGACTGGTTCGGTGCATCAGAACACATCTCGGCACGCTCAAATAGGGTTCCAGACTTCGCGATCGCTTTGAATTTCTTTATTTAACGCTTTGACCACTATTGAGTCGCAATTGACTTGATTTAGTATGATTTGATGTTGCGACTGCTGATTGACCTGAAAAATAATAAAATACGACATAAGGCCAATTTTAATTAAAACGAGTGACTAAAATGCACATATTCGGGGCATAAATTATTCACTTTTGGGTGCTTATCACACCGCCCCCAAACAGAACATTGCTAGTCCTCGAGCAAAAATTAGAGAGAAAACAGAGATAAGTAACCAAAAGTGTGCCACTTTCGCAAGCACTGTCGATTGCACTTAGCATGTGCAACAAGCCGTTAAACCTATAGGTTGCCCTACAGGATGAGTGGTGTCTTGTGAGGGTTTGCAGTGAATGTACCCACAAAATTCGAAAACTTATTTAAATGCAGTATCTGAGTAGATGATGAAACGCTATACAACCCAACTAAGAAGGACGTCGAGGAACACCGTATTCAACTATCAAAAGGAAATATAAAATGTACTTAATACCAAAAGTGCAATTCTTCCTAAAACTCAGCATGTGTAGTGTGAAATAATTTTAAGTATCATTAGAGTAATTCTATGATCGCCTTTTAAGAATCGACGCTTTGACCTCAATTCTCACTGGATATATCTCTCTAAATCGAACTCTCTGAGAATTGGATACGTTTATCTCTCTAGTGTGTGAGGAGGTGAGTAAATTTAAGCAAGTTCAAACGTCTCACACACTTTATAGAAAATGGCGGATCTGATCTCATGAAGGAATGCTAACCACTATGTTGAGAATGTCAAGTTATTCACCATGTAATCTTCTCGTTTGCCCGAACACTTTACCAAGGGTGAAAAATCTCATTTATGAAAGGTATGAGGGGATAATGAAGAAGATGTAGGGTTTTTGAGAAGAGTGTGACACATTTTGAATAACTAATGTCTTCATCTTTTGAATTTATGATCGCATGCTTTCTCTTTTCTTCATTTCTATTTTTTGTCCTCATTTTTCTATTTTTTTTGTTTTTTTTCTTTTTTTTTATTGCGATGCATTTTTCTTTTCATAACGAAAATGAAGACAATTTACATTGATAATTTCAAACACTCTTTTTCTCAAACACGATTGTAATGATGGGAAATGACATATGGATGGTATCTGGGATATATATGGATATGAAAAATATGGATCGAAAATGTGATATGGAAAATGGCAAGTGTATGGTAAAATCGGTTTAGTGCTCGGGACAGACTACAAGACACATGTTTCTTACAACTCGAAAGTAATGTCATTCTCAGTGATTAAGCCAATTTTGAAAAAAATAATGAGATCATAAAACGACTAAATGTAGTACCCAAAGAATCTTGAGTCAACTCGTGACTCTGAGATACGTAAAAACCCTCAAAAAGGTGAAAAGATCAAATCTCATGGGTTTAAGTCGCCACTAGTGATCTTTTAAGGCTCTTTTGAGAATATTGTTACTCTTCAACTTTTGATTGTAAAAGTGACAGTGCAAATTGCCGAGTTTAGGAATTCATGGTGCAAGTACGCTTAAATAGGTATTAATTAATTTATTGTAAAAAGCAAAATTTTAGGGTTGAATACAGGTATTTCGAGATTTCTAAAAGAGGGTTGATAGACAAATCATGCCATAAAAATTTAAATTTAACTGCACAAAATGTTTAAAATCACTTGTTTCTGAAAATTTTTCAAAAGAGGTACGATTTGATAAATTTCCCACCCATAAACAGAAGAGAACATTGTCCTCGATGTTTAAAACCATATACAAAAATAAAAGCACAAGGGAGGAAAGACATTACCATAATGAACCGCAAATGAAAATGTACCGCATGGTGGAGTAGAGATAGAACCTGAAGAACAAATACAATATAAAAATATGTACAAGTCTATAAAGCATGGGAAAAGCATCGGGTGGTGTGAAACACCACCCCCAAACAGGATAAGACTCATACTCAGAAATAAAGAACGACAGGATGCCTCCCGGTAGCGCCAAGTTTAATGTCTTTAGCCAGACCAAACCAATCTCACCTTAAAGATAAGATCTATGAAAGTGCAAGGCGGCAAAAAAATTGGGTGATAAAAATCACCCCCAAACAAGACTGAAGCGTCAGCCTTGTTGAATAAAGGCTAAAAGAGGTCAATGCACTTGTATGGAAAAGTGCATCACTCGATGCAAAGCATCGGTAGACCATGGGCGGGTGGGTATCAGGGTAAGGATGAGAAAGGCATGGGCGAATAAGCATCGATCGCGGGCCTTATTGAGCCAAAAGGTGGACAAGGGCCTTATAAGTATGGTGCTCAAGTTGGTGGGGGAGGCAAAATGGTTTGGCAATAGTGAAGGGGTGGGCCTCAGAGAAAGTGCACGATTGTTCTATAAATGGACGATGGTAACAGTCGCGCCGTGACACACCAGGGAGAGGTAGATGGAAAAAATCAACACCGCAAGGAAGTGGTGTGCATAGAGTAACAAGCTCGGTGTCACGAATGGTGGGGTCGATGAAAAGTGCACAAAAGGGATTTTGGAGCACTAGGGTGGCGAGTGGGTGTAGGTGAGGACCTAAATGCTTAGATGTGAACAGGGAACGTATAATAGCAAGGTCCGAATCTAGTGGTGGGGTGGTATGGACAGTGGGGGGATCGAGTGGGACAAAGGGTGGGGGAAGATGATCTAATTCATGAGTAGGAGAAACACATTCCTCATAAGGCTAAGAGTGTTCCTCAAGGGCACTCGTAGGAGGAGGTGTGAAAGTAAACGAGCGAGTGATCAACTTAGCCACCATTACGTCAGCATCTGAGGTGGTGAAAGGATCTAACGAGGCTTTAAGATCCGAGATAGACTAATCTACATCAATATTCGGCTCAAGGGGAGCCAAATATGATGGGGTAGGATCCATATCAAGAGAGGTGGGGATCATCTCTGATGCTATTTCGGGACATTGGTGAGCACTCGTTGCCGAAGCTAACCTAAAAGATAGGGGAATGGCAGAGACATATGCAATTGGGGCATAAGGTAAAATCTCGAGCGTAATGAAGGATTCCATGGAAGGGGAAAAACGAACCTCAATGTTGGGTTCGAGAGGATGGGGCAGTGTAGGGTCAGTCTCACAAACACTGGATATGTCAACACAATTGTCAACTTGAGGCTCGGACCACGGGGTGGTATCAACGTTGAGATTCTCAGGATAACAGGGTTGGTCACACTCAAAATCAGTGGCACAAGACGACACATCATCGTCCCACACGGGTGCAACAATGGATTGACTTATGGTGAAATCTGACTCGTCCGCACACTCAAAGGAAGTAAACATGTGTTCAAGCCGCTGAAGGGATTCATTTTGAGATTGAAGAGTGTGCACGAACTTTTGCAAAAGGCTTTCGAGAGCGGATGTGCAAGGTGGTGGGGAGATGTCGGTGAGTGGCGGTGGTGGTTGAGGTGGACACAACTCACTATAGACACCAAGATAGAGAGAATACTCATCAGAAGTGTATAGAGAAGGGTCAAGTGCGGTATTCACGGGAGAAGCTTCTCTGTGAGGGACAAAAGTGTGAGCAGCATGAGGAGTATATGAAGGGGACTGAGATGTATGAGGTGCAAGAGGTGGCGATGACGACTATTGGAAACTGTAAGGATCCACAACATGGAGTTGGGATTCATATTGCATGAAAGGGTGATCAGGCCGCCACGATTAGCTTGGGTACTCATACCCCTCAACATTAGATACGTCGTGACAATACGTCGAGGGTGGGTCCAAAATAGTGTCATAGGGATACACATGTTCCAAGATTGAGTCAGATGGAGAGAATATAAATGGACACTAATGGGACAAGTGATCGATAAGAAAGCAGTGTGTGCACGGTAAAGTATGGGATGTGTTGACACTCAGCACCAGATGCGGTGGAATAAGAGATGTGGGCATGGAAGACACGCGAGTATCAACGGTGGGCGTTTGAGAGTTAAATCCATGAATGAATGAATGGAGGGTTGATTCGGGCTTAACATCAAACAATGGGAAATGGCCAAAGTACTCCCGTAAAGGACGTTCGTCGGACATGATGAGAGGAATATTTTTGGATTTTTAAATATTTTTCAAAAGAAAAGAAAATATTTTTGTGATTTTTTTTGTTTTAAAAAAAAGAAAAGGAAAATCTTTTTGGCATTTCAAATACGGAAAAAAAAGGAAAATATTTTTGGGATTTTGAAAATATTTTTAAAAAGAAGGAAAATATTTTTGGGATTTGTGGATATATATATATATATATATATATATATATATATATATATATAGTATGTTTTGAAAAAAGGGGGAAAATGGACTCGTTATTTGGACGAACAAACTAAAACTGACTACCGAAATAATTGAATTGGACAGACGAGTCAAGTAAAATTCTAACGAGCACGTAGCCAATTATTATCTTCAAAATTAGTGAAAGGGGTAGTCAATTTTTAATTAAGTCCGCGGGTGACAAAAATCACGAAAGTTATCTTGTGATCTCCTGTTGCATAAATGTGTTTTTACGGGGCTAGCTAGTTGATTGATTTTAAATTTATTGACAACTAGGGTAGCACACAATGGATAAGCGAGTGAGTCGGGTGATGAAATCCCTTCTCGTTTCAATGACCGGGTTCAGGTCTTAGGTAAATTAATTCATCAAACCATTCAATGTAAGTGCGATGCATAAATTAAAAGCAAATAGGAGGAATTAATCACACAAAAAATGGACTCGCTGGCAGGAGAGTTGCTAGGGATAAAAAAAATTGCACCTCTCACGATTTTTACACACGTGGGGTGAAGACAGAGTTGAGTCGACCGAGGGGAAGTACGCCTAATTTAGTTGTCCTCTAGAGTCCTACCGACCCAAAGTAGAGAGGCTTTTAAATCCTCGTCGTGGACGACCTCTCTCTACCTTGTCCGGTTTCCCTTTTCGCTTTTTTTAACGAATAATTATTACAAAAATAATATGGTGTCAAAATGCACCCCAATAAATACAAACTTTCAAAAATCCTATACAACCAGTCTAATGAGGAGGGAGGAGGAATAATAATTACAACTAAAAAAATTAAAAATTAAAAATCTTCAGTTTGTCTCCATGTCAAGAAAGCAGCAACGGCGCCATTTGATAAGTAACTTTTTTATCCCCGGCAACGGCGCCATTTGACATATAGCTTTTTTCGTACGGTCGTTGTTTTCAAAAGCCACTCTCAAAATTTTCTTGAGTACCTACAAAACTTGTCTAAAAATAACTCGTATTGCGATAAGTACGGGTATCAATCAAACTTCCAAGGTGAAACAATTTAAGTGAAAACTTGCAATCTCAATTTTTTTTTATGCAAATCTTTTTTTTATTTTAAAACTATTTCAAGGGAAAAGATACTACTAAATGCTAAAACTATAAAATGACTAAATAATGAAAAAAATGTGCAACCGGAGGGTTTGATATCGATAATCTAACTCTCGTTAAACTTATAAATTTAATAAAATCTTTTTCAGAAAACTAATTTAAAAATGTCACACAATGAAAAAATAGGAATTATATTATTTTCAGAAACTTACCCACTAGGATCAATTTAACGAAAACAATAGCAAACCTCAAATTTCAATACCGAATTAATATTCAAATTTCGAAAAAAACTATCTCTAGTTCGATTCTTAAATTCGAACATTAATTTGTTCAATTAATTTACTAACTCTCGTTACATAAATTAATGGGTGACAGTTAAAATTAATTTACCTAAAAATATAAAAATAAAGAAACCAATTAATTAAATTAACATCATTTGCAGTGAATCCCACCCCTTGAACGGGGTGTTTAGCCAAACATTCTCATGTTAGAATAAACATCATTCAATAATATAGCAAGAATGAAAAGGAAAGGGAAAGAAATTTCTTGTCGAACTTGTTCATGAAAGTGCGTCTCAATCTTCTCACAAATCCAGCACTTGATTACACCAAAAAGAATTAAAAAAAAAACTACAAATTTATTCTAAACTAAACTAAATTTTTTTTATATTTTTTTGAATTTTTTTCATGACCCTAAACTGTACATAATATACACATTTTCTCTCTCTATTGCGTCTCCTCTTTTCTGATCTGGGAGTCTTCTTCTAAATGAGCTCATTCCCCTTTGTTTTATAACCCACGTATTGTTTTTTCCTTGAAAGATTTTGTGGGATTTGGAGATAGCCAAGTCAAAGGTGGGTTTTGGAAGATAAGGTTGGAGATGGGTAAGGGTCCTATTTTGGTGGAAGAGATAAGGTTGGAGATTTCCATGGTGGGTTCGGGTTGGGGGTTTGGTCTTGGGTTGGGTTTGATCGGGGTGCAGTTCGTTTGGGCCGTGATAGGGGTTCGCGGGTTGGCTCCGGCAAGGGGTGAGGCGCGCCGACCGGAGGTTTAGGTGGGGTGGGTTGCTGGCGCCGGAGGGTTTGATATCGCGGGTTGGTTTAGGTGGGGCGCCAGGTCGCATGTGGGAAATGGGTCGGTCAGACATGGCAGGTCCGGTGAGTTTGGTGTTTTCGATTTTGGCACGATGGGTTTGGAGTGCTGCTAGGGAGGGTCCGATTTTGTTGGCCGGAGCAGGTGGTTTCGTGGTGATGGAGTTGGGTAAATGGGTAAGGTGATTTTAATGGAGGAAGGTGAGGTTGGTTATTTTGTTATGGAGGTAAGTTGGTGAGAGGGTAGATGTTGGTAAGGAAGATGAAGATGGGTGAGGGCTTGATTGTGTGTGGTGTGGTGTAGGGTATATTGGGTGTGAGTGAGTTATGGTGTGTTTTGGGGGTTTATTTTAGGTGTAGGTTAGATGTATGGGTTTAGGGTGTGAGTGGGTTGTGTGTGTTTAATTTGTACCCCTAAAAAGTAACACAACCTAAAAAAAAACTAACATCACAAAATAAAAATTAAAAGACACTAAATAAAAAAAATAAAAAATAAATAAAATTAAACTATATTAAAACTAAAAAGATATAACTAAAATAAAAGAAATTAAAATCTAATAAAACTAGAAAATAAATATTTAAAAACTAAAATAAAATAAACTAAAAATTAAAAACTAAAAACTAATCAAAATAAAAATAGAGAAATAGAAAATTAGAAAATAAATCCTAGAAAATTCTAAAATAATTCCTAAAAATAGAAACGACACAAATAAAAAAAATCTTAAAAAATAATAAAGGTACAAATTCAACACACAATAGGCTCGGGGTATGGACTGGGCTCGGTCTAGGCTAGGTTAAGGTTACGGGACTGGTTCGGGGCATCGGAACACATCTCGGCACGCTCAAATAGGACTCCAGACTTCGCGGTCGCTTTGAATTTCTTCATTTAACGCTTTTGAGCGCTATTGAGTCGCATTTTACTTGATTTAGTATGATTTGATGTTACGACTACTAATTGACCTGAAAAATAATAAAATACGACATAAGACCAATTTTATTTAAAACGAGTGACTAAAATGCACATATTCGGGGCATAAATTATACATTTTTGGGTGCTTATCGAAAGGTAATAAATATTTGTTTTATAATATTTTGTTTCCCTACTAATTACTTTTATAAGGAAAAATTGAATACAGCTTGTGTTATTTGATTTGTTAGATGAAGGAGTTGACTGAAAAAACAACCTATGAAAATCATGAGATAGAAGAAGTTCAACATTGATTTCATTCAGGAATATTTTTAGTGAGCTACATTTGTGGAAAATTTTGGCATATCTTTTCAGGTACATTTTTTTTTCTTCAATCTAATTAATTACTTTGTGTCGATGTTAATAATGTTTAATATAGAGAATCAAAATACTATATATGAAAATATAACAAAAATCGTAATTAATATTATCAAAACATTATAAAATATGATGTCAAGAATAATGTTGTTGTTAGTGAATAGACGGGGTGAGATTTATATTATCATTGTTGTTGATGATGATGTTGAATGCCCGGGGTGGGCTTTATTTTGTTGATGGTGCATGCCCGGGTTGGGCTTTATATTATTATTATTGGTTAAACAATTCATTTTTAAATTTGGATTATTAAAAAATAAAGGAAACTCTGTCGAAATTTTCACTCAACCTTCCCCATTTATCTCTTCCCTGCATTAAAAAAGAATGAAGTAAAATTTAACTTTGAGATTCTGCAAATGTTTTGTGATGCCCGTGGTGGCTTCTATATTGTTGTTGATTGTGAATCCCCAAGGTGATCTTTATATTGTTATTATTGTTAGTGAATGTGCATGGTGGTATTTGTATTGTTATTGTTGATAGTGCATGCCCACGGTTGGATTTATACTGTTGTTATTGATGATGATATCGAATGCCCGAGTTGGGCTTTATATTGTTATAGTTAGTTAAATATGCCATGTTTAATTTTGGATTATTAAAAAAACAGAGGAAACTCTGTTGAAATGTTCATAAAACCTTCCCCACTTATCTCTTCCATGCGTTAAAGAAAAATAAAGAAAAAAATAACTTTGAGATTATGTAAATGTTTAATTGTGATGTCCGTTTGGGCCTTTATATTATTGTTGATTGTGAATGCCCAGGGTGGTATTTATATTATTATAATTGATAATGAATGATGTCCGGGGTGGAATTTATATTATTATTGTTGTTGTGGATGATGCTAAATGCGCGGGTGGGCTTTATATTATTATTAATGGTGAATGCCCATATTGGGATTTATATAGTTGTTGGTTAAAAAGGTCATATTATTTTGGATTATTAAAAAATCGAGAAAATTATGCTAAAATTTTCATGATACTTTTCCCATTTATCTCTCCCACGCCTTAATAAAGAATGAAGTAAAAATTAACTTTAAAATTATGCAAATGTTTATTTTTTATGCTTGCTATTATATTAGAATATTATTATTGTTTGAGCTATATTCTTTATATGGTTAAACTGTTTTAGTTGTTAACTGCTATTTGTTTTCTTTTTTTGTTCAGATATCGATCCCGCTCTTGTTAAATTGGGTTTCCTTGCTACACGAATAGAGCTAATGTTGCAGTTTAATTTGCAAGTTTTTATGTCTAGAGTATAGGTCGTTTTAAATATCTTTTTGTTTGTGAGTTTTCTAGAAGTTAATTGGGAAACTATTGGTGTATATTTATTTATTTTAATTTCAAATATCAATGACATTTTCTATACTTATTATTCAAGTTATATTGGTACTTAGAATTTGCTACTTTGAGTATGAAAATTTGTGCTTTGAATTTGCAAATCGTACTTTTATGCATTACATGTTTGGGATATTTGAAAGTAAAATGCAAAAAAAGAAAGAAAAAAAACTTTTATGACAGTTTACAATTCACATATAAAAATGGGTATGTTTTATGACGATTTTATGTACGCTGTCATTATAATTAACAAAGTAATTTTCGTAATAGGTACCTTGTATGACGGTTTGTACAAAAAACTGTCGTAATAGGATGGTTTGTTATGACGGTTCTATCAAAACCAATTTTATTATGACACACAACATTATTGTTAATGACGGTTTGTACGAAAAACTATCGAAATAGGATGGTTTGTTATAACGGTTTTGTCAACTCCAATTTATTATGACACACAACATTACGACGGTTTTTAAATCTTTGAAAACCGTCATAAATAACCTTTTATGACCCTTTTTCCCCATCATAAAAATATCTATTCTAGTACTGAGGTCCATGTTGCAGGTCACAGTTGTTTTGTATACTACGAAAGCGGAGTATATAGCGGCAACGAAAATCATGAAGGAGGCCCTATGGCTTCAAGGTCTTATTGGTAATTTGGGGATTACACACAATTGTGTGGAGGTGCATTGTGATAGTCAAGGATCTATCCACTTGATCTATATTGTTGAGGCCCTTCGGGGTTGATAGGCGGTGGTGTTCCTAAATGATTGCATTGATGTGTGGGGGTTATAAAATTCTTTCACCAAGGTGAAGATTTGTTGAAATTGGCTTAAATTTTACATTCACGAGTGGGGGTCCTGTTCACACGGGGGTGTTGTTCATATGCATTTTACTATTCACTTTTACTCCTTATTTAAGGAGGATTTTCAGTCATGGTTCAAAACACACAGAAATAAAATAGAGCTTCTATTATTCATTATTTAGTGCTCTTGTATACACTTTGAGAGGATTGTGAGGCTTGAGATAGTTATAACCCTTATTATTTATATCAAAGCAAGGAATCCATCATCCGTGGATATAACTAAATTAGTGAACCACGTACATCTTGTCTTGTGATTTGTTGGTGCATGTGATTTCTCATTACTTTTTCATTACTTTGCGTTTATAGTTGTTGATGCAAAAAAACTAGACTGGTCTAATTGATTGATCATAGATAAAAATGAGTAAAAGAAATAAAGAATTTTTAAAGTTGTTCAACTGAAAGAAAAGCCTACGCCCAATGTTATGTATTTCCTTGGGCTTGTTCAATTGCCTCTTGTCTTATTTTTCTCATGTCCCTTGGATTTAGGGTTTACAATGTATTTATAGCCGCTTGAGGGTGTATAAGAGTCGGAATACTAAAGGATGGAATGCCTTTATAACATAGGCATTTACATTTGTACAATGTTAATAATGTATACAACTATTGGTGATTTACTATCATTGTTGGTCGGTCTTCTGGGTGTTGGTTGAGCTTCTTTAACCTGTTGGCCGACATTCCTTCAGTTGGTCGATGACTCGCTCTTACTGACTTGGATTAATGCCCATAGGGATAACACATGTTCATATATGAATGGTCCACGTAGCAAGATAATGTTTTGTATCAACAGAAGCCCCCAATATTTCATGCTTAAGTTTTTTACAAGACTATGGAACAGTTAGCTCTTAAAGTTGCTTGGGAGATAATTTTGAGGCTTGGTCGGTTACCGACTTCCCATACTTGTAAATTTAATGACTTTAACTATCGGCACCTAGTGTGGATGGTATTTTTGTAATTATCTACAACTTTAGTGAATCATTTTTGGGTAAATATGTATATTCTTTCTTTATCCACCAACAATTCAATCGACGTTTCCTTTTAATCATTACATTTCTAATTTTTGAGGCAACCTATAAAGGCAAAAAAATCTATGATCGTCTCTTACACAAACTTTTTGATCTTTTTCTGCCGTTGTGTCTTCAAGCTCTATCTCTCTCTCTTATGCGATCGTTCTCTGTTTTTCAGTTCTTGCTAAATCTTTAAATTCTGTAAGAATCTTTTCCTTTCTCTTTTTCTTCTTCATCAATCATGGTTTATCATGTTACTTCTATTGATGAATTCAAAAATGAATGGAATATCCCTTCATGGGTAGAACTAGAACATCCCAGTTTGCCCACTAATTTTTTTCATTAGCTGGGGGTCATTGGTTTCCCTTCATTTTTATTATTGAATGTGGGTTTACCTTCCCCCCAGACCCATTTTGTCTTAAATTTTGCTAATATTTTGATATCGTTCCAGCTAAGGTATCCCTCAATACCTATAGAGTAGTTAATCGAGTATATAGATTAAACCAACTCCATGGGACTTATCTAGGGATCCTAGAAATTATGTTCTATTATAAGTGGGTAACTAGTACCACTTTCTATTTGAAACTAGGGTTGTGAACAAAGCATTAGTAGTTAACCTTCCTGACTCCAATAGACATTACTTTGAACATGGGGTAGTTGTTAAAAGTTGGTAACATGCTCCTTTGACTGGGAATGTTGAGTACCAGGGGGATGGGTTCCCACCAAGTGGCAATGGAATAGGTTGCATTTGTTTACTTATTTTTCTTTGCATATTCTACTAACTGCTAATACTGATGTATACTTTGTTGACTTTTAATTGCAGTTGATCTAAAGAGAAAGTGTCCCAAGGAGAGTGATGTCAACATTAGAAAGTTGAAGTTCATTTGGGTCATTCATCAAAAAGTTGGGGAAGAGCATACCAGATCAGCCTCATACTTGTTGTTGTATAGGAACACCATCACATCCTTTATTGCACGACCAACTATAGTTGCACCCTTTCCTTTAATCAACCTTAACCAAGACCTTATCTCCACATCCTCTCCCACTGCATCTGGCAGTGGTGAACCTACTGTTATTTCTTCTTCTTTAGATTAAGACTTACCTCTTGTTGCTACTATGGGGAAGAGGAAGTTTCCTAATATTTTGGGTGATATAGATGCTACAGGATAGTCCAAACAAGTTGCTGATAGAGCTAAAAATAAAGAGAATGCTGGGAAAAAGCCCCCATCCAATAAAGAGGGTCTTGGGAAGAAGCCCCCATCCAATAAGGGGGATGTTGGGAAGAAGGTCCCAACTGAGAAAGCTGATGAAATCCACCTCAAGAGGCTGAAAAGAGAACTTCCTTCTAGGCTGGCGGAAGGATCCTCGGCCAACACCGACCAACAAGAGTTGGGTGATTTATCTATTTCTGGCGCATCAGTGGATCTTGGCCCTAGTTTGGCCAGACAATTAATAAAGTCTAGTACATTGTCAGACCATAAGGGTGTTATAGTTTCACTACCCTGATCAAAGAGTTATGAAAGGGATGCTTAAAGCCTAGCTCTGGTAATTTCTTTTACCTTCTTTATCTCTTTATTTGATATTTCTGATATTAACTCGTCTTGTTTTATTTTTGCAGATTCTTGTTGACTTCAACAACATGTTGGAGAAGGATAATGCTTTGCGTTCTTATTCTCAAGAGGTTAAAGAAGCTTTTGATGAGATTAAGAAGTTAGTGCTTGACTCCCAATAGGTGTTGGCCAATAAGCAGAAGAAATGGGAGGAAAAATTAAAGTTATAGAAGGAGATGCAGTGGCTGCTTGGTGCCAAGTTACTGATCTATAAAAAGACTTGGATGCTAAAAAAGCTAAGATCACCAAGCTACAAAAGGATTCGAACGCCGAGAAGGCTCTGTTCATTACTGAGAGGGCCAAAAGAGATAAGGCCACGGAGGCTGTCTTTAACAAGGGTCGGGATAAAGCCATTGGTGCTGCTTCTTTGTAAATTTAATTTGTAAAAAAGAAATGCTTCAAGGATATTTGGTCGGCAGGCCTGTTAGAGGTCAGCACTCCTCAAGATTCTGAACTCTTCCTCATACATGATCCAAGGGTTCCTCCCAACATAGATGAGGAGATTGAAAATAATGGGGGTTCAAGTGAATCTCTTATGGTGTTGGATTCTGCTGACCAACACCAAGATTTTGATTCCTCTTCTCTTTTATCTAACATCCATCTTCCTTTGTCGTATCCTACATCTACTTCTGTTGAACCTACCCCAGACGTGAAGAAGGTGTAGATATATCTGAGTAGCCTGTGTTTTTTCTTTTCTTTTTGTTGATGTGTATGTACTTGACAATTTATCAATGAAAAAAAAATATTTTTCTCTTTTGCTCGTCTTTTCACTATACTTTGTACTCTGTTATTGATTGGATATTCTTCTTGATTTTAATAGTCCATAGATAAACTGGAATGCTTCTCCTCTACTGACTTCGAGCTACTCAAGAGATGCAACAAACTTTTTAAAGTTGGTCATTTATCTCTGACCGAGGAAGATCTACTAAAGTTGCTTAGAGAAGGTGTGTCTAAGCAAGCCAAGGAAGTCTATCTTCATATGAAATGCCTTCTTGATCGGGAAGTGACCAACAATGTTTCCTACTAAAAAATGATTGAAGGGCTACAGGAGGACCATAAGGAGGTCAAGGCTCTTTTGCATGCTAACTATGAGAAGAAGTAAAAGGCCTTGAGTTAAGGTTGGGGCTTTGAACAGAGGTTGGAAAAATTTGCTTCTCACTTTTGAAGACAGGGATTTTTGCTCAACCGTGAAATAGAAGAAGCTAGATCCATTGCCAAGATGTTAAAAGAGGAGAATCATAATTTAAAAGATGAGCTAAATGCCTCAAAGTCTTATTCTAATGTTATTGCTACTAATGACGAATGTCATTCGTTTTTGGTGGTTGAAAATGCCAGGTTAATGGAAGAATTAGAGGCACTAAAAAACACCAAGTCTGCATCTTCTTCCCAATCAAGAATTAGTGTGGCCATCCCCAGCAGAGTCGCCACTGTGGCCATCCCCAATCCCCACCGCGGAGGAAAAGGATCCTTCGGGTCCCACGCGTCCCTCTCGGGAGAGCGGTTCGGCCGGCGTCGATTTATGAGGTGTGAAAAATGTAGAGAGATTCAGAGTCGCCAGTCTATTTTACTCAAAACAGACAAAAGAAAAAGGGGAAGCCACCCCGAAGGATGGCATCCAAAGACATACTGGTGCGTGCGAAACCAAAATGATTCGAGAAGGGTTCGGAGGCTTAGTTACGAAATGGAAAGGTGTTAGGAACCCATTCTGCCCTTTCGGTCTCTCATGAATATTTACTATTTTCCTTTATATTTCCCCCCGTGATATGTGTGCATGTGTATATATAGAAATGGAGGTAGGAATCCTCGACTTGTATCATGGAAAGGATAAAACGAGTCATCCGTAGGAAGGTATAAGAATAATATTAGAATAATAGGATTTACGCGATTACCCTTACGTTGATCGTTATGATGGAACGATAACGCATATGGAGTAATACGTCACTAAGAGCAAGTATATAGAATATAAGGAAAATGGATTTAGAGAAGATAGAAAATAAGAGAAAAATGGAGAGAAAGGACTCGAGTCTCAGGTTTTACCCCGAGACGCCTACGTAGCCTATAAAGGCATCAAAGTCCACGTAGTTCGCATACAAAACGAGGGGTGGGGTTTATCCTATAAATCCAAATTGGGATCTCTTATTTGTGAGTGTGTATGTGTGTGTAGAAAAAGTGTTTTAGTTGTGCGAAAAGTGTGGAAAAAGTGTGAGAATCCCTACTTGGAATTTATGAGCAAACCCTCTTTTTCTTATTTTTTGGGTTTTTTATTTATATGAAAATAAGAGATGTGAAATAATACTAAATAAAAAGTATATTAGGATGTGTGAGATGAGATAATAAAAAATACTAAGTAAGAAAACAAGTTATTGGGAATTTAAGATAATTTAAGAGAGAGTTTGAGAAAGTTGGACCTTCTTGAAGATCTTGAGCTTGATCTTGAATGTTGAAAAGCAACCCTTGTACTTGAATGATGATGGAGGGTGGTTAATTCATCATGTTGATGAAAGGGATGATGAAAAGTGGGGGTAAAGAGAGGATTTGGAAGTTGAAATCACGTTGCCTTCGAGAGAGGTTTCTGGGATTCGCTGAGAGTGATTTCCTTCTGATCTGGGCTCCCCTTGCAAATGAGGCCAAGGCCTCCTTTTATAGGCCCAGGGGTCTGTCAATCGGCATTTCCATGGCACTACCTATCGGCAGGTGCCGATAGCCAGGGTCTGGGACCTGCCATTTGGCAGTGCGCTTCAGGCTTTTTCGAAAAATTGGCCGCCGAGGGAAAACCGATGGTCAGAATCGCGCACGAGGCATACCATTGGAAAGGTATTTCAGAGACCTTCGAAAGTCCTTTGGACTGCTCCCAAGTTTGGGAGTTTACTTTTGGTCAAATGTGGCTTGGAAGCGTTTGTCATTCCGCTAGACGGGGAATCGTTCGGATGCAAATGGATCGTTCGTCCGCATGGTAAGTCCGAATTGTGCACGGGGCGAATTATTAGAAAGTTTAGGAGATGTACTTAGACATTCAAAATAGTTTGACCCGGTTCGGGGAGTTGACTTTGGTCAACCGGGATCGAGAAGCATTCGGTGACCTCTCGGAGTCAAACGGATCGTTCGTCCGCATGAAAAGTTGGAATCGCGCACGGGATGGACCGTTGGAAAGGGTATTCAGTGACCTTCAAAGATTCATTTAGCCTCGGTTGATCTGAAGAGTTGATTTAGGTCAAACAGAGTCCGGGAGCGCCCGGTGGCCTCTAGGTCGAGTTTCGGACGCAAACGGACCGTTCGTCCACATGGTAAGTCAGAATCGCGCACAGGACGGACCGTTGGAAAGGGTATTCAGTGCCCTTAGAAGATTCATTAAGTCTAGGTCGAGACGAAGAGTTTAAATTTTGGTCAAACCGAGTCGGGGAGTGCCCGATGGCTTCCAGGTCAGTGCTCAGGACATGACCTGGGTTTGCGGTGATGAGTGGAGGTACTAGGGACCTAAGGAGAGTTAGGGGGAACAAAATGAGGTGTCTATAATTATACCTGGTTGAGGTACCACATAGAAGGTTAAGGCGCAACAAACTATTGCTAACCAAGATTCCTAACTGAAAGCTAAAAACTAAGCCCTTACTGAGATATCCCAAAAGCTTCAAACTTAATTCGATCAACTTGCCGCTCATTCTTCTCAGCTGTAAGCTAAGGATGGAGTGCTGAAGAAATTGCATTACCAAGTTGAGAGGTTGGCCTTCTAATTTCACAAGCAGCCTAGAGAGATCTGGATGGAAGGGTATAATGAAGCTTTGGGATATTTTGATGCTAGGTTTAAACAGGCTCGGATTGAAGGCTACAAATGAGGTTGGAATAATTATCTAACAGTGTTGAAAGTAGAACAAAATAGTCCTGTCTAGAAATGTCATGATCCTGGGTTGTTAGACCTTGAACATCCTCCCTTTAGACTGGATGTTAACTGGATTCCTGCTAACACAAATCCCCGAGGCTTGATTTTTAAATATCTGGGAGACTATAGGCTACACGATGAGCTAGAAATCGTCCAACCATCAGCAATAGGAGAATGCTTCAAGACTTTCATTTCATCAATTCTCCTTATACTTTAGATGATCCTCTAGCTTGCATGGATCCGTTTTCCAAAGCTGAGGGGAAACTCCCTTTAGAATAATGTCATGTATTTCTTTTGTAAACACAGTTATGTAATGAAAAATGTTAATCATTGGATGTAATTATTTTCTTCATGTGGATGATTTCTTCTATTTCATTAGTTCTATTGACACACTTAGATTAAAATTTAAATATAGTATCAATTACCAATGAATACATAGGTTCTACTAGCATACTTAGAATAGAATCTAAATTTGGAGCTAGTTACCCATGTGTCTCCAAAGGTTTTACTAACACACCTAAGTGCTTAGGTTTTTTATATTAGTTACCAATGGTGTGACTAGGCGTATGTGGAATATGTACCTACATTCCTCTTGAGGAATCTTCACAATGTTCTTCGTGCACTTTGCCCAGTAGGATAAAAATCTTGTTTTATCCTTATACTTGTTGACCATCTTGAGGTCATAATAACCTGTTTGGTATGTTACCGATCAAGTTTTGCTTGTGCCGAGAAACTTATTGCTTACACCGAGAAACATTTTGAAGTTTTTATGGCAACTTTCAAGCTTATTCAATATTAAGTGTGTAGGTAGTGCATATCACTAGTATTCCCCCCAAAAAATACAAAAATAGAAATTGGAGGAAGGATTATTTTATTACTACTAAAAATTGATATTAAACTGAGTACAATTGATTATATTCATTGGTAAATTTTCTAAGATGCTCGGCATGCCATGGATTCTTGAATTCTTCCCCTTCCAAAGTCTCAATCTGGTAAGTTTCAGGTCGGATGACTGCTAATATACGATAGGGCCCATGCCAATTTGCCTCAAGTTTATTATTTTTTATGGAGAACCTTTTCAGCACATAATCTCCTTCCTTTAAGTTGGTCGACTTCATCCTTTTATTATAAAATCGAGTTGTGTGCTGCTGGTAAGCTGCATTTCTCAGAGCAGCGTCTTCTTGCACCTCTTCTAGAATATCCAAATCCAACCTTCGCATTATATCACTCACAGGAGAGTTAAAATTTAAAACTCTATGGGATGGAAGACCTTACTCAGCTGGTATGACTGTTTCAGTCCCAAATGTTAGCATGTATGGGGATTTTCTAATTGCAGTCCTCGGGGTTGTTCGGCATGCCCATAAAACAGAGTGTAGCTCGTTGATCCAGTTTCCCTTTGCATCATTAAGCCTTTTCTTCAACCCATTTAGCAGCGTTCTATTTGTAACTTCAGTTTTTCCATTACTCTGAGAGTGACCTGGAGTAGAGTGTAATTTTTGGATGCTGGACTGAGCACAATAAGCTGCAAATTCCTAGTTATCAAACTGCGTTCCATGGTCGGTGATGAAGGTATAAGGAAGTCTATATCTACAAATGATGTTCTTCTAAATGAATTGGTAGACCTTCTCATAAAGCATGCACTACACCAAAAATAGCATTTTGGCACACCCTAATATTAAAAATCTAGCACAGTTTAAAACTGTGCCAGATTTTGGCACGGTTTAAAGATAATTTGGCACACCTTAAAACAGTGCCAACATTTGGCATTGTTTTAAAGTGTGCCAAAATTAAGCACACTTCACTAAAATATAAAATCCCCACCAAAAATTCCCCCCTTTATCTTCCCGCTCGCCCCGCTCACCCCTCTCTCTTCTTTAACCTCTACGTTCAGCTCTCTCTCTCCGGCCGATCAGCTCTCTATCAGCGCAGCTCTCCATCAGCGTAGCTCCGTTCAGCTCTCTCTCTACGTCTCAGGTAAACTCATTCTCTCTCTCCAGCTCAGGTAACCTCATTCTCTCTCTTTACTTCTTGCATATATAACTGATCTTCAACGAGAAGAGAACGCAAAGATCACAAACCCCAGCCATTTGAATGCCTTTAATGAGAACAAAAACAGAACATCTACATTGGTTTGGTTTAATTTGTATCCATTTGCAGTCTACGCATTGTATTTGATTGCATAATCAGTGTAGATCTTTTTTAAGTGTTTCTTAATCGATCTTTTACTCTATTTAATCTTGCCTCTCTTGAAATTTCCCAACCACATACATATTATACACATACGTATACGAATGTAAAATGTAGATGCCTACATGTATTTGTATACGTTTTTATATGTGGATCGTTTATATTAATTGGTAATCAAAGTTAGTTTTAGCTTAAATTAGTGTCTGTGCAATTATTGATTCTTAGTTTGGCAGATATGTGGTTGTTTTGGTGGTACTCTGTTTGATACATACATTTGGATTGCTTGATATGTTGTCTTTACGGCGCTTTTTTTATTTAAAAAGTATTATAATACATTAAAAGTTTTATTGTGATCTACTGGGCTAATATTGGATAACAAATGTATGTACTTATGATGTTGGAATGTGTGCCTTGAGTGTTTGCAATATTATAAAGTCTTGATTGTATTCATTATAAGATGTGTGCTTTTGTCTTCATATTTTTTTTTAATTAAATGCCATTTTAGGGAATGGCTTTTGGGTTGTTCATATGGATATCGTATTTACTTAGGTATGTTTATTTTTAGGGAATGACGAAGGTTATTTTCTTAGGTATGTTTATTTTTAATTTGCGTGTTTGTCTTTTGCAAAATTTGTTGATTATGCTTTTAATTAATACTAACATAAGATACAATTCAAGGTGAAGTGTTTAGTGGAAAAAAAATTGGTGTAGACACTTGTATAACTACAATTCAAGGTGAAGTGTTTAGTGCAATCTTGATGTTTTTTTGACTTATTGTATTGACTACTTTTCTTCTCTGTTAGTTTTTCATTGATAAAGAGAGAGAGGGGGATTATCTTGAAAAAACTGTTCTGATTCTTTCACTGTTGCTGAAATGTATCTATTATATTATTCAATCACTTATATTCATGTCCTCACATGTTACTTCCCTTGGTCAGGTTGCACCTCATATCACGGATGCCATTTAAGATTGGATTGAACGTGTAACAGCTATACTGGTGGACTCGGAAGAACGTCCACATGATGTTTGTGTCATAGAATTGGTACTATAGGTAAATTAATAACTATATGCAACCTGTGGCACAATGAGGGGCTTCATACTTTTGTTGGGTTAAAATGGACTTTTGCTTGAAGCAGGAGACATTGAGTCAATGCCATTTATTGATGCTCTTGGACAATTCTTGGCACAATGAGGGGCTTTATACTTTTGTTGGGTGATTTGATGAATGATAAGTGCAAGGATACACATGTATGTTTCAGTTCTTTCCCTATTTTATCCTTTTTGTATTTTATAAGACAAACCTTCTAATATAATTCTTCTAACACTTCAACAGTCATAGCACAGTCTCGATCTCGTAATGAAGAGCTGAGAAACTTGAAAGATAAGATATCGTCTCATGAACAACTAAATGCCGCTCAGAATAAAAGATTTGCGAATTTGCAGACATTGTTGGACCAAAATGGGATACTTTCAAGAAGTAATGGCACGAAGAGTTCATCGGGTCGCTATCAAAATGCAAATGAAATCTGGTTAGTCTCAAAGTCTCAAATTCTCTTAAAATTTGTAGTAGCATTAAATAGAAAAATGGTTTGAAATAGCGACAGGTACCCAAACATAAAATGGCTAATTTTTTAGCATATTTAGTTAAATTGGTTGAAGGGATTTGCTGGTGGTTTGGTTTTGGAATTTGCTGCTGCTGTTGAGTTTATTTCAAATGTTAAAACTTGTTGGATTTAATGACTAAACAAATGAAACTATGTCAAAATCAACACCTCGCACGGGACCAATGTAACTTGTAGGAACTGACCGCGTAGTCCCGGGTCTCCCGGTTTGAGAATATGATGATAATTTGCAAAAATCACATTAGACTTAAAAACTAGCTGTTAAAGGGTGAAAACTCAAACCAGCCCCCAAACAACCCCGTAAGAGGAACGAACACCTCACACGGGACCAATGTAACAGTAGAAACTGACCGCGTAGTCCCGGGTCTCTCGGTTTGAGAATATGATGATAATTTTCAAAAATCAACACTTAAACTTAAAAACAAGCCGTTAAAGGGTGAAAATCCAAACTAGCCCCCAAACGACCCCGTAGGAGGCACGAACACCTCGCATGGAACAAATGTAACTTATAGAAACTGACCGCATAGTCCCGGGTCTCTCGATTTGAGAATATGATGATAATTTGAAAAAATCACGCTTAGACTTAAAAAAAAGCCGTTAAAGGGTAAAAACTCAAACCAACCCCCAAACGACCCTGTAGGAGGCACGAACACCTCGCACGGGACCAATGTAACTTGTAGGAACTGATCACATAGTCCTAGGTCTCCCGATTTGTGAATATGATGATAATTTGCAAAAATCAACACTTAAACTTAAAAATAAGCCATTAAAGGGTGAAAACCCAAACCAGCCATCAAACGACCCCGTAAGAGGCACGAACACCTCGTACGGGACCAATGTAATTTATAGGAACCGATTGCGTAGTCTCGGATCTCTCGGTTTGTGAATATGACGATAATTTGCAAAAATCACACTTAGACTTAAAAACAAGCCGTTAAAGGGTGAAAAACAAACCAGCCCCCAAATGACCCCGTAAGAGGCACGAACACCTCGCACGGGACCAATGTAAGTTGTACGAACTGACCGCGTAGTCCCGGGTCTCCCGGTTTGAGAATATGATGATAATTTGCAAAAATCACACTTAGACTTAAAAACTAGCCGTTAAAGGGTGAAAACCCAAACCAGCCCCCAAACGACCCCGTAAGAGGCACGAACACCTCGCACGGGACCAATGTAACTTGTAAGAACTGACCGCATAGTTCCGGATCTCACGATTTGTGAATACGACGATAATTTGCAAAAATTAACACTTAAACTTAAAAACTAGCCGTTAAAGGGTGAAAACTCAAACCAGCCCCCAAACGACCCCGTAAGAGGCACGAACACCTCGCACGGGACTAATGTAACTTATAGAAACTGACCGCATAGTCCCGGGTCTCTCGATTTGAAAAAATCACGCTTAGACTTAAAAACAAGCCGTTAAAGAGTAAAAACTCAAACCAACCCCCAAACGACCCTGTAGGAGGCACGAACACCTCGTACGGGACCAATGTAACTTGTAGGAACTGATCGCATAGTCCTAGATCTCCCGATTTGTGAATATGATGATAATTTGCAAAAATCAACACTTAAACTTAAAAATAAGCCATTAAAGGGTGAAAACCCAAACCAGCCGTCAAACGACCCCGTAAGAGGCACGAACACCTCGTACGGGACCAATGTAACTTGTAGGAACTGATTGCGTAGTCTCGGGTCTCTCGGTTTGTGAATATGACGATAATTTGCAAAAATCACACTTAGACTTAAAAACAAGCCGTTAAAGGGTGAAAAACAAACCAGCCCCCAAACGACCCCGTAAGAGGCACGAACACCTCGCACGGGACCAATGTAAGTTGTAGGAACTGATCGTGTAGTCCAGGGTCTCCTGGTTTGAGAATATGATGACAATTTGCAAAAATCACACTTAGACTTAAAAACTAGCCGTTAAAGGGTGAAAACCCAAACCAGCCCCCAAACGACCCCGTAGGAGGCACGAACACCTCGCACGGGACCAATGTAACTTGTAGGAACTGACCGCATAGTCCCGGGTCTCACAATTTGTGAATACGACGATAATTTGCAAAAATTAACACTTAAACTTAAAAACAAGCCGTTAAAGGGTGAAAACTCAAACCAGCCCCCAAACGACCCCGTAAGAGGCACGAACACCTCACACGGGACTAATGTAACTTATAGGAACTAACCGCGTAGTCCCGGGTCGCTTTGTTTGAGAATATGATGACAATTTTCAAAAATCACACTTAGACTTAAAAACAAATCGTTAAAGGGTGAAAACCCAAACCAGCCCCCCAAACGATCCCGTAAGAGGCACAAACACCTCGCACGAGACCAATGTAACTTGTAGGAACTGACCGCGTAGTCTCGGGTCTCCCAGTTTGAGAATATGATGATAATTTGCAAAAATCACACTTAGACTTAAAAACTAGCCGTTAAAAGGTGAAAACCCAAACTAGCCCCCAAACGACCCCGTAAGAGGCACGAACACCTCGCACGGGACCAATGTAACTTGTAAGAACTGACCACGTAGTCCCGGGTCTTCTGGTTTGTGAATATGACGATAATTCATAAAAATCAACACTTAAACTTAAAAACAAGCCGTTAAAGGGTGAAAACCCAAACCAGCCGCCAAAAGACCCCGTAAGAGGCACGAACACCTCGCACGGGACCAATGTAACTTGTAGGAACTGATCGCGTAGTCCTGGGTCTCCCGGTTTGTGAATATGATGATAATTTGGAAAAATCAACACTTTAAAAACAAGCCATTAAAGGGTGAAAACCCAAACCAGCATCGAAACGACCCTGTAAGAGGTACGAACACCTCGTACGGGACTAATGTAACTTGTAGGAACTCACCGCATAGTCCCGGGTCTCCCAGTTTGTGAATATGATGACAATTTGCAAAAATCAACACTTATACTTAAAAACAAGCCGTTAAAGGGTGAAAACCCAAATGACCCCGTAGGAGGCACGAACACCTCGCACGGGACAAATGTAAGTTGTAGGAACTGATCGCATAGTCCTAGGTCTCTCGGTTTGAGAATATGACGATAATTTGCAAAAATCACACTTAGACTTAAAAACAAGCTGTTAAAGGGTGAAAACCCAAACCCGCCCCCAAACGACCCCGTAGGAGGCACGAACACCTCGCACGGGACCAATGTAACTTGTAGGAACTGACCGCGTAGTCCCGGGTCTCTCGATTTGAGAATATGATGATAATTTAAAAAAATCACACTTAGAATTAAAAACAAGCCGTTAAAGGGTGAAAACCCAAACTAGCCCCCAAACGACCCCGTAAGAGGCACGAACACCTCGCATGGGACCATTATAACTTGTAGAAACTGACCGCGTAGTCCCGGGTCTCTCAGTTTGTGAATATGATGATAATTCGCAAAAATCAACACTTAAACTTAAAAACAAGCAGTTAAAGGGTGAAAACCCAAACCAACCCCTAATTGACCCCGTAAGAGGTACGAACACCTCGCACGGGACCAATGTAACTTGTAGGAACTGACTGCGTAGTCTCGGGTCTCTCGGTTTGTGAATATGACGATAATTTACAAAAATCAACACTTATACTTAAAAACAAGCCGTTAAAGGGTGAAAACCCAAACGACCCCATAGGAGGCACGAACACCTCGCATGGGACAAATGTAAGTTGTAGGAACTGACCGCATAGTCCTAGGTCTCTCGGTTTGAGAATATGACAATAATTTGCAAAAATCACACTTAGACTTAAAAACAAGCTGTTAAAGGGTGAAAACCCAAACCAACCCCCAAACGACCCCGTAGGAGGTACGAACACCTCGCACGGGACCAATGTAACTTGTAGGAACTGACCGCGTAGTCCCGGGTCTCTCGATTTGAGAATATGACGATAATTTAAAAAAATCACACTTAGAATTAAAAACAAGCCGTTAAAGGGTGAAAACCCAAACTAGCCCCCAAACGACCCCGTAAGAGACACGAACACCTCGCATGGGACCATTATAACTTGTAGTAACTGACTGCGTAGTCTCGGGTCTCTCAGTTTGTGAATATGATGATAATTCGCAAAAATCAACACTTAAACTTAAAAACAAGCAGTTAAAGGGTGAAAACCCAAACCAACCCCTAAATGACCCCGTAAGAGGTACGAACACCTCGCACGGGACCAATGTAACTTGTAGGAACTGACCGCGTAGTCTCGGGTCTCTCGGTTTGTGAATATGACGATAATTTACAAAAATCAACACTTTAAAAATAAGCCGTTAAAGGGTGAAAACCCAAACGACCCCGTAAGAGGCACGAACACCTTGCACGCGACCAATGTAACTTGTAGGAACTGACCGCGTAGTCCCGGGTCTCTCGATTTGAGAATATGGCGATAATTTGCAAAAATCACACTTAGACTTAAAAACAAGCCGTTAAGGGGTGAAAACCCAAACTAACCCCCAAACGACCCCGTAAGAGGAAAGAACACCTCGCACGGGACTAATGTAACTTGTAGGAACTGACCGCGTAATCTCGGGTCTCCCGATTTGTGAATATGACGATAATTTACAAAAATCAACACTTAAACTTAAAAATAAGACGTTAAAGGGTGAAAACCCAAACGATCCCGTAAGAGGCACGAACACCTCGCACGGGACCAATGTAACTTGTAGGAACTGACCGCACAGTCCCGGGTCTCCCGTTTGTGAATATGATGATAATTTGCAAAAATCACACTTAGACTTAAAAACAAGCCGTTAAAGGGTGAAAACCCAAACTGGCCCCAAACGATCCCGTAGGAGGCACAAACACCTCGCACGGGACCAATGTAACTTGTATGAACTCACCGCGTAGTCTCGGGTCTCCCTGTTTGTGAATATGACGATAATTTGCAAAAATCAACACTTGAACTTAAAAACAAGTTGTTAAAGGGTGAAAACCCAAACTAGCCACCAAACGACCCCGTAAGAGGCACGAACACCTCGCACGGGACCAATGTAACTTGTAGGAACTGAACGCATAGTCCCGGGTCTCTCGGTTTGAGAATATGATGATAATTTGCAAAAATCACACTTAGACTTAAAAACTAGCCGTTAGAGGTTGAAAACCCAAACGACCCCGTAAGAGGCACGAAGACCTCGCACGGGACCAATGTAACTTATAGGAACTGACCGTGTAGTCCCGTGTCTCCCAATTTGTGAATATGACGATAATTCGCAAAAATCAACACTTAAACCTAAAAACAAGCCGTTAAAGGTTGAAAACCCAAACCAGCCCCAAACGACCCCGTAAGAGGTACGAACACCACGCACGGGACCAATGTAACTTATAGGAACTGACCGCGTAGTCCCGGGTGTCCCGATTTGTGAATATGACGATAATTTGCAAAAATCAACACTTTAAAAACAAGCCGTTAAAGGGTAAGAACCCAAACCAGCACCCAAACGACCCCGTAAGAGGCACGAACACCTCGCACGGGACCAATGTAACTTGTAGGAACTGATCGCATAGTCCCGAGTCTTCCAATTTGTGAATATGACGATAATTTGTAAAAATCAACACTTAAACTTAAAAATAAGCCATTAAAGGGTGAAAACCCAAGCCAGCCCCTAAACGACCCGGTAAGAGGCACGAACACCTCACGCGGGACCAATGTAACTTGTAGGAACTGTCCGCGTAGTCCCGAGTCTCCCAATTTGAGAATATGACGATAATTTGCAAAAATCACACTTAGACTTAAAAACTAGCCGTTAAAGGGTGAAAACCCAAATCAGCCCCCAAACGACCCCGTAGGAGGCACGAACACCTCGCACGGGACCAATGTAACTTGTAGGAACTGACCGCATAGGCTCGGGTCTCCCGATTTGTGAATATGACGATAATTTGCAAAAATCAACACTTAAACTTAAAAACAAGCCATTAAAGGGTGAAAACCCAAACCAGCCGCCAAACGACCCCGTAAGAGGCACGAACACCTCACACGGGACCAATGTAACTTGTAGGAACTGATCGCGTAGTCCCGAGTCTCTCGGTTTGAGAATATGACGATAATTTTCAAAAATCACACTTAGACTTAAAAACAAGCCGTTAAAGGGTGAAAATCCAAAGTAGCCCCCAAACGACCCCGTAAGAGGCACGAAAACCTCGCACGGGACCAATATAACTTGTAGGAACGGATCGTGTAGTCTCGGGTCTCCCGGTTTGAGAATATGATGATAATTTGCAAAAATCACATTTGACTTAAAAACTAGCCGTTAAAGGGTGAAAACTCAAACCAGCCCCCAAACAACCCCGTAAGAGGCACGAACACCTCACACGGGACCAATGTAACTTGTAGGAACTGACCGCATAGTCCCGGATCTCCCGTTTTATGAATATGATGATAATTCGCAAAAAGCAACAGTTAAACTTAAAAACAAGTCGTTAAAGGGTGAAAACCCAAACCAACCCCCAAACGACCCCGTAAGAGGCACGAACACCTCGTACGGGACCAATGTAACTTGTAGGACTTTACCGCATAGTCCCGGGTATCTCGGTTTGTGAATATGATGATAATTTGAAAAAATCAACACTTCAAAAATAAGCCGTTAAAGGGTGAAAACCCAAACCAACACCCAAACGATCTCGTAACAGGCACGAACAGCTCGCACGGGACCAATGTAACTTGTAGGAACTGACCGCATAGTCCCGGGTCTCCCGATTTGTGAATATGATGATAATTCGCAAAAATCAACACTTAAACTTAAAAATAAGTCGTTAAAGGGTGAAAATCCAAACCAGCCCCCAAACGACCCCGTAGGAGGCACGAACACCTCGCACGGGACCAATGTAACTTGTAGGAACTGACCGCATAGTCCAGGGTCTCTCGCTTTGAGAATATGATGATAATTTGCAAAAATTACACTTAGACTTAAAAAGAAGTCGTTAAAGAGTGAAATCTCAAATCACCCCCCAAACGACCCCGTAAGAGGCACAAACACCTCACACGGGACCAATGTAACTTGTAGGAACTGACCGCGTAGTCTCGGGTCTCTCGGTTTTAGAATATGACGATAATTTGCAAAAATCACACTTACACTTAAAAACAAGTTGTTAAAGGGTGAAAACCCAAACCAGCTCCCAAACGATCCCGTAGGAGGCACGAACACCTCGCACGGGACCAATGTAACTTATAGGAACTGACCTCGTAGTCCCAGGTCTCCCGGTTTGAGAATATGATGATAATTTCCACTCTTATATGTAATTTTTTAGTTTGAGTAAATTTTTTTTTGTAAATTATTAGGTTACTAATATCGTATCTTTTTTGTATCCTTTTTTTTTGCAGGATAAATGTTTATCGTTGGCATTTATTCACATGGAACACACAGAGAACTCAATGGTTTACAACTAGGGGGTTATTCCTGATTCCATTTTTTTTATGTTATGGTCGTGCGGGCTTTTGTAGTTTTATCGTTAAGTTTTATTGTTGTGCGGGTTTTTGTAAGTTAATTGTTATATTTTGTGGCCGTGCGGGCTTTATGTTAGGCAGGTTTTGAAATGTCCAAAAAATAGAGGAAACTCTGCCCAATTTTTTTGGCCTGTGAACTATTAGAGACTTGTAATATTTCGAAGTTTGTATGTACATTAGTTTATCAACAACGTGCAATATTTTTAATTTGTGCATTTTTGTGCTTTCAAATAATTTTTTTTTTCTTTTTATCAAAAAATTTGGCACAGTTCAAAACCGTGGCAAAAGTGTATCATATTTTGGCACGGTTTTGAACTGTGCCAAATTTTTTTAAACTGTGCCAAAAGTGTGCCAAAAATATCAAATTCTGGCACGGTTTGAAAGTGTGCCAGAAGTGTTCTTGTTTGGACAGATCTGGCACACTTTTGAGCCGTGCTAGAAAAAAATGGCCATTTTGGAACACCTGATTCTGGCACAGTTCAAAACCGTGCCAGATTTGATCTGGCACAGTTTTAAACCGTGTCAGATTCCAATTTTTGGTGTAGTGATTTCTATCAATGGCTTTGCCTCAACCTACTTTGTAAAGTAGTCCACTGCAACAACCAAGTACTTGAATCTTCCTCAGGTATTCGGTAATGGACTGACCAAATATATTCCCCACATGGTAAAGGGCCAAGGTGAAGTGATTGGGGTGATAGCAGCCCGTGGAGTCTTGCAAATGCTAGAATACCTTTGGCACTTATCACACTTTTTAGCAAAGTTGCACAATCTGCTCGCATCATTGGCCAGTAGTATCCTTGCGCACTTATTCGCTGCAGAAGTATTCTTCCTACTATGTGAGCTCCACAAGATCCTTCATGTACTTCTTGAATTAGGTCTGGAACCTCTGATGGATGAACGCAACGCTGCAAATTGACTATCAATCCTCTTATGTACAAAACTCCCTTATCTATCACATATCTAGCGACTTTATACTTTAACTTTTTGGTTTCAACTATATCTGCTGGCAAGGTTGCTTCTTTAATATATTCTCTGATGGGATCCATCCAAGATGGACCCATGTCTAAAATGATAAAATTGATCATCAAATCCTCATCTATACTCCTATTTGTCAAAATCTCAATAGGAATAGTTCGTCGGAATTCAACTCTGGTAGCTGAAGCTAGCCGAGCAAGAGCATCTGCGCAGGCATTTTCCACTCTTAGAATTCTCTTCATTTTAACAGCTAGTAATTTCACTATCACTTCCATTGCTTTGGATAGGTATCTGGTTGTCAATTCACATTTAGCTCCATATAAGCTCAATATTTGATTTACTACCAACTGGGAATCACTATGTGCGACAACTTGCTCGGCATTCAATGATTGGGCTAGACTTAAGCTCACAATGAGAGCTTCGTATTTTGCATCGTTATTTGAGGCTTGGAATTAAAATCACAGGGCATATTCAATATGAATATTATCAAGAGTGTAAAGTATGATACACGATCCACTGCCTGTTGCACAAGATGACCTATCAACATACAAGTTCCATATTGGGAGATCGTCGTCAAACACTTGGTCTGTCAAAATCCCATAGTGGAATGTTTTCCTCCTTGCTTCTGCATACTTCTTTGACATCTCATGTGTTCAGAAATAAGAATCTGGAAGGTCAGCAATGGCTTCTTCTGGTAGAAGTTCCTCGGGAGCTTGACTCTCAATAACCTCTTTCACTTTATTTTCTCCTGATCCTTGCTCAGCCTGCTGATTTTATTGCTCGAGAACCTCGAGATAAGTGAATTCAGCTATAAAATATGCTACTGCTTGGCATTTTAGAGAAGACCTTGGTTCTAGATAATGTCATAGTCCCCAAATTCCACTTCCCAATACATTAATCTGCCAGACTTTTCTGTCTTGTATAAAGCCTGCCTTAGTGGCATATCGGTGTATACTACTATCGTATGGGCTTGAAAATAGAGCTTCATGCATCTAGATGCTTCAATCAATGCCAGTGCCAACTTTTCTAAATGAGGGTACCTAATTTTTGCTCCTCAAAATTTTTACTGGTGTAATAAACAGGTTTTTGAACTCCATTCTCCTTTCTAATCAAATCAGAGCTCACGACTGATTTAGAAATACCTAAGTACGCATATAATTTTTCCCCCATAATTGGTCGGGAAAGAAATAGAGGTGACCCCAAATACTTATTCAACTCCAGAAAAGTTTTCTCACATTTTTTGTTCAATTCAAAACTTTTTCTAAGTATTTTGAAAAATGGTAGGCACCTATCTATAGCTCGGGACACAAACCTGTTCAGAGATGCTACTCGCCCGGTTAGCCTTTGCACATCCTTCTTATAAGTAGGGGACTGCATCTCAAGTAATTCCTTAATCTTGTTTGGGTTTGCTTCAATTCCCCTCTGATTTACTATATACACGAGGAACATTCCTTCCTATACTCCAAAGACGCATTTGGTCGGGTTTAATCTCATCTGATGCTTCTTAAATTGATCAAAAGTCTGGTTGAGGTCGGAAATATGGTCAGACGCTTTTTTCCTCTTTGTAAGAATATCATTCACGTATACTTCCATATTTTTGCCTATTTTCTCCTCAAAGACCTTGTTCACCAGCCTTTGATACGTAGCACCTGCATTTTTTAAACCAAAAGGCATAACATTATAACAGTAAGTTCCTCGGGGAGTAATGAAAAAAGTTCTCTCCCTGCCTTCAGGCTTCATTTTAATCTGATTATAACCAGAATAAGCACCCATAAAACTGAGTAACTCATGTCCTGAGGTAGCATCCACAAGTTTATCTATTCGGGGTAAATGGAAGTGATCCTTTGGGCATGCTTTGTTAAGATCTATGCAGTCTACGCACATTCTCCACTTGTTGTTTTTCTTCATGACCATAACTACATTGGCTAACCAATCTGGATATTTCAGCTCGTCAATGAAGGCTTCTTTCTGAAGCTTTTCAACTTCCTCTTGTATCGCTTGGTTCTTTTCGGGGCTGGACACTCTTCGCCTTTGGTTTAATGGCTTGATTTCTTTATTAACATTGAGATCATAGCAAAGGAAGCTAGGATCAATTCCTGGCATATCTTCGTGACTCCAAGAGAACACATGTTTTCTCTATCTAAGGAAGCTCACTAGTTCATATTTAAGAATATGATCCAGCATTGTTCCAACTTGAGTAGTGCGCTCTAGTTTGTCGTCATCTAACATAATGCTTTTTGTTGCCTCTACAATCTTACCCTTTTACCAGCTCTGTCTCCTCCCTTGGATCTAAGGTTTTAACCTCGGATTTTTCATCAGGTTCAGAGGTACCACTTGGTACGTGGTGGTTTTCCTCTTTATTTCTTCCAGCTCTTCTTGCTCGGTAGATGCGTAGTAGCATTCCCGAGCTACTTTTGGATCACCCTTCACAACTCCTACACCAAAGTTGGTTGGGAATTTCAAGCATTGATGAACAGTAGAGGGTACTGCCTTTTTTAGCCCAACTCTTTCCATAATTATATTGTAAGTCGACTGGACGTTTTATCCATTACAAAGAAACAAATTTTCTCTATTCGGCTGGCTGGCCATGTACCAATCATTATTTCCATCTTAATGGTTCCCAAAGGAAAGACTTTCTCACCTGCAAAACTTATTAGTGGTCGATGATAGGGATCTAACTGGTTGACCTTAAAGTTTAAGCTGCTGAAACAAGGATAGAACATGATATCTGTCAAGTTGTCACTATCTACTAACACTCTAAAGATAATGATATCTTCCTTTCTGATTTTAATTACCAGAGGATCGTCATGGGGGCACAGTACTCCTGATAGATTATTTTTAGAAAAGCCTATTGACATCTTGTCTTTATTAACCTTTCTTGGTTTGTCTTCCTCGATAAGATTAATCCTCTATATGTACGAGCAAGCTTGAGCCTCATTGACGTAAGCTTTTTTCTCTACAGTATGATCTGCTCCTCCTGCATCTCCACCTGTAATCATTTGGCAATCAAAAGAACTAAAACTGAGTGTGAATATCTCGCGTTCCGATTGACAGGGCTTTTTGGGCAAGTCATGATCATCATCCTGGTCATCTTCATTAGCCCTCTTCTTCTCCTCTCTAGGTTTGCATGGGTATTTTGATATGTGTCGAGCTCCCTCATTATTCTGATGATCAACAAACTGATTCAATTTTCCTCTTTGGATGAGAATTTACATCTCATTTTGAAGGGCAATACAACGATCCATCATGTAATCATGGTCTCTATGGAACTCACAGTACTTATTTTTGTCCCTCTTGGTAGGGGAACTCCTCAACTTATCAGGCCAACGCACATCTTTCTTGTGTTTAATCTCGTCCAAGACATGATGAATGTCCATTGTTAGTGGAGTGTAGCTGTGATACTTCTTGAGCTTTTCTATAATTCCTTTCTGTTTTGACTCCTTATGCTCCTTGGAATCTTTGTGGTCCTTCTTGTCATTTTTGCCTTCATCTTTTACTCCCGAGCTCCTTTTGGCTGCTATTGCTTCCTCGACATTCATGATTTTGGCTGCTTTGGCCATTAATTCTGCCATGGTCTTTATGGGATCTTTAGCAAGTGTATAATAGAGCTTTTCAGGGAGCAATCCACTCATAAGGCCTGTTATAGCAGTTTTCTCCTCATAATCCACAACCTCTAGCTTCTCGTTATTGAAACGAGTGATGTACTCCTTAGTGCTTTCTCCTTCTTTTTATCTTACACTGAGTAAATGTGCTACCCTTTTTACAGGCTTGGCTCCAAAATAAAAGTTTATAATAAATAGCTCAGCCAACTAATGGAAGGTGAAAATCTGTCCCCCAGGAAGGCTATTGTACCAGATTTGGGCAGATCCAGTAATTGTTCCAGAGAATGTTCTACACTTAATTTCATCGAGAACTACATAAATATTGGCAACTGCTTGGTATTGTTCTATATGGAGGACTGGGTTAGTTTTTTAATCGTATTTAGGTGTAACTACTGGAGCTTTGAACTTTGCTAGAGTGGGGAAATCCATAATTGCTTGCACAAAGAGAGGTCCTTTTACAAAGCTTCTTTATAGTGGGTTTTTGGCCTTAGCCATTTCTCCTAACCTGTCCGCCAATCTCTGGATAGAACATTTCCAAACGTTGTTACCAGCATCAGACCTATTCATTGTTGTTTTGTTGTTCGCTGAACTCTCCTCTTGAGATTATTGCTCGACCCGAGAAGTACGTCCGACGTCTGATCTAGATTGGGCGGAGCGTTCCCTTCGATCAGTTGGTCGTCGAGTGTTTCCTGACATTGCCCTAGGAACATTTTTGTTCCCCCTGGGTCCCAAACGATCAAAGGGAGAAGCTCGGCTTAGCCTTTCTAAAGTGGTTTGCCTCTCTGGAGAGTAGGACTGTGTATTGAAGGATTTTGACGTCTTGGATAGGGAATTTGACCCTGGGCGATAGGATGTATACCCTGTAGTTCTTGATTGACTTTGCCTACCACCTCTTGGTGGTGGTGGTGGCATATTTCCATGAGAAAACAAAGCAAGTGCTCTTGCTTGAAGAGTTTACGCGAGTTACTTGATAGTATCCTATATAGCCTCTTGGCCTCTTCCAAGACTGGCCAGAATTCCAGTTAATTCATTCGTTGTTGGTGGGGCAGAAGGGACAGGCGGAATGCCCTCATTCCTTAGACTTGATTTAGAAATATCAGCCATTTAGGTGTTTGAATGAATGAGAACAATTAGAAATACGTTCCCACATACGGCGCTAATCTTTTGATGCAAAAACACTAGACTGATCTAATTGATTGATCACTAATAAAAATGAGTAAAAGAAACAACGAAGTTTTAAAGTGGTTCGACTGAAAGAAAAGCCTACGTCCACTGTTGTGTATTATCTTGGGCTTATTCAATTGCCTCTTATCTCGTTTTTCACATGCCCCCCCTTGGATGTAGGGTTTACAATGTATTTATAGCCCCTTGAGGGTGTTCAAGATTCGAAATACTAAAGGATGGAATGCCTTTATAACATAGTCATTTACATCTGTACAATGTTAATAATGTATACAACTATTGGCAATTTACTGTCACTGTTGGTCGGTCTTCCTGGTGTTGGTCGGGCTTACTTAACCTGTTGGTTGGCATTCCTTCAGTTGGTCGGTGACTCACCCTTGCTGACTTGGATTAATGCCCAGATGGATAACACGTGTTTATACATGAATGTTCCATGTAGCAGGATAATTTTTGGTATCAACAGTAGTATATTTCTCTTATTACCTCTTGGTTTACTCTTTATCTTGAATCTTGGGAGTGCATGAATCACTCCATTAAGTGAGTATCCACATAATATATTCCTTGTAACATATATCTTTATGTATTGAGTGCTTGTTTTCATTTCAAGTACATTTGTGAGAAGATACTGAAGTGTGATCATATATTAATTATGTTGTCATCATACAAAATCCTTTTACTTGAAATACATTTTGCTTCACACTCCCGACGTTCACTCAACCGAGAGTGCGATAACCTATCGACAGAGATAAAAATGAAGGAAAGTCGGTAACAGTTCTACCATCAGCACCATTCGCGAGTTTGTGGCGGACTTAAATGTTTGCTTACACTCGATTGCTCAGAGGAAATTAGTTGATGCCAACAGGAAGCGAAGGTGTGAATTGCCTTGAAATAAGAGAAGATGCAAATTGCCAAGAAGTACATTACTAGATTAAAGTAGGACAACAATTACGCCAATAAAGACATTAATACAAATTACACTGAACATAAATAAATCAGAAACAAACTACAAACATGTGTCCCACTTCAAAGGCTTCCTCGGCGTGTAGTGGTAATTGCGTTTAATGGTCTCGGGAGGAACAATTCAATCGAACCTACGGCTTGGAGCGAAGTTCGACTTAGAAGTTTTCGGCTCAAAATTATTTTGTCTGGAGATCTCCGACTCCAACTTTAAAACTTGATGTGGTTCAATTGACGGATCGACAAATGAAGGGGGGGGGGGGGGGGGGCTTATCCTCCTCGTCAAAGTAAAAATACTATTCAAGGTTAAATTCAACGTTGGGATGCTTCCACCTATAGACAGATCTGACATACCAAGATGACATTTCCTCGTATGTCTCAAATTTTTGTATACCCCAATCCGTAAAACCATCAGTTTACTAAATTGCATCACGAATATTTGTACAAGTAACCAGTCGATCTCCCTTGAATATAACGTAAAACTATAAACCGTTCATCCTCGAATCAACCATTGGATAAATTGAATATGTTTATTATAAGGAGATTATAAATTGAAGGGTAATTTACAATTACGTCCGTTGTTAAAATTTTTAAATATTTAAGTGCAATTTACTATTAGGTCCATTTGTTGTGTCATTAGCGTGGACTTTTACAATGAAAGAATTAGTAAACCTAAATGTTTAAAATTTGTTAAAATTCATTTAGTATTTAAAATTTATTTGCGAGAGACCTAAGAGTACTTTACTATAAAGTGAATCCGTATTTTTTAAGGAGTATATAACCAATTAAATAGGAGGGAGAAGAATTATGTCCGTTGATGCCACGACAAGTCAATTGTCACACACATCCCTCCCGCAATCGTTGACTTTTCGCGTCAATACCAAGTTTGTTGCCCCAAGGAGGCAAAACCCAAATCAACATTTCTATATTTGCCACGGCTCTAGAAAAACAAAAACACAAAATGAATCAACATATATAGGTTTTTGCTTTATTTAGCAACTACTCGGGAGATGATCTTAAGGAATTATTATCTTTAATAATTTTAACATTATTTTGACAGGCCACAAAAACACAAGTACTGTTTCATGTTTGTTTTCATGCAAACTATCATCACATTCCTCTATTTGGTTTTTAGTGATTTGTTTGGTTATTGTTTTTGATAATGTTTTTGTTTTCTCGCAAACTATCTTCTTTGTTAAGTTGTTTTTTTCAACTAAAACAACTATCGGTAGAAATCATATGCCATTAAGGTGGCCATTTTTGTTTTTGATATTCAATTATATTTATAGCATAGACTGAATTATTTTAGATCACAAACTGGAAAAACGTACTTTACTGCACAGGGCTAATTCTTTTTTACCGCAAGACTTCAATTTGTTGTTTGTAACATAAACTAATTAGTATTCAATTAATTATAATTAAAAAAAATCCCAATCAAAACTTGAAAAGTGAGAAAATAATCATGACAAATTCATTCATTTATTGGGCAAACATCAAAAGCTGAAAAATTATTTATTCACCAAATAAAAATAAGTGCAGACAAACAGCCCCAATTGAGTTAATTTGGTAATAAAAGGCTCTAACCATTTTCGAATATAAAGGTAAGGGAGGGTCATGTTTATCCTTTTAATAGTATGTCGAAAATGACATTATCTTACAGGATTAAATCAAAATAACTTAGGACAGTAATAGTCAAACACAAAATCAAGGAGGAGAAATATTAAATGCCACTTATTATAAGTATAGACGTTGCGTGTACGGCATTATTGAAAAAAAATCATACTTAGTGTGTTCTAGCTGTATCTTGAGAGTTTTGAAATGATAAATGATGAAATCTTTGTGTAAGGAATAACAGCGAGTGGTTTACCTTTTGTCCAAATTTTGAATCCAATATCAATAACAGATGGCAATAATAAAGTAAAATGAAAAAGAAGAGTAAAATAAGGTTATCCTGCACCGCCGCTACAGATACCGGTGAGATAAACCGGAAATCTACAAATTCCTGTGGACGTTTCTTCTTCCGGTTGTGGTGGCGGAAGAACTCTCCCATCAGCAAACAACAGGCGTTCATTCCCCTGCTGAGATTCCACAACTTGTTCACCGTAAAACGCTCCGTCACCGAACCTCCGTTCAACCTCGAGAAAGTCGCCTAACGATGAGGGCTTTGAATCCTCGTCCCTACAAAGACTCCACCACCGCCTCCGACGCTTCTCCGCCACCAAAGTAGACGCTTTCTTTTTCTTCTTGCTCCTCACATTTCCGGGTGTGCCGTTGGAGACCCCGCTGCTCTCACGCCGGTGGGATGGGGCTCTAAAGGTGATTGTTGGGAAACTCACTCCCATTAGCGTCCCTAATGTTGTGCTTCGATCATGAAAAAAAGAACCTGTGGACTGCACACAAACAAACAAAAATATATATATATAAATAAATAGATAGATAGATAAGGGAATTATAATGATTAGGGTATTGTCACCTCGGTGTCGAGATCGGAAGAGGAAACGGATGAGATGGTTGGTGAGGAGGGTGGTGGGAGCAACTCATTTGCTGCTGCTGGATCTAACATTACCACTTTCTCTCTCCACAACTTTATCTCGTGAACGCAAATTTAAGAAAGGGGATTTCTAATCTAATCTAATGGTTGGGTTTCTTCAAACATATTACTTATGAGTGTGAGCCTAGGATAGGATAATGGTGTGATTTAAGGAAAGGGGAAAGCAGATGAAGCACCAAATCTGATAACAAAAAGTTGACAGCCAATTAGTAAGTCTTGCTCAAAGATGATGGGCCAAGATTTGAAACTAAAGGCCTCAAAGCTTTTGATTGAAACCTTCTCTCACCCAACTACAATACGGTAGAACATCAATCATCTTTGAAAGGGAGGGTGATTTTGGAATCTTTTGGACTAACAACCAAATCTTTAAAGGGATTTTTAACGATTAGTCCGTCTACTAAATACAAGCGTGATTTGTTTTTACCTCTCTTAAATCTGAATGTGTCATTCAAATTTAAAAGGTATGTCTATTTTTTTAAATGAATAAGAGGATAACGGTCATATTTCTTTCACTCTTAATGATTAAGAAATAGAGTATATTCAGACGTAAAAATAAACATATTTTTTAAATTCAGATTTTAAACTTCAGATTTAATTTTCAAATTTTAAATTCATACTTGAGATTCAGATAAAAAAATAAACTCAATCTAAATATTTAGTTCAATAGGTTTTATCAAAAATTTTACTTTAACTGCTCCCATGAAAAAAAAAATTGGTCTAATAAATTTTATTTGTAAATATATCATGAAGGGAGGGTTATTTCCACGCCTCTTTTAACTTTTCTCACACTTTTTTATTATCTCAAGACAAAAATACCTTTATTTTTCATCTTTTCCAAATTGTCACTTTTTTAACCCATTTCATTTTTTTCAGTTTCACTTTTTATATCTCTCACATTTTGTATCTCTCTCACTTTTTATCCCCTCATAAAATATAAAAATTGTCTTATATAAATAAAATAAAAAGTGTTTTTATAAAACAATACATTTATGTACATATGGAAAGTAAATAGTGCATTCATGTAAGTGTAAAATAAAAAAAATTATAAATTTTATTTTAAAATTCTAAAATTAAAACAAATTAAAAATTACGAAGAAAAAAACTCTGAAAAAGACTAATAGATATTAAATGGATAATATCTAGCAGGAAAAAAAATTCTGATTTTCACCCCAAAAATGATTTCCACCAACAAAAAACCTGTTTTTAAGCAAAAAATGTTTTTTACCAAAAAAAAAAAACAGTTTTCCACCAAAAAAAATACTAATAGATATTAAAATTGTTTTTTACCCAAAAAAACTCTGAATAAAACTAATAGATATTCAAAAAATAAATTTTTGTTTTGAAATTAATTTTTTTAATAAATTTTTGTTTGGAAATAAATTTTTTTAAAATAATTTGTTTTCGTTGAAAATTATTGTTTTTCTTTTGGAAATAATTTTTCTGCTGGAAAAAAGTTTTTCAATTTGTTGGAATTCATTTTTTGGTGAAAAAAAATTTATTTATTTATTTCTTAAATGCATTTGTTTGCTGATTTTTTTTTGTTGTTCTTGCAAATCATTTTTGGGTGAAATTTTTTTTTTGGTCCTGGTAGACATTATTTATTTTTAATATCTATTAGTATTTTTCAGAGTTTTTTCTTTGTATTTTTTATTTTTTTAGATTTTTTTAAGTAAAGTTTTATAATTTTCGTTTTTTATTTTACACTTACATAAAGGTGCTATTTACTTTCCATATGTACATAAAGATACTATTTTGTAAAAATAGTTTTGATTTTACAGAAAACAAAATTTTATGTTTTATAAGCAGTTTTTAATTAAAAAAATATTTATAAAATAAATTCTTATAAAAAAAATACTTTTATTGAAAATACAAATTTTTAGTTATTTTTCAAATGCATTTGTTTTAGTTGGAGGGGAAAAATGAACATTTAGATTTTGTAAATGTATAAGAGTATAATTGTCATTTGGTACAAAATGGAGTGGAGGAAGATTTGTCTAGAGTGGGAATAGCCACTTCAATAAATTATCATGAAACCAAGTGGTATTTTGTATTGCGTAATTAATGATAAAAAATTATGAAAATTGTGGTGTTTATGTCTTGAAACAATAAAAGGTGGGGGGAGCTAAAAGGGGTATGGGAATAGCTCATCCCATAGTGAATATTCACTATATGTATGAATAGGAGATTTTTTTTTTTTAGTAAACTACCCCATAAATTTCTTACATTTTCACTTGTTTCAATTCCATCCCAATCCTTTTTTTGTTTTCAATTTCATGCTCAACCCTTCATTTTATCTCAATTTTGTCCCTGTCCTTTTTTGTTTCAATTTAGTCGTCAACCTTTCATTTTGTCTCCATTTAGTCCCTCTGTTAATTATTTTGGATATAATTGACTATTTTACCACTCTTTATAGAAAAATAATAAAATGGATGTTATAAATATTGAAAAAATAAATTATTTTATTATTATTTGGGGATAAAATAATATTTATTTTATTCGAGAATAATAATAAAAAAATATTTTTAATTCTATTTGATCTCAGTTGTTTTTAATTTTTTTTTAAATGGAATAACAATTTTAATAGTCAGCATAGTGTTTTTATTTATAAAAAAAATCTTTTTTTTTAATTTTAATTAAAAATATTTAATTTAATTTCTTAGATTCACGATTGTTTAGTACCGCTTACGCGGACCCACATCACACAAAATATTTTATTTATCAATTATATTAAATAAATGGGGGAAAACAATTGATGTCTTAGATTCGCGATTGGTTAGTTCGCTGGATCGGACCCACATTAGTTAAATGAAGTTGGTCCGCGCCAGCAGAACTAATCAATTGTGAATTTAAGATATCAAATTAAATATTTTTCATTAAAATTAAAAATAGTTTTTAATTAAAAAAAATATGTTAACTATTAAAATTGTAATTCCAATTTTTTGAAAAAAAATTAAAAATAATTGGGATAAAATAAAAATTAAAAATATTTTTTTTATTATTATTCACGGATAAAAAAAATGTATCCCTAAATAATAATAAAATACTTTATTTTTTCAGTATTTATAACATCCATTTTATTAGTTTTCAATAAAGAGAGGTAAAATGGTCAATCGTATCCAAAATAATTAACAGATGGATTAAATTGAGATAAAATGAAAGGTTGGGACCTAAATTGAAAAAAAAAGGACAGGGACGAAATTGAGATAAAATGAAAGGTTGAAGATGAAATTGAAACAAAAAAAGGAGAGGGATGAAATTTAAATAAGTGAAAAGGTAAGGAACCTGTGGGGTAGTTTACTCAAAAATTTTTATAATAGGACAATTAAAAAATATCTTATATAAATAGAACTTATTTGTCAAGCTCTCGTCTTTAAATTTGCCCCACTTGGTATAAATTCTTGGACACTCTAGAAATTATGGATAAGAACATGGGTTTTTTAATGTCAGGGATTCGCTAACTTTTAATATTTAGTGTTTAGATTCATTTGTTTATATTATAATTGATTAGGGTTCAAATTGAATGGAAAACGTTAATTAATCGATTTAATCATTAGTTGAATTATTTTTACAAATAATTATTTTTACCCCTAAATATATTAATACACATAAGTACAAGTATATATGTAATACCCCGTATTTTTATGCTATATTAATTTGGGGATTTATTAAATTTAACGCGAATGATTTATTTAATAAAAATCCGGAAATTAATTATGTTATAATTATTAACGTGACGAGAGTTAGTAATTATGGGAAACTTGTTGGATATTACTAATGAGCAAAGTAATATATTATATTGGTTATATTGAATGTCATGAGTTAATTAAATGACTATTTCAGAAGTTTAAGTCGGGACGTGCCCGTGTCACGTCAGGATTAATTTTGTTAAATAAAAAGTGAATATTTTATAAGTTGTTCGTATAGTCGTTTTGAGTGCGCCAACGAGTCCGGAAGGGTCGAGATAGTTAGAAAAGTGTACCCGGGGGTTTAGTTTGGGTCTCGAGGCGTTTTTAGGCCTAATTGGTACCCCGGGAGGGCAATTTAGTCATTTCACCTTTTTGGGTAATTAAACCCACGAAATTCAGCAACCTATATCAGCCATTTAGGTTAGTCTTTTAGGGTTAGAATATTCAGAAAACAAGTGACGGCCATTGGAGAAGAGAGGAGAGAGCTCCAAGGCAATTCTAGGCCAAAAAGTCACCAGTTTGCACCGCCGCCACCACCAACGCGTAGATCGCGAGAAGGGGAACGCAACCACACCGGATTCATCTGCAAATCGGACTTCTGAAAATCCCAGGCAAGTATTTAACTTGCGTATTTTCGTTAGTGCAATCTTCATATTAGTTTAGGATTGATTAGAGATGAAAACTATGGAAGAAAACCCAATTTGTGTTAGGAAAATGCATGTAGTATTGATTATAATGAAATTTTGGAATCCTTGCCATGTAGAGGAATATAACCCACGAAATTTTGATGATATATTAGAAAGAAATTCTGGTAAAAACAAATTAGAACCTTGATTAAGAAAAACTCTAGGGTTCTTGATGATTAGATAGGATTTTGGGTTAATTATCCATGTTTAATGTTAGATATACACATGCTTAACGTTGAAAACATCTGGTATATTGTTATAATGATAGTAGTAGGATTTTTGGGACGATTAGAATGGAAAAACATGGTTTTGGATGAAGAAATTTGGTAGAACCCGTAACTGCATTTCTGCCGAATTTTCGCAGACCTGCTTGATCGATCGATCGAGCCTAAAGATTCGATCGATCGAAGCTTCGATCGATCGAGCCCCAGACCTCGATCGATCGACCCCTCCTGGCAGACTCTTATTTCCCTTGTTTAATTAGTTAAATTAAATTTATCGTGAAATAATTCTTGTGTATTCTTAATGAAATGTTTTGGGAGATAGGAAAGACCAGTAGGACATATGAATAAGTGTTGGGAACTTTATTATAAGACGAGAATCTTGTTTTTGGGATAATTATATAATGAACGATGAAACTACGTATTTCAAGTGAGAGATTGCGGCAAATAGCTACGATAGTAAATAGAGGTATACCCACTGAATTTCCTAATTGGAAGGATAGAGTCCACGAATGTCACGTATTAAGTGAGAAAACCCATCAAGTTAAGGTTAGAGATGAAACCTTATACGTAATGCTAATAATGTGAAATGTAGGATAAATGTTATAATTATGGGTGACGAGAAGAACCTATATTAATATGATAAAGTGGTATATTTATATGATTGTGTGTACATATATTATATACTTGTGAAAATCATGCCCACGCTACTTGTTATCCCTGAGGTTACCGCGCTGGGACAAGTCTTATCTCGATGGGACCTTTATGGGGGATATTGACTTGTACCCTAGAAGATAGATGTCCTTGGTACAGGCTATTGACGTGATAGTTCAGACGGTCCTAAGAGACGCAGGCATGTGCCATCCTCTTAGAGACTTGGAATCTATTCTTCGCCTCAAATTTTGTTTGTGTATGTGTTAATACAATTCGAGAGTGATTCCGATTGTATTCCCCTTAAAATGAGTGATATGGGGTTTTGGATAGTAGAGTATGCCCGCAGCATAGTTTATTTGGGGTGCTGTTATAATATATATATATATATATATATATATATATATATATATATATTATTCGAGTAGTTAATATATATATGGAATTCTGAAATTTGGAACTACCTACTGTGTATTGATATGTAGGATATGGGTGATGACTCAAATTGTAAATACTTGTTTTGAGAAAGTATAATATGACACTGGAAAACTTTGTTGACTAATAAAGTTAAAATGAGAACTTTGGTTATTAATTGAAATATTCTTTTCAAACAATTGTATCGTTAAATTTTGAATCCTACGATATACCTAAGATAAGTTAAATCATTGGGGAAAGGATAGAGTGTTATATGATGAGATAAACAGTTGGGAAGGTTAGTGCGATAGGTGTGCACATTAGAAGAGAGGTGAGAATTTCTCAAGAGAGTGTCGCACTAATATGTTATTGCATTGGCCTGTATCAATTTAAATACTTGCTAAACGTATTTTAAAATCAAACACACTTTCGGGCTCTGACCCGTTTCTTTCTCTCTCTCTCTTGTATATATATGTATATATTTCAGGTGCCCAGCCACAGGGGCGTCTTGCTTAGGATCCCTTGAGAGGAACGCGCTGCAGCTTAGGTGGGAGTTGCAAGTCACTTGCGTAGACGGCTTCCTTTATTGACTCTACTTCTAGCATTCTCATTTATTGGGCATGTGTCGCCCTTTCCATTACTTCATTGTTGTTGGGACATTTATATTTCAGTTATTTCCAGTATTGTTCTATGGAATTTATTCAGTTTGGATTTGTGATTGTTAGTTTTCATATGTTGACATTCGATTGACGAATGTATTATATTATTTGGTTTATTGTGGTGTGATTCTTAATTGTAGAAATGTTGTTTTTAAATAAGTAAATCTTTTTCTTTAATTAAAATTTGGAAAGTATGTATGAAAATGGTTTTGACACTTAGCTTAATTACTTAGGGTGTTAAATTGGAAAATTTATTTTATCGACAGTGATGCTGAGAATGAACCAACTGTTTACCTTGATTAAATTTAATAAAGGAGTGATCGCCCGGTATTTAATTAGGCGGGGTGTCACAGGTGGTATCAGAGCATCAGGTTCTAGTGTCCTTTAGGATCTGTGCGGCCTATTATGATTCAGCGTTGCTTTCTTTGATATAGAGCCCTAAATACTAGGAATGTTGTGTTCATCTCTATACATTGGGAATTCGTGCTTCTGCGATTTATTTATTTGAATGATGAACTCATCCAAATTTATTTAAAATTTCAGATGGACCGTCAAGAAGAACTAGCTAAAACGGTTAAGGGAGTCAACGAGCAAGATCGACTCATACCTCAAGTATCCCGAGAGGAAATATCAACCGCCGAGTTAGCAGGTATCGTGGCACAAGCAGTTACCACTGCGGTTTTACAATATCAAGAACGCAGCCTACAACTTAAAGGAGGCAAAAGACCTAGAGAGGTTAACCAAATGCATGTGACTAAAGCTGACAAATGTGCAGAGACACCGAAATTGCGACAACAAACTACCCAAGACCAAGTCAGTTCTAGTCAACAACGTGGTAAAATGAAGCAGTTTCGAAAGAGGAATAAAGCCCCAAGTCAGCAAGGCCGAGACCGACAGCAGCAGGGTCAGAGGGGGAGAAACTTCATAGGCCGATCTTTCGCGTGTGGCACGCATGGCCATAAACGCCAGGATTGCCCAGAGAGTGTTAGGGCCCCACAGCAGCAGGGTGCCCGTAATGATCCACAGGGGACACTTCTTCCAATCGCTCTCCCAGCACCCACTCAGGTACTAGGCCTACCAACCTTTCCAGTAACTCCAGTGCAGCAGGGGCAGTTACAGTACAGACGTATCTATAATGTCCACCAGGCATCCGCCCCACAGGCACCACCCGCGATTTGGGGTATGTTTTCTATCCATGAAACTTTAGGTCGAATTTTGTTTGTTATTGGGACAATGCATTGTTTCATAGCTACGCATTTTGCGAAGGCCTTAGGGTTATTAACCACCGTAGAGAGCACTGTAACGTAGGTAGACTCACCACTGGGGAATGATTTACTTTTCTTTATATGTCGGGGAGTGGGGGTAGAGATTGGTAGCTTGGTATTACCTGCAGACATGTTAGTCTTAGACATACACGAGCATGATGTAATTATTGGTATGGATTGGCCCGCAGCTTATAGAGCCATGATTGATTTCTTCGGTGGGAGCATTGTTTTTGCCATTCCGGGGCAAGAGATGTTTGTAGTGGCGATGCCTCGCCCAGAGGGAGGTTCGACCGCTCATTTGTATTACATAGAGGAGGATACCTCTAAGGAGGTTGTGGTTCCCTTAGATTCGATCCCAGTTGTCAGGGAGTATTCCGATGTGTTTCAGGAGATACCAGGCCTACCCACCAGTCGAGAGATAGACTTTGTTATAGATTTATTGCCAGATACGATACCTATAGCACGCGCACCGTACCGTATGGCTCCGGCAGAGATGAGAGAGCTACGAGATCAGATAGAGCAGCTGTTAGGTCAGGGCTTCATTCGTAGGAGTACCTCACCTTAGGGCGCTCCAGTTTTGTTTGTGAAGAAGAGAGATGGTTCACTGAGATTGTGTGTGGACTACAGGGAGTTGAACAAGGTCACGATACGGAATAAATATCCGTTACCTCGAATCGATGATTTGTTCGACCAACTGAGGGGAGCAACTTTCTTTTCGAAGATGGATCTGAGGTCGGGGTACCATCAGTTACGTATTAGAGAGCAGGATATTTCAAAGACTGCCTTTTTGTCGAGATATGGGTCCTATGAGTTTAGGGTAATGCCGTTCGGACTCACAAATGCTCCAGCCGTTTTCATAGACTTGATGAACCGAGTATTCAGAGAGTTCTTGGATCAGTTTGTCATCATTTTCATAGATGACATTTTGATATATTCACACTCCTAGGAGGAGCATGCCGAGCACTTGAGGCAGGTTCTTCAGACTCTACGAGAGCATCAGTTGTATGCTAAATACGAGAAGTGCGGATTCTGGTTGCGAGAGGTACAGTTCTTGGGGCATGTTATTTCTGGGCAAGGGATAGCAGTTGACCCGAGTAAAGTATCAGCGGTGAGGGAGTGGGGACAGCCCACGACACCGACGGAAGTGCGTAGTTTCCTGGGGTTAGCTGGTTACTACAGGAGATTCATTCGGGGATTCTCCAAAATAGCGGGTCCATTGACAAATCTGACTTGCAAGGGAGTACCATATGTTTGGGATGACGCTTATCAGTTGGCTTTCGACGAGCTGAAAGACAAGCTTACGTCAGCGCCAGTCCTTGCGTTGCCGCAGCCGGGTATGGAGTACCTGGTTTACACCGATGCGTCCTTACGGGGACTTGGGGGAGTACTTCAGCAGGAGGAGAAGGCGATAGTTTTTGCCTCCCGCAAGCTTAAGCCGCATGAGAAGAATTACCCCACCCACGACCTGGAGTTAGCAGCGGTCGTCTTTGCATTGAGGATATGGAGGCACTATTTGTTGGGAGAGAAATTCCGTTTGTTCACAGACCACAAGTCATTGCAGTACCTGTTCACTCAGCGAGAGCTGAATATGTGTCAGCGCAGATGGCTAGAGTTTGTGAAGGACTACCAGTTCAATATACAGTATCATCCGGGAAAGGCCAACGTAGTTGCTGATGCGTTGAGCCGTAGACCGGTAGACGAAGTAGCGGACGTCTGGAAAGCAAAGTGGAAGGAGTTGGGTCACCAGGATGCAGTAGCACGTTCTTTCATATCCGTGATGTCAGTCACACCCGAGATTGTTACAAGGGTGATACAGGCACAGACCACAGACCCGTTTTGCCAGGAGAAGATTGTGCGACTTCTAGCCGAGGGTGCTGAGTCCTATTCTGTTAGTTCTGATGGAGGTTTGCGGTTTAATGGAAGATTGGTGGTTCCAGAAGGAATATAATTACGTCATGCAGTGATGACTCATTCTCACTGGTCCCGATTTGTAGTACATCCTGGAGGAGATAAGATGTACCAGGATATGAGGCGACAATACTGGTGGAGTGGGATGAAGAAGGACATTGCTGAGTTCATGTCCAAGTGTTCTACCTGCCAGCTGGTGAAGGTGGACCATCAGAAACCGTCAGGATTGCTTCAGCCATTGGAAGTACCCGCGTGGAAGTGGGAGAGTATTTCCATGGATTTTATTACAGGGTTACCTACATCACAGCGGGCCATGATTCTATCTGGGTGATTGTAGACCGTTTGACCAAGGTGGCCCATTTTCTGCCAGTGCGGACAGATTACACCACGGGTCAGTATGCTCAGTTGTTCATCGCTGAGATTGTCAGATTACACGGGGTGCCCCTGAATATTGTGTCAGATAGAGACAAGATTTTCGTGTCACGTTTTTGGGAAAGCTTTCAGGAGGCTATGGGTACTGAGTTGAGGCTGAGTTCAGCTTACCACCCACAGACTGATGGACAGACATAGCGTACTAATCAGATGTTAGAGGATATGCTATGCATGTGTGTTCTCGATTTTGGAGGAGGTTGGGAGCCACATCTTCCACTAGTAGAGTTTGCTTATAATAACTCTTATCAGTTTACGATTAGTATGGCTCCATTTGAGGCTTTGTACGGCAGGCCTTGTCGTTCCCCAGCTTGTTGGCTCGAAGTGGGGGATAACAAGTTGCTAGGACCTGAGGTGATTCAGGAGACCTCCACGAGGATTGAGATGATCAGGAGTCGCATTCGGATAGACAAGGACAGACAAAAGAGCTACGCCGATGCGAAACGGTTCTTCCGGGAGTTTAATATGGGGGACCAAGTGTTATTGCGTGTATCTCCTATGAAGGGAGTGATGAGGTTCGGGAAGAAGGGGAAGTTGGCTCCGAGGTACGTGGGACCATTTCCCATCATCGAGAGGATTGGACTGGTTGCATACAGGTTGGGACTGCCAGAACATTTACATTGCATTCACGATGTATTCCACATCTCGTCGTTGAGACGATATCTTCGGGATGATATGGCTCATACTCACATTGCGATAGATGAGATCGACTTACAGCCTGATAGCTCTTACGAGGAGAGACCGGTGGCTATCCTAGACTATAGTGAGAGGAGATTGAGGTCGAAGGTAGTTCCACTTGTGCGGGTCCAGTGGGAGCATCATAATATGGAGGAATCCACTTGGGAGCTCGAGGCAGATATAAGCGAGAGACATCCAGAGTTGTTTTTACCAGGTATGCCTTATTTTCCGAATTTCGGGATGAAATTCCGTTATTAGGGGGGAAGTATGTAATACCCCGTATTTTTATGCTATATTAATTTGGGGATTTATTAAATTTAACGTGAATGATTTATTTAATAAAAATCCGGAAATTAATTATGTTATAATTATTAACGTGACGAGAGTTAGTAATTATGGGAAACTTGTTGGATATTACTAATGAGCAAAGTAATATATTATATTAGTTATATTGAATGTCATGAGTGAATTAAATGACTATTTCGAAAATTTAAGTCGGGATGTGCCCGTGTCACGTCAGGATTAATTTTGTTAAATAAAAAGTGAATATTTTATAAGTTGTTCGTATGGTCGTTTTGAGTGCGCCAACGCGTCCGAAAGGGTCGATATAGTCAAAAAAGTGTACCCGGGGGTTTAGTTTGGGTCTCGAGGCGTTTTTAGGCCTAATTAGTACCCCGGGAGGGCAATTTAGTCATTTCACCTTTTTGGGTAATTAAACCCACGAAATTCAGCAACCTATATCAGCCATTTAGGTTAGCCTTTTAGGGTTAGAATATTCAGAAAACAAGTGACGGCCATTGGAGAAGAGAGGAGAGAGCTCCAAGGCAATTCTAGGCCAAAAAGTCACCGGTTTGCACCGCCGCCACTACCAACGCGTAGATCGCGAGAAGGGAAACGCAACCACACCGGATTCATCTGCAAACCGGACTTCTAAAAATCCCAGGCAAGTATTTAACTTGCGTATTTTCGTTAGTGCAATCTTCATATTAGTTTAGGATTGATTAGAGATGAAAACTATGGAAGAAAACCCAATTTGTGTTAGGAAAATGCATGTAGTATTGATTATAATGAAATTTTGGAATCCTTGCCATGTAGAGGAATATAACCCACGAAATTTTGATGATATATTAGAAAGAAATTCTGGTAAAAACAGATTAGAACCTTGATTAAGAAAAACTCTAGGGTTCTTGATGATTAGATAGGATTTTGGGTTAATTATCCATGTTTAATGTTAGATATACACATGCTTAACGTTGAAAACATCTGGTATATTGTTATAATGATAGTAGTAGGATTTTTGGGACGATTAGAATGGAAAAACATGGTTTTGGATGAAGAAATTTGGTAGAACTCTTAACTGCATTTCTGCAGAATTTTTGTAGACCTGCTTGATCGATCGATCGAGCCTAAAGCTTCGATCGATCGAAGGTTCGATCGATCGAGCCCCAAACCTCGATCGATCGACCCCTCCTAGAAGACTCTTATTTCCCCTGTTTAATTAGTTAAATTAAATTTATCGTGAAATAATTCTTGTGTATTCTTAATGAAATGTTTTGGGAGATAGGAAAGACCAGTAGGACATATGAATAAGTGTTGGGAACCTTATTATAAGACGAGAATCTTGTTTTTGGGATAATTATATAATGAACGATGAAACTACGTATTTCAAGTGAGAGATTGCGGTAAATAGCTACGATAGTAAATAGAGGTATACCCACTGAATTTCCTAATTGGAAGGATAGAGTCCACGAATGTCACGTATTAAGTGAGAAAACCCTATGAGTTAAGGTTAGAGATGAAACCTTATACGTAATGCTAATAATGTGAAATATAGGATAAATGTTATAATTATGGGTGACGAGAAGAACCTATATTAATATGATAAAGTGGTATATTTATATGATTGTGTGTACATATATTATATACTTGTGAAAATCATGCCCACGCTACTTGTTATCCCTGAGGTTACCGCGCTGGGACAAGTCTTATCTCGATGGGACCTTTATGGGGGATATTGACTTGTACCCTAGAAGATAGATGTCCTTGGTACATGCTATTGACGTGATAGTTCAGACGGTCCTAAGAGACGCAGGCATGTGCCATCCTCTTAGAGACTTGGAATCTATTATTCGCCTCAAATTTTGTTTGTGTATGTGTTAATACAATTCGAGAGTGATTCCGATTGTATTCCCCTTAAAATGAGTGATATGGGGTTTTGGATAGTAGAGTATGCCCGCACCATAGTTTATTTGGGGTGCTGTTATAATATATATATATATATTATTCGAGTAGTTAATATATATATGGAATTCTGAAATTTGGAACTACCTACTGTGTATTGATATGTAGGATATGGGTGATGACTCAAATTGTAAATACTTGTTTTGAGAAAGTATAATATGACACTGGAAAACTTTGTTGACTAATAAAGTTAAAATGAGAACTTTGGTTATTAATTGAAATATTCTTTTCAAACAATTGTATCGTTAAATTTTGAATCCTACGATATACCTAAGATAAGTTAAATCATTGGGGAAAGGATAGCGTGTTATATGATGAGATAAACCGTTGGGAAGGTTAGTGCGATAGGTGTGCACATTAGAAGAGAGGTGAGAATTTCTCAAGAGAGTGTCGCACTAATATGTTATTGCATTGGCCTGTATCAATTTAAATACTTGCTAAACGTATTTTAAAATCAAACACACTTTCGGGCTCTGACCCGTTTCTCTCTCTCTCTCTCTCTCTTGTATATATATGTATATATTTCAGGTGCCCAGCCACAGGGGCGTCTTGCTTAGGATCTCTTGAGAGGAACGTGCTGCAGCTTAGGTGGGAGTTGCAGGTCACTTGCGTAGACGGCTTCCTTTATTGACTCTACTTCTAGCATTCTCATTTATTGGGCATGTGTCGCCCTTTCCATTACTTCATTGTTGTTGGGACATTTATATTTCAGTTATTTCCAGTATTGTTCTATGGGATTTATTCAGTTTGGATTTGTGATTGTTAGTTTTCATATGTTGACATTCGATTGACGAATGTATTATATTATTTGGTTTATTGTGGTGTGATTCTTAATTGTAGAAATGTTGTTTTTAAATAAGTAAATCTTTTTCTTTAATTAAAATTTGGAAAGTATGTATGAAAATGGTTTTGACACTTAGCTTAATTACTTAGGGTGTTAAATTGGAAAATTTATTTTATCGACAGTGATGCTGAGAATGAACCAACTGTTTACCTTGATTTAATTTAATAAAGGAGTGATCGCCCGGTATTTAATTAGGCGGGGTGTCACAATATATTAATGTACTAAAAATAAATTCTATAATATTTTTAATTTTTTAATAAAAAAATATTGATTATTAAATGTCTTTTATAAAATCAAAAAGTTTTCTAAAATAAAAAAGTTTTTATACACAGTTTTGTTGCCCAAATTATACTCAAGAGGGGGGTGAATTGAGTTTAACAAATTTTTAAATCAAATTAAAATTTCAGAAAAATATTTAATTTACAATACCTTAACAATTTTCAGATTAATATATCTTTAATGATTAAAACCAAGAATATCAAATAAGTGCAACCAATTAATTTAAGCATGCTAAAATGCAGATTTTAACATACCACGAGTACTAAATTAATTTTCGTACTTAATACAAATTAATATTCTAATATTGATTAATTAATTCGAAATAATTATTTTAACCTTAAAATAAATTTGCCAATTTTCGGAATGAATGTATTTGCAAATTTAAGTGCTGAAAAAATATAAGTTAAAGCAAGCACAAATAAATAAGCAAATAAAATGCGAAAAATACATGACACCATATTTTAACGTGGTTCGGCTAAAACCTGGCCTACGCCCACGCCCCTAGAACTTTCGACTCCCTTGCGCTTCACTATCGTGATCCATTTGAAGGGTAGGATCAAACATCCGCATACATCCATTTACAAGCTAACTCCGAGCTTCAAACAGCGCGGCCCACTTACAGGTAGGAACCAATCACCGCTACAACCCGAAGCTTCAACAAAACTTCAAACAAATCTGAATTTTTTGGTATAATGTAGAATAATGAAACTCTCCAAAAAATACAATATATATTATGAGTTTCTTCCTCTACAATAAGACTTCAATAAATGGTGTTGGTGTAGGCACAAATTTTCTTGTTCAATGATTGAGTAAATTGTAAAATTAATTGCTCTCTTGAATGTGTAGTTGAATAATAAATTTAAATGCTCTCAATAAAATCTCAAGTGATGCTCATAGTCTCATTCTTGTGTCTTTTTTTTCAAATGAAGCGCTTGAAAGCTTTTAAAATGTCCTAAAAAACTAACTATTAGAGCATGAAATGCTCCTGACTTTCTCAGATGAAGAGTAGACTGAAATTGATATCGTGATTTCTCATTTGGCGTTCAAAAAAAATATGGTCGTTAAGACCTCATAATAGCATCCTCACAATATGGAGCTGAAAGGCTCTTGGAGATAACTCATGTAGGTTTTGCAAAAAATATATTAGTCCAAGAAAGAGAAATAGCAAAACAATCTGAAATAAGGGATGTTAGTCATTTGGCGTGTCAAAATATATTTTTCTGCAAAGAGTGTACTATCAAACATAAATAAATAAAATAGTCTCATATAAATTATATAACTGACCGGACAAAGAAAAAAATGAAGTTTATCAGTTATATTCAAAGACCATTAGTAGAGAGATAACACAGGCCAAGGTTATCGTACGACCTGACCCACGCCTGGAAAAAGCAACAAAAATGTGATATCTTAAAAATAAAATAGTTGTTGAGAAAAGACTTTAAAACAATGTGGGGCTCGATGTGAGCTAGTGAGAGAGAGAGAAGTCTTGCAAAATTGTTACATCATTCAACTTTACAAAGTCTGACTAAGTAAGAAAATAACAATTTATTTAGATAGCAAGTACTGTCGGAGACAGTAAAGACGCTGACACGAATGGGACATGTGTCATCTGACGATGAGCGCAAAAGAACTATTTTTTCAAGATATTAAATAAGTATCCTCATTAGTCAAATGGTAGTAACAAAAATAACAATTTATTTAGATAGCAAGTACTGTCGGAGACAGTAAAGACGCTGACACGAATGAGACATGTGTCACCTGGCGGTGAGCGCAAAAGAACTATTTTTTCAAGATATTAAGTAAGTATCCTCATTAGTCAAATGGTAGTAACAAAATGTAAAGCAAATTCTTCCTTGCGAGAAAACAAAAGATAACATAATATATAAAAAATTATAGCACATAATTGATAAACAAATGTGCGGCCACGGCTAAGAGAAGTTGTGTATATAAAAAAGATTTTAAAACAAAATTATATATAATGTATGTATAATAATATATGGGTGTTAAATGGCAAGATTTGACCGAGCATGGCTCGTGATAAATATGTAGAAAGTTTATATATATATATATATATATACAGTACAACTCTTGTGCATACCGATCTGCATTTTAAGAGTGCGGACCGGACATGTGTCACCTGGCGGTGAGCCCAAAAAAGAGAGAGAGGGAGAGAGAGATTCTAGGGTCACCGTCAAGTGACACATGTCCACTCCGCATTCTCAAAATGCGGATTACTATGCACAAGAGCAGTACTATATATATATATATATATCAAAACTCTTTGAAGTAAAAATATGACAAACACTGCCCAAGTGTGGCAGTGTGTACCACCTGCTAGAGCAGGTTAAGAGAAATGAGGTAAAAGATTGAACAATATATAACAATAAGAAATAAAACACGTGGCTTAAAAAATTATAATATAATTAAATAATAAATTATATAATACAATATATATTAATGTAACTAATATTTAAATATATTTAATAGAGTATAAAAATAATATGATTTAAATGTTAAAAGATACATGAACAAAAAAAATGTATGGACCGTCCAAAGCTATAAATATATAGGTAGTAGCATAGTCGGTCTAAGAGCCAAATACCAACTCACAATTAGCTGTAGAAAAGTCATGTACCTATTGACTGAGATATGAGAAAAGACATTAGGTACCTACAATCTTTTATCAAATATTTTCATCACTTTTCACTTCAACTGACAAAGATAATTTACTAATAAATTTATCCCTTCACACATTACACACAAAAAAAATTATTATGCATGTAAAGAGTAACTTAGTTAGGCATATAAACTGGTATGAATATATTAATATATAATATAAATGTAAGAAATATTTACATAATCACATTATAAAAGATTATTTGGAATCATCAAAATCAATATATAATATTTAATTAAAATGTACATTAATTATAATTAAACTTAATTAAATATTAATTAAAAAGGTTAATTACATTTTCGTTTAACAATATCTCCCTTTTTGATGATGAGAAACAATGATTCACAATGGTCCATAAAATGTATAAATTAAGCACAATTAGTGAATCATGCATATCTCTCCCACTTTGACATTATCAAAAAAAAATTCATATAAAACAAGTGTCATCGGGTCAAAAGAATCTCCCACTATAAAAAAATAATATGTGCATAGTGTATAACCATAAATCGCAAGGGGCATAAAAATTTCAATATGCACATATGTCATTTTCTCATAGCAAGTACTTGAATTCTCGATAGTCATTAATATCATCAAATAATGCATAAGACACCAAATCAATTCATTTAAGCGCACAATGGTGAATATATCTCACAACTCAATGCGTTTTTAAATAATTTGAATAAAATGTGAAGAACCTTATGCTCTTGACTCACTTGAGTCTAAATTTTATAAGTGCTCATCTAGTTTGGAAATAGTGACAAAATTTGAGTCCATATCCTAGATTCCAAAAAGCTTCAGACACTACAATTCATTCATTCCTCTTGTTTGGATGATCAAAGGTATATTCACAAGCACTCATACACATTAGGACTGCATACATGGGTCATATATTGCTAAATTGATTGTATGAGTGATTATGTGAGTTAATTTCCCTTAAAATCCCTTTTTATAATTTTTTGGGAATTTTTAATATTTTTTTAAAATAATTTTTTTCTTAATTAAAACTAGAATTAAAAAGTCTTGGGGTCATTCTATAATTTCTGGTTTTATGGTTTTATGCCTGAAAGTTCACTTGGGTAAAAATCGTAAGCGCTAGAGACATCAGGGTGTCTATGTAATTAGTTTGGGACGCGCGTTTGTGGTTCGTTATTTGCCTTACATCTATCGCACTCCTATTGGTTGATTGTGTGTTTTTTTAAGAAACAAAACCAGTGTTTATTATCAGCCCTTGGATTAATCTTATCAACGCCCTGCATGCGTCCTTGTCCCAATCCCTGTGAACCTCTATCCTCCAATTAGAAGCAACTTAATTCACCGGTTATCCCTAACCGTTGGATGTAAGTCAAAATGGGACGACTTAATCCCAGTCCTTGATTTCAAACCTCCTTCTCGATCCTTCTCAGCCCCGTATATAAAGAGGCTAACCCTCATCATGTAGGAGACTTTTGCCACTTCGTCATTTCGAGTGAAAAGAGAGAAGAGGGAGAGAAACCAGAGAGAGAATTAGAAACCCTAATTCATCCAAACATATTTTCAAACCCTAATCATTTTTCTAAAAACCAGTTTATACCAAACACAAATCTTGAGTGTTTGAGAGTTTTTGACTGTTGGTTTGAAATTGTTTCGTGTTGTAACCACTTTGTTTTGAGATCTTGTGTCCAACTTGAACATTAGGATAAATCTGTATTTCTGTTTCATAGAAATCATAGATTTGGTCAATTTATGTTATATTACACCTAGATCTGCATTTATAGTTTCTCATCTTCAGAAATATTTTGTTGATTATTTACTGTAAATGTTTTCATCTTCAAAATCAACAAAATCATTTTCTGTTTCTAGTTCTTTAGAAACAAGACCTTTGACCTAGTTGGAATCACACTTGGCGGTTTTCAATTTTAAAAATATTTTCAAAACTCTGAAATTGATTAAGATCTTGAAACATATTCTGAGCAAGATGACCGTGGATTCTGGGTTTATTTTAAAATTTCAAATAAGGTTTTAATTTCTAAGAAGAGAGAAACTGAAAATCACAGCATATAGATCTGATTTGTAAATTTGATAGGACTGTTTGTAAAAATAAGCGTGAGTGAGTGCATGCATGTGTTAGAGCACCATCACAAACACTTACACACTACAACACTGAAAGTGTTGGTAATAAGATCTTGAAACAAGAGTCGACGTAAAGACTGGAACAAAGTGGAAGTTAGCAAACTGGGAGAACCACATCAACAATCAGAACTGCAGAGAAGTTAGAAGAAAATCAGTGAGTACATTTCTAATCTTGTATAGGAATGATTTGTGTGCATGTGTGTTATATAGCTTGTAACTGATATATTTTGTTTTAGTGGATTTTTGGTTTGTGACTTTGAAGTCACGGCGGATGTTTCCTCAGTTGGGTGAGGTTCTACCACATTAAAAATCTCTTGTCATTAATCTTTCTACATCTCCTCATCTCATTATTGCTGGTGTGCTGATTTAAACTGTTGTAGTTTTGGTTTTCAAAACTTGTTAACAAATCTTAAACTGATCTCATACATATTTTTTAAACACATCTTGTGATTAACCTGATTTGATTTAAAGAAAAGAGTTTCTTCAAAAAATAGTTCGGAGTTACTTAAATAGTTTAATTTTGTATTAAACGGATTTAGTGACAGTTTTTCAATTGGTATCAGAGCTTTGGAAATCTTTTTAAAAGATCTCATGTTTCTGAAATTGTTTTCTTAAAATCAAAACCATGGATGAGAAAAATGAAAGATTTGGCAACATGACCAGACCCCCACTCTTTGATGGGAACAACTTTGCTTACTGGAAGGTAAGAATGGTTGCTTTCATACAAGGAACCTTGGAAGATGATGTCTGGGATATTGTTGAAAATAGATACACTTATCCTACTAAACCAGTCACTGAAGGAAGTAATGAGAGGATTAAGAAAGCATTAAGTGAATTCACTCAAGAAGAGAAGCAAACTTCTCGAAACAATAACAAAGGAAATAATGCTATATTTATGTCCATAAATGAACATGAGTTCAAAAGGATCTCATCTTGTGCCAATTCTAAGGAAGCTTGGGATACACTTATTACTACACATGAAGGTGACATTATAGTTAAGTCTGCTAAAACACAGATGCTAGTCCAACAGTATAACTCCCTAATTATGTCAGATTCTGAATCCTTTGATGATTTTTACATGAAATTGACTGACATTGTGACCAAACTGCATGCTAATGGGATAACATATGATAGACATGAAATTGTATCTAAAATTCTAAGATTATTGCCACAGAAATTTGATAACAAAAGATATGCTATTGAGGAAATGTGTGATCAAAATCTCACTCTTGAATTACTCAGTAGTAAACTACGAACTGTGGAAATGGAATTAGAATTTAAGAAAAAAATTACCTAGTCCCATAGGAAACAGACTAGTTTCAACTTGAGTTTTTCCTCTAAGTTGATGAAACCTGAGTTTACTATTCCCACTGATGACTCTGATGAGGAATGTGATATAGATAGTTCGGATAATGAAATTGCCTTTATGTCAAAATAATTTAAGAAAATTGTCAAATTTAGAAATAAATTGGCAAACAAACAAGGCAAACCAAATTATCTAACTCAGTCTAATCACAAACCTCATGAGAAAGGTCAAGACAAACATCACAAGGACATCAGACCTAACAAAGACTTCAAGAACATTGAATGTTTTAGATGTGAAAAACTAGTACACATAGCACAAGACTGTAGAGTGAAACTGAACACTGCTAATAAACATACTAAGGCCAATATTTGCAAAACATGGGATAATTTAAGCGATTTTGAAAATGATGAACCGAATCTTCTGATGTTTTTTTATCATTGCATGTCTTTCTTTGCTAAGATAATCTACAATGATGATATGCCTATGTATGAGAATGATGATAGTAACTCTACTCCTGTTGTTAATCATGCTTCTACTGGTTTAGATGCTTTAATTATTGAGAATATTTCTAGTTCTACCACAGGTGTGTGAGTCAAAGGGAATGCGATAATGATGATGTCAATGGGTGTGTGAGTTCAAGAATTGAATCCTTAGGGGTCACTTCACACACTGCACTTAGTGATTCAGACACTGAAGACCTCCCTGACATTCACACACTTTATGTGAAAACTCTCAATAAAATCACTAGACTAGAGAAGATAGTGAAAGATCTCACTAAGAATTAAAAGACTTAAGTCTGATGGTTAAACTTAACATTGAAGAGTATATTACCCAATGTCTTACTCATGAAAATGAAGTCAAAATTTTTTATCAAAAATTAAAGAATTTGATTGAAGAAAATGAAACTCTGGAGAAAAAGCATAAAAGAACATTATTAGAATTGGAACAAACTAAAGAGAAGACAACAACAGTTTTCAAAAAATTTGCAAAATTTAAAAATAATTCAAACTGTTTTGATGGTTTTGTTGCTGATTCAAAAACCAATTCTGATGATCGAACTGGAATAGGGTTTTACCCAAATTTAAAGACACAAATTAAAAACTTTGAACCAATCAAGTTTGTGTCAGGGGGCAAAAGACCTATAGAAACTTGTCCAGATTTTCATTCTCTGAAAAATGAGTTTGATGAAAAATAATCAAAGTTTGATATTGGGGAATCTAGTTACTCTAAGTGTGAAAGTCCACCTAAGGCTAAATATGTCTGCCCCCCGATTAGGAAGAGTGATTTTGTCTTTCAAACTATACTCCCTAGGAATAAGGTTCAACTCAAAAATATCATAAAGCCTATGTTTAGAGACTTTCCTAAGGAGATATCATCCTCGAGCAATTTATATTGCTCTTACTGTGACTTATATGGTCATTCCTTTGAAGGATGCTACCCTAGACATTTAGTCAACCCTGTCTATAAGACTCCTGTGTACCAAAACTTTAACTATTCTAGGAGAAGCCGTAACAATTATGTTCTTCCTAGACAACCAGATAAAAACTCTAACTATAGAAAGAGAAAGACCAAACCTAAAAGATCATTTCCAAGAAGGATTCCTAGACACTTTCATAAGCCAAATGCTCATGTTGATCATAAAATTCAACCTCACGTGTAAAACATTTTTCAACAAAAATCTAATGCTCGCAAATTTTATCAAATGAGAGCAAATAAGCGCAAAATGAAAACAAAAGTTGTTTGGGTTAGAAAAGATGAAATATTACCCCAAATGAAGTGTAATATTGTGATCAATACCTTAAAAGCTGAACACACTCCCTCTGGTTGGTATTTAGACTCTGGATGTTCAAAGCACATGACTGGGGATGATACCAAACTTTTAAACAAAACTAGCTTTACTGGAGGAAAAGTTGCGCTTGGTGATGGTGTATCATCTCAAATCATTGGTAAAGGAACTTTACAAGAAGAAGGATTACCTTTAATTGAAAATGTTATTCTAGTAAAAGGTCTTAAGGCAAACCTACTTAGTATCTCTCAATTTTGTGACTCAAATCATACTGTCACCTTTTCAAAGAACAATTGCAAAATTTTAAATGAAAACGGTGAGTGCATAATTACAGGACTCAGGACCCCGAATAATTGTTATACTGTCCAAACCAGTACTGAGGTCTGTAACATTGTCAGAATGGATGATAATGAGATACGGTATAATCGAATGTGTCACATAAATTACAAAAATCTTAGTAGATTATCTTCACAAGAAATAGTTAGAGGTATTCCTAAGATCAAACCTATTTCTAATATTATCTGTGGATCTTGTCAACAAGGAAAAATTGTTAAGGTCCCTCATAAGAAAGTCAAAGATATCCTTACCTCTAAACCCTTGGAGCTCATCCATATGGACCTAATGGGTCCTTCTAGAACTGTTAGTCTCTGTGGACACAGTTACATTCTTGTTATGATTGATGACTTCACCAGATTTACTTTGATAGCTTTCTTAAAACAAAAGTCTGGCACTTTCCAAACCTTTTTGAAGATTTTACTTCGAATTAAAAATGAGAAAGACACTCAATTAAATAGAATTCGTAGTGATAGAGGTGGAGAATTCTTAGATACATGTGTTATAGAGTATTGTGACTACAATGGTTATAAACATGAATTTAGTGCTCCTAAGACTCCTCAACAGAACGGTATTGCTGAGAGAAAGAATCATACCCTTCAAGAGATGGCACGTGTTATGATTTATGACAAATTCTTACCTAAGTATTTTTTGGTAGAATCTATTTGTACTGCGTGTCACATTATCAATAGGGTCTATCTTAGACAGACTTCTAAACAAACTCCTTACGAACTATAATATGGGAATAAGCCCAATCTTAAGTACCTTAGAACTTTTGGTAGTAGTGTTATGTCTGCAAAGACAGAGAACACTTATTCAAATTTGAGACTCGTGGAGATAAATCTATCTTTCTAGGATATTCTCCCAACAGTAGAGCATATCGTGTCTATAATCTTCGCACTAAGACCTTAATGGAATCCATAAACGTTATTATAAGTGACACTACTATAGAGAGTAAGACTGGAGAACCAACTATCGTGGAAGAGTCTGAAAATGTTTTAGAAAATGACTCTCCAGAAATAGATGATTCTTTACCAATTGAGACACCTGAAGTACCCAATTGGATTTCTAAAGACTATCCAATAAATAACATTGTTGGTAACCCTAGTGAGCATGTACGTACAAGATCTCAATTAAGAAACTATGTTCATTATGCATATTTTGTTTCCCTAGTGGAACCAAAGAATGTAAATGATGCATTGAATGATCCTCATTGGATTTCTGCAATACAGGAAAAACTTCTTTAATTTGTCATCCATGATGTTTGGTATCTTGTACCTAGGTCTGATCACAAAAAGGTTATTGGCACATGTTGGATATTTAAAAATAAATCTGATGAAAGTGGGATAGTCATTAGAAACAAAGCCAGAGTAGTTGTTCAAGGATACTCTCAAATTAAAGGAATAGATTTTAACTAGACTTTTGCTCCTGTTACTCGCTTAGAATCTGTTCGTCTTCTCTTTTCCATAGCTTGCTACTTACATTTTACGCTTTACCAAACGGATGTCAAATCTGCCTTCCTTAATGGAATATTGACTGAAGAGACCTATGTAGAACAACCAAAAGGGTTCATAGACCCTAAATATCCAAATCATGTCTTTCATCTTAAAAAGGCTTTGTATGGCCTAAAACAAGCACCAAGAGCCTGGTATGAGCGCCTTTCTAATTTTCTCTTAGACAAAGGTTTTAAGAGAGGAGGAAATGATCAAACCCTTTTGTCAAACATTTTGGCAAACATATCATTATAGCCCAAGTTTATGTTGACGATGTCATCTTTGGATCAACTTTCCCCTCAGAAGTTAAATATTTTCTGAAATTATGCATAAAGAATTTCAAATTTCTCTTATGGGGGAGTTACAATTTTTCTTGGGTCTTCAAGTCAAATAGAATTCAGAAGGATTATTTTTTTCACAATCAAAATATGCTTTAGTGATTGTTAAAAAATTTGGCGTTGAAAGTACAAAAGATGTTAAAACTCCCATGAGTACTACGGTAAAACTGTCTAAGGATGAAACTGGTAAATCCATAGATCCAACCCTATATCGTAGTATGATAGGAACCTTGCTATACCTTACTTCCTTGAATCTTGATATTATGTACGTTGTGTGCATATGTGCTCGTTATCAAAACAATCCTAAAGACATCCATTTAGTTTGTGTTAAAAGAATTATAAAATACATAAAAGACACTCTTAATTTAGGACTCTCATACACCAATGATACTCCAAGCACTATAATAGGATACACTGATGCCGATTGGGCAGGGTGTACTGACGATAGTAAGAGCACATCAGGCGCATGTTACTATATTGGTAATAACTTGGTAGGTTGGAGTAGTAAGAAACAAAACTGCACTTCTTTATCAATAGTTGAATCTGAATACATAGCCGTTGGAAGCTGCTGTGCTCAATTACTTTGGCTTAAGCAAATGCTAAGTGATTATGGTATTAAATAGGAATAATTACATCTCTATTGTGATAATCAAAGCGCGATCAATATCTCTAAAAATCATGTTCAACACTCGCGAACTAAACACATAAAAATTAGATATCATTTTATACGCGAATTAGTTGAGACTAAGGAAATAGAAATCAATTATCTTCCTACTGATTTGCAACTCGCAGATATATTTACCAAACCTTTGGATTACACTAGGTTAATTTCTTTGCGTAAATCAATAGGAATGGTTTATGCTAATTAAACTCTTTGGCTTACATATTTTTTTCCTTTGTCCATTTGAGACAAAATGGGGGAGAAATTTGAGTCTTATGAGAGTTCATTTATTTTGTACATATTCTAAAAAGATTGATCTTAGTGATTATTTGCAGGATTCTGTACAGTTATTCTCAACAATTGTAATAGGGTAATGAATTGTAATTAGTTGAGTTATGTAATTTTTTTTTTCTAGAAAATGGGTAGATAGAACTTTTGTATGGAATAGGTTTTTCCTTTCCTATTAGTTGCCCTACGAGTTCAAGATGACTCAAAGGAAATTTTGTCTCATATTTCCAAAGGGGGAGATCGAAGCACCTTATGCTCTTGACTAATTTGAGTCTACATTGTATAATTGCTCATCTAGTTTGGAAATAGTGACAAAATTTGAGTCCATATCTTAGATTCCAAGAAGCCTCAGATACTACAATTCATTCATTCCTCTTGTTTGGATGATCAAAGGTATATTCACAAGAACTCACACACATTAGGACTGCATACATGGGTCATATATTGCTAAATTGATAGTATGAGTGATTATGTGTGTTAATTTCCCTTAAAATACTTTTTAATAATTTTTTGGGAATTTTTAATGTTTTTTAAAAATAATTTTTCTCTTAATTAAAATCGGAATTATAAAGTCTTGGGGTCATTCTATAATTTCTGGTTTTATGCCTGAAAGTTCACTTGGGTAGAAACCGAAAGCGCTAGAGACATCAGGGTGTCTATGTAATTAGTTTGGGACGCGCATTTGTGGTTCATTATTTGCCTAACATTTGTCGCACTCCTATTGGTTGATTGTGTGTCTCTTTTAAGAATCAAACCAGTGTTTATTATCAGCCCTTGAATTAATCTTATCAATGCCCTGCATACGTCCTTGTCCCAATCCCTCTGAACCTCTATCCTCCAATTAGAAGCAACTTAATTCACCTCTTATCCCTAAACCTTGGATGGAAGTCAAAATGGGACGACTTAATCCCAGCCCTTGATTTCGAACCTCCTTCTCGAACCCTCATCCTGTAGGAGACTTTTGCCACTTCGTCATTTCGAGTGAGAAGAGAGAAGAGAGAGAGAAACCAGAGAGAGGATTAGAAACCCTAATTCATCCAAACATATTTTCAAACCCTAATAATTTTTCCAAAAGCCAGTTTATACCAAACACAAATCCTTAGTGTTTGAGAGTTTTGAGTGTTGGTTTGAAAGTTGTTTCGTGCTGTAACCTCTTTGTTTTGAGATCTTGTGTCCAACTTAAACATTAGGATAGATTTGTATTTTTGTTTCATAGAAATCATAGATCTGGTCAATTTATGTTATATTACACCTAGATCTGCATTTATAGTTTCTCATCTTCAGAAATCTTTTGTTGATTATTTACTGTAAATGTTTTCATCTTCAAAATCAATAAAATCATTTTCTGTTTCTAGTTCTTTTGAAACAAGACGTTTGACCTAGTTGGAATCACACTTGGCGGTCTTCAATTTCAAAAACATTTTCAAAACTCTAAAATTGATTAAGATATTGAAACGTCTTCTGACCAAGATAGCCGTGGATTCTGGGTTTATTTTAAAAGGTCAAATAAGGTTTTAATTTCTACGAAGAGAGAAACTGAAAATCACAGCATATAGATCTGATTTGTAATTTTGATAGGACTGTTTATAAAAATAAGCGTGAGTGAGTGCATGCATGTGTTAGAGCACCATCACAAACACTTACACACTACAACACTGAAAGTGTTGGTAATAAGATCTTAAAACAAGACTCGACGTAAAGACTGGAACAAAGTGGAAGTTAGCAAACTGGGAGAACCACATCAGTGATTAGAACTGCAAAGAAGTTAGAAGGAAACCAGTGGGTACATTCCTAAACATGTATAAGATTGATTTGTGTGCATATGTGTTATATATTTAGTAACTGATATATTTTGATTTAGTAGATTTTTGGTTTGTGACTTAGAAGTCACCATGGATGTTTCCACAGTTGGGTGAGGTTTTACCACGTTAAAAATCTCTTGTCATTAATATTTCTACATCTCCTCATCTCATTCTTGCTGGTGTGCTGATTTAAACTGTTTTAGTTTTGGTTTTTAAAACTTGTTAACAAATCTTGAATCGATCTCGTACATATTTTTTAAACACATCTTGTGATTAACCTTATTTGATTTAAAAAAAGAGTATCTTCTAAAAATAGTTCGGAGTTACTTAAATAGTTTAATCTTGTGTTAAACGGCTTTAGTAACAGTTTTTCAAAGTGAACAACATGAGTGATAATATAGCGACATAAAATATAGCGACAAGAATTGTTTATTTTGTTCATACATTGCCATTTTCGAGATACGAACATAGAATTTTTGAAATAATCAACCATATTGCAATATCCATAAGAATGCAAGCGAATTAAAAATTTAAGATAAAGAGTTTTTCGATAATAAAATAATCCTATGGGATACCAATGAAGGCAAATATGCATATATTAAATATGGTGCATCTTTTTGCTTCAATAAAATCATTTTCAACTAGTCTAAAAAATATTCACAATTTTAATAATCATATGATTTATCAATTCAAACATACATTGCACGAATATTACTATCTTTCAAAAAATATTCATCATGAATGTCACAAATATTCAAATGATAGCATTAATCACATATCATGCAATAACACTAACTCATAAAGATTAATATGTTCATATCATCAAGATCATTGAGTGAATGTTTCAATATTAACATGTAGCTCATTTAACTAATATATTAGAATATTCTGAAATGATATTTTCATTTCAAATTAATATACAATAAAGTTATAAAATAATCCAATATTATTATTAAAACAAATATGTCACACAAAAATTATGAATTTCATCTCAAAAGATTTATCATCAAAATCAAATGAGTAATATAACATAAATCATCAAAGCAAAATATAAATATTTACGTGTGAAGACTAAACTATCAATAAAAAGCTCATATAATTTAACAAATATTCTATGCATGGAATTATATCAAACAAATCATCAAGAATCATAAGATATGAAATTTAAGAATGGTATTTTTTACCCTCTTACCAATACCTAATAGAGTTGCTTTTTGGTATGTCATTGTTGTGTAAAGCCCCTCTAATCAAAAATCTCAATTACCTACAAAAATAAATAACAAACTAGAATATAATGGTAAGTGAGGTATCAATTCAAATCAAAGGCGTGAAACAAGAGGAAGACTAATGTAATTCATTTTTATTTAATTTCTTTTTGAACTTTTTGCATTTTCTATTTTTTTTAACTTTTCTTAATATTAAAACAATTTTGATGGGAGTAGATTAAACTAAAATGAGAACAAGTAAATAAAACTAGAAGGAAAATATAAAGAAGTGATAAAAAGTGTGATAAAAAATGATGAATAAGATCTAGCACAAAAATAATAGATAAAGTGAGGAAATAAATGTCAGAACAATCAAGGAATAGGATTACACCAAAAATTCTAGTTAATCATAATTAATTAATTCATTAAAATTAATTATCCCAAGTTAGTATTAAAATTATAAATCAACTCTCGTTGCAAATGTAGTATTGATAATAACATTTTAGAAAGTTAAATTTAACACTCCTACAACTCTTGAAATGTAGATCCAACCATCATCTAACAAATCACCCGCTAGGATCGATTTATCAAATTAGTTTAAATCATAAAAGTAAGCCTAGAGTTGAAATTAAGGGAATAATACTACATTTGAGAAACCATATCTCTAGTTCGAATCTAAAATGGGTATTATAACTAGAATTTTAATTTTCTCTCGAAAATCATTTACCCTCTCTCGAGGTGTAAATTAAAATGTAAGAGTGTAAAATTAATCATCAAAGGGATATTTAATTTAAATAAGCTAATTAAAATAATATTAACATCAAACAGTGGTTTATCCCATCCCTTGAAATGATTTTTTTAGCCTAACATAATATGAATCGTGATAATCGAATAAACAAGGCAATAAAATAAAAGAGAACAAGAGAACAATCAAACCAAATATAATTTAGTGGAATTGAGCTCCATCCTTGAATTACAAGCATCCAACCTTAAAATGACTGATCCAACAAAATAATAAATGAAAATACTCACTCTACTTGAATCTCACACAATTATTTCACTCAATTTAAATCTAAAAAATATAAAATAAAATAAATTCCTAAACTAAAAAAATATTATTTCTAACTTTCTCTCTAAGCTAACTCTAGAATTCTCTTCTCTACAATCCCTTTTCAAAATTGGTCTTCTTCTCCCTTAAATAGTAGGTATGTAACTAAGGGGTAAATTGGGGAGGCTAATGGTACAAGAGGGTGTGTAAAGCGTTGGGTGATGGCTAATATGGGGAAATGCACAATTGTGCATGGATTCTGTGAGGTCATGAGAGTGTGAGGGGATTGGAGGGTATTTAGGACATATGGGGAGAATAAAGCTAGTTGAAGTTTTGGGAGTAATTTTGAAATTGGGGGAATAAGTTGGCATTTATGCATGTGGGTATTTTGTTTTTGCTTTTGGATTTGGCAGCTGAAGAAATCGAATTGGGTTTTTGGACAATGGGTTAATGGGATATGGGTGACCGGGTTCGTGTATCTCAGGCAGCGGGTTGACTCGGGTTTGGTTTTATGGTAGTCGCAAGTGAAGGGGGAGGTGGCTCTCATTGGGTTGAACCGGCCGGAGACAGGTGGATGGTTGGTCGGAGTTAAGAAGTCCGATTTGGTCGCCGGAGTGGGAGAGATGGGTTCCGACAGGGGCTAGGGTATATGGTTGAAGATGGCAACTGGTTTTTTGAGTTTTAGACGTCGGAGGGTATTGGGTCGCGATTCCGGCGGGTTTGCCAAGGGTGGAAACTCCGACGAGTTTGGTCGGGGTCGCGATTGGGGTAAGGGGTATAGGTCAACTAGGGGTGGCAATTTGCGACACGACCCGTTAACCCGACACGAAATCGACACGCTTTAAGCGGGTTTGGGTATAGCCTTAACGGGTTCGGGTCATAAACGGGTGGACCCGCCAGACCCGTTAAGAAAACGAATCGGGTTCGTGTATATTCGCGAAACCCGTTAGTGACCCGTCACCCGTTTAGAATCCGTGTGACCCGCTACCCGTTTATAACCCGTCACCCGTTTATAACCCTTCACTCGTTTAGAACCCGTCACCCGTTTAGAACCCGCGACCCGTTTGCAACCCGCGACCCGTTTGTAACCCGTTAACTCGTTTATAACCCGTTAACCCGTTAACAACCCGTAATCTAAGCATCCCACATCGATTTGTTATGAAAATTCTCCATTCTTGACTAAGTATAAGTAAGTTGTTACCTCTTTAGATTTTTAAAGTAATCGGGTTACCGGGTTAAACGGGTGAATCGTGTTAAACGAGTGAACCGGGTTAAACGGGTGAACCGAGTTAAACGAATTAATCGGGTTAAACGGGTGAACCGGGTTAAACGGGTGAACCGGGTCAAAACCATTCGTTTATTTAACGGGTGTAAACGGGTCGTGTCGTGTCATTCGTTAATTAAACGAATCGTGTATGAATTTCATTTTTCCACCCGTTTAGTAAACGAATCGTGTTTGGGTGGATGAATTTTTGACACGATTCGTTTATCACCCGACACGAACCCGGCTCGACACGACCCGTTGCCACCCCTAAGGTCAACAGGTTAAGGCTACTGGTTTGGTGGTGAGTTTGTAGGTTTTGTGGTAATGGTGGAGGAGGGTTGTTTAGTTGATGGGTAATGGTGGTAAGAGAGAGGAGATGGTGAGAGGAAGATGAATAGTGATGGGGGTTTAATTAGGTGTATTGAGGAGTAAGAGAAGTTGGGTGAGGGTATGGGATAGTGTGGTGTGTGTGTAGTGTATGGTATTAAGGTGTGAGGGGGGGGGGGGGGGGGTTAGTTTGGGTGTAGGTGAGTGTGTAGGTTAGTATGTGTTATGTGATGTGTGTTTAATCTGTGTCCTAAAAATAACTAACTATCTAAAACTAAATAAACTAAAAATTAAATCCTAACAAAATAAAAATAAAAATCTAATAAAAATAAAACTAAATTCCTAAATAAAACTTATCCGTTTAAAAATAAAATAAAAACTAAAAATCAACATAAAACAACACTAAATAAAAAGAAATATAAAAATTACAAATAAATAAAATAAAATCTATTAAATTCCTAATCTATAAAATAAAAGTCAAATAATAAAAATAAAAACTACTAATCAAATAAAAATAAAACCTCAAGTCCTTAAAATATAAAATCCAGTAAAACTAAAAATAATCCTAATAATAAAATAAAATAAAAATAAAGACACAAATTAAAAACTAATAAAAAATAAAAATAAAAATAAATAGAAAATAAATTCTAGAAAATTGTAAATAAATAAAAAATAAAACCTAAAAATGTAAAATGAAAAATAAAAATCTAAATAGTCTAAAAGGTACAAACTAAACACACACGGGGCTCAGGTGAAGGTTTGGGCTAGGTTAAGGCTCGGGTTTGATACGGGACTGGGGAATTAGCTCCATAAATCGCACATTTACCTTGAAATAAGCATTTGAACTGCACACTTCTAGCCTGCACATTAAACAATTAAGCATATAAGATCCAATTTGCTGAGAATTAGCAACTAAAATACGTCTATTCGGGGTATAAAATGTACACTTTTGGGTACTTATCAATACCTATTATATTTTCATGAAAATTTCTCCAAGTGTGGCATTTCCAACCTTTGGCAAAGATATTTGTAATGACAATTTTGCTTTCATACCAAAACATAGGCTTTGAAAGTTCACAAATAATCTTAACATGCAACCTACATAACTTTCAATATTTTCTCTTTGATACCAAGAAAGTGTTAGGTCAACAAAGCAATATGCATCAACTAGATAATAATAAATTTATTCACATATTGATGCAATAAACGTACTTTGAAAAAAATATATGAATTTAATCAGATTATTATAAGCATATAAAATATGAAAACACTATATCACAATATTCATTAAGTAATAGACAAAAAAATATAATACTAATTTTATTTTCATAGAATTTTTGTTCAAGTTCAAATACCAATTTTGCACCTAAAATTTTATCTTTTGGAACCCAATTTGTGTGTGGTTGATAAGGGTTAGCAAACATAATTATTTCTTTAAGAATCTAAGATAATTTTGTGTTCTTATACCTTCTTTTTCTAAAATAATAAAATTTGGAATAATGTGTATGTCTACCATAATATGTGCACAAAGAGTTAGGATGATTAGACAATGCTTCATTTTTAAATAAATTGGAGTAAGTCCTTTTCTCATTTTCTTCATCATATCCTTTACCATTATTATTAAACCGAATTCTTTGATTTTTCAGAATCTTATAAAAATATTCATTTCCTTTAGTAAAAGTATCTAAAGATTTCTTTAAATAATCAATCTCCATTTTTAACTCAGTATTTTCACATTCAAGAAGGGTAGTGACAATGATAGATATCTCATTTTTCAAAGATTCATTTTCTAATTTCAAATCATCAAAAATCATTTGGCATAGAATCATATTTAATTGAAAGTAATGAATGAGACTTTTTAAGTTCAATGTATTTATTTTTAAGTTCTTCAAAACTTTCACATAGTTCATCAAAAATATTTTGTAATTCCTCATAATCATCAATATCATTATCACTATCACTAGAAGTTTCAAGGTTAGATGTACCCCATTTTCGATAACCATGAAACAAAGATGAGCAACTTCATTTTCATTGAAATCTTTATCGGAAGAGCTAGTGTCGGAGTCACTCCATGATGTGGCCTTCAATGCCTTCTTCCCTTTCTTATACTTTAGATAATTACGCTTAATATGTCCAACTTCATCACAATGATAACATCTTAATTCAAATTTGGAATTATCATTTAACTCTAATGAAGAATGTTTCCTTATTCTTTCCTTGGCTTTCTTTTTAGAAGAGAGATAAGTTTTTGAGTCTTTAGCCAATAAGGAAATATTATCATCATCATATTCACTTTCTACATCCTTGCTTGAAGGTTTGAAAGTAATGATTTTGCTGGCCTTAGGTTTTTCTTCTTTTGCAAGTTCTTTGAGTTCCATTTCATGAGTGATTAAAGAGCCTAAAAGCTCATCAAGAGAGATTGATCTTTATCTTATTGCTTCCTTGATAGCCAACTTTTTGGTCATCCACGTAGCCGGTAATGGCCTGAGAATTTTACTCATCAACTCATTATTAGTATAGATTTTTCTACGAAATTTAAGACCATTGATAATATTTGTAAAGCTAGTGACCATATCAGAAATAGATTCATCGGATTTCATCTTAAATAACTCATAACTATGAACAAGCATGCTGATTTTATCTTCTTTAACTTGACTTGTTTCTTCATATGTGACTTCTAATTTATCCCAAATTTTTTAGCAGATTCAAAACAAAAAATTCTATTATACTCATTTACATCAAGTGCACAATGCAAAATATTGACATTTATTTGAATTTTCTTAATATCTACTTCATTCCATTCATTTTCATCTTTTGGAACAGAAACATTATTTACCATTTTCATAGGAAAAAAGGACCATATATAATAACTCTCCAAAACTTCATAATTATGAGACTGAATAAAATACTTACTTCTATTTTTTCAATAATTATAATCATTTTTAGAAAATAGAGGAGGTTTAAAAATAGATTGTCCTTCACCAAGGGATGTTGTAACATATGCCATTGATCTTAAACTTTAAGATTGTTAAATCTAAAAATAAAAAGAGCACTTGCTCTAATTGCTGCCCAGATTATACTCAAGAGGAGGGGAGGAGTGATTGAGTTTAGCAAATTTTTAGATCAAATTAACATTTTCGAAAAATATTTAATTTATAACACCTTAACAATTTTCAGATTAATAGATCTTTAATGATTAAAATCAAGAATATCAAATAAGCGCAACCAATAAATTTAGACAAGCTAAAATGCAGATTTTAACACACCATAAATATTAAATTAATTTTCGTATTTATTATAATTAATATTTTGAAATTAATTAATTAATTCAGAAATAATTATTTTAACCTTAAAATAAATTTATCAATTTTTTGAATTAATATATTTGCAAATTTAAGTGCTAAAAAATAAAAATTAAAGTAAGCACAAATAAATAAGAAAATAAAATACGGCAAATAAATGACACCGTATTTTAACGTGGTTCGACCAAAACCCGGCATTCGTCCACGCACCTAAAACTTCTGACTCCCTTGCGGTTCACTACCGTGATTCACTTGAAGGGTAGGATCAAACCACCGCATACATTCGTTTGTAAGCTAACTCCGAGCTTCAAACACCGTATCCACTTGCGGGTAGGAACCAACCCCATTACAACCCGAAGCTTTAACAAATCAGAATTTTTTGGTACAATCAGTGGCAGATCCAGGATTTTTGGTTAGGAGGGGCGAAAGTCTCAAGTGGTGCCGAGGGTTCGGGGGCGGGAGCCGCCGCGACAAATTTTTTTTGGGTTAATACAAGTTTTATACAATTTTTTGATTAAAAAACAGTGTAGGCAAGATCTCAGGAGGGGCCTCCCTTAAAAATTGCACCCCTAAAAAAAATTACACATTTTACATACCTAATTTTTTTTTTTTTTGATCTCAGGGGGGGCCTCCGCCCCTCCTGCCCCCCCCAGATCCTCCCCTGGGTACAATGTAGAATAATGAAACACTCCAAAAAATACAATTTATATTATGAGTTTCTTCTTCTTCTTCTTCTTCTTCTTCTTCTTCTTCTTCTTCTTCTTCTTCAATAAGACTTCAATAAATGATGTTGGTGTAGGCACAAGTCTTCTTCTTCAATGATGATTGAGTAGATTGTAAAATTAATTGCTCTCTTGAATATGTAGCGGAATAATAAATTTGAATGCTCCCAATAAATTCTCAAGTGATGCTCATAGTCTCATTCTTGTATTTTATTTTTCAAATGCAGCTCTTGAAAACTTTTAAAAAGTCCTAAAAAAATAGATGTTAGAGACAACAATTTTGAGCATTAAATGCTCCTGATTTTCTGAAATGAAGAGTAGACTGAAATTGATCTTGTGATTTCTCATTTGGCTTCCAAAAAAAAAAAAATAGTCGTTAACCTCATAATAACAATTTCAAAATATGGTCAGCAAAATATATGTTAGTCCAAGAGAGAATAATAGCAAAACAATCTGAAATAAGGGATGTTAGTCATTTGGCGTGTCAAAATATTTTTTTTTGCTAAGTGCGTATTACCAAAGATATATAAACAAAACAGTTGAATATAAATTATATAACCGACCGGACAAATAAAAAAATGAAGTTTATCAGTTATATTCAAAGAGCACTGGCCAAAGAGATAACACAGGCCAAGGTTACCTGGTAAAAGCAATAGAAATGTGATATCTTGAAAATAAAATAGCTGTTGAGAAAAGACTTTTAAAAAATGTGGGGCCCAAGGTGAGCTAGTGAAAGATAGAAGTCTTGCAAAAATTATTACATAATTCATGGTTTAAACAAAAGAACTATTTTTTTAAGATATTAAATAAATATCCTCATTAGTTAAATGGTAGTAGCAAAATGTAAAACAAATTCGTCCTTGTGAGAAAACAATAGACAACATAATTTTAAAAAAATTATAGCACATAATTGATAAAAAAATGTGCGGCCATGGCTAAGAGATGTTGTGTATATAAAAAAGATTTTTAAAACAAAAATACATATGATGTACGTATAATAATATATGTATGTTAACTGGTAGGTTTTTACCGAGCATGGCTTGTGATAAATACGTTGAAAGTTTATGTATCTATATAATAAGGAGTAGAATTTTGGCACTATTCAATAAGATGATAAGCTAAGTAGGGGTTGTGATTGAACCAACAACATACTAAATGGAGGGTGAGATCATAATTCACACCATAAGTTCTATAACTCACCACACCTTATTATATACTTTATATTGTATTTACAATTTTAACCCACTAAAATATACTTTTCCCCTCGTTTTCTTCCTAGATTTTCAATTCTGATTCAAACAAAGAGCGTATTTTGGTAATAGGCACAAAAATACTTTGGACATTGACATTCTCTCTCCCGTTCACGTCCCCCAAACACACAAACTCCTCTCTCTCTTGATGTCCCGTCTCTTGCTCTGATCACATCGTGAAGATCACTCATCTCCCCCAAACTTTACCCTATCTCCATGAAACCCTCAATAATGTTTATCTCTCTTCCTCAAATCGAACTGTCTAGGTGGGTATTTTTTTTGTTCATCATAATATTTCTTTAATCTCGGATTAAAAACATTGTGATTCATTACCATTACCCGTGTGTATTGTTTTGCCAACATGGTAGATAATCTCAGATTAGGGCTTAAAGCATGAAACGAAGGTATAAAAACATTTTCATTTGATTGACTAATGTTCATTTTTAATCGCATTTTGATTTGTCTGACTAATGTTTGTTTTTTTGGATTCAAAACAGGGGTGCGGTGGTCGAGGATAACTTTGAATCTTGGATGTGGTATTTTTGTTTATACATATGTATGGTACTACTTCACTCTTGAGTTTCATCACCACTTAGTGCACCACCGAATCTGCCATTTGATTTAGATAGTAGGGTTTGATTTAGATATTAGGGTTTGAAGCTTGAAATAAAGGTATAAAAAATGAAGTTCTCATTTTCTTCAGTTTCATCATTTTGATTAGACTGAATCATTTTCATTTTGATATATGCTTTGTTCACTTTTATCATTTTGTCATTTTGATATAGTAATACAATTTGTTTTATTATCTAGGCATCACATTATTTTGGTTAGAAAGTGGGATTAATGTAAAGTTAAGTATTATTTTCCAATGCTTACAACCTTTTTACTGAGTTCCAATGTTTATAGGTATTTCATTCATCTCATATTTTCATCTTAATTTTAGCATTTTTAATGTTTTTGAATGCTTATAGGTATCAACTTTGTGAACTTTAATAATTTTGACTTTCGAAATCAAGGGTTTTTAGTTTAATTTCTCATTTTTTTTACCAACTGTTTTAGGTCTCTGAAATTTGGGTTTAATACTTTGATTTAGGGTGTGAATTATTTTTTCTCAATATGTTTGCTGATTTATTTAGGGTTTATTATCACTGTTTGATCATCATATTTTTTAGGTAATTCTCATCTCGAACTTTTAAATACTATATAGTTTCTTGAATTAATTAAATGTTAATGCTTGATATTTTTAGAATTTTATGTATAAATGTTATTGATTATAGGTTAGTTAATTTCCTCTACTTATTCTGAATGCCTCATGGTTAATAAGGAGTCAGTGAAATTATTATGGAGTGAAGGGAAGCTAAACTTGCAATTAGTTGACATTCACACACCCATATTCAAGTTATAAGATGATTTCAAATTTGTGAACGTTTATGTGAGATTGGGGTTGGGGCTGTGTGAATAGAAAATTGTAATACGTTTGTTTTATATGAAGTGATGCCTTAATAGTTGTAATAAGAAGTTTTAACAATCTAGACACGTTTGTTTTCAATAATTTGATCAGTGTTTATGTAAGATTTGGGATCTTAATTGATGCTCATAACATGTGTGATAAAATTCATAACAGAAATGTTGTATCAAGGACAACTATTCTTAAAGGGTATTTGTGATTTGGACTTAGACAACTTTTATTTTTTTGAACAGAGTAGGAAGACTCAGACCATCTGATTTCTGCATATGTTTTAATGTTCTTTTTCCCCTCCCTTTTCTCAGATGTGAGTTTTTTTAATATTAGGGTAACAAACATAGTTACATTTAGGTTTGATATATTTCTAGGTATGATATAATTCAGTTTGAGGTTCCACTTTTAGTATATGACATTTCTGTACAGATTTCATGTACATTTCTCTATTGTTGCTGCTCTACCTTTAGTACACCACTTGGGGAAAAATCCAACCTCAGTTTCCTTCTTAAGAGGAAGCAAAGCAGCAACTAATGTCTTTGGATTTGGCCACTCACGGGGCTCATATTTTAAACATCTTGAAGCTAAATGCACCAACTATGTTCTATCACCATGAGAAAATTGGCCTTCCAGACAAGAATCTGTAACATTTGAAGATTTATGTTCCTTATGACAATATGTAGTTATATTTAGCTTATTTAATTTTACATGATGGTATACATCTTAGCTCATTCAAATGAACTCTCAACTTGCTTACTTTTTCATTTCCTTCCTAATCATTTAGTGGTATTGGAAAGCGCCATTAATGTGTGATGATGTGGCCTTTCTAATGTGTGATGTTGTGGCCTTTTTTGGAAAAATATTTTCAGACTATATTGAGAATTGGACCATATATATATATATATATATATATTTAATATATAAAATGCTTCGGTGATTTGTTCACACATATTCGATTACTAAACATCATTCGTTGTAAGGTAACTCCAATCGTTCCTTTAATTGTCTTGCACAAATGCCTTTTTAACATATTCCTTTTCTATTTCTAGGATTTAAAACACATATTCTTCTTTATTTTCTAATTTAATTAATATTCTTAAATACTTAATGAAATTGTTTCTTTTCTATTGAAAAAAAGGGCATACTATGAATGATCCTCCATCGGTATGTTTTCTTCATTTCTGTGATTTATCATTATTATAGTCATGTTCTCTTTTCTTTTTTCACTTTCTAACTGTTCTGTAGTAACATCATTTCCTCCAGTTTATGCTTACGTTCTGGATCAAAGATGTAGGTGTGAACGAGAATGAGCACATAAGTTGTAACTCGAACGAGATTGTGTTCATTCGTTGTCTGTCAGGATACTGGACGGGACAGGGGTATACAAAAATCTCTTCTAGGAGGTTTCACAAAGAGTAGGATTGTCATTGCCGATCTCTACAACTTTTAGATCGAGCCCTGGACACCTACCTGTCATTTGTAATATAGGCCAAAAGACAAGGACGTCAAATATGGAAAAGAAGGTCACGAGAAATGCTACACAGCAGTCCCAACCCATTTATAAGAATTTTTACAATTTCGTTCCTTTTTTTCTAAAAGTGAAATAAAATTTGATTTCTTTCATTTTTTCTTCACTATATATGGCAATTTAATGTTACTGTACGTTTCTTTCCTTTGAATGTGTACTTTTTACTTCCGTATTTACTTTTTATTTAGTTTTAGTTGCAGGCAATCTTGGTCACCAAAGATAAAAGTTATGAATCTCATCTGTTAGACTTTGCTGGCACCAGTCTATTTCCGGTCCTTCAAACCCGGTGGTATGCAACTGATCACTGAAAAGCTAGCGTATATACACAGCTTGAAGCGCACTTGCAAGAGCCATCAAATTTATTACCCCCAAATTTATCTTGACAATGAAATTACCTGTTTCATTGGTCTTAAATTCCGATGCTTTTTTATCCCTTTATTAACGTCAAAATCTTTGTAGTTTCAAGTGTGATTTGTGATTTTTCTTTTGAGTGTAGAGACAAACTTCAATTTGTGGTTACTTAGTTTTGATGTACAAGTTATACGCTTGGATCAAGTTCTTAGTACTCTTATTTCGCTGTTTTTTCATGGTGTAATGGAAGGCCTTAGTTATTGGTAAGAGAGAACTTTATATGTGTGTGTTGAATAACTCTTATGTTTTGTAGATCATTGTAGTGTTTAGTCTTTAACATTTTTTTTCGCAAGTGTTATTTATGGATCTGTTTATTTGGTTGACAGTTATGTACCAATTTTCTAATCTCTGTCATCAGTTAAGCTTAGAGCATTGTCAACTTATTTACTTTCTAGGATAAAGATTTGTGATTTTTCTTTTGAGTGTAGAGCCAAGCCAAACTTCAATTTGTGGTTACTTAGTTGTGACGTACAAGTTATTTGCTTGCATCAAGCTGTCAGTACTCTTATTTTGAAATTTTTTCATAGTGTAAATGGAAGGCCTTAGTTCATGGTAAGAGAGAACTTTATATGTGTGTGTTGAAGAAATCTTATGTTCTGTAGATCAGTGTAGTCTTTAGTTTTAAACTTTTTGTTATCGTAAGTGTTGTTTATGGATCTGTTTATTTGGTTGACTGTTATGTACTTCTAATCTCTGTCATCAGTTAAGACTAGAGCATTGTCAACTTTTTTACTCTCGAGCATTGTCAACTTATGTACTTCTAATCTCTGTCATCAGTTAAGCCAGACTTCAATTTTTGGTTACTTAGTTGTGACGTACAAGTTATAAACTTGCATCAAGTTTTCGGTATGTGTCTTCGCACAAAATCAATAATGAAGGTATATATACTTATATTTGTTGTGTGTATTTTATTATGTCTATATGAAGTCTCTATGATTTGTTACTTAGTTATGATGTACAAGTTATACGCTTGCATAAAGTTGTTGGTACTCTTATGCGTCTCCGCACAAAATCAATAATGAAGGTATATACACTTATATCTGCTGACATAAACTACTCATGTGCATGGATATTAGCAATCTGCAGTTGTGTGGGTTGAGTTTTTTGGTCCTTTTCTTTTCTGTGATTTGTATACAACACTCTTATGTTTTCATGGCGTGCTTCCAAGTGGTAATTCTCCCAGTTTGGAAGAAACCTGGCGAGAAGGAGGGAGTTCTCAATGCTGAAGTATCTGTGAATCAAAGATTCTTTGAAAATTGCAGGGATTAATGTTAAGATTGATGACTCGGATTAGAGAACACCAAGATGGAAATACAATGTCTGGGAAATGAAGGTGTGTACACAAATTTTCTTTTCCTACATTAAAAAAAGATTATAGATTGGGTTTTAAAATTTAAAACAAAGTTATGACTTAGATCTCTCATCCTCTGATTTTACATCTTGGTTTCTTATACACTAAGTTTTAAGGCTTTGATTAGCTCTTGGTCCTTGATAATTTAAATGAAAATTCTATAGATGCCAGATGAATATTCCTGCATCGTGGAGTAAATATTCCACCAATTAAAGAATTTGCAATGACGATATATACTGGTGAATTATGGCAATCTCAGAATCCCATTTTCAGTACATTTTTAGAAACTAATGTGATCAGTTTTGCATTTTTAGTACATTTTTATGTGTGTTCTAAATTAAGCATTGCATTTTTGTCGCAGATTTGAACTCATTAACTTGGGGAGACTAATATAAGGTTTTCAACAAATTTATGAGCTGTCTTAGGCATTGCCTTTGAAGAAGAAGTTATTTCTTCTTATCATATGTCTTTGCTAATCTTTCTCGGCCATTATAAACCTTCAATCGAAGGTTTATCATGTAAAGTTTATATATGACTAGCTATGTTAGGAAACCGTATTAAACTTATGAAGGTTTTGATAATGCTTTGTTATCAAGGCTTTTCTTAATTTGAATTGGTCGGTGGGGTTGTTGAAGATCAGGGGGAGTGACCATATGATTGTGTATGCATAGGATATAAATTGTGGTATGAAAAGAGGTACACCGACATATAAGGAAGAAAAAGAAATAGAAAGGTGAGTTTTTTAGAGTTTTGTTCTCTGGTTCATTAAGTCCATTCTCTCTTGGTTTTGTTCTCATGATTTGCTCAACATTAGTGTTTTTTAACCTTATTGTTTTATTTGTGTTATTTATAACTTCCAATTTTTCATTAGTACTTGGAGTGTATATTTGAATTCTCTTGGTGATAGATATTTGTGAATTCTTTTTGTCTTTTGTAAACATTCCCAATTCTACAAGATGTCATTTATTGGTTGTTTCAGATTTCCATTGCTTGACAAGTATCATTAGTGATCTGCCGAGAAATGTTCAAAATGACGCTAATCCAATCCCTATTCCTCCTTTGGTGAAAAGCAGACTGCATGTGAGCCTCAGGTAATATTTCTAATGTGTATGCACTCCAGATGTTTACCAAAAATCCACGGTTATATTTTCAAATCATTTTCGTAAATTTTTGACTTGGTATATGATTTATTTGACTTGGTTTACAAAGCATTTGACTGATCAAGTGCATTTTATTGATAATCAACTTTAAATATTCAATTAATGTTCAAGTATTAGAAGAGAGTGAATAAGTCATGTTCATTTTATTGATATAAGTGCCCTCCTATCTATGATCCGTATGGTCCTAGACCCCCACCTTCTGATAAATTCATTCATCTTGTTGAGCAAATTGCTGCCTTACCACCTGAAGATCCCCCATTTATTATTGAATTGATGATTGTCTTTTCAGGGTCAAAAAAGTTTCGTAACAAATCCACGCGTGGGCATAGAGGGCAAAAATGAGGTTAGTCTATTTCACATTTTGTATTCCAGTTTGTATTCTATGGAAATTTTAGGGGGATAAAATATTTCCACATTCTTCCAGTTTGTATTCTCATCCCACATATCATGCACTCTTCCCACATTATTAACTGCCACACACTCTTTGAGAATACCCATATCAATCCAGTTATCCCAAAGGCAGTCTAAATCCCCTTCTCCCACATCTCATATGCATAATTTCCCCACACCATCCTTAATTTTAAACATCCTCTGCCATACTGAAGATCCTTTACAGTTGGTTATTTGATTAGGATGTTTAATTTTGTACTATATAGCATACATAAATTTGGCTCACAAGGATTTTTTATTTCTTAAATTCCACCAGAGTTTGGATGAAGAAGCCTTTATAACTAATTATATGTTATGAAACCTCATACCTCCTTCAATACCTAAAATCTACCATTTACTCCAATGGTGTTTTGGAAGACTCTATCCATATTGCCCCCCCAAAAAATTAGCTATAACATTTTGAATCACTAAAATGCCATTTTTTGGAGGATCAATGGATGAAATGGTATTAATATATTGATGGATTTGAGAACTGATTTTATATTAATCATTCTACAACCTGTAGAAAGTATATGCCCCTGCCATCCATCTAATCTACCTCTGATTGGTTATAGTCTATTTCACAGTTGCTTGCTTTGACGTTAGTCTTTTTTACTGTACTAAATACTTACTAGATGCTTACTAGATGATGGAATACCCTTTTTCGTTCTGTAACTTAATTCCCAAGAGTTTGTTCTTTAATGTGTGAGATATTACAAGTGCCATTTGATTAGTTTTTAGATTTATTTATGTTGAGAAGAATGAAAGTCGCCACTTTAGATAGTACTCTGTTTTTTGTCTCTCTCCACCTTTTCTTGACATACTAATGAGAAACAATTGCTTGGAATCTTACACTTCAATTTACTTATTTCCTGATCAAATGGTTTTGGATGTGTATCCATTTGTAATTGTGCGGTATGGTCAATATGTATGAAATATTATCGATCCTTTTTAACATGCCTTTTAACACTCTTACTAAATTGCCATTACAATCAGAGGACTTCCCTTTTGTACCATCAATTGACACTGCAAAGTTTATATATATTGAGGTACTTTATCCTTAAATTTGTTGTATATTGAAAGGTAACTAACAACATAATGTTTTTTGGTTATGTATTTTTTTGCAGCTAACAAAGAATTCCATAATAAAGGGATCACATGTCCATGTGGGACTTCAAGTATGAAAAAGTGGACCAAATGCAACTGATGGAGTAATTCGTAGTTTTAGATGACTACGAGGTTTGAATTGATTAGTTGGTCTGTTCTTCCTTTTGCAGAATTATGTTCCTGCATCATAGACTATTTTATTTAGTTATTGATGTATTGATGTAA